>OZ008370.1:173222522-173845829 GCA_963931995.1 Phaonia tiefii
GTTCTATTTCTATGAACACATTCGTAAATGTTACATTGGAAAATAAAAAACAGCGTTCAATCATATGATGACGTTACAGTTAAATAATATTAATACTTAAAATTATTTAAAGACCCAGTGCAAGCACATGTGTCATTATTTTCTTGCTCAATACTTTTTGTTTTATTCCCACAAAAGTCAAAGAATGCAAAGCAACAGACACTTGTACATACATACGTACATTGTTATATTCGTACAATATATCCGAAGATCAACATAAAATACTTTTTTAATATTACTCCAAATTAATACTCCAAATTAAAACACTTAAATCTCGGCTCGCCTTAATTTTTGACCCGCACTAGCTTTTTAATCCAAAAATTAATAAAATCGGCTATGAATTTCCGGAGAAAATCGCGTGGGAAAATTAT
The DNA here is from genome assembly GCA_963931995.1 of Phaonia tiefii. Classification (NCBI taxonomy): domain Eukaryota; kingdom Metazoa; phylum Arthropoda; class Insecta; order Diptera; family Muscidae; genus Phaonia; species Phaonia tiefii. The sequence goes on from OZ008370.1 coordinate 173,222,933, forward strand.
ATGAAAATCGCCCAATAATCACTTTCAATACCGACTGCCAAGCAACGAACAAACAAACGATGGTTTACTGTTCCAAACCTAACACTTACGTATGTATTAAACTGATAGTTTACTGCCCTAGAGGCGCGCGTATAGATGTTAACACATCAAAAAATTACACAGTATGCTAATATTCCAATCGTCGGGAATGCATTCGTCTAGCCAGATTTAACATCTGAGCTGATGCATGCACCTTTCCAACTCGTAGGCGGCAGTCCATCAGCACCAGCAGCTTTGTTGTTCTTAAGTCGGGAAATGCGGTTACAGCAACCGAATTGACTGCAAATTTGGTCGCTGCAATCGACGTAAGGTTAAGTCCGGTTATTGCAGATAAATTGATATTAAATTTGATACTTAAAACCGAATTGGTGCCTAGTTTGGTTGGAACACCTGAATTGATACCACACTCGTTTAGTCCAACAGAATATGGTACCAATTTCCGATGTTGCATCCGAATTAATACCAACTTGATATATAATTAAATAATTAATATAATTGAAGATTCAATTGTCACGACAGAGTCAAGTAACAACAAGAGTCAATTGTCAAAACCGAGTGAATTACGAAGCGGGGTTACTTCGGCCAAATTTTAGCTGTGGGTGTTAAATTGGGTAAATTCTGTGATAACAGGCGAATTTGCGATTGCTACAACCTCTTGTCTGATGCCTAAAATGTAATTATTGTCCCGCCTTCCAAATGAACGAGCTAAATGTTGGCCATACAAAGGACCATGTCTCAGTAACCCATAATATATAGTTCACTTTGTAACTGTGTTGGTGCTGTGCAGCCAGATTCACTCATTAGGTCCCAAACTTTTACACCGATTCCGATTGGGGTTGTTTTTGAGTTGATTTTTCATAGCTAATTCCTCAATATTCTGCCAACAAATTTAGGATTGTTCTATGATTTCAGTGCCTTCCGCGAACTATCGATCTTGAAAATTGTATAATATTTGGAACTTTGGCGTACCATAGCGCCTTGTAAAGTCTACCTTTGTAAAGGATATAATAGACTTTAAGATTTGATCGCAGACAAAAATTAAGCAACCCTAATGCCAGTCCCTTTGCAATGCTAAACGTCGTTTAACACTATTTTTCTTGTTATTGTTAAAGTTAACAAGATTTATAAACAATTACAACTCTTTTGTTATATTACTTACATTTACGCTAATGTCTAGTATATATTTCATTTCATTAGCACCGTGTTTTTGTTTCCTATACAATTTTATTGTTGGTTATTTTACGTAATAGAATATCGTGTGAAAATCTTAAATTACATTTTACAATTACACACACTCCCTTTTTTTTTTGTTCATTTGACTTTTTATTCCCTCATGTAAATTGGTTATTAAACGATTATGTAAATAATAATAAATTATTGTATCCAAGAGAAATCAAGGAAATGTTAGTCAGCAAAAACTATGAATCATATCGAAAGAGATTTATTACAAATTGACGTAAATGGTAGCGGTGTTGTTAATCGTCTTGTCATATCTGTGTTATGAAAGCGATTAACTTATGAACTTTAGTTAGCAAGCAACAGTTGGGGCAAATTATTGTGGGTTTTTTTGAGACTTCCATTAAAATATAAGGAGATGATATTGTTGATGGTATTTAAGCTTTGCCCTAGAATAACAAACTAATATGTGTTTTGGGGCATTGCAATTACCAGTGAAACTATGTTACAGAAGACTCATTCATTTACATCGTTTGGGTACAATAATTTATAGTAGCAGTACCCTAAAAATAATAGGAGTTATTAAATTTAAGCTCAATCCGTCAATTTCTCGACTGAGCTCAAAATTAGGCAAATTATAGGACTCCAAAACATAGGCTGATTCTGGAAACGTTTCAGTTAAATTGAAAGGAAACGTTAGGATGGTCTAATAATTTAGTTAAAATTTTAGGACCTGTCGCTTTTTAGACATGGCTAATTTTGTATACTTGTCTAGCTTTTAAGTAAACACACTTATTTGTTTTTGAAAATCAAATATATTTTGTAGTTCATTACAATTTTAATTAAACTTTCCTAAAATAATAAATAATAAAGACGGCTAAACTCTTAAGCATCTGAGCCTGCCAACCCAAAAAAATACTAGATACAAAATTTAATGTCTACAAATTACTAAAATTTTGCCGAAATCGCAATATGTTGAAAACCCAGCACTGAACAAATTCTGAACTATGATTACGGGTTGAATTTTATGTTTTGGGATTTGGCAACCCTAGTGTTGCAATCTGGCAACTAACAGCTCTATCGTAAAGTGGACATTTTTTGAGGTTATGCGTACTCAGAACGTTTTTACATACGAGCGCTATTTGTGTTGTTTACAGTAACTTAAAGATTCATCTCGGCCCAAAAATGGAATTAAATCGTGAACATTTTCGTGCGATTATTTTTTACAACTTTTGGCGTAGATTAACTCAGCAACAGTGCATGGATGAACTTGTGTCAATTGTTGGCGATGAAGCTCCATCAAGTAGCAGTGTTTACCGATGGTATGGTGAATTCAATCGTGGTCGTAGCTCACTCCAAGACGAATTTCGTAAAGGTCATCCAAAATCAGCTGTTGTTCTGAAAACCATTGATGCTGTGCGTGAACTGATTTTGCAAGATCGTCCTGTGACCTAACGCGAGATTCAGACAACCGGAGGCATTAGTGGGACCAGCATACATTCAATATTGCATAAACATTTGACTGTTAAAACAATTTGTTCGCGTTGGATCACACACAATTTGTCAATCCTCGTGTCGATTGGTCGAAAGAAATGCTCCAAATAAACGATCGCGGTGCTTCGAAACACGTCTATGACATCATGACAGGTGATGAATCCTGGATTTACGCGTATGAGCCCGAAAGTAAACAGCAGTCAACTGTATGAGTGTTTCAAGATGAGCCAAATCCAACAAAAGTTGTTCGCGCCCGGATCAATTCCAAGCAAATGGTCGCCTGTTTTTTCGGAAAAACCGAACGTGTCACAAACGTACCACTAGAACAACGCAGAACAGTGAATTCTGAGTGGTAAACAACCATTTGTTTGCCAGTTGTCTTCGAAAAAATCAGGAAAACCAACCGCCGAAGATGGAGCACTCGTCATCACGACAATGCGAGCTCTCACACATCGGCTGAAACAACTGCATTTTTGAGCACCCAGAACATCGATTTGATGGGTCATCCGCCGTATAGACCTGACTTGCCACCGAATAACTTCTTTTTATTCCCGTACGTAAAAACCAAACTGAGAGGTCAACGTTTTTCGACACCTGAAGAAGCGGTTGCTGCATTCAAAAGTGTATAAATCTTCATGGGGAATATTTTGAAAAAAAATAAAGTGAATTTCGATGATTAATATTAGTTTTTGTTCTCTAATCCCGAAACATAAAATTCAACCCTCTACTACACCGACCCCGACTCTGACTCCACACCGAGCCCTAATCCTAATCGTATTCCGACTGCAACTCCGACTACAGCTAAAACTTCACATAACTCAAACGTATTAAATTTTTTTTTACTGGTACCAATTACACTGTGGAACACAAAAAAAAAAACAAAGCTTCTGGCACGGATTCTGGTAGAGGGGATACAAAAATATACCTGTACCGGAGTTTTGAAAGTTTACGTCTGAATTTTTTTAAAGGGGGTGAAATTTTCCCCCTTTTGGACATTCTTATGATGAATCGGCTTAGGAAACCATGTTAGCTTTACATTTTAGGTATAGGATGTGTTCAGGAATTTTATGTACAAATTTATGAGAAAATTTTTTGTGGAATACTGTAACTCTCTACCGCCTCAATATTTGAGTCTTTTTAGTTACTTTTGTGGAACCGCTTAATAGGTGTGTAACTGGTTACAATGTACTACAGAAAATTTCCTCATAAAATTCTACTATGTTTCTTAACATAACAAAGCTCAAAACTTAAGTTGAATGTCAAAAATAAGTCAAAACTTAATATCTTTTTAAGGACTAATTTCCTAATTATTCCGAGTTGGCGCTGCAATGTGCTATAAAACTGAATTTTAAGGGGTTGGTGTATTCTATGTAAAATTTCGCTATAAGTCACCGAACAAAAGCAAGCAGTAGATTAACATCAATAAGTAAAAAATAAGAGAAAATATTGTAATTTATTGACATTGCGCTTTTTAGGCTCGCCACATCCTGTCAGTTGCACTTTGGCTGATAAGATCCGTCGGCCTGCAACAAAAAACTATGAAGAAGCAAAATCAAAACAAAACTCAAAATCAACCAGCAGCCTGTTCCTATTACCTATTCGAATTGCATTAAATTTGCATTTTTTTACCCCCTCTATCAGAATCCGTTGTTAGAACCTTGTTATTATTTGTTGTGTTCCACAGTGTTGTGATCAAGCACGTTGACGTTAGTGTTATTTTTCAACTTTCGAAAAGTTATGCTCCCACTCACCACTTTTGATCATTTGCTCCAAAAACTGGTGTGTGCAAAATATTTTCCAGATCGGATACAAGTAACGCTAAGGCGTGTCGCAAATGTCCTCAAGATCTCGCGAGCATCACCTTTAGGCATTTTTTGAAATAATGTAATAAAATTATTCCCGATTGCGTACCCTCAAGTTTTTTGTATAAAATAATATTTACATATAGACAGATTTTATTTGTAAAATTTGGTGGAGGACGGACATCATTATACATTCCGCTTCACTTATTTAAAGGCACTAAAAATTCCGTATTCAGCAGCCTGTATCTTTTGCAATTTGTAACCGATTGCAAAATTTTAAAATGGATATGGAAGCTAGACATCTTAAAATATAAAAAAAAATCATGACAATAGTGGTTTCTTAACGAAAGAAAAACAGTTTTTCTTGTTTTTTTAAATGCATTTTACTTTATTTAAGAACTATTGGTAATGGGTACAACCCCATTCATTTTTAATAAGTTCAAATATACGGGCTTTCATTGAGAGATAAAGAGAATTTATGTAATCCAACGAAACTTGATTGCAAGCATCCTAAATGACCTGGGGCCAAATCACAGCATTCGATATCGAGTTCACCTTCGTGTAGAGAAACTTTTCGATAACTAAAATTTTTTGGATCACCGCATTCGATCGTAATTTATTTAGTCTAGTACTTTTTTTTACATTGCTGTAAGCATATGGTAATAAGAAAAACAAAAGGAAAGAGGAATGCAAAATAAATAAATTGTGATAAATTGTGTAAAATTGTTGTGAATAATACGGAAAAGAGTTAATTTAAAATGAATCCATGTGTTTTCTTGTTTTCGTCATCTTCGGAGTCGGAGGATGAGTCTAATATTGGTGTTATTAGAAAAAATATTCGTGACAAAAGCAATCCTTTGTCATTATCTGAAGTTGAGTAAGTTGTGCGTTTTGAAGTGACTGATGTAAAGTAAAAGTTTAATCTTCCATAGATTTAAAAGACGTTTTCGGCTGTCACAGGAAGCGTTCAAGTATGTGCTAGGTGAAATAAACTTTTCTGGTCATATGTCGACGTCCGTACCTCCCACATTACAGCTTGCCGCAACATTGAACCTTTTGGCAAGTGGCAGCTTTCAGCATAATGCAGGTAATGACTTTTTACTTGGGCTAGCACAAAGTATCATGTGCAAAGTGGTGAAAAACGTGACAATGAAAATCCAAAATAAATTGTGTCCCAGAATGATACAATTTTTGCCAAATGAATCTGAGGAATGTATGGAATATTTCAAGTTTAAAATCCCTGGAGGTAATATTTATACGGCAATATACATATGTAAGTGAACTACTTAAAACATAAAATCTACTTTCAGTGGTTGGATGTGTAGACGGCACACACTTCGGTTTCCAAGCACCCACGGAAAATGAATATATGTTCTTCAATAGAAAAGGATTTCACAGCCTAAATTCAATGATAGTAAGTTATATTAAAGAAGAATTTATCAATTAACAGTTTTGTTAAACATTTAGATTTGTGACCATAAGTACAAAGTAGTCGGTATCAATTCAATGTACGGCACACGATAGCTTTGTTTGGAAGCATTCCGAAGAAAGGCGTTTACTTGAGGAATTATACACAGAGAATGGCTTAAACGTTTGGGTTCTAGGTAAATATAAAGTTTTATATTTGTTTCCTGAATACTTTTAAACATTCACTTGTACATTATATTCCAGGAGACTCTGGATATCCCACTGAGCCTTGGTGTGTAATACCATATGCGGTAGCCGCTGAAGGGTCTGCAGAAGCCTATTTCAACGGAGTTCACGCGAAGGCTAGGTGCATTGTTGAACGCACAATAGGAATTTTAAAGGGACGCTGGAGAATCTTATGTAATGAAAGAGAAGCCGATACTCTCCCGAAAAAATGGCAATATTTGGCAATGCATGCGCTGCTTTACATAATATATGTATAAAGTTTAATGTGCCTATGTACACACATGTAAATTCAACAGAGCCCTCGTCAATTGAAGTATTTCCTAGCGGGGAAACACGTTTGCTAAAAATTGGGGAGAAAATAAGAGACCAAATAAAAACGTCTTTAAGTGCTAACATTTAAAATTTGGCTTTATTTAAAAAAAATAAGGAAAACAAAAATACATTTCATGTTTAGTATATCACTTTGAAGGAGATCATGGAGGTAATTCATTCAGTCTAATTAGTAATAAGGCTCTGAAAAGAAAAAGAATATTCATGTACGATATTTGGGCAAATAGTAATTCAAATATTTACCCGCATAATTGCAATTGCAACAGCAATGGTACTAGAAAAAGTAGTTCATTCTCGTCGACTGGAATTTTGTTGCATCACTTGGAGTTGTAAATTTTTTATTTGTAGATCAATCTCTTTGGTTGCCATGTTTGCGTCATGCTTTAATTGCTTCAGTCTCAGGTCTTTCTCTTTAATGGAGATTAATTTATCGAGCTTCCGATTATTTTCCTCTTTGGCTTTCAGGGACCGTTCTTTCAGTTCTATAACTTTATTTAGTTCTTCTCCAATTTCGCATTGCCAGTCTTTCAATTGGCCAATATTTTGTTCTATAAGTTCCAGCTTTGTTGTTTTTTCCGCCTTCTTTTTTGGCCTCCGACTTTGAGAACTAGTGGGCAACGCAACCTCAATATCTGACGATTCTAATTCAGAAATAATACCACTATTGTTATTCTCGTCGTTTTCACTACGGGCACTAGGTTGGTTTGTTGTACTCCCGAAACACTTCACATTGACTAACCCTGCTACTGCCGCAGTTAGCCCAGCTGCTTCCATAATTTTTTCCTCTGCACTAGTCAGCATTTTTACATCAACTGGGCCACCTCCAGTTTTCTTTTTTGACGCCTTGTTGTGGGACAGCTTCTTCTTCGTGTTGTGCTTTTGATCAGCATAAACCTAAGAATTTTAGAAAACATTTATTGGCTATATGAATTTTGCAATTAAAAACATGTACATTACCTTTCGCCAGCTTGAGATGTCTTTCTTAGGAGGGCCCCAGGCATTCAGTTTGGTGCTTAATTGCCGCCATAAGTTTTGGCATTTTACTTTGCTTTGAGCACAGTTTTGCAGCTTGTTTTAGGCCAAGTCTGGATGCTCCACCATAAATTGCGCCAACACCTCTTTCTGCTTCCCATTTATTTTATTAACATTTTTGTGAGAAGCGGCTACTGAGGTTTCCTTACTTTGATTAATATTTTCCCTGAAAACAAGTAAATTTTATATTTTTTAAACTAATTTTGCATAAAAAGAAATATTCTTACATTTTCACCAACTTCTTTAAAAAATACAAAGCAAAACTCTTGATTTTATTTGTACAATTGCTGGGACAATTGTGCGTTACCAATACATCACTAAATAAATGAACAATTTGTCTTTGTTTCTGTTTGTTTTCTTTTTATTCGCGCCAAAAAGCTAGTGCTTGGTTGTTTTCGAAAGTACGTTACCAATCGTGTGCAACTGCGAGTAGATACTTAACGATAACGAGTACGGTGATCCAAGGTAACTACATGTCGATTATGAAGTACTCGATTTCGAATGCGGTGATTTGGCCCCTGAATTAGTGACTGCTTGTCATCAAATTGTCTACCATCTTCATAGACCTTACGAGATAACCAACCCCAGACATTTTCGATAATGTTGAGATCTGGCGAATAGGGTGGGCAGTTAAGAATATTAAAATTTTGGCTTGCAATGAACTCCTTTACTACTCTGGCGTTGTGTATAGGGGCATTATCCTGATGCAATATCTAAGATATGGGACCATATAGTTCACTGAACTTCACTTCGGAAAAGCCGATTCCTATGACGTTTTACAGCTTGCACCATTCATTTTTGCACTTTGAAATTCAAGACCGACGGTGCCATAGTACGTAATGGCACCCCACATCATAACGCCGCCCTCTCGGCTGTGATGTCGGTTCAAAAAACGCTTTTCTTTGCGCAGGTCATGGAAATAATAGCTGTTTCCATCAGTCACATCCAAATTAAACTTCTTCTCATCCGTAAAGAAAGGGTGTTTTTTCAAGCGCGATAGAACTTCAAATTGTAAAAAATAACCCAAAGAATTAAATTTTAATAAAAAAATTTCTATTATTTGTTTCAGTATACTCTGGCAAATCATCATGAATAGACTCACGCGTGAACAACGCTGCCAAATTATCCAAATTTACTTTGAAACTCAGTTGGAAACTGACCCGTTGTTTTATCGCCAAATTGTGTTCAGCGATGAGGCTAATTTTTCCTTAACGGGTTTGTTAATAAGCAAAATTGCCGTATATGAAGTGAGACCAATCCACAAGAGACCCTCCAGACTCCATTACATCCAGAAAAATGCACCGTTTGGAGCGGCTTACACGCTGGTGGCATCATCGGACATTATTTCTTTAAAAATGAGGCCGGAGCTCGCGTTACGGTCAAGGGAGATCGTTACCGCACCATGATCAATGATTTTCTGTTTGAAAATATGGATGACATTGATTCCGACGGGATGTGGTTTCAACAGGATGGCGCTACGTGCCATACGGCGATCGCAACCATCGACTTATTGAAATCAAAATTTGGCGATAAGTTGATTTCGAGAAATGGACCTGTCAATTGGCCTCCAAGGTCGTGCGATTTGACATCTCTCGATTATTTCCTGTGGGGCTACGTGAAGGCACTGGTTTATGCTGATATACCAGCAACAATTGACGCCTTGGAGGCCAACATTGTTCGTGTTCTTCCTGACATACGGCCAGCAGTGCTCGAAAAAGTGGCCAAAAATTGGACGTCCAGAATGCGCTTCGTCAAGAAAAGCCGCGGTGCCCATATGCCCGAAATCATTTTCAAGTGTTAATGCCACGTATTGATCTTTCGAATAAAAAAAAAACTTTATTAAAATTTAATTTTTTGTGTTATTTTTTTTACAATTTGAAGTTCTATCGGGCTTGAAAAAACACCCTTTACAACGGTCCTCCAGTCAGTTACATGACCTCTTGGCTGCACATCCCATACCATGTAGTCTCTTGCGAATTGAAGCCCCTTTTCCTTACGAGAAGCATAAAGTGGCGGCTTTTTGTAATTTCAGGTATTCAAGATACTCACAGCTCTTAACTACTCTACGTACTGATGACTTGCTCGCTTCCACTCCAGCTTGAGCTCTTATTTTTGACAAGGATAAGACAGAATACGAAGCAATTCTGATGATTTTGCTTTTCTCATACGTAGATAAAGACAATGAAACCTTTCCTTTAAAATTGTTCCCATACCCCTCGGGGTCCTTGATTAATTGTCGACAACTGTTGGGCTCCGTCCAATGTTTTTAAACATCGATTTTAGTTTCTTCCGATATTTTGAAAATTTTTTGTTTTGCCATTTTGACTCGTAAAATGATTAAGATGTAATAAGTTGTTATAAACAAACGCTCCCTACAAAAAATCATCACATACTTTAAAAATAATAAAGTGCCTTTATTCAAGTGAACCAACAAAACCAGCACATTTTTGGACTTTTTTTATAAAAAAAGTTCTTTAGTTAAGAAACCAATATTTTTTTGTTATATCTCAATATGTCCAGCTTCCATTTCCATTTTAAAAGTCTGCAATCGGTTACAAATTGCAAAAGATACAAGCTGCTGAATATGGAATTTTTAGTGCCTTTAAATAAGTGAACCCGAGTGTATCGTATGTCTATCCGAAGTCATTGCCAATTCAATCCAAATAGAGAAAAATTGAAAACGGATTTTTTTGTTTTTGGTATGAAGTTGTATGGGCTATGAATTCAGAAATCTTTGAAAATAGTGTGGCCGTATTGAAAACATTGTGGAGCGAAAAATAAGTTGTAATGTGTTACCTTCGTACACTATTTTAATAACACTGTGCGACACCAAAAAAATTGTGGGGTTCTGTCAACGGATTCTGGTAGAAAGGTCTTGAAAAAATATACTTTTATCGGCGTTTTCCCAGATCTGATCAGAATTTCTTTTTAAGGGGGGTCAAATTTTCCGCCCCGCGTAACTTTCGTGCAACATATCGGCATGCAAAATTGTGTGTTCCTTACTTCTGAGGTACAAAATATGTTCAGAAGTTTTATAGAAAACATTTTTGTGGAACAAGTTAACCCTATAACTGTCACCTATAACCATTATACTTTTAAATTTAGTTGTTTTAGATCCTCGTTATGTTTAAAGTTGTAATTTCCTTTAAGGCTGTAAGAGATCATGTTTTCTCCGGTTTTTTGTGCAACAAGTTAACCCTCTAATTGACACGTATAACCATAATGTTTACTTTTTTTTTTAAAACTCGCAAAAAACTGCTCCAGAATGACGGGGGGCGTGGTCAAATTTTTCTACAAAACTTATCGCCATCAAATTTCAGTGTATGTGTCCGAACACTCCAAAGCACAAATCTTTTGCGAGTTTTCACAAAAAGAGTAAAAATTATGGTTATACGTGACTGTTGGAGGGTTAACTTGTTCCACAAAAATGTTTATCTGAATTTTTTCTATAAAACTTCTGAACATATTTTGTACCTCAGAAGTAAGGAACACACAATTTTGCATGCCGATATGTTGCACGAAAGTTACGCGGGGCGGAAAATTTGACCCCCCTTAAAAAAAAATTCTGATCAGATCTGGGAAAACGCCGATAAAAGTATATTTTTTCAAGACCTTTCTACCAGAATCCGTTGACAGAACCCCACAATTTTTTTGGTGGTACAAAATAACCTTAGAAGTAAGGAACACACAATTTTGCATGCCAATATGTTGCAGGAAAGTTCAGGGGGGCGGAAACTTTGACCCCCCCCCCTAAAAACAATTCTGATCAGATCTGGCAAAACGCCGATACACGTATATTTTTTTAGAACTCTCTACCAGAATCCGTGGACAGCACCCCATAATTTTGAAAAAAAAATCAAATTTTGTCTCACAGTGTAATCCGATTTGGGATACGATTTTCAAAATTTTTTTTCCTTTTCTTATGGAACAAAGTTTCCAATTTTCAATATGTTGCATTGTTTAAGTATAATTAAAGGTCAAAAATTATGTCTAAGTTTCATACTGTTATATTATGAACTTCTTTCTTCCCAGGACTTCCTTCAACCACAAACATTAAGAACAGACCGTCGCACAGTGGTTCAGAACCGATTTTCAAAGTTCAATATCTCTTGTTCTAGTAAACATTTTTAAGTTCTGTGAACACGCGATTGTGAGCAAGGAGTCAGGTATTATTGTGATATGTCAGCATTGAAAATCGCACAGTGGGGCACATTTATTAAAAATTTGCCAACTTGTTTACTTATCGTTCTTTCGGTCTCCAAGAAAGCAATAATTTTGGATTTTCTTTTTATATTTTTTTAACAAATTTTGACATAATTGTTGAAAAAATTAAAACTTTTTTGTACTACCCACAGCAACGCCCGTAGCACCACCGTCCACCCTCGAGGAGATTCCCTGTATGTAGTAAGCAAGTAGATAAGTTTTGTCCTCGCCGACCACAATCAGGGAATCATCAGCATCCAAAATATAAATTCGAGTTTTATACTTTTTACTTACTTTTATATGGTGGACCTTGAGCCTGAAAACCACAACTACAATTCAACAATAATGTAGATAAATCCAAAATTCGCTCCATACTCGATTGATATTCCATTTGTAAATCAGTTATCCACACTTCACAAAACTCATTTACATATCGATTATATTGCAATAACGCATACATCTTAATCAACACCTGGATGACAATGACTCATTCCATTAAATGGTTTATAGAATAGCAAAGAGACTGCCGAACAGAAATTCAATCAGTTGTAAAAGTTTGTGTTGTACAGGAGTCAGGGTTGGAAAAGTTGATAGATTTTGTACTTTTCTCGCGTTTCTTTGGAAAAATATTTTACAACACTTAAGTAAGTACAATAAAAGATAAATGTTTATTAAAATACAAACAAACAAAAACTTTTAGGAAAAAATGTACTGAAAACCAGTTGAAGCAACATATTTCAAAAAAGGCTATTCTGGGACAATATGTATAGTAAACAAGTAGAAGACACAGACTTCAGTGTGGAATAAGTTTTAGTAAGAATATTCGATATCATTTCATAGAAAAATATTTTTAATTTCCTTTGGCCTAAATTAGAAAACATGTACTTATACAAATTCGGAACTTGGATTTGAACTCAAGTAGGCGGATGGTCGCTGCGTACTTTGTGACTCTTTATCGTTCTAGGCTAGTGTTCGTCTTGTTCATATTGTCACTAATTGCAATTTTTTGTTGGGGTTTATCTCCTTTTTCTCTCTTATGTAGAATATGAAGCCTAGCGTTACAAGTTATTGATTACCCCAAATGGTGTAATTCTTCAAAATGTAGAATTTATGTAATACAACCGTTTATATTAGTTGACAACACTTTCATTCGTATTCTTGTCTGGCAACTCTGTTAAAATACATAATAGTTTAGTCGTAGACTAACACATACATTCTCTCTCTCAATAAATTAAACGTCATAGGTACGGTGGAAAGTAAACAATGGATGGTTGAAAACATGGGTTCAATAATATCAGATAGAGGCAATAGTAAACAACGTCCAACAAAGGAACAACAACCGCATTTCGTATTTTTGTGGCAAACTAGTTGTGTTAAATGCAATACAAATAAGTGCAAAATACATTTAAATTTTTCAGTTCGACACCAAAACGACATGAAAAAGTTAAGTGAACATATTTTGTAACTCCACCTGGTGTAAGTTAATTTTAAATTTAATTTCTCTCATTTCCACAAACCTGCGACGAAGAGTGTGAAATGAAACGTCAGATGATGTATCTATGTATGTAGTTATTAGGCTATGAGTTTAGTCGTTCATTATCACTCAGTAAGTAAAGATCTCTCTTTCCCATTTAAAACACCAAAACATACTTTATTATCATTCATGAATTAAACATTAAAACTACAACAGGTTGTGGGCGTAAAGTATTACTTTGGTAAAGTCCTAGGATAATTGCGAAATTCCTACAATAGGAGAATTCAAAGTTTTTGTATGATGTGTGTGATGTAACTTCTATTTGAGAGTGAAAGTAGAGAAAACCAACGCAAATTAATGCATTGAAAGAGAATGAGAATAGAATGAAAAGCTCAATAAAGAACTTCTTTTTTTTTTTGCTTGAAACAAATTCTGGAAGCGTTGCGGAAGTACACGGAAAATTGCATTCGTTGTGAAGAATACATGAAATACAGAGCAATCGAAAATGAATTACACGAACATGAAAATTTAACCTCTAGGCAGAGAAAAATGTGATACCTGGAAAATACGGGTGGAAGCATTGCTGATACGGATTGATATGTGGAAATACGTCAGTGGAGCCAGTGCGTCAAGCCAATGGATCCGGCGAAAATTCCCGAATGGGAACAGATTCCAAAGCGAAGTCGGACTTAATTTTATCGATTGCTACTACGGAATTAAAACAATTAAAAGTTGTGTGACATCTAAAGAACTGCGGAACAAGTTGAGCGGCATTTACCAATCAATGGGACCTGCACGAAAGGCTATGTTTTTAAAATATACTGATAATACTGCTGATAGCGCAGAACGGCGGAGACATTCATGATCATGTGCAAAAGTTTTTTAATATTTTGGATAAAATTCGTGAAATGGATATGCAGATGGTTGATGACTTGGTAACAATATTGTTGCTATACAGCATTCCAGACGAGTACGAACAGTTTCCATTTGCCATAGAAACACAAGAATCGGAGTCACTAAAATTTAAAATGGTCGATGAGTTTAAGGCTCGAAAACAAAATAATAGCGGAGTCGGAGGTGATGCGATGTTGCGACAAAACGCAACAGTAAATCGAAACAAAAATAGACGTTTTAAATACGCGTGTCATAGTTGTGGAAAGATCGTTCATAAGGCGTAGAGTCGTCGGTCGAAACCAAAATTGATTACCATTAATAATAATACAGCAAAACGTGTCCAGTCAGAGAATTCGGTAGTGGTAATCCAAGCAAGTAGCGACAAAGGACTATGGTGTCTCGATTCAGGAGCCACCTCGCACATGTGTTCGCAAAAGAAAAAAATCATGGAACTGAATGACGAAGAGCAAATGTTAAAACTGTCAATTGATCATTCAACGAAAATCACAGGTAGTGGTAGAGTTCTATTGGATACTACGAACGTAACGACATACCTAGGTGACACCTTGTATGTATCGAAATTCACAGATCATGGGTTTGAAGTCATTTTTCGTCAAAATGGTGCAGTAATTGTTGATCCGAAAACATGTAGAAAGTTAACGAATCTAAGGAGAGTGGCAATATGTCGCAAGGGCCAGTAACTTACCTTCAAGGTTCTGGCCAGGCATATTTCATTTTTTGCTACCTATGGACCTGAACAGGAGAAAAAGGTAAAAAAAATTAAATTAAAAAATTTTCGGCAAATTTTTCACTTTTGCGTGCTACCTAAACAGTGTTAAGAATCATCTCTAGGAAGTTTATATGTTCTAGAAATTTGTTTATTGAGATCTTAGGTAAATTTTTGTAGTTGATTGTTTCCTTGAATTTTGAACGGTTTGCTACCTATGGACCCGAACACGGGAAAAAAGGTAAAAAAATCGAAATTTTTTAAGGTTTTTTTGATTTTGATCTGGAAGGTGAAGTTTTTTGATTTTATATGTTCGCAATTTTTGTTCTTTATGACATGAGCTACAACTTTGCCTCAGAGAGTAAATCGAAATTCTGAACGGTTTGCAAGATATGAGCCTCAGAAAATGATCACATTTTTACGAAAATGATACCGAGGCCCCAAATCTTTGGCGGCCCATAAAAAAAAAGTGCATGACTTTGGGAAAAATTGGGAAACACGGGTCTTTTTTTTTTAGTCTTTTATCATGTAGTGGTGTCCGTATATGGTTATTTTGCCATGACTTAAAAAATTACACACAGTGGAATGGCACGAAAGGTACGGTCACCTGAATGAAGCAGATCTAAAACAATATTAATGAAAAGTTGCCTAGTTGTGAAATATACTACAATATTATTAGTAACAATATTAAGCTCGTACTGTGAAAAGTATAATTTGGCACAGTTAACTTTCACGTTTATAATTACGAACGGTATAGTGTACTTTAGTTGCCTTTGTACAAAATACAACAAAATTTAATATACGAGGTCGGTCCCAAATCTAGCCGACCTGACGTATAGATGGTGCCAGAAGTTTGAAAAAAAAAAATATTTTGACAGTTCTTACTATAAACAGGGAATCGAATCTATTGAATATCGCTGGAAAAAGTGTATCCAGCCAAGAGGAGATTATGTTGGAAAATAAAGAAAAATTTTTTTTCGCCCAACCTTTTTTTTCGTATTTGTATACATATATAAAAATGGACCGTGGTTTGTTCGAATGCTTAGAACTTAAAAACGGCTGAACCAAATTGGATACTCCCTCCTGCGGGTTTGTTCGTAATTGCTACACGAAGGTTTAGAAAAAAAAACATAAGTCGAACAATTCTCAACAGGTGGCGCTGTATGCGGTAATTTCATTTAACAACTCACCTTACGTTCTTTCTGATTTTATAATCTGAGCTGTGCGGTCACGGTTAATTGACTCCGATACTTTTATAATTTTTTTTTTGAAAACCTAACCCATTTCAATTGGAACAGATTATTAATCGGTTTGTTTTATTTTTCCAGTTTTTTTTTCAAATTTCACTTACATCGTTTTCGTTCGTTTGCTTTTTTTATTTCAGCTATTTGAAACTAGAAATGACCCTTCAACTTTACCAAAGAAATGTTCCACTGTTGAATTAACCGAAAAAGAATGCGTGGGATCAACTGATGAAGGCTGTCGATGATGGAAGCGGTGGAAACGTTCGTGATATCATTTATATTAGCATCTATACGTGTTGGAAGTAGTGTTGCGTTACCTCTCGCATCTACTGGAATTACGGCAACACTGTTGGAAGGTGGAAGGACGGTACGTCATCGAAAATCCTGTCTGCAATATTTCCAAGCAATCAGCCAATGCAAAAGTGTTAACAATTTTTAAACTGATCATATGATGATTGATGATTCTGCTGGCGGGCGAGTTCTGACAAACATTTTTCGTGATTCCGAAATCAACAGCAGCAGCAGGCTTATGGAGATACGTGAAAACCATTCTATTGAGCATGAGTATGCGAGTGTTCCTGCAACAGGATAGAAAAGCTGAAATTTTCTCCAGCGAACTGCTGAGAATCGGAAATGGACAAATTTCGGTAGAGTGGTTTAATATCGATTCACCCTGCCATCAGTAAAGTATATCCAAACTTTGGTCAAAATTATCGTCACTACGATTGGTTGAGCGCATACGAAATTTTAGCAGCGAAAAATATTAATGTCAATGACTTGAATTGAAAACACACTCCGAGAGAATCGCGTTCATTCAAATCAGTCGATCATTTTGAAAACGAAGAATATATCGTTTATATCGAGTAGATTTCCTAAAATTTTTGGATTTATGGATTTATCATTATGCTACGAAATCGTCAGCCCGTAACTGAGCAATGGAACCCGAATGATCGTTACGAAACTAATGCACAATGTGTTAGTAGCACGGATTTTGTAAATGGCCGTTCAAGGTTGAATAATGCCTAATCCCGCGAATTCCCTCGACTTCAACCGATTTTCCGTTCCAGTTCAAGCGTATTCACTTCTCAGAGAAACTTGCAGTTGCGATGGCCATAATCAAGCCACAAGGGCAGTCGCTGGACGTGTACGGCATAAATCTGGAAATGTTATGCTTTCATTATTTTATTATTTTTTTGATTTCAATAAAACGAAGGGAATTTAATAAAACTAATATTTGATTTTATTATATTTTCGCCAAATATAGAACGTCAGGTCAGCTTTCCGTACAAAGCTTCTCACAACCAGTGAGCTGTGCGCTTTCAAGTTTTATACTCAATGATTGTGGCCTATAGATTTACACCGATTTCGAACAGTATTTTGAGAAGCTTTTTCATGGCTGAATACTCATTAGTGTTGAATTTTAATGTACGAGAAGTTCGTACTACAAGCTTCCAACGAATGATATGTTTTTCTAAGTGAAAAATTATTGGGTTTTCTTTAGAATAATAGATAATTCAGAAAATCACACTCACTGGCACACTCACATACTGTGCCTGAATTGGTACTATTGGATAGATCATTAATCGTATAGATATCAGTCTTATATTCGATTTGCGTACGCGAATCGGTATCGATCGAAAATTCCTCAGTACCAACTCAACCTGAAAGTCAATTATTCCAACAATGACAGAACGGGTTTTTCCTCTATGTTCTCTTTTCCTCTTACATTCTCGCAAGGTTGCATTTGTTTTGAGGTTAGTTTATCTATAACTCACTGTTGCATTTCTGTGTGAGATAGTTTTTCGAAAGACCGGGCCAGTGTCTGTTATGTTTGAATTATCCGCAATGGCCTTATTTCAGTTAGTTTTGAATTTTAATGTACGAGAGGTTCGTACTAATAGCTTTCAAGGTCTGATACATAGGAAGTGCCGTCACTATGTGAGTGACCGCCGCGGCCGCGCCGTCGAAAGAAATTGAAGTTGGTCAGAGCAGGGATCCAATCCAGGATATCATGTACAAGAGGCGCACACACTAACCATTGCACCACCGATGGCCCGTATAAATATAGGATATTGAATTCAATTGAATTCTAACACCCTATTCTGTGTATGTGGTACCTATCAAATTGTAACCACAAAATTGCTACAAAGTTGTTACCATTGTTTGTATCTGGTATTCTGGCAAAACGGTGATAACGAAAAACTCACCTCATAACAAATAATTCACCTCACAATAACAGGTTGTCAAAAGCAGGGACAAAAAAAAACAAAAACATATGGTTTTCTGAACAAAATGAACACGGTAAAAAAAGGAAAAGTAAGTATTTAAAATGTTTATGTTTTATTGAATTAAAATTAGTACATTATTATTTAGGGAATTGAGCGCACCGCAAAGGCACAGCTGGAATGCTATATTGCCTTCCTCAAGGAACATCCAGAGATGCTAAGCGGAAAGAATACTGCACGTCGGCCCCATATAGAAGACGATATTTACTTTAGCGCCAACTCTCTGATCTACAACAAAATTGTATCACCGACAAAAGCTTCTGCGGTGAGTTCAAAAAGTTGTGTTTCCCCCGCGGTCGGCCTAAATTCTTGAGATATATAATCGTTCGTATCTCAGGGATTTATAATCCGATCTGGTTGAAATGAGTATCATTACAAAGGCCTTTCTAAGCTCTATAAACCAATGTATAAACATATTTATGTTTATCAGTCCATAGCTAATTAAAAAAAACGTTTTTTATCCTCACTTTTCTGCTAACAATTTATTTTTTTTTTCAAAAAAATCCCTATTATACCTATTTTTTGCCAGGTTTCGATAATACACAAGACCCAGGTTTTTTTTTAAAGGTATATTGCTCAACAATATCCCTTCAAAGACCGGAGATATTTTAAGTTAAAAATTGTATAATACATTTCGCGCTTTTTAAATCACAAATGCAAGTTATTTCTTATTGATGCTCCATTTCCATAGCAAAAAGTAACAAAAGTCCTTCCTCCATTTAATTATGCCCTCTTGTCGTTTTGGTGCAAAATATATTATTAATTTTTCCCGTATACAGTTTTATTGTTTACATGCCGAATTTATAAAATGATTTTGTATCAACTTTCCGGCGAATAAAACAGCTGTCACGCACTGTTACCTCTTCTTTTTCAGGTAACAGTTTTTGTTACTTTTGTCACCAAAAAATTAGTCAGAATACCGATTTTTGACAATTGTCACATTCCTGTCAAATAGTAACCGTGGTGACTTTTGTTACCCTGCCAGAATAGGGCTGTAAAAGTATTTCATTCAATCTACAAGTAAAATTATATTATTGCGCCATCTGTTAACAATCGTTAATTTTCGAAGAAAAAACAATCAATTTCGGGTGGAATCGTGAATGCTCGAAATTAATTCAATCAAAAAATCTATTTGGGACAAACCGAAGTTTGCCGAGTCAGCTACACAGAAAAAAGAAAAAATATAATTGAATTTTGCCAAAAAATCCAATTAAAAACTAATTGAATCAATTAAATTTTTAATCATATTTACAATTTATTTTTGAGTTTACAACAGAACTTGGAGTTGGGAAGGCGCAAATCTACGTCACTAAAAATGTTTAATTTTTGAGTGCATTATCGAATCTTTGCTGTGAATCTTTCTAAATTAATATAAATAAAGTAAACAAAAATTGTTGCGATAAAGTATTTCAGAGAAAGTTGAATTTTATAACGCCGTTGGGAGACAATATGTGTAGCGGCTGAGCCACCAGCCGTCGTCGTCACTTTTCGTACAGCTCTAGCCTTTGATATTCGTATACAACACTGTTGTTATTTGTAATTCGCTTATAGTTGATTGAAAGATTTAATTTTCTGATCTTAAAAAATAATAATGTTAAATTGTCTTGTTTCGTGATTAAAACTGCGTTTTTTGTAATTGTGTTTAATGGGCAAGTGTTTCTGAATAAATTTTATTGGAAATGAGTGCTTGCGTTGAGTGTTTTGTTTGCAACGAAAAATTGTGGCTGTCCGCAAACATTTTTTATACACTTTAAAAGACACAATTTGACGGCTTATGCCACATTTTTTCAAAAATAATATTTTCAAAAATTTCGCGTAAAAAGAAACTTTATGACTTACCTTCTTAGACATTTTGAAAGTGTAAAACAAGAGTGCCTTAAATTGGATAAAAGCAATACATATACAGAAGAGATGGAATGCGACAAAGGAGTGAATGTTGCTTCGGAACGAGCAGATATTGATTGAGCAGAATTGAATGCTTTTTTGAAACGAAGTTCCTTATCGCACGTTACGGGATGGGGGCTAAATGAAAAAATTTTAAACCACTTTTTTTTAACTACTTTATTACAAACCATTATTATCAACTATATTGGGTACTTTTGGTTTGGTTTGGATTAAAGGTAAGTTATCTAGGTGGCGCTTGTTTATTACATATTGCAGTTTTTAACCCAATAACAAGTAAATTTAGAAAAGCCAAAGCGCAGGACTGGCAAATCCATGAAGTACTACCCTGAGCATGGAATTACATTTGGCAGCACACTTACTTATACACTCATACTTTTGGTTTGTGTCTAGACTAACATAAACATTTTGTTTAATGGGAAATTTTCTAGGTGGAGCCTGTTTATTGCTCGAATAAAAAGTAAATATAGAACAGCCAATGTGAAAGAAGTTTAATCAAATAACATTTTCTTAAATAAGTGCGTTTTCTTCAACAAAGCAAATTTTCTCAAAAAACAAATACCTATTCATATTCTTAAACAAAACAATTTTCCTTAACAAAATACCGTATCTTAAAGAAGTACCATTGCTTACAAAAGTAAATTTTCTAACAAAAAGTACATTTCCTTAAAAAAATAAATTTTTTAAATGAGTACCTTTTCTTAAAAAAGTGTATTATCGTACAACAAAGTGCCTTTTCTTAAAAAACTACCTTTTCTTTAAAGATTACCTTTTTTGTAAAACAAAATAACTTTTCTTGAGATAAGTACCTACTCCTAAAATTGTACCTGTTCTTTCGAAAAAAAGCTTTTCTTCAAAAAAAATACCTTCTCTTACAAAAAATACATTTTCTTATAAAAATTCCTTTTCTTAAAAGTACCCTTACTTAAAAATAAAATAATACCTTTTCTTTTCTTGAGATAAGTAGCCTTGCTGAAAATTAGCAAATTTTCTTCAAAAAAATAACCTTATCCAAAAATAAGTACCACTTCTTTAAGAAGTACCTGTTCTTAAACAAAGTATTTGTTTATTACTTTTTCATTCTCTTAGGCTTTTTCTTACATAAAAACATCAGCTTTTAATAAAAGAAGTACCTCTCATCAAAGAAAGGACCTTTTCGGGGAAATAATACATATTCTTACAAAAGGGACCTACAAATTAAATTTTTTTTAAAAAACACATTCAATAAATACAAAATTTCTTGAAAAAATTTTATCATTTTATTGAAAAAAGATCCATTTAAATTACAGTATTTATCAATAGGCGCCTTAGGCGTGGTGGAACTATCTAGTACATAATATAGCGAAAGGAACTTCGATCCAACCGGGTGTCCCATAACACCTCATGTAATTTTTTTTTGTATTTAATACAAATCGTATAAACATTAAATGTTTAAAATATTATAATAGTTTAAGAAACCCGAAAATTAGTCCCGGTTATGAATCCAAATTCTAAAAAATATAAGTTTTTATATATAATAACGGTTTTAATTGATTCAATTCAAAATTTAATCAAAAATCGCGAAACAAAATCAATAATTTGTTTAATTACCTTGATTACATACTTAATCAATATTTTTGAAAAAAATCAATATATCAACAATTTTACAAATACCTTTAATTAATATTATCATTTTCGTGATTACACCAAAATCAATTAAAAAATTAATCAAATAAACAAATTTTTATTTGAATTTGATTTTTATTTTTTTTCTGTGTAGTAATACCTAAATATGAGTTCGACCGCTGAAAAAATATCCCACTTTAAAACTTTTGTCTTGTCTTGTAACTGTACACAGTACAACTTTTGTAATAATTGCAATAGCATTTATCATCCCTGGCATGAGGTCAATTGAATCGGTTTTTAAATATTGGCGCAAGTTTGAAATTCAACACCAAATATTGTTGTTGCTGTTGTTTATTATTACCTTCTTTCAAGCAATTTGTTTTAATAAATGTTATGCAATTAATTTAACAACAAATTGTTATTAGCTGTTTTGTGTCTTGAACAAAAGACAATTGTATGTATGTAAGTGCGAAGGCGCTTAAAATAAGTGTTGGGAGCGTGAAAAACAAATTAAGTGAAAACATTAAAATCAAAACAATATTAATTTTTTGATTTCAGAACACACCTTAAGCCAATGTAAAATCAAAGAAAGACACAGAAAAATAGACAGTTGTACACTTTTTAGTTATAAAGTACTTTTGGGCTGGGTTCTACTGTTTGTAGGGGAGCAACTTGATTGCATTACAAATATTTCTTAACAGCTTGAAGTGTAATTTTTTACCATCTCGTACCAGGGCGAAGTTTGTAACCATATTACATATCTTATTTAATAATTTATAATTTTCTATTAAAAATTACTTTTCCTCTCAAAAATCTTGAACTGAAAAATTATTAAATAACACCCGATGAGCAGCTTACAGAACGAGAGCAACTGATTGGTGGACAAACTATACAGAACAGAGTTACTAAATTTGACGGGGAAGAATTTACTAAACAACAAGGTTGCCGCACCACCCAGGATATACGATCTCCCCAAAATCTAAAAAAATCCCCTGGACCAATATGCTCAGTAATTAACGCACCACACAACGGACTTTATAATAAATATAATGTTAAAGATGCAATTGACTTTAAATTAAGAATTGGCAATATCGATATAGATGATGACGAAATATTCATATCATTTGACGTGGTGTCCCTGTTTCCAAGTATATCGATACATTTGGCCTTAAGACGATAGAGAAGAAATGAATTATAATGGAAAAATTTACACAAATTCTACAAGACTTAATCATTGAATTGCTGGGATTTCGCATACAAAACACGAGATATTTCAGATACGAGGACAAATTATATGAGCAAAGAAAATGTATGCCTATGTGATCACCAGATTCACCAGTGATAGCTGACATAATAATGGAGGAAGTAATTGACGAAACTTTAACGTGGTTGGAAGTGAAGCCCAGAATCTTGACAAAGTATGTTTCGACTTATTTGTTGTGATAAAGAGGAATGAATTGGAAAGCTCTGAACACATACAACAGACAAATAAAATTCACGTGGAAGAGGGCAAGGACAACAGATTACCATACCTGAACTCGGTAGTATTTCGACAAGGTAACCTACTGAAACTTGATTGGCACCGACAGATTAATTAACTTCAACACTAAGCACCCTAGAAGCATTATTACTAACACGGCAACAAATTTCATAAAAAGAGTTTTGAATATCAGCGACAAGGAGTTTCATGTTGACAATAAAAGGAGAATAAAGGAAATTCTTCGCAAAAATTATTTCCCGGCCAGTAGTATAAAAGACCTACTGGATCGGAATAGGTATACAGAACATTATATACAAAGAGGAAAAGACGAAAACCAGCCAAAAAAATTGCAAATCTTTGTACCATATACCTGGCTATTCCGAGAGACTAAAGCACTCCGGTATCTATGACAAAGAGACGTATAAAAAAAATCGTTGCCCATTGCATCCCATGAAGGGATTAGGGAGAGCTTCGCACAATCAATGAGCTGTGCGCTTTCTAGTTTTACACTCACTGATTGGGACCTGCAGAGACATATTGGCTGGCATTAAAGCACAAAATACCCTGAGCAGGTTATTTAGCCGGACAAAGTCTAAAGTAATGAAAAAGGATAAGTCTAATATTGTAAAGGGTCCGCCATCTAACGTTTTTTTTTCAACTAGTGCTTATTTCGTGATTGGTAACACTTAGCTCACGTCTGACTTGACCGATAATTAGTTTTATCCTTCCGCTGAACGAATATAGTTGTGTATACGCCTGAACAACGCTGGGAAATATTGCGACATTACTTTGAAAATCATGGTAATGTTGCAGATGCCGATTTTGCTAAAAAAAATCATCTTTTCGGATGAAGCTCATTTTGATTTTGGCGGGTATGTAAACAAGCAAAATTGTCGCATTTGGGGCACAGAAAACCCGCACTCATACATTGAAAAGCCGATGCACCCAAAACGAGTCACTGTTTGGTGCGGAGTTTGGTCAAGAGTCATAATTGGGCTATTTTTCTTCGTAAATGAGCAAGGAGTGGCCGTTACAGTCAATGGTGATCGTAATCGGACCATGTTGAACGAATTCTTGTTCACAAAAATTGAAGAGGAGGATATTGGCAACATTTGGTTTCAACAGGACGACGCTACGTGCCACACAGCCGAAGCTACACTCGATGTTTTGCGCCCTGTTTTTGAAGATCGCATTATCAGCCGCAGAGCTGATGTCGTTTGGCCACCTCGCAGCTGCGATTTGACACCGTTGGACTATTATTTGTCGGGTGGCCTCAAAGATAAGTGTTACGCCGACAAGCCAGAGACTGCATGGAAATTATTTTCCATTATTAACCGGAAGGATTGTACTTTCAAATAAAAAAAGAAATTTGAGAAAATATTCAGTAGTTTTTTTTATAGCATTTTCAAAAAAAAGTTATTTGGCGGACCCTTTAAATGGGATAAAATGCAATGGGGGCAGGACTGATGTATGCCAAAAGGTATACGTTGGCACCATGATGACGAAATTGAACACACGACTATTTTCCCATATATCAGATTTATGGGCCACCTATAAACCTATGGAACAGAAAGCAGCATTAGCAGCCCACTATGCCACTACGGGTCATACTCCTAACTTTGACGACGTTGATATTTTAGCCATCATAATTGAAGTTACAAGACCGACATTACCCTATGTCCTCAAATGTATCGGCACACAAAAGGCAAATACAGGGAAATCAATAGAGGGTTGCTATTTATACTTCGGGAACTGTCAATACTAGTGTTCCCAGAAACTAACGGGAGCTTTCATTGAAGAGTTTGATATTTTTTAGAATAAACATACTTATACATAGAACGTTTTCACTTTCTTTTTTCTATTTACAGTGAGTTGAAAAATTCATGTCTTTCAAAAAATGGAATTAAGCCCTGGAAATTTTCGTGCGATAACTTTTTAAGATTTTCTTTTTAATTTTTGGTTAATGTATGAAAAATTCATACTACTAGCTTATAAAGTCATGAACATTTTTCGAATTGAAAAATTGTTGGTTTTTGTTGGAAATAATAGACAATTCAGTTTCAACGCACACTCAATGGCATGACTAGTTTCGAACTCCGTGACACAAGTTCATCATCAGATGCGTAACTACTGTGCCTGAATTGATATCATCGGTTGATCATCAATCGTATATATACAAGCTCAATTCTGCAATTCACATGTACGAATTAGTATCGATCGAAGATCCCTAAGTATCAACATCACTGACAGGCCTATAATTCCAACAACAAGAACAGACAGAATTTTTCCACCATGTTCTTCTTTTCCTCATGCACTCTCGCAGTGTTGCAGTGCCTTGAGGTGAGTTTTTAATCAATATCACAGAGTTGTATTTTTCTGTGGTATAGCATGTTTGAAGACCGTGCTAGTGTCAGTTTGAATGAATTTGAATTTTGTTGACCGATTTTGTTAGTTTTTGGTTAATGTATGAGAAATTCATACTACAACCTTACAAGTAATGAACATTTTTCGAATTGAAAAATTGTTGGTTTTTGTTGGAAATAATAGACAATTCAGTTTCAACACACACTCACTGGCATGCATGACTAGTTTCGAACTCTGTGACAAGTTCATCATCAGATGCCTAACTACTGTGCCTGAATTGATTGATACCATCCGTTGGTCATCAATCGTATATATACAAACTCAATTCTGCAATTCACATGAGCGAATTAGTATCGATCGAAGATCCCTAAGTATCAACATCACTGACAGGCCTATAATTCCAACAACAAGAACAGACAGAATTTTTCCACCATGTTCTTCTTTTCCTCATGCACTCTCGCAGTGTTGCAATGCCTTGAGATTTCATAAAAGTCGTCCAAAATCGGTTGTTCTGCCTGGAAACATTGATGCAGTGCGTGAACTGATAATGCAAGACCGGCATGTGAGATAGCTTGAGATAGAGGCATCCTTGCATATTGTTTCCACTTCAACACATTCGATTTTGCATGAACATTTTGGCTGTGATTTGTTCCCGGTGGATGCCACATATTTTGACAATCGCTCAGAAAAGGCTCGTGTCAATTGGTTTAAGAAAATGATTAAAAAGTTCGACCGTGGTGCTTCAAAAGACGTGTATAAGGTCGTGAAAGGAGACAACTCATGGATATATGCGTATGAGTGGGAAACAAAAAAGCAATCGACCGTGTTGGTCTTTCAAGACGAGCTAAATCCAACAAAATTTGTTGGTGGAAGAAGCACAGCGAAGCAAATGGTCGCCTGTTTCTTCAGCCGAATGGGTCATGTGGCCACTATTCCGCTTGAGCAACAATAGGACATATTCCTCAATTCTACACTGATAAACCATTCATTATACTAAACATGCGTTACAGACGGACGTCGTTTTACAGACGGACCTCGTTATTATAAACAGAATAACAAAACCAACTCCATCATATAGTGAATGGTACAAATTGATAAATAAATAAAACACTAAATTAAGTTTTCAAATGTAATACTTTCATATGCATCTCCATTTGAATGAGGGAACCACATTTAAAGGTCACTGTTTGATTATAAATTCAAATCCACAATGCAATTCTGACAACTCAAAAACAATTAAATATAGGGTAATGAAACATTAACTTTATTTCAACTAAAAGTACTTTGTTACTTTTGAAGGCTACAAATAAAATCATTAAATTTCAGTGTTATTGTGCAGAGATTTTTACGAGCTCTTGTATACTTTAGTTACCTTTTGTTTACATCTCCAATTATTTTGGCAATACCTTGATTTCAAAATGATAACCAACGTATATGCTGGTACACCACTGTACAATTGTCTCAAATAATAAACCGGTGTATTGTTCATGTAACACTAGATGAAGAGGGAAAAACTCCCACAGCTCTGAAATGAATTCAATGCAAAATTGTTGTTTGCCAATCAAAAAATAATCCACAAAAAACTAAAATAAAACTAATGTCAATTGTCAATATTCATTTCATTGACGAATAAACATTTACATTTCCACAACATGAAATAATTGCAATCCAAACAAATCAAAGCCCGAATTCATGTCTGACAGTCAGCCCCTCTGTCACTGGTGACATTTATTACACGAACAAAATTTGTTCAACTTCAATTGGTGGTCATGATATTGTACACAATGTCGTAAGCCCGGATGATGTGAAAAATGATTAGTTGTTGTTTGATTTACAAGAATTTTAATTGAAAGGATAACATGACTCTGTTACCAAGAAAGGGATAAATATTACTATTATGGTTGAGATACAAAATTTTCAGGAAAATAGAAAAATTTCCCGACTGCTGGTATTTCTTAGGATTTGCGGAAGGAATATAAACATTTTCTCATAATTATTGTTTTGTTAAAATCATTGTATTGCCCTTCAACTACACTATTTCCAATTGAAATTTGAAAAAAATTAATTGAAACTTAAAAATTGCATTTCAAATTTAAAATAAAGGGGTTTTCAATAAGAGCGCTACAAAAGTTTTTTTTAAATAAAACAAAACCGGTTTTAGATACCAATGAAATTCTTTATTCCTGTGAAAGCACGTTCGATGCCATTATGTATGGAACTCGATTTCTTTTGCATGGCCACCACGGGCACGCTTGCAGTAGTCCAGACGCTGAACCCAATTTTCGACGGTTTTCAAGCATAAATCGGCCGATACCACTGCAATTTCACGTTCGATATTCGTACGAAGTTCATCACTCGTCGCTGGCTTGTTGCATAGACCATAGACTTGACGTAGCCCCACAGGAAATAATCTAACGGCGTCAAATCGCACGACTGAGGCGGCCAATCGGCTGGGCTATTTCATGAGATAACACGTTCACCAAACTTGGTTTCCAATAAATAGACTGTGGCATTCGCTGTGTGGCGTGTGGCGCCGTCCTGTTGGAACCACATGTCCTCCAAGTCCATATTATCCAATTAGGGCCAAAAATATTCAGTTATCTTTGAACGGTAGCGATTCGCATTCACAGTAATGTGCCGGTCTTGATCATCACGGAAGAAGTACGGCCCAATGACGCCGCCGGCCCATAAACCGCACCAAACCGCAATGATGACTCTTGGATTACGTGTGAATTGCTGTCTGACCAATAACGCATATTTTGCTTATTGACGAAGCCATTCAGTCAGAAATGAGCCTCATCGCTGAAGATGATTGAGACCACTGAAGTTGACGCCACTGACTTTAAGTTTCGGTAGTAAATATTAATAATTTCGACTCGTTGTTGGCTCCTATATCTTTCCATGATGAAATGGCAAACCGTACTGAAGAGAAATGTCAAAAGAGCGGGAAAAAATATTGCGTCGTTTGCTGTCCCTATCGATTTACTTTTGTAGCGTCTCTGTTGAAAAACCCTTTACATCAATTGTAATTTGAAAATTCAATCTGAAATTTGGAATACATCAATTGAAATTTGGAAAACATCAATTGAAATTTGAAACACATCAATTGAAATTTAAAACACATCAATTCAAATTTAAAATACACCACTTGAAATTTAAAAATCTAATACAGAAAATCGGTTAATGATTTTTAAATTTCAAGTGACGAATTTTAAATTTCAATTGATATATTTCAAATTTGAATTAATGTCTTTCAAATTTCAATTGATGTGTTTCAGATTTTAATTGTTGTGTTTTTAATTTCAATTGATCTAAAATCCACGGAAGCACAGTAAGTATTTGTGACGTACATATATGGTTTCGATGCTTTAAAGGTTGTCTAGAGATGAAAAATGGATTCTTTACAACAATTTCAACTGAACCTGGTCACCAAAGGCTGAACTGCACCAAAAAATTTTATGTTGTCTATTTGGTGGGATTTTAAGGGAGTAATTTATTTTCAATTATTTATTTCGGAGGCCATCCTGTGCTACGATGTACAGGATGGTCGACTTTGACAGACTAGACGTGTACCTTGTTAAGGGCGCACTTACATTTCTGGAAAGAGCAGCCTTTCTAGAAAATGGACTTGTCGAGAATAGTTTGGGCCAGGACGAGCGCTTATATGTAATGAACGACATATATTTCAGAATTCCTGATGATGTCTTTCGACGAAAGACGAAATATTCGAGGATAAATTAAAAATATATACGACAAAATTGACCTCAAGCCTAATTATTTAAAAATTAAGATCTAATTATTCAAAAAGGTCGAATAAAAAACGAAAAATGAAATAATATTTTGATGGAAGGCACGCCGAAACACACCAAATTGGTTTACGGGCATCTGGGACAAACGCATAATGGCATTGGCGAACATATAACTAGATACAAAATGGAACGTAATAAACAAATGAACATCAGATCCTCGATAATATTTTTGATTCGATGCCGGAAGTCTGGAATCATACCAAACTTCACTGAAAATTATACCGGGAACATATACGCCATACTCTCGACAACGGACAAGGTACTGGATAATTTGAGGAAAATACTGAATACATATGTCGATAATTTCCACAGTAAGATCTTAAACTTGGTTATAAAACGGGAACATGAAATCAGAAAACAGAATATGGAAAATATTTCCGAGGTGAAGGATGCAATAAGAGGGATAGTGTCTGCAGATGAGGCTACAGAGCTGAAGAATGACTTACGATCAAAACACAAACGGAAGTTTAAGGCACCAGAAGATCAGCAGAAAAGAGAATTGGACATAAAATTCAACGAAAAGTGGGTTTCTAACAAATCACGTACGGAAATACCAGCTAATGTTCAATGGTTGTTATCACATGGAAAGAAATTCGCACTGCCACATACGAGAAAAGATTTTCCTCTATTTAAATATATTGTGGACGGAGAAGAGTGTGTCAAAACTCTGAGGGACAGAGAAGATCAAGGGATCGCGAGAAACAAACTCACGTCAATCGTGGAGAGTTTCCTCAACTGATGAACAGGGATAGATACATATTACGCTCAGGGGAACAAGCCGACACATTTTTAAAGACTAATGACAATATAATTGTGGTTGACGCAGAGAAGGGGAATGTTACAGTCGCGATGGAGAGGTCGGATTACGAAGACAGGATGGGCCAAATGGTGAATGACATATAAACGCCTGAACAAGGATCCGACAAACTCTTTACAGAGGAGGAACAACGAGGTCGTAACTGAAATGTTCAACCATAAAATAACACTGTGCGACACAAAAAAAAAACTTAAAAAAAAGTAAAAATTATTATTAAAAATTTGTTCCACAAAAATGTTTATCTGAATCTTTTCTGTAAAACTTCTGAACATATTTGGTACCTCAAAAGTAAGGAACACATAATTTTGCATGCCGACATGTTGCAGGAAAGTTCCGACGGGCGGAAACTTTGACCCGCCCTAAAAAAATTCTGATCAGATCTGGAAAAACGACGATACACGTCAATTTTTTTTAGACCTTTCTACCAGAATCCGTTGACAGAACCCAATCATTTTGAAAAAAATCTAATTTTGTCTCACAGTGTAATTAGTGAAGTGGAGAGAAGGAAATTGCGTATGGATACGGCAATTGCCCCACGTATCTATGGGCTCCCTAAAATTCATAAGAATAATTATCCACTTAGACCGATCTTTTCTTCAATCAACGCACCATCCACTAATCTTTGTAAGTATTTGACGACTATTCTGGCGAAGATAGCAGAAACATCGAAATACAATGTGAAAAATTCGCTATAATTTAGAGAGATGGTGTCGAATACGGAAATACAGGAAGATGAGGTTATGTTCGGTCGAAGAAAAACCGAAGAATGGAATAATAAAACTATTTATGAATTTTTGGATCTGCAATTTAGTACAGTATCCAAATGTATCAATTTACACCTGGATAAGTATTGCCAGCAATTAATGAACGTATCCTTGGTGTTGCCAACTGGCGGGAAAAGGCGAAGGATATAGCCAGTTGGAAGAATATGTTGAAATTTGTTTAATTTGTTTGTTTAATTAATATGTGTAAGACGTCTGACCTCATGAGGTTGTAATATAGTCAATAAAAGTAAAAAAGTAAAGGTGGGGCACTGAAATAAACACGACCTGAACTGGAAAACCGCAAAGGCGTGGTTTACCACCACGATAACGTTAGGCTACAAAGATCTTCTTGGTAGAGTCGGGAAACATATTGGAGCCTGGATGGGAAGTGATGCCACAGACACCTTATAGTCCTGATCTATCACCTTCGGATTTTAATTTAATCTGCAGTCTACAAAAGTTTTTGAATGTCAAATCCTTCAATACCCAAGAGGACCTTCAAACCGAGGTATTTGAGTATATTTATGGGACGGGCCAGTCATTCTACGAATCGGGGTTTAAAACGTAGGCCTATACGGTCGATGGCAGAAGGCCAGTTTTATAGATTAAAATTTACATTATAGATTAAAATTAATTATTTAAATAAAATAATTGAACATTCAATTGAACAAACAAAACCGAAATTACTTTCTTGCCAACCCAATATTGATAAAATTTCTTCCACAATGGTCCCAAATCAAGTTTTTTGGGTAATGTAGAAAGAGACTTGTAATTTTGCCTGTTTATAAGACAATAATTTTGACTGTTTGTAGAAGTCTAAGTTTTTATGGATTAAGGAAATCCTTGGGCTTTAGTAACTCGAAAACCATTCGAAATTTTTTTTTCAAGACGTTGCTTAATGCAAAACTGTTGATTCGGTATGGCCGATTGCTGTAAATGGTGTTATAGCCTTTTCGAACTAGGCCACATCTTACATCTTCAATCAATTTGCCAAAGATGTTAATATTTCCCCATACAAATTTGGTACTTTGTGAGCTCAACATCTGTGAAAAATTTTCCTATCTCATTACGTTTCACCCCACATCATTCGATAATTTTGAGTCCATCACTAGAACAAAATTGAATTTATAGAAAAAATTACAGAATTTTAAAAAAGAAATCAAAAGATGTATTTATATCAGCTTGTAGCGCTCGAACAGCTGATTTAAATATTTTCAAATAGTTGCCTCCACTGACTGTTAAAGGGACCTTAGACCTGTGGATAAGTTGCAGTGGCTTCAGGTTGACATTAGCTTATCCATAATATAAGGGGCAATTGGTGGTATCCACCACTGGTTATCCACCAGTGTAAAGGGAAGTTGCATCAACTTTCATACGCAGTTCGATGAATATTATCGGAAAAATATAAACTAAATAAAAATAATTTGTAGTAACGGGTCCGCCAAATAACTTTTTGTTTTTGAAAATGCTACAAAAAAAAACTACTGAATATTTTCTCAAATTTCTTTTTTTATTTGAAAGTACAATCCTTCCGGTTAATAATGGAAAATAGTTTCATTCAAATGGCTGCCTCGGCTGGCCATGCAGTAGCCTACACGATCGGTCCAATTTTTAAGCACATTTTCGATTGTGTGCAGCTGTATTTCACCAATCGCTTCACGAATATTGTCCTTTAAAGCGTCAATTCTCTCTGGCTTGTCGGCGTAACACTTATCTTTGAGGGCACCCCACAAATAGTAGTCCGACGGTGTCAAATCGCAGCTCCGAGGTGTCCAAACGACATCAGATCTGCGGCTGATAATGCGATCTTCAAAAACAGGGCGCAAAACATCGAGTGTAGCTTCGGCTGTGTGGCATGTAGCGCCGTCCTGTTGAAACCAAATGTTGCCAATATCCTCCTCTTCAATTTTTGTGAAAAAAAATTCGTTCAACATGGCAAGGTAACGATCGCCATTGACTGTAACGGCCACTCCTTGCTCATTTTCGAAGCAAAATGGCCCAATTATGCCTCTGGACCAAAATCCGCACCAAACAGTGACTCGTTTTGGGTGCATCGGCTTTTCAATGTATGCGTGCGGGTTTTCTGTGCCCCAAATTTGACAATTTTGCTTGTTTACATACCCGCCAAGATCAAAATGAGGTTCATCTGGAAAGATGATTTTTTTGGCAAAATCGGCATCTTCTGTAAGTCGATCGCAGGCCCATTTTCCCATATTTCCCAGCGTTGTTCAAGCATATACACAACCATATTCGTTCAGCGGAAGGATAAAACTAATTATCTGTCAAATCAGACATGAGCTAATTGTTACCATTCACGAAATAAGCACTAGTTGAAAAAAAAAAAAACGTTAGATGGCGGACCCTTTATAAGTTTGTAAAGTTAAAATTAGGGTTTTTTCTTAAACTTTGGGATATTTTCACAGTGCCCTCACCACCTCTCATTTGAACATCTGACAAGAAACTGAAGTTGCCTTAACTAGTTTGAGAGTGTAAGTACAAAATCGAAGTTGTTGTGAAATAATCGAAGTTGATGTCAAAATGAAGTCGAGCAACTATTCCACAGGTCTAAGGTCCCCTTTTAATTTATTTGTATTTCTTTTTTGTGTACTTGTATGTATTTTTGGCAAATTTAAACGTTTTGTGTCCACATTGTATATTATATATTTTAATATAAAGTAAATTAATAAATAAACAAGAAGAAAATAAAAGAGAAGAAAAAGAAAGGAAGTCACAAAAAATCAGCTGTTTCCTACGGAACAACTTTCATTTTGTCAGTCGTTGTACAATATTTTTGCAGGTTTTAAGCGTAACATTTTATCCATCGAAACCGAACGCCTTTCAAAGCGTTGCACTTTTTCACAATCCAGCACAAAAATTTAACTTTTGGCCAAACACTTTTGTATTTACAACAGAGGAAATCACATAAAGTTCTATTAAAATTGGGCGATTGGGATATAGATTTCTTTTATAGTTGATTTTCCTTCACACCTACAAACCGTTTTGTATTATTTGATTTGAAAATATAAATATATTCTAAATTGTATTTACTCTAATATGTACTGTACGTATGTATATTCACATAACCACCCGTGCACTTTAAAGTTATCGGAATATGTTATTACATGCCATAACCTGACACTTTTGACACCTCAGTGATGATAAAAATGAAGTTTAATTCTTTTTAAATTACACAGTGAACTCGAAAAAATATTACCATATACGGACACCACTACGTGATAAAAGACCAAACAAAAAGGCCCGTGTCTCCCGGTTTTGCCCAAATTCATGCTTTTTTTTTATGGGCCCCCAAATATTTCGGGCCTCGGTGTAATTTTTGCAAAAAAGTCATCATTTTCTCAGGCTCATATCTAGCAAACCGTTTGGAATTTTGATTTACTTTCTGAGCGAAATTTGTAGCTCTAGTCATAAAGAATAAAAGTTGTGAATGAAAAAGCTTCACCTTCAAGCTCAAAATCGCAAAAGACTTTAAACAATTCGATTTTGTTTTACCTTTTTTCTGGTCTTTCTGGTCTTGTCATAAAAAACAAAAATTGTAAATATATAGATAATATCAAGAAAACTTCATCTTCAAGGTCAAAATCGCAAAAGACTTTAAACAATTCGATTTTGTTTTACCTTTTTTCCTTTGTTCAGATCCGTAAGTAGCAAACCGTTCAAAATTCAAGGAAACAATCAACTACAAGAATGTATCTAAGATCTTAATAAATAGGAATGAGTCTTATATTGTGTGCTGTGTCCCTTGTTGCGTGTGCTGGGCCTACTGGTAGCATAGTATCTCAATGTTGAAGTAACCGGTGTTAAGAATCATTCGTTTATTGAGATCTTAGGTATATTTTTGTAGTTGATTGTTACCTTGAATTTTGAATTGAATAAGGGGAAAATGGTAAAAAAAAACTCAAATTTGTTAAAGTTTTTTGCGATTTTGACCTTGAAGATGAAGTTTTCTTGATCTTATATATTCACAATTTTTTTTTTAACAAGACCAGAAAGTAAAGCAAAATTCCGAACGGTTTGCAAGATATGAGCCTGACAAAATCATCAGTTTTTTTTGCAAAAATGAGACTGAGGTTCCAAATCTTTAAGGGCCCATAAAAAAAAAAGTGCATGACTTTAGGCAAAACTGGGAGACACGGGTCTATTAAAAAGTCTCATGACTTAACAAATTACACACAGTGTTATAAATGTGAAATTGTTGACAACTTTTCTCACGACTGCTTCTTAAGACAAATATTTTCGTTGTAACTATGAAACACAATGTATAAATAAATACATATACATGTAGCTGAGTATATATGTGCATTAACATAAATATACTTAAGCAGATTATATCCATTAAATACTTCTGTTACCGCTCTATTGAAAACCTATTGCCTCCGAATAAGTTGCTTCATTGTACAGTTTATTTATTTTTTAATTTTTTTTTTGTTTCAGAAAATTACACAAATGCCCTTTGGGCAGTTTTGCCAAGTCGTCAGTTGCTGATATACATTTGGCAATATGTATGCACACATGTTCGAAAACAGATTTATCGATCGGTCGGCCGGCGTTATTTGGATACAGCAGCATTCAACAACAATCCATAGATTGTTTATGATTAACGATGGTTTAAGGTTGTCTGGCGGTAAATTACACACGTCGCTACCCATTCAAATCGAATGTCATGTGTAAATTGTTTTCAAATATTTGCTATATTTTTGTTTTGTTTCAAATTTGTTGATCCACAACAACATATTTTGGTTCAACATGGATCCCAAGAGTCTCCAGTGTGGTCTATGTATGTGGTTAAACATAAGAAACTTAATTCCTTTCGGCATTCGACGAGTACTGTTTCAAATTCTTTTGTTTTGGGTTTTATCTCAATGAGTATTCATTAAATTCGCATAATATTTTTGTTTGCAATTGTATGTCTATCAATTTTATTGAGCGTAGAAACAAAGTTAATTATATTGTACATGCATGAGATTTTTTGATTGGGATTTTTTTTCGAATTTGTTGGTCTACGATGAAATAGAAAACATACATATTTGAATTTGTCTTAAGAAAATATTTTGAAATATTCAAGGATTTCTTTTTTAAACAGAGCTGAATGCCTACTGAACTGATTTCGTTGGGAGGTAAAATGTTAAAATGTTAAAATTTTAAATTTAAACAATAATTATTTGGTGAGCCAAAGTTTGAAAGGAAAACGTAGTAACAACTCAAACTAACAAGGGCATTAATATTTAATTGATTTAAAAATAAACAGAAAAAAACAGAAAGAAGGTTATAAGAGTTAAAGAATGAAATGAAAGTTACAACCACTATGCCCAGAGTTCTCAAGGCGGCAACAAATAACAACATTTTATTTTCACATTAAAAAAAAAAACATTTATTCATTAGTTAATATGGCTACATACTAAAAAAATATAGTTCCCATTAATAGCAAACAATGTATGCAGCTTACCAGCTGGCGATTTGTTTATTGTACATCAAACGGATTGCCACAACAACAAACTACCTCTGTTCTGTCAAATATTTATATGTGCAAAATAATTTTTTTTCTTTCCTTCTGAAAACTGACTGTAATTTAACATCGACTAGCTATATACAATTTTTTCGATAATATCCCTCTCTCTTTATCATATACTTTTTTCTCTTTTGGACTTTATTTTTAGTCCGTTATCTATGATTATCGCTGTAAGTTTGCAATTCAATAGAAAATAATTATATGTGCAGTCGCATTGCTGACACTTTAAAGTGAACAACTCTATTTTTCCCGGGTGTTTAGTATAAAATATCTTTCTGTACGTAAGTAAAATAATCGTTATGAATATATTCTAAGAAACGTTTTATTGACAGTTTTGTTTCTAGTTGAACATGCCACGTGGAAGTGAACTAACGGATAAGGAGCGCAGAAAAATTGTTGGAATGAGACTTGCAGATAAAGGATTACAGCTGCTGTAAATCGGCATCGCAATACAGACCAGAAGACTAAAAGGCGCACTCGGCATTTAGCAGCTAATGAGAATATGAGTTGTAAGGAATTAAAGGTGGAATAGGGTCTAAATGTAATGAGACAGAGTGTCCAGCAATTGCTAAAGGACGATATACGTCTTCGGTACCAAAGCAAAATGGCCAAACCACGCTTGACCCAGAGCCATAAAAATGCGCGTATTACTTTGCAGAAAAGTACAAGTTTTGGGAGGATGAATTTGAATCCGTTATATAATAAGTTATAAGAAAAAGTTTAATTTGGACGGACCTGATGGTCATAAATAAATATTGGATAAATTTACGACATCCTCGGCAAACGTGCTACAAGCGAAACCCATATCCTAAGATATGGGCTACATTTTGAGCGCGAGAGAAATCAGAAATATGCTTTGTCCCAACTAAACTGACTGTGGAAGCATACGTTGATCTGTTGGACAGCAATTTAATTGACTTTGCTGGCGAATTATATGGACATAACTG
The DNA here is from genome assembly GCA_963931995.1 of Phaonia tiefii. Taxonomy (NCBI): domain Eukaryota; kingdom Metazoa; phylum Arthropoda; class Insecta; order Diptera; family Muscidae; genus Phaonia; species Phaonia tiefii. The sequence goes on from OZ008370.1 coordinate 173,260,501, forward strand.
GACTTTTCAACAAGATTACGCCCCGATCCACATTTCTCGGCTCACAAGGGATTTTTTTAAGTCCCGAAATATTCAGTTACTGGATTGGCCAGCCATAATTCCCAACCTCAACCCAATTGAAGACCTCTGGGGGATACTTTCCGCCAAGGTGTTTTCAAAGTCGAAGCAGTATACGATGCTTAAAAAACTAAAACTATCAATATTTCAGCATCTTAGTGAGTTCTATGCCACGCAGGCTACAACAAGTTCTTATACACAAGGGAAACTCAATATCATATTAATTACATATTTTAATTGGATAAGAATAAGAATTAAATATAAATTTCATTTTTGCATATATAAATGAAGAATATATCAAGCACTTGTTTTGTTCTAAAAACTAAATAAATAAATATGTTCTCTCATAATTTTAAAGAACACATAAATATAAACTAATATATAAAATAAAAATTAAAACAATTTTAGTTTTCAAAGCTCCAACTCAACATGATACATTGCACATATAAATATTTGACAGGGATATTTGCAGGGTTACTAAAATACTTGGCATACCGTTGGCTAAAACAACAAACCTCTGTTAGCTGAAACAGCAAATAACGGGTATTGCAACAGAGACGCTACAAAAGTAAATCGATAGGGACAGCAAACGACGCCATAAATTATTAAAATTTACTACCGAAATTTGAAGTCAGTGGCCTCAACTTCAGTAGCCTCAATAATCTTCAGCGATGGGGCTCATTTCTGGCTGAATGGCTTCGTCACTAAGCAAAATATGCGCTATTGGTCAGACAGCAATCCACACGTAATCCCGAAAAAATTACGGTTTGGTGCGGTTTATGGGCCGGCGGCGTCATTGGGCCGTACTTCTTCCGTGCTGATCAAGACAGGCACATTACTGTGAATGCGAATCGCTACCGTTCAATGATGACCGAATATTTTTGGCCCCAATTGGATAATATGGACTTGGAGAACATGTGGTTCCAACAGGACGGCGCCGCAAGCCACACAGCGAATGCCACAATCAATTTATTGGAAACCAAGTTTGGTGAACGTGTTACGATTTGACGCAGTTAGATTGTTTCCTGTAGGGGTACGTCAAGTCTATGGTCTATGCCAACAAGCCAGCGACGATTGATGAACTTCGTACGAATATCGAACGTGAAATTGCAGCAGTATCGGACGATTTATGCTTGAAAACCGTCGAAAATTGGGTTCAGCGTCTGGACTTCTGCAAGCGTGCCCGTGGTGGCCATGCAAAAGAAATCGAGTTCCATACATAATGGCATCGAACGTACTTTCACAGGAATAAAGAATTTCATTGGTGTCTAAAACTGGTTTTGTTTTATTTAAAAAAACTTTTGTAGTGCTCTTATTGAAAACCCCGAATTATTTAAAAAAACTTTTGTAGCGCTCTTATTGAAAAACCCGTGACGTCTACTAACATATTTTTTTGAGTGCATATTTGAAATTTAAAGTATGGTTACTGTTTAGAGAAATGTTTTTGTTTGAATAAAACCACAAAGTATAAGCAATTTTTAAAATGTTGTGATTAAAAATATTATTTAATCTCCTCTTGGCAACAACTTCAACGTAGTCAATATTTCAAAGTACCAAAACAGAAGTCTCCTCTAAGTTGTTTTTAAACAGTTGTAACGACTTGTAATATTATTGGAATGCATTTTTGCAGGAAATTTGCAGTTTGTTTACTAAATGGAACGACTGTGTCTTATTCTTGCTACACTGAAAACAAACGCGTTGTCATGACAGAGCAATTGTACCTCGAGCCGATGAATAAGTTCACCGAAGATGAGCTGACATATACAAAGAGGAGCAAAATTGTAACAGATTTCCTATAATGGCATTTAAAACTTTAGTTTTTACCTTAGTACTGAAACATTGAAACATTTGTTTCATTCATAATGAATACATAAATATAAACCAATTATAGATATATGTTTAAAAGAGCGTAATTTTTAAACAAACCCCTATGTTACAATTACGCACTTCCTTCAATGTTACAATAATGCACTCTCTTCAACACTGTAAAGATCAAGAAACTTAAATATAACCATTACGTAGCTCATCAATTTACTGTTTTTTTCTTCAATTGATCATTATTGTCCACGTACTGATCAAGAATTTAAGCATCTAAAGTAAAGGTTTTTCCAATTTGAGTGATATGATTTCTTTAAAAAACAAAAACACTAGTTGTTACGGAAATTGAAATGTTTTTTATTTAATGTGAAATACAATCGATACAATTAAGTTCTGAATAAAACGTCTTTCAAATGGCCGCCACGCCACGTCTTCTTTTGCAGGGACGAATTCGATGCACCCAATTTTCGAGAACTTTTTTCAATAAATCAAGTCGTATTCCATGAATAGCACGTTCAATATTGACTTGTAAAGTTTGAAGAGAGTACGGTTTATTGCTTAAGAACAATGACTTCAAATACCGCCACAAGAAATGGTGTAATGGTGTTAAATCATAACTTCTTGGAGGCCATTCAATGTCACAATTTCTTGAAATAATCGAAACTCCAAACTTTTCTCCCAATAATTCGGTTGTTGCCAATGGAAAAGGTAAAATATCTTGAGTGATAACAGTTTTATACGGATGCAAGCCCAAATCCTTTCTCAAAATCCGTCAGGTTGTGGTTTGAGACAATTGTTGACAACGTCTTGAAATCGATAAATTGCGGACTTCAGCAACACTTGCCAGAACAGCAGCAATATTTTTATTACTTCGAGCGGGTCTTTGTCTTATTGGCACTTGAAAATTATGTAAAGAAAATGTACGCTCTTAATTTGCAACATTTCGACGACTATCGAGCACAATATTACCACCATAAAATTGCAGAAGCGCACGAAAAGTTGCAATTGGAGAACGATTATTTTGATAAAAAAAATTTTATAATTTGTAAACGTTGTTCTGGCGTAAATCTCTTCATGATAAAATTGTAAACATTACTGAATACACTGAAAAAATATATCATGACATACTACAAATCATGGAGTTAATAAAAAACAATAATTCTGTTCGGAACATTGCAAAAAAGTTTCATGTAAGTCATTTCACGATCCAAAGAATAAAAGAGAACAAAAATATTAAAACTGTATCTGCTCCTGGATGCCCCAGAAAGATTGACGACCGCACTTGTCGTTATTGGGCAAAAATACTGACAAGTGGCAATGCAAGTGCCCCAGCTGTGGCACTAAAAACGTTAAATATTGACGTCAGTGAAAAATTAAGTGCTAAGGCCGCAGAGAAGAAAAAGAAATCATGTTGATCATAAAGCATCGCAAAGAATTCGCCCAGGTCTACGAAAACTGTACTGAGGCTGACTGGAAGAAGGCAAAGTAAAGGGTGACTCACTAAAAATACACTTTTTCATTTTGAAATAAAAACACGTATTTTATCAGACAGTTGTAATTTTTTATTGGATTGTAAAGAAGACATGTTCCGATTAAGTATGGAATAAAGTATACGTCAAACGCCCCAGGCCATTACTCTTTTCATGAAATTGTCCATGACTTTTCCACAGAGATGTGGCTGTATCTAACAAATGACGTGTTGGAGCTCGGATTTGAGCTCAGCAATTATTTTTGATTTGTTCGCATAAACCCGAGACAAAACCCCAAAGAAAGAAACCGCACGGCATTAAATCGCATGATCTTGGTGAGCAGGTTGACATCAAAATTTCTTAAGATAATTTGTTCTGGAAATCGTTGCTGCACTAAATCGATTGTTTCATGCGCGGCGTGTCAGGTGGCACCGTCTTGCTGAAACCGCATGTCGTCCAGATCCATCCTGTCCAGTTGAGGCCACAATAACTCCATTACTTTTTACGTGTAGGGAATGACGTTCACAGTCACTGCAATTTCGGCCTCGTCTTCAAAAACTAAGGCCCAATCATGCCGCCATACCAAGATCCGCACCAGACAGTTGCTTGTTGTGGGTGCGTTTGTTTCTCATGGATTGCTTGAGGATTTTGTGAGCCACACATTCGACAATTTTGTGTATTCACGAAGCCATACAGATGGAAATGCGCTTCATCGGAGAAGATGAGTTTTTCTTTGAAAAATTGGTATTGACTTCACTTTGCTCCATTATCCATTAAACGAATTTCCGGCGTTTTTCTTCGATCTGCTGCTTTGAGCTCCTGAGTAAACTAAACCTTATACGCATGTAGGTGGAGGTCTTTTGGAGTTGTAGAAAACGATGCCGATATTATGTTTTCGGGGTTTCGGCGACACTTTCGTTTACAGCAGCAATGTTTTCAAGAGACCGACCCAATTTCTTAAAATTTTTAGACTACTCTTCGAATGGGTGACACATTAGGTGCACTTTCTCGACTGAAATTCTTCGAAGTTTGCGAGCGGTCTCAGCATAACTTTCCAAATGTTTGTAATAAGTTTTCACCATTATAACGCGTTGTTCTCTCGTAAAGCGCTCAATTTTTATTAATTGGAATAAACATATGTGACAGCTGCCGAATTAAAGAGTTGCCACTTGCATAAAAAATTACACTAAATTTAAAAAGTGCAATCTTGCTGAGACGCCCTTAATTTAAGAATAGTATAACATAATTAGTTAGTAATATTTCTCACACTCACCGCAAAAATTGGGCTGGAAGTAGTCATAACTGAATTTAGAAGCTGTCAGAACTATAAAAGAATTCATCACAACCGAATCAGAAGTTGTCTCAACCGAAGTAGAGGTTGTCACAAATAAATTTAGACAATGTCACAACTGATTTTAAAATTGTTGTCTATTTATGAATTGTATTCTCATAAATTATTACTTACTTTACTTATATTGACTGTTTTATAACCTCATGAGTTCACATATTAATTAAACAAAGAAATTCAACAAATTTCAATATATTCTCCAACTGGCTCTATCCTTCGCCTTTTCTCGCAAGTTGGTAACACCAAGGATACGGAGGTATTCTTCTGCCTGGACTTTGCAGCGTAGTCTTCGTCGTCCTCTTTTCCTGCTTCCATCGGGTATGTTATCGAAAACCTTTCGCGCTGGCTCATCTTCATCCATTCTGATAACGTGGTCTAGCCAACGCAATTGGCATAATTTGATCCGCCCAGTTATGTCCACGTCAGAATATAGATTACAAAGCTCTGCGTTCCAGCGACGTCGGTACTCGCCGTTTTCTCTAACAGGACCATATATTTTACGGAGAATGTTTCTCTCGAAGACTCCCAGGCGTTTGTCATCCGCTTGCGATATGACCCAAGTTTCGGAGCCATATATCAAGTCAGGTAAAATGGGAGTCAGGAATAGATGGACTTTTGTCTGTCGAGAGAGAGCTTTGTTCTTAAACAGCATACGCCTGCAACACATGGCTTTTCATGTTAATAGTTCGCATTTGCTGCAGCCTTTCTCATTATTATCTCCATTAAGATGTTGAAGAGATTGCACGGAAGTATGTCGCCTTGGCTAAGTCCTCGCTTGGTACAGAATGGTTCAGTGAGGTCTTTGCCGACTTTCTCTGCTGAATTGTTCTTGGTCAGCGTCATTCTACAGAGGCGGATGAGTTTTGTCGGATTACCAAGTTCAGACATAGTTTCGTACAGTTTTCCCCGTATGGTGCTATCGAAAGCAGCTTTGTAATCGACAAAAAGTTGGTATGTATCGATTTGCTTTTCGTGGGTCTTTTCTAGGATTTGGCGTAGCGTGAATATTTGGTCAGTCGTGGACTTGCCTGGTCTAAAACCACACTGATAAGGTCCAATCGGGTTTTCAATAATTGGCTTTAGTCTTCCACATAATACGCTCGACAACACCTTATACGCGATGGATACAAGACTGATACCGCTATCGTTGGAACAAACACGCGGATCACCCTCTTTGATTACAGGACATAATACACTGAGACTCCAATCGTGGGGCATGGATTCCCCCAGCCACATACCGCATATATGACGATGCATGTGTGCTAGCAATCCTTCGCCACCTGCCCCAAAAAGTTCAGCGGGTAGGCCATCCGCACCACCGCCTCTATCATTCCTGAGGCGGGAGATCGCCGTTCCAATCTCGTCCAAGTTTGGGGGGAACAATCTACACTATCTTCCACTATCATTATCTCCCGATCTTCAGTGGAAGAATCTGAGTGGAATAGCGCTGAAAAGTGGTCTCTCCACATTTTGAGCACACACTGCTTCTCATCATCAGATTCCCATTCTCGGCCTTGCAGGAGGGCAGCCCATTATTAATCCCGCCATCCGATCTTCTTGCCCTCTAGAAAAACTTTCGGGATTCACCATTCATCCTGCATATTTCGCTTCTCTCACGCTCTCTCTGTTCCCACTGCCATTTCCCCCGCCTAAAAGCTAACGAAGAATATATTATTTGCGAATGTGAAAGCGAATACGACAGCACGTGGTAAAGCGAATAATAATTGCGCCGATTATAACACCAATAATCTTTTATATGGAAAAGAGATTATAATTTTATTTGAACATTTGCATATTTCAGTGAATGCGTAAAGGGAATGCGATTCCAAAAAGTGAAGCGTTTATTTCGTGTTGATATATGCAACTACGAACGTTCTTGACACCGCTACACCTTACTATGCATCATAAAAGCTTAACCGCAAAAGCTTAACTGAGTAGTCATAAAGTTAATTTTAAAGGAGGAAATCTGAGTACTCCAGAGAATTCGTCAAGGAGTTTTCATCGAGGAACATCACACCTTCAAATTCTGTGTCTCTTGGTATTGACTTGAGATACAAAACTAACTCATGTGCTCATATTTCAGTATATTGTCCCAACATACTACGCAGTGATGAACTGATTCCAAGAAGCTGTACTGAATTTTGTTATATAAATTTCTCAGACTGATGACAACTAAAGCGTGTGCCTTGTCAAACTGACTAACTCAATTTTTACAAAATTTAAATATTTTAATGTCGGGGATTTAAACTACGGACGGAGTGCATTTTGAATTTTACTTTATAATACATAAGTATACAGCTGTAGTAAAATAACTCATGATGTCAATTTGAATTTATAATGAATGAGTTTTAAAACTTACCGGAAATTTCAGTTTCTACGGTTTTTTTTACGAATAAATTAAATTGTAAAAAATCTAATTGAAAAATCTAAGAAAAAGTATAGTTTTTCGTATTTAATGATACAAACCCTAAATCTCATTATAGAAATTCTTTCATAAAAATTGTTGCTAACAATGCCATTTTAAAATTCATGGCTTACATACCTGAGATTACCCCTAACATACATAAATCGCAATTAATCTATCTTTCGTTGCCTTCTGCAAAGGCATTAAGTTGCTACGTGTTGGGTGAGCAACATTAACATATTAATTGAAAATTGTTTAGTTTTTCCCTTCAAAAGTCAGCGTGCCACAAAGCTTTAGGCACAAGAGTAATCATTTTTTCTTTGTATCACTTTATGTAACATTTGCTCTGCCTGGAATACAATTGTGGGCAAAGTGAAAGATAATGATATGTTAACTACTACAACAATAGCAACAATAGTCTAAGTTATATACTCGTATTCAGATATTCATTGTTTGGTTACAAATCACCAACTTCAAAAAGATTATAATGGCTAAATACGAATATGCAAAATGTTCCACTGTTGTATGAAGAAATAAAGCAAAACAGCGAAAATCATCATGATTTTGCATATAATAGTAAAACGAAAAATAAAATGTAATTGTTTTTTCAGGCTCTCTTCTGTGGCATTTTCCCAGAAATATAGTGGTGATATAAAGCGTTAATTTGTCAATACTAATGGCACTTTTAACGCTGAAGATTCAAAAGGCTTTTGTTCGTTCGCTTTGTGTCGTGTGAGTGGAAATCTCTTGAATAGAGTTTGTTGCTTAAGTCTTTTGTTATCGAGTGCATATTATAATAATTTTCTATGTGAATTTTGGTTCTTATTGCATTTAGAAAAACATTATAATTTTTGTTAGTAATGGTTAATTTATTTATTTAGTACCTGGTACATGATTAACGCCTTAAATGCATAGCAAGGGTTTAGGTTTAAAATGTGTCGTTCAAGAAAGAAGTGGTTTATTTTTAGAGGCTGATGATGCAGTAAATATATTCCACTTTGTCTTTTTCCAAATAACTTAATCACTTCCACTTAGATCCTATGAAGTGATTGGGAACTGTTTCTCACAATTAGAGGGCTGTGCCGTTTCTTTAGTTTTACTGATCACAGCCTTCCCTTTGCCGATTCACTTCACAGATTTAGAACGGATTTGGTGACCGTTTTTTTGCCGCGGAAAGAATTACAAAATGGTCCATGCGTTTACTGTACACATTGGAAATTTATTAATTTGGTCAGTCTTTAGAATACAATTATTTACAGATCAGAAAATATATTATCAAATTATTTTATCTAGATGTAATTTTATTGCAACATTTTACTAAATTTTACAATAGGTATTGAAATATCCAAATGATATTTCATATACCCTGCGAATCACATGAATAAAGAATCAAACGCTTCAAATTTTAGGTGTTTATTTAAGAGTAGTGTTGTGCTAATTTAGTGTTATGGTTGTATAATAAAGAGCTAACTCGCGAACAACAAAGATAAATTCAAGACAAATCGGAAAAAATACCATTGATCAGGCTGCAAAATGGTGCCGTGAAAAAAATCTCTGTCAAAATTTTTAAAATATATTTTTCTAATTAATTAAAGTAAATTAATATATTTTTTTTGTCCCATGTTGATGGAAAAATTATTTTTTTTACCCACATACACATAGGTGGCCGTCAGTGGTGCAATGGTTAGTGTGCGCGGCTCTTGTACATGAGATCCTGGGTTCGAACCCTGCTCTGACCACCTTCAAAAAAAATTTCTTTCGGCGGCGGTCACCTCGCATAGTGACGCCATGAAAAAGCTTCTCAAAATACCGTTCGGAATCGGTGTAAAACTGTATGTCGCAATCAATGAGTGAAAACTGGAAAGCGCACAGCTCAGTGATTGTGAGAAGTTCTCTCCGGTCCCTTCATGGGATGTAATGGGAAACCATTTGTTTATTTTACATACACTAAGAGTCGAAACTTTAACGGCCGATAGGGGACTATAAGTACGCTCGAAGATCCACATTCTGTTCTGTAGTATATTAAATGTTCTGCCAGTATGAATTGGAGCATCATTATAATAGTGATTCCAGTCAATGCATCCAACTAAATTACTTATCTTCGGAAATGATTTTTCCAATACCCATTTATATGATGCCCTGTTTATTTTATTATATTTGAAATAAAGGGTAGGCCACGTAAAATTTGGAATTTGTTTTACCCTCCCCCCGTTATTTCGAAGCAGATAGCCAATTTGACATTTATGAAGTGACGGATTATTATTTAAAGTTTTAAAGTTTAGAAATTTATGAAGTGGTTCGTGAAATATTAAAAACTTTCTTCCAAATTTCTGAGTCTTCAACTCAAACTGTAAGAAATCTACGAAATCAATTCGATAGAACTAGAGTGCCATCAATATAGTGTGTGGATCAATTTGTAAAGCGAGTTCGCCATTCCAGATCCATATTCGACAATTGAACTCGTGTACGTGCTCGTCCAGTGCGTTTGTGCAAAATATTGCCGCTGTAGCTGAAAGTGTACGCCACCAACTCGCCACCATTCTAAGCATTTGAACAGTTGTCGCACTTCTTTGCGCAGAATATTGCATAAAGACCTCGGTATGAAGGCTTCTGAGTTCAATTAGTCCAGGAAATGAAACCCCGTGATCATCCGATGTGTTTTTGCTTCACTGAATTGGCTGCAGATCGGATGAGAGTACCATAAGCTAATTTCCACCTCGGGGGCTACGTTAACAAGCAACATTTTTACCTATGGAGCTCGGAAAATATATACGTCGTCGAGGAGACGCCCAACGAGTGACTGTTTGGTTCTGTTTTTGGCATTGGCGGTATAATAGGCCTATTTTTCTTCGAAAATGAGCCAGTAGCCGTAAATACCGTAAATAGCGACCGATTCTGTGTCATGCTCAGTGTTTTTTTGGTCCCAAAAGTTGAAGACGACTACATGGACGACGAATGGTTGCAACAAGACGCCGCTACGCGCTACACAGCAAAAGTTACAATCGATCTTTTGCTCACTGTGTTCGAAAGTCGCATAATCAGCCAAAACTTCGTAGCCCATTGGCCGACTCACAGCGCAATTTGATCCCGTTAGACTTTATCTCTATGGCACCGTAAAAGACAAGTGTCACGTAAACAGTACCGAGTCCACTGAATTTTTAAAACACGAAATCGACAATCTCGTTCATGAGATTGAGCCTTAAACAATCGAAATGTACTGAAAAATTGTGTAGATCAAATGTGGTACTGTAAAGCTTGTCGTGGAAGTAATTTGAACGATGTTGCGTTTCCTTCATCGCGATCCGAGGATTTCAGTATGTCGTCTTGACAAATGTAAATCGCGAACCAAATCGCGGAAATTTGCACTCAAAACAAAATGTCTGTTCAATGTCGTAGATTTGGAAGGACGGTATTCGTCATCCTCAAAATTTTTTCCGTTTCAAAAGCTAATATGCTCGTTGTCGGAACTTCATCAATACCAGATATCGATTTTGTAACAGTTGCAACATTTGCGTAAATTAATACAATATTAGTATATGTTTGAAGAAGAAATACACACAGATTTCTCGAGGCTATTTTAAAAGGCCGGAAAAAAATTTGAAAGGCCGCAGATTCTTCTTTCCAAATCCGCTGAGAAACTCAAAATCTGTTGATATTCAACCACGTTACAGACTTATAAGTTCGTCAAGGTAAGAAAACCCGGGTTTTTATCCGTACCTCAAGATTTTGAAGGTGTTTGGAAAATTTCAAAAACAGATTCTTGTCATACTTACCAACGCCTTCCAGAAAACTTTTCCAGACACTTCCAGACACTTTTAAAATTTCATTGCAAACAAGTGCTCAATTTATGAATTTCGTTGAAAGTACATGATACTAACAGCATTAGTTAAAAGTTTTTTCAGATTTTTCAAAATTTGGAACCAACTCAAAGAAAAAAATTAATTTAGGTTAAATTTTGGGTTTGAGCTGCATTTTGTTTTAATATATGTTTTGCCAGTCCTGAGAGGAGGTCCACATGTGTAGCAGTTGGTCAATTTATACCGCGCTTTACCAGTCTGCCCAGAATCCCACCATTTTCTTAACAAACTAATTCTGTGAAGATGAAGCTTCACAAACATCGAGACAATCGTCCAGCGAATGTGAGATCGAATTCCACCCGCGGCATTTACATTTTTTTCACTAACCAGAGAAACATGATCTCTTAGCCTTTAAGGAAATTACAACTTTAAAATTAACTCGGATCTAATACAACTAAACTCAGAATTTTTTAGTTCTATTATCTTTTTTTTATTTTTTTTCCGGATTTTATGTTTGAGATGCACGTTTATCGATATGACGTTCTTCGACAGATAGACAACGATTTATATTCAATAAATGGTAGAAGGTTGTCAAAACTTGAGATTTTTGGCTACTTGGAACCATAATCTTGGATCTCAAATATCTGGAAAACAAGAGCCAACCTAGAAAACGGTTAGCACAACTAGATTCAGTGTACTCGAATTAGTTGCACCGCTTGCTACAAAAAAAAGTTCCCGATTCGAGCAATTGTGCTCGATATCACTACTGATAATCCAGTTCTTTTTCGCCAAACTACCAAGATATGGATTTTAACGACATATGATTTCAAAATGACGGTGCCACTTAGCAAAGAGTGTTGGAAGCAATTTAATAACTAGATAGTGTACTCGTATTCAACACCGAAACCGGTTAACCAATTTCCGGCCGGTCTATATGTCGCTTTTCTAAAAAATACTGCTTTCGATGAACCGGTTTCACCGGTTATTTCAAGTCGATTAACCGGTTTATCGGTTTTTACACAACTGATATCACAACGCAGTATTACAAACCTACAGCCTTTTTCATAGCTCTCTATGGTTACTGACCCTATCAGACAGACACAAAAGACTTTGCCAACGAATTATTTCGCCGATAAAATAAATATCGGGGTTTTCAATAAGAGCGCTACAAAAGTTTTTTTAAATAAAACAAAACTGGTTTTAGATACCAATGAAATTCGTTATTCCTGTGAAAGTACGTTCGATGCCATTATGAATGGAACTCGATTTCTTTTGCATGGCCACCACGGGCACGCTTGCAGAAGTCCAGACGCTGAACCCAATTTTCGACGGTTTTCAAGCATAAATCGGCCGATACTGCTGCAATTTCACGTTCGATATTCGTCCGAAGTTCATCAATCGTCGCTGGCTTGTTGGCATAGACCATAGACTTGACGTAGCCCCACAGGAAATAATCTAACGGCGTCAAATCGCACGACCGAGGCCGCCAATCGACTGGGCCATTTCGTGAGATAACACGTTCACCAAACTTGGTTTCCAATAAATTGATTGTGGCATTCGCTGTGTGGCTTGTGGCGCCGTCCTGTTGGAACCACATGTCCTCCAAGTCCATATTATCCAATTGGGGCCAAAAATATTCGGTTATCATTGAACGGTAGCGATTCGCAATCACAGTGATGTTCCGGTCTTGATCATAACGGAAGAAGTACGGCCCAATGACGCCGCCGGCCCATAAACGGCACCAAACCGTAATTTTTTCGGGATGCAATGATGACTCATGGATTACGTGTAGATTGCTGTCTGACCAATAACGCATATTTTGCTTATTGACGAAGCCATTCAGCCAGAAATGAGCCTCATCGCTGATTGTTGAGGCCTCTTAAAGTTGGCCTCTTAAAGTTGAGGTCACTGACTCCAAATTTCGGTAGTAAATTTTGATAATTTCGACTCGTTGTTGGCTCGTATATATTTCCATGATGGAATGGCAAACCTTACTGAAGAGAAATGTCAAAAGAGCGGGAAAAATATGGCGTCGTTTGCTGTCCCTATCGATTTACATTTGTAGCGTCTCTGTTGAAAAACCCGTTATAACATATTTAATAAATAAATTACAATATATCATTGCAATTCAAACCCAAACAAAGGATTAAATCGTCGAAATTTTTAAATAAAGAAAGAAATTTCTGTAGATTAAAAATGTCAACGCACTGCAAATTAAGCAAAATCAAAAAAAAAAGTTCACAAAAATATTTGCTTATTTACAAGATAACAAAAAATATATTTTAACAAGTTTTTTGTCATTATTATTAACCGGTTAAGGTTTAACCTATTTTTATACACAATTTATATGGTACATTTCCTACAATTCGCTAAGATACCCTGAAAAATCTGTATTTTATTCCTGTTTGGAAGAAAATACAACGTGTGTTCGAGCTTGTCGTAAATATAGTATACTTGTGAGCAAACTCATTGTGTTTGCTATTCAATATTAGATGTTTTAGACACAATGATTTATATGTTATAAAATATGTGTTTGTGATCCAAATTCAGCTTTGTGTGTTTTAACAATTTAGCTGTGTTTACGTAAAATTTTTTTTTGTCGCTATGCTCTGTCGAGAGAAAAATAATAAAAGAAGGACAAAGCGAGATTGTTCTCAGCCTACGTTAATGTTATTGCAAGTGTATAACTGTATTTTTACATTATTCTTTCGGTCGGTGATTTTGAATGTTTTTTTTTATGTTGATTGATCTATTGTATTCTACACCATTTCTAATTGAAATTTGAAAAAAAAAGCCAATTGAAATTTAAAAATTATATTTGAAATTTGAAATACCTCAATTGAAATTTCAAAAATTCTATTTCAAATTTGAAATACATAAATTGAAATTTGATAAACATCAACTGAAATTTAAAATACATCAATTGAAATTTGAAACACATCATTTGAAATTTAAAAGATATAAATTGCAATTTAAAACACATCAATTGAAATTTAAAATCCACCAATTGAAATTAAAAAATCGAATACAAAAAATCGGTTAATAATTTTTAAATTTCAAGTGACGAATTTTAAATTTCAATTGATGTCTTTCAAATTTCAATTATGACTTTCGAGTTTCAATTGATGTGTTTCAAATTTCAATTGATGTGTTTTAAATCTGAATGGATGTGTTTTAAAATTCAATTGATGTGTTTTAAATTTCAATTGATGTCTTTCAAATTTCAATTGGTGTCTTTCAAATTTCAATTAATGTTGTTTTAATTTCAATTGATGTATTTCGAATCACAAATAGAATTTTTAAATTTCAATTGATGTATTTCAAATTTCAAATATAATTTTCAAATCTCAATTGATATTTTTCAAAAATAAATTGATATTTTTCAAATTTCAATTGGAAATGATGTAGTTTCATGTATTTAGTCGCAAATCGATCGTAGTCGGGGGGGGGGGGGGGGGATCGCACACGAATGCTTCGACGTAAGTAAATATTTGGATGTTTGGGATGGAACACGCATATGGCTCCACGCAAATGTATGAATCGTTGCAAGTAAACATGCTAATGATTGCATTTAAATATAAGTTAATTTAGATCTCCCAAATATTCATATAAACATATGCATGGTTCTTGTAGAATGTGTTTGAGAAAATATGTTACAGACTTCGAATTTTTTTAAGAGTGCATGTGATTCGCAGCGTATCATACATAAATTATACATTCGCTGCAGTTTCTTTCATTATTAAATACATAAAACTTTATAGAAAGTGAATACATAGAAAGATACTTTGACGACATACCTCTTTAGGCAGCCACTTTTCTGAAACCTCAATGTGTATCAGTATCAGATTTTGTTATTATTATCTCGTTGAAGAACCACACGACAGTCTGCCACCTTGTCTGAAGCCTTATTCGAAATATGTGTTGAGTTTTTGATTAGATTTTAATTAAGACATCGAAGTAATTGCACAACAGGCTAGCGCTTTTAAAGCTAGCTTTCATTTATCTTAAAAGAATATTTGATAACTATTTTCTTCGTTAAGATGCTACAGAGATCGGACGAGGAGAAGAGGCCACCTAGCCTCAGATCTCAATTGTTATTAATTGATGTTTACTTATTTTTATCTCTAGGAGATAGCACACGACATAACATCACACGACATAACATCACTTTCGGTAAGATTTTTTTATAAAGGGTGTCTAGTGAAATTTGTTTGTGCAAGTAGCGAATCTGAAATTTGGCAGCTGTCACTTACGTGTATTCCTATTATTAAAAATGGAGTGCTTTACGAGTTTGGTGAGACCGCTCGCAAACATCGAAGAATTTTTAGTCGATAAAGTGCACCTAATGTGTCAACCACTCGAAGAGTGGTAAAAAAAAATTTCACGAAACTGGGTCGCTAATGGACAGTAAGGCTTCTGTCCATCAACGTACTGGTCGGTCTCTTGAAAATATTGAAAATTCAGTTCGACATCGTTCTCAACAACTTAAAATTTCACGAAGCACTACGCTGTGAAGTTTGACAAAAGACTTTAACCTACATGCGTACAAAATTCAGCGTACTCAGGATTTCAAACCAGCAGACCATGGAAAGCGCCGACAATTCATTTAATGGGTAATGGAGCAAAGTGAAGTCAATGCCAATTTTGCAAAAAAGTCATCTTCTCCGATAAAGCGCATTTCCATCTGAATGGCTCCGTGAATACACAAACTTGTCGAAGTTGGGGTCAGAAAATCCTCACACAATCCATAAGAAACCAATGCACCCACAATGAGCAACTGTCTGGTCCTGATTTTGGTCAGGCGGCGTGATTGGACCTTACTCTTTTGAAAATGAGGACGAAATTGCAGTGACTGTGAACGGCATTCGTTACAGGAACATGATAAGGGAGTTCTTGTGGCCTCAGCTGGACCCCATGGATTTGGATGACACATGTTTACAGCAAGACGGCGCCACCTGCCGATATTGTAGCAACTTTTTCCAAAACAAATTATCTCAAGATAATCTGATGTCAACTGGCCACCAAGAACATGATATTTAACGCCGTCCGATTTCATTCTTTGTTGTTTTGTGAAATCTCGAGTTTATGTGAATAAACTAGAAACAATTCCTGAGCTCTAATCCGAGATCAAACGCTTCATCGGTGAGACAAACCCACATCTCTGTGAACAAGTCATAGAAATTTCCTTGAAAAGATTATCGGCCTGCCGTCACAGTCGTGGGATCTATTCGACGGATATTTTATTTTATACATGATCGGAGTATGGCTTCTTTACAACACAATAAAAAAATTAAAACGATCTCAAAAATTACGATTTTTTTTATTTTAAAATGAAAAAGCGCATTCTTACTGAGACACCCTTTATAAAAAAAATTTATGTTATTTTGTTTGAGTTTACGAGACCGAACTATATAAAAAATCACACGAGCTGTCATGGGACACCCGGTCGCTTAATATTATATACTAGTTAGTTCCAACACGCCTAAGGCGCCTATTAAAAAAGTACGATAATTCAAATGGATCTTTAAGAAAAGATATTTTTTGTAAAATGATAACATTTTTTAAGAAAATTTTTTTCCTGTAGTTCCGTTTTGTTAGAATATTTATAATATTTTTTATATTTTATTTTAATGTTATTTTATTTATAGGTCCTTTTTAAAGAGAGGTACTTATTTTATTGAGAGCTAATGTTTTTTAAAAAAAAAAGGTACTATTTTAAAAAAGAAGTACTTTCTGTATGAGAAAGCCATAAGAGTGTGAATTTTGGTTGGAAAGAAATACTTTTTTTAAGAACAGGTACTTTTTAAAGAAGTGGTACTCTTTTTAGGAAAAGGCAATTTTTTTAAGAAAATTTACTTATTTTCAGAAGGCTACTTATCTCAAGAAAAGAAAAGGTATTATTTTATATTTAAGAAAAGGTACTTTTAAGAAAAGGAATTTTTGTAAGAAAATTTATTTTTTAAGAGATGTTATTTAAAAAAAAAACATTTTTTTAAAGAATGGGAATTTTTTAGAATTGGTATTTTTTCAAGAATAGGTACATTTTTAAGAGTAGGTACTTATCTCAAGAAAAGTTATTTTGTTTCACAAAAAAGGTACTCTTTAAAGAAATGATAGTTTTTTAGGAAAAGGCAATTTATTGTAAGAGAGTGTACTTTTTTAAGAAACGGTACTTATTTAAAAAAAATAATTTTTTTAACAAAAAGTATTTTGTGTAAGAAAATTTACTTTTTTTAAGCAAAGGTACTTCTTTAAGACAAGGTATTTTTTTAAGAAAATGTGCTTTGTTTAAGAATATGGAGAGGTATTTGTTTTGAGAAAATTTACTTTTTTTAAGAAAATTTACTTATTTAAGAAAATGTTATTTTTTTAAACTTCTTTCACTTTGTTTTTTCTCAATTTACTTTCTATTGTGTTCAAAACTACAATATATACCAAATATTGGTTACAGGCTCCACCTAGAAAACTTCGCATTAAACAAGAAATTACCCAGCATGTGTTAGTCTAGACACAAACCAAAGCAAAATTACCCAATATAGTTGATAATGTTGGAATGTAGCATAATAGTGTTAAAAAAAGTTGTTTAATTTATTTTCATTTAGCCCCCATTCCGCAGGAACTTCGTTCCAAAAATTAGTGGCAGCCTTAGGACATAATGACTGCATTCTAGTGTAATTTACAATTTATGCTGATATAATTGGCGTATGCACTATAATCGACTTTTCAAATACACGACGCTTGGCACCAATAATCCATCATCTTCCTTCTCTTGTACTCAAATATTTGTCACCACTGCACTCACTACTTGACTAATATTACTTTACAGGGTCGTGTTATCTTTCAATATTTTCTGTCACAAAAACGGCAACACCCTATACACTCATCGGATTAAAGTATTTAAGCCATTGTTTGTTTGCTTAGTGGTTCACTGCATCATTATCATATAATTCTTATCATTACTTATTTATCAAGAAGCCGAAACCGCAACTGCCAAAAATCTTGTATAACCATAATAATGTTTAACAACTCAGTGGTAACCAGCAGCTTGTCAAAATGTCAAGAAACGTTCAGAGCTGGCAGTCTAATGTTTAAGCCATATGCAAGCATTGAAGAAAAGCTTGCAGAGTCTCACACTCCCACCAAAATTATCACATAAAACAAACTGCAAAACTCCACTAAAACAATTGCCATATCTCAGCTATTGTTGGTTTTGTAATGAATGAGATCTGAAATTAAAGTTAACGCATAATTACAACGGATGGCTTTACATGCATTCTTTATACGGGCTCTGAAGGCTGAATGCTTGAAACCAATCTGTTATGCTGGCTGGTGGTGGTAAAAATGTTGGAGTGAACCAATTAGAGCAGTCTACCGGGTTTTAGAAATGCAGATTTGTGTGAAATTAGCAAAAGATATTTGTATTTAGACTTCCTTATTATAAATTAAAATTGAAAGTAAAAAAATGTGTGTCATAAAATATTGAAAGAGAAATCAGTTCACTTCATGCTACAGCCGTGGTTAAATGAAACGTAGACGTAGATTGTTGTTGCACAAATTATTAAGTTTTTCACAGAGTCAGGTTTGGTTTCAAAAAGTAATCCTCAGAAACAAAGAACCAAGAAATTATTCGACACGATTTTTAAGAAATCGGCATATAATGAGGCCCAGCGTACATGTAAAGTGCTGACATATGCCAGTATCTCTGTAAGGGTATAGGCTAAATTTTAATCTTTTCTGATTTCAAAATAGTAGTGTCTCATTTTGCAATTCCTATGTGGCAAATTTCAAAAATGCCCGAAAAAATATAATCACATTATAGGAAATGGCTGAATAACATCTTCAAAAGCTTTTTGTTCATGTAATTTCCCCATGTAACTGCAGGAACACTAGATGAGAGGAGAACTGCCAATTCTGAATGTTAAATAGAATTTTCTCCCCATGAAGTCATTGAAAAATTAAAAGTCACATTGTATCTGTGGCACAGCGTTGCCCCTTCCATACAAAAACAACAGCAGGTATACTCGTATGATTGTTGATATTTGGCACATCGTTAAAGGTCATTAAGTGTTAAGTTTGTCAAAAACTTGATCAAAGCCGGTCGAAAGCAATGTAATATGCGGGAGTGTATAACAAAAAGTATCACTGCACCAGTAAAAGTTTCAGAATAGACCAATACTAGATAGAAATATTGGGATTTCACAAATTTTATCCATTTTGTGTATGGCGACTGCATGCAATACATCGATTATGTGGATATTATCTGAATTTATATTCAAGATATTGACGAAAGCCTACAAAATTGAAGAATGTGCAAAAATAAAGTTGTGAATATATTTTTGAAGAATTTAATAAACATTCGGTTAGGTAGGTAGAGGTTAGCGGTCACAGTTGACACACTTATAACCCATTTACACCGCCGTTTATCGCGGCTAGGTTATCGATAACCTTGTTCTCTAATCTTTGCCGTTTACACCACAAAATTTGAGATTAAATTGACATTTCAGTTGGCAACTATGTGCTTAGACAAAAAAAAAATCTAAGTTAGCGGCTGTTGGTGTTGCCAGTTTTGTAAAAATTTGGGATGTTTTTGAAATAACTGAACCTTTAAAATTGGAACACAGTTTAAACCAAAAAGAGCCATTTATAAGGGCGGCGGCGTGAGCTTCAAAAAGTTTTTGTGGCGGCGACGCGTCGGAAAATTTTCTATCGGCTTCCATCTGTCAAACAGTTAATTTTTTGTGTATATTTTTATTATGGTTGCATTTTCTTCGTAATTAACAGTGTTGCATCGAAATGTACACTAGTTTAAAATGAGGTTAACAATTAAACTTCAGATTTTACAGATTAAGTTTGTAGGAGTAATCTTCTAGGTTAGTGTGGGTTAACGGAGTTATCCTTCGAAATGCGCTAATCTCGGTCGGTGTAAATGCCGTATTGGTCTAATGAGGACCGATGTCAGGATGGATGTCATATTACGGCCCCATCGTTGAACCTGTAAATTGATCTGGTATGGTTAAGGGAAGTGCAAGCCATATGATACGTCATCTCGCTTTTCCAGGATGTGACTAAAGAAAAGATGTAATTAACCAACTAGTACTCTGCAGAAATGTCTTGAGATCATTTAGCTAAACTTGCCGAATGTCTGTTAGATCCAGCATGAAGAACGATTCCGGATATTTTATCCTACTCATACAAAAGGCCGGTCAATATCATGTGAGATGTTCAACGCTCTCATCCTTGTCTTCATCCAAACAGTTTCTGCAGTAATCGTGATCTGAGATTGAAAGTCTAGTCACGTTTCTGCCAGTTAAAGTTGGTCTGGTAATTACAGCCAGTAGCATAAAGATATTTTGTCTAGGAATGGCCATGAAGTTTAGTTTACCATTTGATGATCGTGCAATTTGTGCTATGAAACGACTATCTATCATTCGCATGTCTGAGTATGAGATTTATATTTGCCTTCCCAGCAAATCCTGTGGTAACATATGGAGTATAAACCCCAAACTCCCGTTAGGAGCTGTGAAAGGGGCACCCGTAATGCACACCATTGCCATTCTCAGGACTTTTGTCAACAGACTTAGGTAACTGCATTTTTCCAGTACTGTCCACCAAACGACAATACCCTAAAGCAATATCGGACAGACAACTAACGCGTGCAGAGTGGTTTCCGTTGATTTGCCTTTTTGTAAGCGTGCTGGCTTGTGGACAACTGAGAAGTACCTATGGTCGTTCGCAGATATAAGTCAATCATCCTCTCCAATATCTTCAGCAGAAAATATGACAGACTGATTGGTCTAAAGTCCTTGCGACTAATATGCTATGATTATTCCGGTTATGGAGTGAACACCATCTTCGATTCTCCACCATCTAACTGGAATATAGGACAAATAGATGCAGCTCGTATAAAGTTTCAGTAACCAGCGAGTCAAAATATGTAGTCCACTTTGTAACTCGACTCGTTCTTTAAACTTTGAGGACTTTAAACTTCATATTGCCCAGTGTAGTGTTGTTCTGGCACGATATTTCCCGCTGCGTGGCGAGATGACGTGGTTTATCGGGAGTCCGACTTTATGTTAAGTGACCCCGACTTTATGATTCTCCACTCGATGTCGTCCATCGCCCCTTTTCTTCCTTCAGATTTCCCACGGATGTGGGAGTCGTGGAAATCCTCTGGAATTTTCAGATGCATTTTCAATGTATTCGCAGAAATGTCTCCAAGACCTTTTCTTTAAAGATCATAACTCTTTCTTATCTTTATATATATAATTCTACTGCACGTGTGTTTGTGACTGAACTCCTCCTAAACTTCTGGACCGATTTGAATAAATTTTTTTGTATGCATTTGGGTGGCGCCCTGGGTGGTTTAGATTTACTATTCGGTCCAATTGGACAAAGGGTCGTGGTACCTCCCAAACAAACTACAAATTAAAAATCCATTATTTCTGCTCCTGCTAACGGTATTTGAACAAAATTTGCAGGACAACGTCTGCCGGGTCAGCTAGTATTTTTATATAATCTTATATTAATTCATACTATTTCTGTACACATTACATTCTCGGTCATTCCTTGAAGACGTTGCCTATTAAAAAGCTTTCTGGACGAGTTTATGAAGATTTGCAGATCCTTCTCACACCACGGAGGTTCCTTCTTACATCGGTAGGTACCGGTTGGGCAAGCGGAATTAACCGATCTGTTAAAAGCTGAGGTGAGAGCAGCAGTAAGACCGTCAACCTCAGCAGTATTAGCTAACCGAACCTACCATAATAAACAGTGTGGAATCACTAAAGATTTGAAAAAGAAAGCCAAACAACCGTGTAGATCGATAATGTAAACTAATACATTATATTTAATTTTTAATATAGCGTCGTGGACAAAATTGTGTCCAGTACTGAATTTCATTAAGATCGATTATGTTTTACCAAAAATATCGCGTCGACCGACCAGACGACCGAAATTTTTTTATGTTGGAGGTACCATAATAGAAATAGAAATTAATGAATTTCATTTCTATCGGTTGAGTTATACTAGGATTATCAACCAGAATTCTCTGTTTTTGGTTCTGTCCATTTTTGAGGCTGCAATACCACGAATATTCGACCGTTCATAAAAATGTAAGACTATATTCTATCAATTGTGGAGTGACAAATCTATTTATTTTAATACTAATTTTTCTTAACTACAAATTCGTAACCAAATCCACCCTTTTTATATCGGGTTTTTCAATAAGAGCGCTACAAAAGTTCTTTTAAATAAAACAAAACCGGTTTTAGATACCAATGAAATTCTTTATTCCTGTGAAAGTACATTCGATGCCATTATGTATGGAACTCGATTTCTTTTGCATGGCCACCACGGGAACGCTTGCAGAAGTCCAGAAGCTGAACCCAATTTTCGACGGTTTTCAGGCATAAATCGGCCGATACTGCTGCAATTTCACGTTCGATATTCGTACGAAGATCATCAATCGTCGCTGGCTTGTTGGCATAGACCATAGACTTGACGTACCCCTACAGGAAATAATCTAACGGCGTCAAATCGCACGACCGAGGCGGCCAATCGACTTGGCCTTTTCGTGAGATAACACGTTCACCAAACTTGGTTTCCAATAAATTGATTGTGGCATTCGCTGTGTGGCTTGTGGCGCCGTCCTGTTGGAACCACATGTCCTCCAAGTCCATATTATTAAATTGGGGCCAAAAATATTCGGTTATCATTGTACGGTAGCGATTCGCATTCACAGTAATGTGCCGGTCTTGATCATCACGGAAGAAGTACGGCCCAATGACGCCGCACCAAACCGTAATTTTTTCGGGATGCAATGATGACTCATGGATTACGTGTGGATTGCTGTCTGACCAATAACGCATATTTTGCTTATTGACGAAGCCATTCAGCCAGAAATGAGCCTCATCGTATGACGACCATAAATTGGACGTAGCGCTCTTAAAGTTGAGGCCACTGGCTCCAAATTTCGGTAGTAATCTTTAATAATTTCGAGTTGTTGTTGGCTCGTATATCTTTCCATGATGAAATGGCAAACCTTACTGAAGAGAAATGTCAAAAGAGCTGGCAAAAATATGGCGTCGTTTGCTGTCCCTATCGATTTACTTTTGTAGCGTCTCTGTTGAAAACCGATTTATATCAGCTGTCGTAAAAATTTTGTGAAAGCTGTAGTCAATGTCAAAGTTGTTTCTCCAAGTACAGGGATTGTGTATTAATGGGGACAGGTATTGCTATATTATGGTTCCTATAACTATCACCAAACTATGACACGTTAAGTAGTTGCCAGCTCATCTGCGTAGATTTCTCAATATTCCGTGGCATTAAGTTCTAGTAGACTACGTGTACTTAATAGAAATTGAGATCAAAAGTAAGGAAGGTAAAGGTAGAGAAAAAAAAATGTTTATTTCAAGTGATTTTCATTCAATTACGAACCGCCGATAAAGAATTTTCCCACCTATAGCATATTTTGTTAACGATTTGATATTAATATAATTATTTATGATACATATGGGCAAAAGTAAAAATTTTTTAATATTTGGGGATGAAAAAATAGCGATTTTTTTTAAAGCTGCATTCGCGACTTTTCGCATTAAATTGTCGTACTAAATTGTCGTACTAAATCCGTTCGCGTTGACGATTTTCTTTGAGGGGCGCGAAAATTATAGAACTTTTAGCGGAATTTTATAAAAAAAAATTAAAATTCATTATATGTTTAAATTAACATATACAATTGTTGCGCTTACAAAGGGCTTTCAATATACAGGGTGATTCAGGAAGTTCTGGACAAATTTCTCCAGCTCATTTCTCCTTGGCTCATTTTATGAAGGAAAGTCCACTAGGACCATGTCCGAAAATGCAAGGGTGCGAAATGACAGCCGGTTCAAAATTTTCGGATTGGCGGTCAAATTTTTTAACGCGCCTCCGATTTATCGATACGCTATTAAAAACCCTATCGATTGATGTATATTTCATCCAATTTCATTCAGCGGCTTGGATATAACATTGCATGCAATTTCGGGTACTAAACATCAAAAACGGGGTTGCCATATCTTCGGTTGCTGTTGACATTTTGAAGCGGGATTTGGCTTAAGTGACGCAGATTGCGAAAAAACTGAATTCACACAGGTATTTGTATCTATTGGAGAGTAACTGTCAAAACCCATTTCAAAAAACATGTTTTGTTAGAAAATTCCCTTTTTTTTTTTTTGCATTTTGCGTCCGTGCTACATCGACACTGTTAAAGCTACATCAACAAAATATGCATCAAAAGATTCGTATTGACAGCGGCTACAATTATATGACTAAAGGGACGTCTGTGCCCTATACAAAAGCCGAAAAACCCCTGAAATTCGGTTTCAAAATGTTAGCATCGTTTAGTACAGTACGCAATGAAAATAGGGCAATAACTCATATGGGCGAATTCACCACTAAGGAGTGCTTATACCATCTTTCCTTCAAGTGTATGCTGAGAAATAAACCGTTTTGCAAAAATTTTAGAAACTTCAAAAAATTCCTTGATAGTTTCAACCGATTTTTTTAGATTTTTAGAGCGTTCGCCACTACGTTGCAAATGAAGGTTCATGTCCGAAACTTCGCACACATATTGCATCAAGTCTCCTTAATCACAATATGTCCACTTGTGGCCACAACTAAGAACGGCTTAAGAAATAATTGATTGCATACCTCGTTTTCATAAAGGTTAGAAATTTTTTACTTTTGCCCATATATGTTATAATTAAAAAGTTGATTTAATTATTACCCTTAAATTGACACTAATGACTTATCATTCGAAAATATTTTTTTCATAAATTCCACAATTCATAAATTATTCTTTGATGTATTATATTATGAAAATATGCAGTTTAATTGAAAAACACACCTCTTTAACTGTATGTTCAAGAATTTTTAAAAAATTAAGAAACAACGCATACCTTGTGACACGCAGTGGTAAAGAATTTTAACTAGAACCTAACAAAAAAAAAAAGCTGCAAAAAACCACAAAATATCGAACAAATTTATGAGCCACCATAGACAGCCGACATAGCCCCAGGGCGTCAATTGCTGAACAAAGTAAGAACGTTAAAAAGGTGGCCATTTGATTGTTGACCACTTTGCTTAAGGCTTGTTTTTATTACAGCTCTGCTCATATTTTTCAATTTTCCTCAAGTGTCAACTCATGTTGACAATAATCATAAAAAACGAATTTGTTATGTTACCGTTCGTTCGTTCATTCACTCATTGTCATGGGATTATTAGCTTTGATTAGCTGTTATAGCCGCTCCGAGTAATACAACAATACCAAATGCCAAATATGGCTTAAACGCGTACTGTGGTGGCTTAAAAGCTGTATAAAATTCTAAAGTTTCGAACAAAAAAAAATATGATTTACGTTATGCTCAAGAATTTTGA
Organism: Phaonia tiefii; assembly: GCA_963931995.1. Lineage (NCBI taxonomy): Eukaryota > Metazoa > Arthropoda > Insecta > Diptera > Muscidae > Phaonia > Phaonia tiefii. The sequence goes on from OZ008370.1 coordinate 173,285,806, forward strand.
TATGAACGAGGAGGCAGTTAGATGGCAGATTGAAAAACAACAAGCGACAAATTTATGAGACATTGTAAGCCAACAAAAACTGTTGTACAAGTAAATGAGTGATATGAAATTGAATTGAATTGAATGAGACGGCTTAGCTATGACATGAGGTTAAAAACAAGTTTGTGTTCTAAGTATTTTTTTTGGTAGCTCGTTAAGGAATAATTAATTTATAGTATGAGTTTTGGTTTTTGGACAACTAGCCATAATTTGTAAAATTTGTAACAAAAATCTAATCAGTTTAGCCACCAAGATAATGGAAAACAAAAAGCACGGTTTTTATCTCTTTTTTTGCAGCAAAATATTGATGCATTTTTATACACTTTTGTTTTGACTCGAAAGTACCGGCTCGTAGCCACCCACAATTGGAGTAGAGGAATATGCACAATATCCCAGATCGAAGATAACTAGGGATGTGACTTTTTAATTTTTATGATGAATTAAAAATAACTACATGGCCTTGCGTAATAAAAAATTCTACACTGATACTTAAAAAGGTATTCTTGGTTAATTTGGTGACAAACCCCTTCGCAGTAAAGTCGATCAAAGTTGACGGATCTCCGAATTACAACACGTTTTTCCAATGTTCTGAACGCAGAAAAATCGTTTTTTTTTTTGTTTGGATGCAAATATAATATGTGTTGGCTGTTTATCTCAAAAATAGTATTCTTTTGTACAAACACATCAATATTAAATGTTGGAGACACAGTGATTAAAATGTTGTAGGCTTTGTGATACAAATGCAAAAATGTTTGTCGCACTGTTTATGCTCACTAGAGAGCAAGAGAACAATTGAGTGACAAAGAGAGATTATTCACAGTCACAGTGTATTTGCATTATCCTTTCAATAAGTCATTTATAAATATTCATGAATGCGTGTGTAAATTGTAGATGAAGTGAGAGTTCAATTTTTTTGGCTGATGTACTGCGCTTTAGATTTATGCATACAGTCGTCAATCGTTCATTACACAGAGGATATAAGTAGAGCTTAGTCGATTGAACAAATTAATAGTAGTAGAACATATTTGTGCTCAATGAAAAAAAGAAGAAATAATCGCTCGGAGGTTTAAAATGATTTGCTATGTTGATTTGGTTATTTCCTATGTCATTCGTATATATGTATGTACATTGGATTTGCTTTAAATTTCTATATAATTTTAAAACACTATTGATGAACTTTAAAATACGCATAAATGGCAAGCAATTGTTTATAAAAAATTTTGAATTTGCAGTTACTGTCCCAGAGTTATGCCATTTTAAAACTCTTTACCCATTGTATGAACCTAATAATATTCGCCCTTATTCCCCTTGTCGTCGTGGACGTCAATACAATATCGGCACCATTTTTACTGCCGACTTGAAGGCATTTGGACAAACAAAATTTTGCGTGGTGTTTTAAGAGGGTTGTTTATAACGTTCTAAAGTTGACAAAAATCTGATGACGACGTCGACGACGACAACGGGAATATGGCCGATTATAAACTGTTTGCCATTCGGATTTGCTTGAAACATTGTATTCACAAAAAATCTTTGCAAGCAATCCTATATATGGTTCCTGCAATATGTTGCCGGGGCCGTTTTTTGCTGCGTGAAATTCTTTGGCGTTACTTAGCGCATGTAGATTATTTCAATAATACAATGTCGAAAGCAAATCCGATGAAAAATGACAAACTGTTTATAATATTATTAGGTTCATACAATAGGTAAAGAGTTTTAAAGTGACACAACTCTGAAACACTATTTGCAAATTCAAAATTTTTCTTACAAAATTGCTTGAAATTTATCCATCTTTTAAAGTGCATCATTAGTATTTTAAATTTTCATGGAAATTTAAAGCAAATCCGATGGAAAAATGGCAAACAGTTTATAATATTATTAGTTTCATACAATGGGTAAATGGCTTTAAAATGGTATAACCCTGGAACCGTAACCCCAAATTCAAAATTTATGTTTCAAAAATTTGTTTGGAATTTATACGTCTTTTAAAGTGCATCATTAGTTTTTGAAATTGTTGTACGAATTTTAAAATATATAAAGCGTTATTTAAAAAATTTATGCAAATTGTACGAAAAAATTTAATACATGGTACCTTTGTCAAAACTTGTGGTTTATGCTTTAAAATTATTGACTTACAAACTAAAAAATTCGTGTTTATTGTCCGAGTTTTAAGTAAAATTCAAAAACCGTCCGGCGTACCCGATTTTTGGGGGAAATCCACTTTTGCAATCTCTAAACCTCTTCCAAAAAATATGAAAAAACTCTCAAAAATACTTTACCCTACAAGCTTTCAAATAAAGCTTGAGCAAAAAAAATTTTTATTGATTGGACACCATAATGGAGCTATGTGAGGAAACAACAATGCATACACGTTAATACATGGATGTTTGGGATGAAACTTGCATGTGTTTCCACATAACAGCATGCATGTTTGCAAAAACCCATGCTAATGTTTGCATTTAAATAAACGTCAGCTTGGGACTTGCAACTGTATGAATATTTGGAGTGTGTTCCAAAAATATACATGGTTCCTGCGGAATGTGTTTGGAATAATGAGTTATAGAGTTTTTTTCCTGCGTGTAATGATATCACAGTGCAACACGAAAAAAATAACCATATACGGACACCACTACGTGATAAAAGACTAAAAAAAAAAGACCCGTGTCTCCCAATTTTTCCCAAAGTCATGCACTTTTTTTTTTATGGGCCGCCAAAGATTTGGGGCCTCGGTATCATTTTCGTAAAATGTGATCATTTTCTCAGGCTCATATCTTGCAAACCGTTCAGAATTTCTCTCTGAGGCAAAGTTATAGCTCTTGTCATAAAGAACAAAAATTGCGAACATATAAAATCAATAAAACTTCACCTTCCAGATCAAAATCGCAAAAAACTTAAAAAAATCGATTTTTTTTACCTTTTTTCCCGTGTTCAGGTCCATAGGTAGCAAACCGTTCAAAATTCAAGGAAACAATCAACTACAAAAATTTACCTAAGATCTCAATAAACAAATTTCTAGAACATATAAACTTCCTAGAGATGATTCTTAACACTGTTTAGGTAGCACGCAAAAGTGAAAAATTTGCCGAAAATTTTTTAATTTAATTTTTTTTACCTTTTTCTCCTGTTCAGGTCCATAGGTAGCAAAAAATTAAATATGCCTGGCCAGAACCATGTGCATTCTTCAGTCGATGTTGTTGTATTTGTTCATCCACACTTCCTCTTGGCCTCCACGAGTTACATTGGAATTGATTCAGAGGTGAGCGTGAATCCCAATTACAAAGAAAACAAAAGAATTCTTTATGACAAGAGCTACAACTTTGCCTCAGAGAGTAAATCGAAATTCTGAGCGGTTTGCAAGATATGAGCCTGAGAAAATGATCACATTTTTACGAAAATGATACCGAGGCCCCAAATCTTTGGCGGCCCATAAAAAAAAAAGTGCATGACTTTGGGAAAAATTGGGAAACACGGGTCTTTTTTTTTTAGTCTTTTATCACGTAGTGGTGTCCGTATATGGTTATTTTGCCATGACTTAAAAAATTACACACAGTGTAATCGTGTCTCTAAGTTATAGCGTTTGACGATATTGAAACCTTCTGAAAGCAAAATCGTGAAAGACAACAATGAAAAGATGTACAAAAGAGCAGCAGATTCTCATATCCGTTTAAATATTTATATTTTTTTATTAATTGGTTAAACGTAGATTTATATTGGTAAAAGTAATTATTATAACAAATTAATACGCACACGCTTCCATTTAAGTATCTGGAGGTTTGGGAGGAAACACATGAATGATTTCATGTAAGTATATATATATATGCATGTTTAGGATGATGCACATAAGTAAAACGGAAAATTTTTTGCATTTAAATACAACTAAATTTGGGTCTTGCAAATATACGAATGTTTGGAGTGTGTTCCAAGTATATATATGGTTCGTCCAGATTTTTTTTGGGAGAATACGTAACAGAGGTCGCTTTTTTGGCTTATATATAATTTGCAATGATTATTTGAGGGCTATGGAGTCCGGTCAAAATTAGACGGCTCCGGCTCCTGAATTTGGAAAATCCAAGACCCCGCTTAGACTCAGACTCGAGCATCGTCCCAAATCTGAAAAATATAAGATTTTCAAGTACAACTAATATGCCACTGTTGACAGAAGAAATAAGCTAATGCAGGTAAGACAAGTACGATTTTTAATGTGACATGTCTTTGTCTGGCCCTATTTTATTATCACGCAATTAACTATTATGTCCTGGAAGAAAGATCTTATTTTGTTCCCTTTTTGTAGTATAATATAAAACGAATTCACTTTTGTTCTATAATTTAAAATATAGTCAACGGGAAGTCATATGGGTAGATTTTCAAGTTACTCAAAAAATCTAAAACTGAAAAATGGATTTCTGAATTTGTATTTGATAATAAGTAAAATAATATCAAAACTGTCAGGGATTTATATGTTTGTATATGTGTATGTATGTGCTTACATATGTACAGTATACGGACTTACAAAATAAGTTTCTCTTGTCTCTGGTGGTGCAATGGTTGTGTGCGCGGCTCTTGTACATGAGAACCTGAGTTCGTTCCCTGCTCAGACCACCTTACATTCCTTTCGACGATGGTCACACACATTATCGAGTAGTTAGCCATAATAAAGCTTCTCAAAATACCTTTCGGAACGGGTGTAAAAATGTAGGTCCCAAACAGTGAAGTCATATCGCCCGTTTCGTGCAAACCGTCACAACTCACAAAACATAGTTTCGGGTAAATCGAGTTGTATAGGATTGTATGCCAAAATGCTAATTTAAAAATTATCTATCTCACACCAAAACTATAATCAGTTTATATAAATATGTTGTCATAAATGTGTCCGACAGAGCTCTTCCTGGAGAATACTTTATAGTACTCGGTTCAAAACTGATAAATTTTGAGTTGTGATGATAGTCTTGCATGAAATGAGTGGTATTCAAAAAAATTTGATCTACAATCGATGACTCAAAATCTGTAGTACAGTTTAGTTAAATCAAATGATTACATTATCTACTACGCTAAGGAACCACTTATGATCATTACGTCCAGACTCTTAGTAAAAATTCAATATCTGCATTTAAAATTACCACTTTTATGTGAAGATGCTTGTAACTGCAGGTGTATAAATAAATAATACTTAAACATAATATTGAAACTTACCTGAAGATATGCTTATTTCCTTTGAAGATTATTCGGTTACATTTCGATCACAATGCCTCCACCACCAAACCCACATTTGCCTGCACTATTATACCCCCACACAATCCCTACGATCTTTCACATCACTCTTATTTTATTACACCACTAACCCCCACCTTTCTTTGTTTACATTTTGCACTCGTATTCTCACCACAATAATCATGCCACTAGAAGTTAACGCGCACCACACTTTCTCATATTCTAAATCTAATTTCTTTAGCAAATTCTAAACATTTAAAATGTTTTTTAATTAATTTTATTAGTCAAAGGCTTAGATTTTATTAAAATTCAACTTAAATTAATGTTGGCAATCGTTTTATGTATTTTTTGATTGCGAGAAATAGAGCACTACACAGTCGCGACCGATTACAATGAAAAATGTTTGCGAACTAAGGTGAATTGAGATTATGGTAGAAAGGGATAAGGTGGGTTTCTATGGTTAATTCTACGTTTTGCAAAGTTGAAAATCAAATGTTAGAAAACGATTTAGGTTTGGATTGCTCGTACACTCAGAGACATATTCCGGACTTATATCTAGAATAGCGCCACCTCGCGTATAAACTCAAAACTTTTCCACACACAGAACTAGTTGTTCAGAGAAAAGATATATATATTTTTTTGGCGGTCGCGAATATTTCTCGGATTACGGCTCCTCAAACCTTGAATATGTATACCCCTATATGGTTAATATTTTCGTGTGGGATGTGGCAATATTTATATTTTTGGTTTGCGAAAATTATTTTAAAAAAATCGCATGATTTCTAATGTTTATGCACTTTTTGCATGCAATGTTTGAGAAATCTTCCCAAACTTTCCAACGATACCTATATTGCAATATCCCACCGGAAAATACTAACCATACAGTTGTTCGGAGACCTGTAATCCGAGAAATATGGGCGATGGCCAAAAAGAATATATGTATATGCAGTGGTGATCGTACGATTAGAAACGGTGTAATCAAAGTTAAATTTCTTTGCATGACTTTCTTATAAAGTGTCTCTCTTTTTGATAACTCCCGATATATTCTCATGCTAGTTCAATACATTGTTGGATGTCTAAATATCAACAATAAGTTTTGAAAATTTCTCACAATTGCGAAAACTGTAGTGACTCTTTCGCAAACATTGGATATTTAATTTATTTTCAACGCAAGTTCTTTTTTTATATTTTTTAACCCACATTTTACTAATTAACAATTCAATTCAGTACAACTACATGTTTGGCAAAAATTGTCATGCACTCCAGTTCTACCCAAATTAATTGTGCGCTGCTATGAAAAAGAAAATCCATCGATTTCAGCCATAACAAACCGATTTTGATGTTGAAAAATGTTTTTTTTTGGAGCAATAACATTATTTCAAATTACTGGAAGTTTTAAGACCCCTAAAAGTAGTCCAATGCCAGGAAACCCCATTCCACATGACGATAGTGGTATTTGTACAGTCAGTAGAGCCAACCCATTTTTGACTTGAACCGAAATTAATGCTATTGCAACGCACCAAACCTCGCAGAATATCGAGAACGATTTCATCTAGCACCATTAGACGTAGATTACAAGAAGCTGGTCTGCATGGATGCATTGCACGAAAAAATTCGCACGTCTCAAGCAAATATATTGCAAATCGTTTGAAATTTGCTATGGACCACCTGCAAAATCCGATTAATTTTTGGAAAAAAAATACCCAGCGACGAATCAAACTTTAATTTGTTTGGTTCGGATGGAAAAGCTTAAGTAAGACGGTCATTAAACAAATCGTTGAATCCAGATACACCATAAAGACCATTAAACATGGAGGAGAAAATTTGAAAATCCCGAGTTGTGAAGCAATGGTCTATGAATGCGCATACCAATGTTTTCGTCTGGCCACCACAAATTTCGGACTTAAATTCAATTGAAAACTAATGGGCAGATGTCGAGCGACATTTAAAATCAAAAACCACAAGAAAATGTAAGGCATTATAAGGCAGTTTAGGAAATCGATACCATACTCGCGATGTTGAACTTTGGGAGAAAGTTTACCACAGAGATTGGGCAATGTCATCAAAAATAAGGGCTACGCTACAAAGTAATAAGCGGCTTTTGTACTTATATTACATATTTTATTATATTTTTCTGTCAAATTGGGCTATAAAAGTAGTGTTTTTGTCGTCGTTTCGAATTTTATGACCATCGACTTTTAAAGATCTATTAGAAAATTTAGTTTCCACTTTTCATGAATATTGCTAGTTATCCAAATATTTGTTGAAAGTATAGCAACAAGGATATTTTTTTTTTAATTTTTGTGTCATGGATGTAATTCTGTAACATAATACGAGTACAACGTCTAAAGTGGCGTTTCTAATTGTATAACTATCACTGTATCTTGTCTCAGAACTACTAGTTCTGTGTGCGGAAAAAGTTTGTGGCCGATACGAGAGGTGGGGCTATTATAGATTTAAACCCCGAATTTTTCTGTGAATGTACGAGCAATTCAAACCTAAATCGTTTTCTAACTACACTGAAAATATTTGATTTTCAACTTTGCAAAACGTAGAATTAACCATAGTAACCCACCTTATCCCTTTATGCCATAATCTCAATTCACCTTAGTTCGCAAACAATTTTCATTGCAATCGGCCGCGACTGTGTAGTGCTCTATTTCTCGCAATCAAAAAATACATAAAACGATTCCCAACATTAATTTAAGTTGAATTTTAATAAAATCTAAGCTTTTGACTAATAAAAGTAATTAAAAAACATTTTAAAAGTTTAGGATTTGCTAAAGAAATTAGATTTAGAATATGAGAAAGTGTGGTGCGCGTTAACTTCTAGTGGCGTGATTATTGTGGTGAGAATACGAGTGCAAAATGTAAACAAACAAAGGTGGTGGTTAGTGGTGTAATAAGTCAAGAGTGGTGTGAAAGATCGTAGGGTTTGTGTGGGGGTATAATAGTGCAGGCAAATGTGGGTTTGGTGGTGGAGGCATTGTGAATGAAATGTAACCGAATAATCTTTTAAAGGAAATAAGGATATATTTCAGGTAAGTTTTAATATTATGTTTAAATATTATTTATTTATACGGCGCATCAGGTTATACACCAGCAGTTGCAAACATCATCCTACAAAAGTGATAATTTTAAATGCAGATATTGAATTTGTCTGGACGTAATGATCATAAGTGATTCCTTAGCGTAGTAGATAATGTAATCTTTTGATTTAACTAAACTGTACTATAGATTTTGGATCATAGGTTGTAGCTGGAGTTTTTGGTATACCACTCATTTCATTCAAGCCCATTACGACTCAAAAATTGCCTCTTTTGATCCGAGTGCTAGAAAGTATTCTCCGGGAAGAAGGGCTCTGTCGGATAGATTTATGGAAATATACTTACATGTACAAAATGATTTTGCAGTGAGAGAATTTTTAAATTAGCATTTTAGCATTCAATCCTATTCAACTCGATTTATCCGGAACTATATTTTGTGAGTTGTGACGGAAATATATGATATTACTTCACGAATTTGGGGATTTTTAAGATAAACTTGGGGACTGTTTTCAATGACTTCAAAGTAAAAATAGGTCGATTTGAATATTTTGAGCCTGAGAGCGTTCTTCATTACTTAGGGCCAGTTTCACAGTTGAAAACTCTCCATTTACATGTACTTTAATTTAATATGAAAATTTTTAGTAAGCTTTTAAATTGAGCTTTTATATGAGGAGTGTGAAAATCGCCCTTAATATTGTTTAAGAAAACTCGAAAGCTTTATTTGAAAGCTTATAGGGTGAAGTATTTTGTGAGATTTTTTTCAGATTTTTCGGTAGAGGTTGCGCAAGTCAAATTCCCCAAAAAACAGGTATTCAGGACGTTTTTTTGAATTTTACTTAAAGCGCGGTCTATAACCACGATTTTCTTAGTCCGCCTCTTCAATTTTAGTTTATGTACATTGGGACACAAATATTGTCCCTCTATAGGAATTAATTCCTACTCTTGGAGCACAGCTAGTGCTCTCTCAGGAACGGGCCCTTTGTTGGTGTCGAATATGTCCGATAAGTCCTAATCGCTGTTGTCCACCATTTTAATTAAGCACCCGCGTAATACATTCACAACTACTTTATATATTGCTAAAATTTACTTCACCGTTTCCTAATGAATTGTTGTATGTGGTTGTCGTATTGACTACAAAATTACAGCAGACAGTTGTCCGAGGCCTTCGGCCACGGACTGTCCCTGCAGGCTGTGTCAGAGACACGGCCATTAAGTTTAACGTAGAATACGCCATCCGATAAGACAGAAAACATATATAACAATAAATTCATTTGCTTATATTATTTATCATTTATTGTTATATATGTTTTCTGTCTTATCGGATGGCGTATTCTACGTTAAACTTAATGGCCGTGTCTCTGACACAGCCTGCAGGGACAGTCCGTGGCCGAAGGCCTCGGACAACTGTCTGCTGTAATTTTTATATTTACCAACGGCATTTGATTCAAGTCCGTTTAAAAAAAAATATTATGTTCAATTTTTTTAAATTTAATTTATGTATTTTAATTAATATTTTTATTGAAATAAGTTCTGCGAATGTTGAGAGGGCCGCCCTAATATTAAAAAAGGTTTACCTTATCGAGTCTTCGCATTAGCATTCGAGCGTTGTGTGAAAGCTTTACGCTTTACAATTCAAAATTAATGTTACAACAGCTTTATTGAAGCTTTCGCAAAAAAGCTTTATTACGTTAGCTTACTGTTTGTTTCACTTTCTACTAGATACATGTTGCCAAGCAACATTAGCTTGCTGTTCGTTTCACTTTTTACTAGATACATGTTCCTAAGCAATGTTGAGCAACCAAAAACACTCAACCAAACACCACACATATGTTTGAGTGTATGTGTTTAAACAATTTTCATTTGAGAAATTAAAATACTAGAAATATATCAACCAATATGAAATGTATATGAAACGAAAGATAACATCTTCATTTACCTACAAAAAAATTTTAAAAAAATTCATCTAGCCGTTTCCTCAAATTCAATGAAATAAAGAATACAACAATAAAAACCTGACATGACTCTTCATAGCGTAAGGTAAGACGTATTCTACGTCAAAAAGCACTTTCACAATTTAGATAGTTTAAATAATTGTAGCACTTATATCTCGAAAACTGAGCGAGCTATGGCAAAAATTTATTCAATTATTTTTGTTTATATCCCGATTTTGTACCAAACATTGAAACATTTTGAATATTTTCCGAATTTAAAAAAAATCTATAAGTTTCACGCAATTATCGTATATATCGATTACTAACCAGATTATTCCAAAAGTTTATTTAATTTTATTTTGTTATTTTAGGATTTTATATCCAACCCCTTATCACCAATTTGTTTTTTTTTTAATTTAGAAAGTCTGTATTTTAACATTTTTCAACTCCCATAACTCGATAACCAATCAAGTTATCGTTTTTTTTCAATTCAATTATTTCGACCCTGTTTACATAACACAACTGACAGATCAGCTCCTTGAAGTGGTTGGAATCAAGTACTTTTTGGCTGAAATGCATAAAGCCGGGCCCGCCTCAAAAAACAAAAAAAAACCAAAAACGAGTAAAATATGGCAATTTCAGAAACCACGAAATTATTTAACGATCGACCAAAGTTACTCCATATGCCTAAACTTTGTGGGCCCGGTACGCCCAAAATAGGGCTCGTCGCCATTTTATATTTAGCATTTTTTTTTACAATAATGTGTTCTACACCCATTTTTTCTTTTGGGTAGGGCTATAATAGATAGGTTCCCAACCTCATTGAAAGTTGACACAAGCTCATTCGAGTTTGACGGAACCTCATTCGAGGTTGATGCCACATACGGTTACTCCAACCGAAATTGACACTAATTTCGGATGTTGTATCCGATTTATTTCCAGATTCGGTTGTTCCAACAGCCATTTTGGAAAATTTAGTTGACACGACGAATGTAATTTAAGATTCAGTTGTCACAACCGAAGAAATGATGAATCGAGTTTGCTTCAACCGAATACTGAGGTTACCTGTATTTGCAACATTTTCGGTTTCTTCTGCATTATCGTTTTGATTGTTGTCGTAATCGGAACGAACCATGTACCCCACTCTATGTTGTGATTGTCGTAAGTATGATTTTAATTGCTGACTTGGATCGTATACTCATATTGTGAAGGCATTTCAAGATTTCACGATTCCGCATTTCGGTCCAGGATTCTACAGTTTGGCAGTTTCAACAATGTCTGACCACATATTTCGACTGTTCTGTGCCAAATTAGCTCGTGTCGTTTGATCGTGCATGATTGATATGGATGGATCCTGGAAACGGTATGTAGAGTATTTTTCGATTTTGCCAGTGTTTAGTTTTTATGCGGATTCTGGATAGACGTGCACTCACAAGATTGTACCTAGATGTCGCAGTCTTTTGCCAACTACAAATCCGCAACCAAATTCATGTTTTTTCTCATGGCAACTGTAGTAAATGTCGCAGATTTCTTTCTTGTGCAGCCATGTACTGCCCATCGCATTTGTTGGATAGCGGTAATATCACCCTTATAACTTTCGAGGACATCTGCCAATGGAATACTTGCACGGGATCTGTATAGAGTTCTTACATTCCAAGTGCATATCCGTAAATCTGGCCCTTACAACGTTTTCGGGGGTCGTCAGCAAATAGAGGTTGTTTATGTTTTCTTTTTCGTTCTTCTAGATTCACTGCCATTATGAACGGTGGCGGGAGGCAAACGCAGTCCGCCGGGTTTTTGCATTTTACCTACTGTCAGGATATTTCATTGCGACCGCCCATTTCAGATCAGACGCTGACCAAGATGCAATATGTCGAACCCGGATTTTCTTCTTTTGATTTCTATCCGTCGTTGACCCATATTTTGGCTCGTCCGTCTTCGAAGATCAAAAGAATATGCTCAATAGCTTCATGAGCTTAAAGAGAGTAATACGTATTGAATCATTCGCCAGATATCGCCAGTGCTTTTGAGTCATACAATTCGTTCCATGAGTTCTCTATACTATTCAATACTCTTTGGCGACGACGACCTACTGGTTTATTTATTTATTTATTTCTCGTTCCATACAACAGTTTTATATGATTAATTGACTTTAATGGATGGAAATATGATGATGATGAGGATGAAGGCACAACAATCATTAAGTTTACAGAAAATATGTAATATTATTAAATTATTGAAGAAAGAAAAACATAAGAAGTGCATTACAAAATTAGAACAAATGAAAGTCAGAGCAAAGACCAAAGAAGACAAAAGAAAATAAAAATAACAATGGAGAATTAAATATTACCAAGTTATGTCACCACAATAGTGGTTTCAATTAATTAGAAAAATATAAGTGTAAATGCACTTTTAAAAAGTGTTGGATTGCTGATAGTTTGAATGGTATGTGGTAAAGAATTCCAGAGACAAATTGCGTAGATGTAGTACTGCCAGTCAGAAACAAGTGTTCGATGCCTGAGAGGGATTAATATTTTCCCTCTGTCTGATCTTCCTACTCTAATGTGGTCAAAAAGGTATGGTGGAGATTTCATGTACAATATTTTCTGTGGTAGCAATAGGGCTCGAATATTGAATAAATTGTCAAGAGATACGCCGTATAATAGAGCACTGAAGTTGGATATATGATCATATTTTTTGATGACATAGACATATCTACATATATTATTAAAAATAACATTAAGTCTTCTCTTACTTGCCGAGTCGCAACAAGAATACAATTCACATCCATAGAGCAACGAGGGCATGAGTTGAGATTTCGCAAGTAATAGTCTAATTCGTTGGGGCGTGAAAGAATGTGTTGACCACAGAGCCCTCAATTTGTTGTATGTGGTCCCAACAATGGAATTTAAGTGGTTGGACCAAGTTAAAGTGTTATTAAATACAATGCCCAGATTTTTCACACTTTGAACAACTTGAATTTTCTGAATCTAACTTTGTTCCCAGGAATATCTGCACATCGTCCGCATACAAGTGTATATTGCAGTATCTCAGCTGTTGCGGGAGATCATTTGCATAACATGAGAACAGTAATGGTCCTAGAATTGACCCTTAGGGTACTCGTCTGGAAATTGGCAGTGGATCTGAAATTTGATTTTTCGCATATACTGACTGACTCCGATTTTGTAACTCTAAACGTAGAAGCTGGATAGCCGTGTCTGAATAATTCCGATAAGAAGTTATTTCCACTTACATGAGCAAACATCTGAATATACATAAATTTTTCCAATACTTTAGATAAATAAGGCAATATCGCGATTGGTCGATATTCAGTTCTAGACTTAGGGAGCGGTATAATTTTCGCATGTAACCACCTCTTTGGAAAAAAACTAGGCATAAGTATTGTGTTAAATAAGTGTGTGTTAAATGGTAACAATTAGGGTAGAATTAATTTTATAAATTTTGGGTCAATATTATCGCAACCTACTGCATTAGACTTTACAGCCAAACAGCTCGAATAAACATCACATTGATCAACACGCGAGAATTCATAGGTATTAGAACTTTGTTCCGTGGTAAAAAATTGTCTTTCATAAAAACAGTGGTTCGGAGTGACAGTAGGAATATTAACGAATGATTCATTCATTTCATTAGCACTGTTCGGGTAGTCATGCGGTCCAGAACCTTTGCAATGTCCAATATCTTTTATAGTTTGCCACGTATCTTTTGCATTAATAGAGCAACTGAAACAATTGTAGAAATACTCGCATTTTGCTCTTCTAATTTCCGTATTAACCTCCTTACGTGCTCGCTTGAGTCTTCTCTAAACGCTTCAGTTTAAAATCTTTTCCAGCGATAGGAGGCAAAGTTCCATTTATGTATTAAATATTTTATTGTCGTGTTAAACCATGGTCTTGATTTCACACGTTTTCTCATAGTTTACAGAGGTACGCACAAATCATAAAGTTGAAGTATATTATCCTCGAGAAATTTTAACTGGTCATCCGGTGAAGATATGTAGAAAACCCTGTCCCATTCTGTATAATCAAACTTCTCTTGAAGAATGCTATAATTAATATTGTTAAAGTCTCTAAAAGAATATGTACCACAATCTGAATCAACAAAAAAGTCATATGAAAGAAATATCAAGTCGTGCTTCGAAAAGCACGACGCTGAAAGCTGGTCGTAAAGTTGAACTTTGGCCATATCGCTTACAAAGAAAACGTCGAGCAAAGTATTACACACGTCGGACTAAAATGAGTTGGCTCCGTTACATTAGTCGGCGATAGGCCAAAAACTGACATATTATCCTTTAATGTTGACTCAGATAATAAATTGGAGTTAAAGTCACCGGGAATAACTATTTTACCGTACTCAACTGCGATCATTTCCAATTTAACATTGAGATTTTCCAACGAAATATTACCATATGGCCTATACACACATCCTACACACACTATATCAACGCCTGAATTTTCAAATGTTAGCCTGAACTCATCAATTTTATTGTTCATGCTTTGTGAATTGATATGACACACTTTTATTCCTCGTCTTTGTCTGGCTAACATTTTCACCATATCCGTCAAAACGTCTCTGGACATAGATCTGTCATTATAAAAATCATCATTATAAAAAATTATGATAAAAATCATCATAAAAAAAATTGAAAAACTATCAGCAATGATCAAGTTTTGAGTTGAAACAGCGGTATTGTGGTCGACACTGTGGAAATAAATTAAACAATAAGGATGTAGTAATAAATAGATTTTGAAAAAAGTAGATAGTGTAATTATAAAAACGGGAGAAAATATTGAAACAAATTTTACTAAGCAATATCTGCTAATATTATTGCCGCATTTTAACTTCATTCCCATATTCATGAACAAACTTTTCCAATTGGTCGACAAATTCAATAGGTATGTGCTGGTTCGTTTCATTTTCCACTACGTGCACAATGCCACGCATGGTAAAAACGGAGATGAATATTTGGTCCTTTTTCATCTTGAAGGCTTTATTAAAAATTTTGTAGCTGGTCTGTGATAAATTTTCATTGACGTAAAAAGGATTATTCGTGCCAAAGTTTATCAGATATAATCGCAGTAAGTCCTTGTTTCCTGTTTCCTTAGCCACTGTCTTAAGAATGAAGTTTTTTTGTTTGTTCGCTGCCGCTACATCAATACCATCATACTTATTTTCAGGCATAGACTATTGTTGGACAACAACCACGTATGTGATGCTAACGCTGTGTGTTGTTTGCATGTGTTCACCTTGATAGATTGCCCTATCCGTGCCTATAGATGTCCACACATCAAAAATTGGGTCTTAAGGTTGAGCATCGAAAGTTATATTTGTCCATAGCCGATTATGTTTTACCCCACAGTTCCGAAAGTGTTCGATTATTATTTCTGGTATACTGTAACCCACTGGCTTTCATAGTCCTCGTAGTAACAATTAACTTAATTTTATTTATTCGTTTCTTTGATGCATGTCAACCCACCCCAATTATTGAGTAACCGGCTATATGATTAGAGTTATTTATCCACTTTATTCTTAGCGCTAACAATTAGGCTTCTTTTCTTTCTTGGTTATATTTGTGATAGATTGTTGCATATCATGCTCATAATTAATTTCAATAATGAATGGTCATTTGGAATGACAAATAACATCATGTTAGTGATCAATATCACAATCAATTTGAACAAAGTGATAAGAACAAATAGCGATTGATATTTTGCAAATCATTATCAAAAAAACATACGATAACCCAAGTAAAAACATAAATGATAACAAGTTTCTTAAGGGGGGTTTTTAAACCATTTATCACTGAAAATGTGTTCCGGATTTTCTGCGACAGATTTCAACAACCGTCAATTTAACTTGTTAATTAAATAGTTTTTAAGTAAATGTAAACCAAAAAGAAAATTTGCGGCAAATGATGCAGATTTCAGCAACCTTAAATTTTATTTGTTAATTAAATCATTTTGAATTAAGTGTTGGCTAAAAAGAAGTCTTTCAACTAAATCATAATATGATGTGCCAAATTCAGAGTGGGGAGTATTGGGACGTTCTCATTGTCACCAAAGCACTGTGACTAATATTCACATCGGAATAACCAAAGGCAATACATTTCTATATCTTTCCTGGCAGCGTTTTACTTCCGACATTGTGTCTAGTATCCCCTGGAAATGTAATTCCCATATAGTCGTCGGAAGGCAGCACAAAATAGACTGTATTTAGATGAGAAATCTGAATGGAATGTCAACACCGGCGCACAGTGCTTCAGAATCGATTTCAATCGGCAATAATTAGATATCGTTTAATCGAGTAAACATTTCTAAGTTTAGTAAAAATTCTATTGTAGGTACGAAGTCAAGGAATATTTGGAGATATTATCACTAAAAAATTGAATGCATGGGTATATTTTAGAAAATATTCCAAAGTTGACTACTTTATTTATTTTTCGATTTTAAAGAAACCAAAAATTTTGGTTGTTCCAGTCAAGGCTTTTTTTCATAGAAACATAGTGTGGAAACAACTTAAATTTTTTCCGCATTACAGCCCAGTTGGAAATGTTGTCTTGAAGACATTTTCTGTGATATTCCCCTAGGACCATGTCAGTAGTCGATGACAATTTATATTAGACATCCTCTTGACATGTCACTAATTTTGACATAGATGGCATAAGTTGTGAAGATGTTGACGATATACGTAAGTATATAAGATTTGATCAGCACTATTGATTTGACAGCACTATGTCATAACTGACTCTTGCTGAGGCCATTGTTGAATGTAGATAGGGGAAGTGAAATCTTCATTATTTGTCAACTGCGAGTCATGTCTGGGGATTTTCAAGTATTTCAAAGACTTCAAACTTAAAAATGTATGTTTATTTGTAGTTAAGAAATACGAGGGTTTCTATTTATATTACAGTAACTGGCAATACTTGTGTTCCCAGATGCAAACTGGAACTTCAATTGGACAGTTTGACATTTTTTAGAATAAATATACATAGAAATTTTGCACTTACGAGCATTATTTGTAGTATTTACAGTTTTATAAATCCATCTCGGTCAAAAAATGGAATTAACCGGTAACAATTTTCGTGCGATGATCTTTTACGATTTTGGTTGTGGATTACAGAGACAATAGTGTCTTAATCGACTTGTTTCGACTTGGAATGATGAAGCACCATCAAACCACTGTAAATCGCTGGTGCCAAGAGTTCAGTCTCGGACGCCGTTCGCTCCATGATGAGTTTCGTTAAGGTCACCCAAAGTAGGTTGTCCTGCCACAAAACATCGATACAGTGCATGAACTATTAATTAAAAATCGTTATAATCAAAAATTTAATTGTTCGAGCGTTTGGTCGTATTTTTAATTATTTTTACTCTTCAATATTTCGCTACCCTTTGGGTAGCATCGTCAGGAAGATAAACACAATTATTAATTAGAAACGAAAAGAATTGAATAGTTATGTGACATATCGCATTGGCTCCCAGATAATTTGACAATCGCTCAAAAAAATGATGAAAATAATGAAATATGAAAAACTTCAATATTTGAAAAAGATTAAATCTCAACCATTTATAACCATTTTATATTGTGATTAAATAAGCGCTGCAGTAAAAAAATCGTGCAATTTTAGAGAAATAATTGCTTCGTAATGTATTGGTGCAAGCGCCGCAAGCGAAAAATCGAAAATCGTGCGATTTTTTTGAAATAATTTTTCATATTTAGTTTTAGCGAGCACCGCTGACTAAAAGTCATTTCTAAAATATCACGCGGTTCTTTTCAAATAACTTTTCATATTGTATTGTAGCGCCGTGCGATTGAAATCGTGCGATTTTTTCGAAATAATTTTTCATATTTAGTTTTAGCGAGTGCCGCTGACGGAAAGCCAATTCATAATTTCAATAAAAAATTCAATAATTAACACAAAATGTAGGTGGTTGCTAAGAGCGTTTAGATAAGTAACGGTTTCGTGTAGTGTCACTTCAATTGCAATATCAGTTTTACTTAAAATAATAAAACGAAAATCGCCCACACATTTCCGAATTATTCCGGATTATGTTTGGGCTATTTTTCGTATCTACAATTGTGAAATATGGCCCACAATGGGTCTGTTTTCATATTTAATTTTATGAAACATCATCCAAATGGACAATTTCTCACAAACGTATTTTGGGCGATATGAGATGAAAATGATATATTGCCTACAATTTATGAAATAAGACCCACTTTTTCCGGGCGATATTTCATATGAAATTTCGCCCACATTTGTATGGGGTTTTTTGGGCAATTTATCGTACATTTTTTTTGGGGCGATTTTTCGTTGCCCCCTTAAAACGTACCTGACCTCTCCCACACGTGCGCCCGTTGTTTCATCCCGTTGCATTCCTCTGTATTAGTATCCCTGTTTTTTTTTTTTTTTTTTTTTTTTTAATCGAGCGAACCCATCGCCGCCACTCTTACCCGCCCCTACCGACCGAGAGGGCCACGTCCCCATAACGTGAGGACAGCGTACACATTATAGACCGGTCTATAACGGGAGAGCAAGGATTATAAGTTCACACGTTACAACCAACTACAGAAATTCTTCACCAGTTGGTATTACACTAACATAAATAAGTATAAAAGCACATCACGAGATATTAACATAAGATACTTCAATATATAATAATTACGAGCAAAACGAAAACCAAATCATAAATCAGACCAGATAGTAAGGATAAAGTAAATTAAATTTACATATGTACGTTAACGAATATACAGCACTAATGCAATCGGTTCAAATGACAAATTATGCTAGACTTTGTCGTTTCCCAACTACCTGTGAAATCAATAAACTGATATAGCTCATTAAAGTCACGACACATTCTCCTAACTGGATCAAAGGACGCATAATTCGAACGCTGAAACTCGATGTTTACGAGTTTATAGTACCTCGTGGGTCTCAATGGGACATTTATGAAAATCTTAGATAACAGAAATTCAGAACATATACATCCATCAATTATCTTCAAAACTGTAATAGAGTTTATCATGGTACGTCTACTACTAAGAGTCGGCAATCTGATCAATGCTAGTCTACTGCTATACGAAGGAAGATTATGGTTCGGGTTCCATTGAAGATTTCTCAGACAAAAAATGAGAAACTGTTTCTGGACCGATTCAATCATATTAACATACAAATTGTACTGGGGGTCCCAAACAACTGATCCATATTCGAGAATAGGGCGGACTAGTGAAGTAAAAAGATTTTTCGTAACGTAGGGATCTGAAAATTCCTTTGCCCAACGTTTAATAAAGTTCAGAACGCCATAAGCCTTGTTCACCATCGTAATTATGTGGGAGTTGAAATTCAATTTTCTGTCCAAGAGAACACCAAGATCAACAAATGAATCCACCGATTCAAGAACATTGCCACCTAAAATGTATTTTGCCGAAAATAATGATGACCTAGAGAACAGCATATGCTTACATTTCGTAAAATTAAGCTCCATCAAATTGGTCTCGCACCACGTCTGGAAAGTAGACAAATCCCTCTGAAGTAAAGCATATTGACAAGGATCCTTGTAAGAAAAATAGATCTTCACGTCATCAGCGTACATTAACAATTTAGAGTGCATTATGGAGGCGGGTAAGTCGTTAATGAATAACAAAAATAGAACCGGCCCAAGATGACTGCCCTGAGGCACCCCAGATGACACAAAAATAGATCTTGAGAATGATCGACCAAATGATACCATCTGTTCTCTGTTCATTAAATAAGAACTAATCCAATTCAGCATGTTACAATTAAAACCCATTGCCCCTAATTTATATAATAACAAATTGTGGTTAACTTTATCAAAAGCCTTACTAAAATCGGTAAAAATCACATCAGTTTGATCTCCATTAATAAAGCCGTCAATAATAGAAGAGGAAAACTGAAGCAAATTAGTCACGGTGGAACGACCCTTCCGAAAGCCATGTTGACATGGATCTAAAATAGAGGAAACCTGATGAGAAATTACCTCTGTGACTAACTTCTCAAAAAGTTTAGGAATGGCACTCAATTTTGCAATTCCCCTATAATTTGCAACATTTACTAAACTACCAGATTTGTGGAGAGGGATTATATAAGAGCTCTTCCACTTTGCAGGAAAATGGCCGAACTTCAACGAAGCGTTAAATAAGAGAGTCAACGGTAAGCTGAGAGAATTCGAGCAGTATTTCAACATAGAGTCCGGGATACCATCAGGACCAGCTTTATTCGAGGCTTTCAAGCTGATTAAGTTATCTAGCAACCACGAAGAATTTACGACAGGTGCATCAAACGGAATGGTAGAGCGGACAGTGTACGGGTATGATTTGGAAACATCATAGGCTCGGGTGGAATAAATAGATGCGAAAAAATCGGCGAAACAATTAGCAATAGACTCTTCATCTGAATATTCAATACCGTTCATTTTGATCCTACAAGGTGTGGAAGACGAATTACGCTTCAAGTTAACAAATCTAAAGAATGATTTGGGGTTCCGTTTAAAATTAGCCTTCAACCTATCCAAATATAATCTGTAACTCTCACGAGATTTAGAGTTGTATCTACTCCTAGCAACAATATACCTAGCATAGTCTGCTAGCAGTCCAGATTTTTTAAACTTGTTCGAACATCTATTCCTTACATTCTTGAGACTATTTAGAGCCCTTGAGGACCATGGGGGACCAGTATTACCCCTTATTGGCCTCTTGGGTACAGACTTAGAAATATAGCCATTAATAATATTATAGAAATCATCCAGGGCGATTTCAAATTCAAAAGAATTATCACACTGACATATACTATGCCAGTCGGTATCAAAGATAAGATTATTCAAAAGTATAAAGTTCGCACGCGAAAAGCATAGGCCAACATAGGACGAAGAGTAATTGCAACCAACCTGCATGGTATCATATGTATAATTAATTCCCAGCGTTGGATGGTAACTATCCTCAGGAGAAATTAACGGATCAATTCGAGAAATATCAAAGTTGTTAGAATCATCCACTAAAACTAGATCAAGGACTCGATTCATAGAATTGGGAATGTCGTTCAATTGAATCAACCCAAGTTCGGAAATATGCGTAACAAAATCAGATGACCAATCATATGGTGTCAATGGAGTCAGAGAATTAGTATCGGGTAAAGACACCCATGTCACAGACGGCAAGTTAAAGTCACCCAATACTAAAATACGGTCCTTTCTACTGGCTAACGCAATAACTTTTGCAATAGCGTCAATATGCACTTGATATACCTCAAAGCATGATGATGGCGGAATATAGGAACACGTGACAAACAATTTCAAATCGCCTAAATTAATGGACACCACAAGAAACTCAAGATCGCCAATGTCATCAACTGTAACCAACTCAGAAGATAAAGAATTCTCAATTGAGATTAAAACACCACCTCCAATTTTACCAACACGATCTTTTCTATAAACTACGTACTTATCGCAGAACAACTCAGAATTAAAAACATTAGGTTTAAGCCATGTCTCAGAAAATGCAATGACATCAAACTCAAAACCAAAGCTATCAACAAATAATCTGGACAATTTAGTATTCAAACCGCGAACATTCTGATACGCCAAATTCAAACTCCCAATTAGTTTTTTGGAGCTGGCTTATCTCCAGACGGTAATCTAGCAAAATTATCTCGCCTACCATTATCCCGATACTCAAATTCCCTTACGAATGTTCTGTGAGGCCAAAATTCCGAATCCACCAGTTTGACAAATAGATCATCCGGTGCAATAATTTTGAAAGACGACCTACGTTCCGAAAATTGTGACTTCAGCTTGAAGCACTGTATGGAATCGTTAGAATTATTCCCGACTAATTTAGACGATATGTAAAGTCGTATATCCTCTTCGGTCGTGTCGGGGGAAAGTCTAGACACAAAAACTGTCTTCCTTGCCGGTACGACAGTCAACGTTCTTGGTCCCGGTCCTGGCACTGGGGCGGGATTACCACCCGGAGGAGACGACTTATCGCTGTCCGTGGAAGCTATAGTAACTACAGAAATGACTTCAGCAAAAGTAGGAGGGGCAGAAGATTTCATTGGACTTGAAACTGTAACTGGAGAATTAACGTCCATTAAATTCGGCGAGGAAGGAATTACCAACAATGGAGGGGCCTTCTTAGCCGTCTTCTTCCTTTTCGGCGAGGAAGCTTTCGGTGAACCCGCTCTCTTTTCCAATCCCGGATATTTATTAAACATCCCAATAAACTTGGAAAATCGACCAGATAAAGCCGAAAGCTCCTTTTCCATCTCAGAAAACTCGGACTTCATGCTCCTGAAAAATTTGTAGAACTCCACATCCAATTTTCTACAATCCACGCAACACCAACGCAGACCCTTGTCATCACTAAGATTGTCCGCCACTCTTGCATAAAGGCCAACACATTTGACATGTATCAAGCCATCACACAACCAACACGAAATAAGAGTATCGGTATCCGATCTAACCTTACAGTCTTTGTTCATGCAAGTCATCATTATAATTAATTCAGAGTAAAAAATAAATAAAAATAAATAAATAAATAAGAAACAAATACTAAAAACAGAATTCCAAAATCGACAAAATTCCCAAAAACGTATGAACTTATTATCCCTTTGATATTAATTCCCAAAACCAGATGGCAACTCTGCACACAAATAACGAAACAAAGAGAATGAAAGAAAAACAAAAATCAAACAACTACAACGTTAGACGTTCTCAACAATGACAAACAAATATTATTGTTGTTGTCCGTGTTTTACACGATCAACAGAATTTCCAATTGCACACAATAATACAAAAACAGTATAAACAAGCACTGCACTGAACACACAATTATATCAAGCAATGTAATTTAACTTATCTTCGCACTATTAACACAACAAGCACTTTTTAAACTTTTAAAATACGAAAATAAAGTAAATTCACGGAGCACAACTAAAAAACGAACTAAACGAGAGTAGAGTTGCCAAGTTGTTATCCAATTTGACGGCTCAGAGGGGTCAAGCTTGATCATCTAGAGAATTGGCGCCTACTACATTACTACTACCCTTACCTTCTTCTATAAATTACCCATGGACACACCTGCTATTTATCCATTTAGAAAAAACATTTTTTCCTGTTACATCCCATGAACGAATTTGTAAGAGTTTCTCACAAGCCAGCGAGCTGTGCGCGTTCTAGTTTTTGGCCCACTGATTGGGACCTACAGTTTTACACCGATTCCAAGCCGTATTTTGAGAAGCTTTGTCATGGCTAAATACTCGATAGTGTCGCCGTCACTAAGCGAGGTGACTGCCGTCGAAAGAACCGACGGTACATTTATAGGTGCAAAAAATCCTAGGAAAAACGCACTTGCGTGTGGTCGCTAAGGGGTAAAGAGACACGTATTTATTCACCGTATCCAGCTGTGATACGTTAAATAACAGCTGAAGTTTATAGCACTGAGAAATACTGGTACCCATTAACCCCATACACGCAGAATCTTTTTGTGATTTGTCAGAGATATAATACCAACCGGCACTAAATATAATGGTTTATTTTTTAAAATATCACAAAACCAATTTCAAAATATGTGGCAGTAAATATTTTCGAAAATTTTGAGAATTTCATAGCTTTTGAGCATTATTGAAGAAAAATTCTTATACCATTTCCTATAAAATTACTAGGTCAAACTGACATTAAACAGAATTTGACAATAATTCTTAACAATTCTTTGATCTTTTTGTTTTCTTTCTTTTAGTTGGACTTGCAAAATACCTATCTACTAGTACTATTGTATTAGTCACAGCATAGAAAATTAAAATTTATTATATTTCACTAAATTGGCATGATTTATGGGATGACGTAGAATTGGATTCTTATAAAATGCTTTTAAGAAAAACGAATTTGACAGCGTTTTTCTTTCTTAGCTACTTATAACAAGACTAATATGTAAAAGCGAGAGAAATATTTGCGAAATAAGTAAACATCACATGTCGGATTCAAAAATTCTTATTCATTATAATATAAATAAATGATAAATTGCATTCAGGTGAAACGAATTGTAACCACTTGCTGTGCAACGATTGCCAATGGCGGCAATTTTACCTGAGACATTTATACGTATCTATCAAATAAAAATAATGTTATTTTTAATGTTTAATGGTTCCCATAATGCAACTAAATCAACACAGGCATTTCAAGCAAATGTAAAATATATGATTTAAATCTGCCAATGTCTCAACCTTTTTAACAGCTTCTCGATAATATAATAAATTTGTGAATTCGTTACATTTTAATAATCACATGACATCCCAGCACCGTAAATGTCGTGGCATTCTCAAAATATCCTCTAAACATGCCTTCTGCGGCAGTTTGTTGACATTATGATATGCCTTCTCTTGGCAGGCATACACGTAGACCCACTTTACGCTATCTTCTAGACTTCGGAAAAAATCGATACACCTTCAAGCCTCGCTTCTTGAAAGACGGCTGGATTTTGAAATTTAGCATGTATGGGGTCTCAAAAAATGTGTATTAAGGAGCTGATTACGGGAACTTCAACGTTTCTCCCTACGAGGGTAATTATAGTCCCCTACTGGCCATTTAATTCCTGGTTTATATGGGTAAAAAAAAAATGTGTTTCTTGGTAAATATGTTCCTCAAAGCATACCTGGCGTTTACACGGGACAGTTTTGCTCCGACAGTAGAAATACATTCACACATTTTGACTACCACACTTACACTTCTGTCACTTGCCTCGCCGCTGTCTCTGATTTTTCAACGACAGTAACTTCGGCAAGAGATTTCACATAAGCGGCGAGATCATGGCTGAACTAGTAGAGGCTGGCGCATTAGAACAACTGATTTTGCTTTCTTATGACTCCATCTGTTAAATTCAGTGTATTTTGTTGTTGTTCTTTTTTGTTTACTGTGTTTGTTCATATGGATCTGTGTTGAATTTGACTTAGAGTCATGAAACAAAAACCAAATGCCTGTTGTTGGTTCACATAATTACAACAAATCCTACTGCGTCAACCTCTACTAGGTCAGTCATCGGCCATATCGGTGACGTTTCGTAGCAATTTGAGAAAAAAGCAAAACATCGCAAACGACTTTACAAATTGGGAAATATATTTGTATTTGAAAATGTTGGTAATTTTTACTGAAATATTGTTTGACAATACAAACATATAAACATGAATACATGTCTAATTTTGCAGAGAACATCAGTTCCATTGTAATTTGGAGAAGTAAGACAAAACACAATGGCAAAAGAGCGAAGATACAAAAAATCAGAGCACGAAATTTAACGAAACGACACTGTCGGCGGTTGCTTAAAACTGTACTGTCTTTATAACTGGCAGGACGCGTACGTCACACAAACAATTTTTCACTTTGTGACAACTAATACATATTCTCAACTACCTTGTCTCAAATTGCCCCGTGTAAACGCCCCGATAGTTACGAAAATATATTGTCAAACTTATGACACAATATTCTTCACCGCAGCATTTTGAAAATTCGGTCATGCATACATAATTTTTGTTCTCAAATTTTCAATTACATTTTAAATTTTCTTGTTTTTTGAATTTTACATGAAAAAACATAAATATCAAATACATGCAATAAATAGAACTGAAAGTTAATTCGTATAATTCATTGAAAAATACACGCAAATCGGAAAACTGTGCTTGATAAAGACTTAAAAAAAGTTGTCTGTCAAAATTTGGAAAATATATTTCTCTAATTCTGCTCATCCTGACATGGCGTTTGAACCCCACATTGCCAAGAAAAAATACAAATTAAAACTTAGAATTGGTTTTACCCAAATACACTAGCAGTCGAAATTTCAACGGCCGGTAGAGGCCTATAAGTACCCTGATATACAAAAAACATTGAATTTCCCATGGATTAGCCGAGTAGGTAACAAGTTCGACTAAAATGTTCAATTTCTGAATCTTCAAATTTAGGAAAAAAAACTATGCAATCTTAGAATATTGTATTAATAGTTTTTTAATGGAATCGAAAATGTCTGAACATTATAAATGTGAAAAAATTGAAATACATTTTTATAAAGTCGTTGGAAAAAATTTCTTTTGCAAGCCTCCTGGCAAGCCTGCCTTAGCAGACTTCTTAGGAAACCTTCCATTAGCATGCATAACCACACGCTGAAAAATAATGGGCTCTCTAACATATTCTCCCAAATATATTCTGCAGGAACCATTTATATGTTTGGAACACACTTCCAACATTCATATGTTAGTAAGTCCCCAACTCAATTGTATTTAAATGTAAACAGTATCATGTTTTCTGGCAAACATTTATGCTTTTACATATGCGTTCTTCATCCCAAACATCCATATACTTACGTGGAAGCATTCGCGTGTTTCCCCCAAACCTGCATATGCTTACGTAGAAATATATGCGCATTTCCTCACAAACATTATAGTATTTAGAAAAGCATTATTCTTAGATTTCAGTATATGTGTATTATTTATTACAATTAATTTTATCAATATAAATCCACATTTATAAATAATTAGAACAACAAATTAAAAGAAACGACCCTTATTACATTTACTTGCATTGAATGCATTATTTGTTTTGTCTTTAATGAAATGAGAATCTACTGTTCTTTTGCATCTCGTTCCATGTTTCCTTGTTGTATCTCACGTTTTTGTATTCAAAAGGTTTCAACTATGCGTTGGCATAGTGATGCGTTGGTACACAAACAATATATTTATATACAAAGCTGGTTCATGCAGCCCAAGCGTGGTTAATTACTTGTGTTTTTCTTTTATTATATTTATTTCGCATTCATTTGGGATGAGTTTTATTTATTCGGCCTTTCATTGGTACTTTTTAATTTTATTAGTCAAGCTCGAGGCTATTCTATATCTCTGTTAATACAAATATAGTTTTCAAAAAGGAGTTTTGCAAATGTATTCCTATGATTCTTGGCAAAATGTATAGCTATTTCAGATCTACCCACAGATCTTCATCAGTGATTTTTTTTTGGAACGATGCTATTGAAGAATTCCTCAAACTAAAAGCAAACGAAATATCATTTGAATTGAGAATTCACCATTATTCAAATGGTCCGGTGTTCCGATTTTCTTAGCAAATGCGCGGACAAACAAAGGGGCTTCACGTTGTTGCCCTTTCCAGTTTCTTTCCTCAAAATCGTTTCTCACTTTGGTAGCACACAGGCATATAAACGAATCACATACACAAAAACCAAAGCAACATCAGAAACAATTTAACCGTCCGAGCGTCCGTTTATTCTTTTTTCAGAGATCAAGCGCTTTTGATATCCTCTGTTCGATGAACCATTGAAGATTGAATACGTGAAACTCAACCGCACTACATCAGCACAAATAAGAAACACTGATTTCATATGCAATTTACAAGCCAATTCAGGACTATTTAAGAATCACTGACTCAGAGAATAATTTAAAAATACAGATAAACAATTACAAGATAGACTCTCTCGTTGTCCCGCATTTATTCCGTTTCTTTCGAGAGTTCATAAACAGTGTAACAAACAGAGCTGTGTTTGTATCACAAACACAGATATATTTGTGTTGCAAACACATATATTCTAACATATTAATCGTTGTGTCTGAAACATATAATATAACAGTGTAACAAACACAGCTGTGTTTGTATCACAACCACAGATATATTTATATATTCTATATATATATATTCTAACATATTAATCGTTGTGTCTGAAACATATAATATTGAATGGCAAACACAATGTGTTTGGACACAAGTAAATTATATTTGCGACAAGCTCCAAACACACTTTATATTGATCTTCCTATAACAACTTTTGTTAGTTTTAAGTAACGTTTGCTGTAGTAGTGTAACCTCTTTTTGCTGCTGGGATTGCAAACCACGAATTACGACTCCGTGAATGACGCCCCAAACATATTAATTATGTACTACACAAAGTTGAAATATGAAATTACACCCAATCAGAATGAAATAATGTCATATCAGAAATTAAATGGGTCCAAAAATTCCAGCTTAATTCAGTGAAATCCAGCTTAATTGTAGTGAAATAACCATTCATGGGGCAAATTAATTATACGACAATTATACTTTGGTTTTTAGTTTTTAGGCAATTGCACGATACTTATTTTCAAAGCATTTCCTTCATATCTGGCAATTTTGGTTTTCAAATATATTATACAGTACAGGTTTATGAATTTGCCAGTACTACGACACAATACTTATCGAAACCACAAACCTCTACATATAAAATATTTGAAAACAGAATTGCCAGCAGCCAATCAAATTCAAAATAATTAAAAGCATTCCCATATTTCATTACAATTGGCATCTGATTCCACAACCTGCATTTGCATTGCCTGAGCAAATGCAAATTCAAATTTGTATAATTGGCATTGCGAACAATGGTAATTCTTTTGCATTTGCGTTAGATAAAGTAATGTAAACTAAAAACCAATGCAAATTAAAAAAACCCATGTCTGAATATAACACTAAATGCATAAAATTAATTACATTCCAATGAAATCATACAAAAAATATTAAACGAAAGTATCCCAAAAATAATACAATAATACAAACGCACATGCGTTTTTAACAGAAATTTTGAAATAAACCTCAAATGTAATGAGTTAACATACGACTCCTAATACTTACTTACTTACTTATCCGGCCTCGAACAACCAGTTCGACATATGACTGTCCGTGGAGGTGGAAAGTTTCTGATAGCCATTTACTTGGGAGTGGCCAGAAATGATTCCTCCATTGGACAGTCCAAGCAGCTCACTTCTTCCACGCAGTATGTCCTGGGCAATGCCTTTTTCGGAAACCTACGTAAGCCAGCTAAAGTGAGAAGGCGAAATGAATGAGCAGCAAATCAGGTTTAGTAGATGACTGATGTCATTGAAGCTCATCAAACAATCGGGCATATTCTTTTGTTCTTAGAAGGCGGATGAGTAAAACATACGGGCCAACGGCGGATAGAAACCAAAAGAAGAAAATCCAGGTTCGACATATTGCATCCTGGTCAGCGTCTGATCCATAATAGGCATCTGCAATCAAATATCCTGGCAGTAGGTAAAATGCAAAAACCCGGTGGACTGGGTTTGCCTAACGCCACCGTTCATAATGGCAGTGAATAGCTATACCACAACAACAAAAAAACGTAAACAACCCCTATTTGTCGATAACCCCTTAAACGTTATAAGGGCCACGATTTACGGATATGCACTTGGAATGTAAGAACTCTACATAGATCCGGTGGAAGTATCCAATTGCCAGATGTCCTCGAAAGCTATAAGGCTGACATTACCGCTATCCAGGAAATGCGATGGACAGGACATAGATGTACAAAAAAAGAAACTGCGATATATATACTACAGTTGCCATGACAAAAAAAATTAATTTGGTCGCGGATTTGTAGTTAGCAAAAGACTGCGACACCTAGTCTGTAAGTTGAATCCTGTGAGTGAACGAATAGCCACAATCCGCATAAAAGCGAAATATTTTTATATTTCCCTCATTTGTGTGCATGTCCCGATAGCAGAGAAAGATGGTGATGCCAAAGACATATTCTATGAGCTCCTAGAGGAAACGTATGACCGCTGCCCTGGCCATGACATTAAGATTGTACTAGGAGATTTTAATGCCAAAGTAGGAAGGGAGAATGTGTTTAATCCAACTATTGGCAATTTCAGTCTACATGCTGACAGTTCCGACAACGGTATGAGACTGATTGACTTTGCCGCGGCAAAAAACATGGTCATTAGTGGTACAAGATTCCAGCATAAAGACATCCACAAGGCTACTTGGGTATCCCCTGATCAAAGAACTGAGAACCAAATTGATCACGTGGTAATTGATGGAAGGCACTCATCCAGTGTAATGGACGTACGAGTGATCAGAGGAGCTAACATCGATTCTGATCACTACCTGGTAGCAGCAAAGGTTCGCACAAGATTAAGTAGAGCGAGTATCGTACGAAACCAGACTCAGAGGAAGCTGGAGATCGGAAAGCTCCAATTACCAGAGGTAGCCACAGCCTACTCAAGGAAGCTCTCGCAATTTTTGTCACAGAACCCACGCCCTCTCGATGACGATCCTGAAGGGCAGTGAAACCCCATTTCCGTCTCTATAAAAACTGCCGCAACAACTGTACTTTGTTTCGAAAACCCGCTTCGCAATAAACCATTGTACGACGAAGAGTGTCGCATTGCAAATGAGGAAAGAAAGCTGCACGTATTGTAATGCTTCAGTCAATTGCACCGCCAGCTGCAACTGAGCGGTATAGGGAGAAAACAGAGGAGGTAAGCCGTCTCTTTAGGCGTAAGAAACGGCAGTGGAGAAAGCGCAAGAGTGAGAAAATTGCGACATACATAATGAAGAACGAAGCCCGAAAATTCTACCAAAAAGTCAAAAACGGAATTACTGGACATGGTTCAGGGCCCGCCTTCTATAAAGACAAGGACGGAAATCTTATCGCAGATGTGCAGAGTATTTTTGGAAATATGGAGAGATCATTTCTCCGCGCTACTGGTACCTAGATATCCAATGACGATGGGACACATGACGATGGGACAATATGGACGACGACGTCGATTGCCCCTCTCCTCACCAAGACGAGGTCAGAACAGCTATTGCCCGGCTTAAGCACGACAAAGCCGCAGGAGCCGATGGATTACCGGCGGAGCTGT
The DNA here is from genome assembly GCA_963931995.1 of Phaonia tiefii. Classification (NCBI taxonomy): domain Eukaryota; kingdom Metazoa; phylum Arthropoda; class Insecta; order Diptera; family Muscidae; genus Phaonia; species Phaonia tiefii. The sequence goes on from OZ008370.1 coordinate 173,316,750, forward strand.
TTAAGGCTGGCGGCGATGAGCTGATAAGGTGCATGCATTAGCTCAATAGCAAAATGTGCTTAGATGAATGCATGCCCGGGGATTGGAGTCTAAGTGTACTATGTCTCATATTTAGAAAGGTCTCAACCTCATTAGAGGTTGTCCCAACCGAATGAGAGGTTGGCACAACCTCATTTGAGGTTGACTCAACCTCATTAGAGGTTATCACAGCCGAATTAGAGGTTGGCACAACCTCATTAGAGATTGTCACAGCCAAATTAGAGGTTGTCACAGCCGAATTAGAGGTTGTTACAAACGAATTTAGATACTGTCATAAATGAATTATTAAGTTTTTTTTTATTATTAAGTGATGATTTATTTCTTGTGTTTTTATAAATGAATTAAAAAGCGAGAAATAAAGTCATATATATGGGGTAATGTGTATTTAATTAATCTATATTTAATTTACATGCCTCTTCTGGTTGTACCTACAGAATTCATGAGAAATCCAGTTACAGCAACCGAGGTGACGCCAAATTCGGTCGTGGCAACCGAATTGAGGCTATATTCGGTTATTGCGACCGAATTGAACCAAATTCGATAGTTACAACCGAATTGATGTCCAATGCTGTTACTACAACCGAATTGAGGTTGGTTGAGACCAGATTCGGTTACCACAACTGAATTAGGTACCAATTTCGGTTGTTGCATCCGAATTAATTTGAAATTCGGTTGTTTCAACAGAAATTTTAAAAAATTTAGTTGACTGAGCGAATAAATTTCGAAGATTCAGTTGCCACAACCGATTCAATTATGAAACGAGGATGCTTCAACCGAATTTCGGTTGTGGAGACTAAATTCGGTCGTAACAACCTCAATCCGGTTGTGGCAACCTCAATTCGGTGGTAACAGCCGAATTTACGGTTGCTACGACCTCTTTTCAAACTATTAGTTCTCTGAGTGTATTTGTCGATTATAAGGCGGACTTCGATAGGCCGATACAGGAGAAACTCTACGAAGCAATATCTGAGCTTGGTATTACTGCAAAACTCGTACGCCTTTGCAGGATGACCTTGACGAACGCCAAATCCGCAGTAAAATTTGGTAAGGATCTTACCGAACCTTTCGAAACCAAGCGAGGCCTCAGGCAAGGTGACTCTATCGTGCGATCTCTTTAACATCTTAATGGAATGCATTATGAGAAAAGCTGCAGTCAATATGAATAAAACCATCAGCAGCGAGAGTGACATAGTTCTCGCGTATCTAATTCCAAGTTTTACATGGGCCATCTTGTATATATTTAATAATTTCACTCAACCTATCTGTTCTCATATTTGACTTACCTAATTAGCCAAAATCATAGTTGATTAAATATCCCTTTGGATGTTTTTTACACATTTTTAGATTGTGAATATTGTTCACTGTTTTATGAATTTCATAAGTTCCGAACTTACAGCTAAAGCGGGGTTGCCAGATATGTCTTCTATTGAAATTCGACAACGTATTTCAGCAACTTATCGGCAAAATAATTCGACGGCAAAGACTTTTATGCCTTTAGGCTTGTAATTCTACGTTATTTTATCAGATGTATAAAGACGGGAAAAAAACCTGTTAATCGTCATGAAATAACCAGTGAAACATGTTCTTGGGAAGTCGGAATATTTAGAAAACCGACGTACGGTTAACCGGAAGAAATTCGGTTAATCGGATACATTTTTGAATACCCTTAGGCATAATCCATACGGCCGAACTGAATGAAATTTGTTCTTGCTTGATATTCTTGTTAAAATTTTAATTACATCTTGGAAGTTTTAAACCAATAATTTATAAGAATTAATTTAGACAAAAAGAAGGCTGTACTGAAACAGCAAAAAAATATATTTTCACTACTTGGCTTATCTCCTATAACAACTAAACTAACCACTTTTCCGATTTTTTTCTTGTTTAAGTATAGAACAGAAAATACACAAAATGGGCCCAAATGTAAAAAAACTACGCTAAAGAAAAATAAAAAAATACACAACAGTTGCGCCAGAAAGTCATGGAAATGTGACGCTCAATTAGAAAAAATTATGATTGTTGTAAATATATTGTAATGCGATCTGAAATTATTTCACTTGAAAAATGTTTATTGTGTCGTCTCTTGTCTAAAAATACACAAATGACGATGAAATTATCGCACATTTGAAATGAATTGAATTGATTTTTACAAAGTAAGCCAGTCTATTAATAACTTTTGCTGATCATGTTGCTAAGTGTGATGATGCCTTAACATGTCACAAAATAGAATGATACGATTACGAGTATTTTGAAAACCATTTCGCTTTGCGTTTCTCATAAATTTTCTGATGAAATACAAATGTTCTTCGAATGAAAAGATTTTTCTCATTCGAGCATAACACTTGGGGGAGATTAAAAACTAAATATAAACAAAAGAAATAAAATTAAAATTTTTTATAAACGTTTTTGGGCGCCGATCTTTTTCAAAAACTGAAGAACAAATATTCCAGTTAAAGAAGCTACCCCGCGATAAATAATTCTCTAGATATACATATCTATTGTTTGTTTCCAGGCCAAAATTTGTGGAAACAAATTAAATAACCGAGGCCATGTATATATGTGCGACCGGGTCGAAAATGCATTTACGTAAAATCTAAAAGTGCAGGATGCGATAAAATTTATGCTATATTATGATTATAGTGAAACACTGTTTATTTGATTGCTTTGAGCAAAAAAACTTTTTTACAATACCACAATGGATCCTGGGCCTATTTGTAAGATTCTCAAGAAATAAACTGCTATCCAAGGGGATAATTTTGTTTGCATCGAATATGCAAATTATGAGGTTGGCATGTAGTTAAAAGTTCAGTCGTTGCACAGTATTTCATAATCGCTTCTAACTGGCCCAAGTTTAATATCCTTTGATCTAGCAAACATTTTTAGGCTCTGTAAAAAACAGATTGTAGTTAAGGAGTTAATTACGCCCTTTTGTGAATTTTATGGTCACTGGTATGAATATCATTTTTATTTAGGTATAAACACTTTATAAAAATGCAATTGCAATTCACTCGAAATTATTCGGTTTATCTACTAAATGGTGTGCTATGAGTAAGCTGGCCAATCGTCCCGCTATTTGCGGGATTGATGCACGTTTTGATGTCTCCTCCCGACTTGAATGGTCAAAATGCTCTACAAAAATTATCGCCATAAAATTTCACTATATGTATCCGAACACTCCATAACACAAATCTTAGCCCAAGTGCAAGATAATTAGCAAAAACTAACTGCCTTCTAAGGGTTAATAATGAATTTTTTCATTTTGCTGTTTCCATTAAAAATAGTCCACATAATATGATGAATTTTGTCATATTTAAGCTTTTATCTAGAACTTGGGCTAAGAGTTGTGTTTTAGAGTGTTCGGATACATATAGTGAAATTTTATGGCGATAATTTTTGTAGAACATTTTCACCACGCCCCCGTCAATTTCAAGCAGTTTTTTGCGTGTTTTCAAAAAACAAGTAAAAATTATGGTTATACGTGACAGGTAGAGGGTTGATTTGTTCCACAAAAATATTTATCTGAATCTTTTCTATAAAACTTCTGATCATATTTTGTACCTCAGAAGTAAGGAACACACAATTTTGCATTCCGATATATTGCAGGAAAGTTCCGTAGGACGGAAACTTTAACCCCCCAAAGAAAATGTTGATCAGATCTGGAGAACGCCGATACACATATATATTTTTTTACACCTCTCTACCCGAATCCGTTGACAGAAACCCATCATTTTTGTTGGTGTCGCACCGTGTTATTTATCGAATTTTTATTTAAAATCTGAAATGCCGTCTTTTTAACCAAATGTGTTAGCTATCAGTAACCTGGCTAACTAGTTGTGACCAAGAATGGGGACACATTAGCAAACATCGGAATTATTTGGTTTTAAATAAAACATTAAATAAAAATACATTCAGTTAAAGTAAGACTAAATACAGAAAATAAAACGTTTTATTTTGTACATAATAAATTTGTCATTTTACATAAAAAATAACCCGGTTAATTTCCCGAAAATCGGGACAATCACGCCAAAACTGGTACATTTTATAAATTTAATTATAAGGAATTATTCGCTATAAAACCAGCAAAAAGACTGCTGTTGGAATTTCCTCATCTTTCAACTGCGTACTTTTTAAAGTTTTTGAGAAAACATAAAGTTATTCTCGTTTAGAGACTAAAAACCCCCGTTTTTCCAATATTTGGGACAACAAACTGTATTCCGTATAAGTAAGCCTATATGTCATATTAAAGCCAAAAGACCACAATGTTGTCAAAATCTGTATACGCTACAGTTAAAGCAAATCGAAATAAGAAATTGAAATTTTTCGATTTCGAAAATGCGAAATATGCGAATATTTATAATACTAAAAAATGTAAACGTTTTTCATCGCATTATTATTAATGATGCCAAAATTTGTGAAAAGGATTTAAAAAGAAAGTAGTCATCTATGGAATGACTTCTAAAATATTCCCCATAATTCGAGTTTTATCTCTGAATATTTCTTGACTCCTACCTCAATACAAAAAATATCTCACTAATTGAGACCTATAGTTTTACATGGGCTCCGAACGGTATTTTTAGAAGATTTTTCATGAAAAAGTATTCGATAGTGTCGCCGTAACTTAGCGAGGTGTCCGACGTCGACAGAAATGTTAAGTGGTCAGAGCAGGGATTGAACCCACGTTCTCATGTATAGGAGCCGCGTACACTAGCCATTGCACCACCGACGGCTACTACTTTACTACAATCGGTTATTTTTTACAGAAATTAAAAATATTTTCTAGATAAAATGATATTGAATTTTGGTCGATGTTGGTGGTGCAATGGTTTCTGGCGCGGCTCATACAGTTAAGAACGTGGGAAAAAAGTATTGGGAACCGGTGTGAAACTGTAGATACCCATCCGTGAGTGCACAACTAGCAAGCGTAGCTTCATATAATTTACTGGGAGAATATTTCATTTTTGGCCATCGCACAGTGGCGCCCGTAGAGCAAACGAGGTTACAAAAATCAAAATTTTCATGATCGCCTACGAAGTTTTGAATGAACCCATCTTATAGAAAAATTTTTCAAAAATTTTAAATATCAGATTTTTAGTTTAAAAGACAAAATCGTTCAAAGTTGACCGATTTTCGGGTTTAAAAAAACCCACCATTCTTAGGTAATTTTGTCCGATTTCAGGTGTAATATCACGAAAACTAGGCAAACAATCGTCTTTTTTGTTTCTGTTGATTGATATATTTATTAAATGTATAGTAATAAAACAAACTTACTGTTTGCTTTGGGGTTTTCCAGGTAAATCAGTATTTAAAAACTATTAATTTTTGCACTATTTTTCAACTTTGACGGAAATAAAAAAAAATCAATATTTTTGTAAATTTGCCATATTTTCAAAATTTGTTCTTTGATTATTGCTTTACATAATTCAAAAGATTTAATCTGCCTCTAGGCGGCAATTTGGCTTCTAGAGGTAAAAAACGTAAAACGGCGTGGTTCCAAAAATTGCATATCGTGCATCCCTTGCATATTCAAGACATATATCCGTGGAAACCCATTGCTACGTTATTGTTTTTGTAAGGTATGTAATTTATATTTTTCATTCCGTAATGTTTTGACTGACAATTAATTTGAGCTAATAGTTAGAAAATTGAATTTTTAATCGGTTGCTTACAGACGGTTACAGACACTCATTGAAATTAGCAGGTCCTCACTTAAAAATTACTTTGGCATACAAATTGTCAAGCATCCATTCACAGACTAATGTAGACGTATGGTGCCTACAGGTATGCACAAAACTTATTCGGACACCCGTATAATATCAAAATTAAAATTGCATAATTCAACCTAAATCCGAATTAATGCAGGTAACAGGTACTTTACATTTTTGGACTGTCCCAAGTACGGATACGGAAACTCAAACGTTGGAAACACATCCACGAGGATTTTTGAAAATGTTGAGGCAGTAACTGGAATCACTGGAATTGACAATCAAATCGTGAAAAGATTGGGTACGGGCTTGAATGTTTTAAACTGCCAAGAAAATGTAAATTCTACAAAATATAGAGAATGTGCATCGAAAACTGAAGAAGTTAACCCCGACAGTCCCTAAAATATTGATGCATGGAAAGATATAATTGAATACCTGTCTTTGGCAATTGGAGAGCTTTATAAAGAAGTAGAGGAGTCTCTTAACGAATTGTATAAGAAAGTAAGATTGCAGGACACTTTCAAAACATCAAGGGTGAGGCAAAATATGGACCTATTCAACATGTTGGCAGCATCTTCCGATCCACTTATTTCTTCCCTGCGGCATGTAAAGTCACGAATAGAGTTAGAAAATAATTATAGTTTAGAAATGATTAGTCTTTTAGATATACTTTGTATATATATGTATATAGATATATTTAACCTTAAAAAATTGATAGAAATAATTTTTTTAGTTACCATAAGATTGATTTTTTCCACAAATTTTAATTTTGATAACCCATAAGTAAGCACATACCAGGTGTGGCACCCTTTTCAAACACCCATTTCATGGGCTGAATAATTATCTATTATATGCCATTTAAATTATTCGATAATCTTTTCGGTTCAAAAGATATGATTTTTGCAACGAAAAAACTCAAATGGCAGCACTGTGCGTCGGTAGTGCAGTGGTTACTGTGCGCACCTCATGTACATAAGATCCAAGGTTCGATCACTGCTCTGACCACCTAAAATTTCTATAGGCAGCGGTCTCCTCGCATAGAGACGGCGGCACTATGGAGTAGTTAGTCACGAAACAGCTTCTGAAAATACCATTCAGAACTGGTGTAAAACTGTAGGTCCCAATCATTGTGCATAAAACTAGAAAGTGCACAGCTCACTGGTTGTGAGAAGCTCTCCCAATTCCTTCATGCGATGTAATGGGAAAATGTTTTTTTATTTTTTTTTCATTTGTCTTTAAAATTTTCATATTTAATTTTTTAGCTTAGCTTAGAGTTGGTGCACTAAAACGGAACTAAGCTTATTTGAAACGAGAGGTACAACAGATCGGAAGCAACATCGAATCCACCATTAAACATTCTCAAATTCAAATTACAGATCAACAGCATGTTTGAGAACTTCAGACACACTGCATTTTCCATAAACCCACATTCACAGAACTAATTGTTTGAAAACGGGTTGCAGCATCCGTAAATACGGATGTTATTACCGACTAGAAGTTGCCACTAGCGAATTGAGAGTGCCACGACTAAATGTAGACCCCATAACTCAAATTCGCTTGAATCAACCTCTAGTAGGACGTGACCACCCCTAATGCAGTTGTGTTAACCTAAAATTCGGAAGTAATGGGATCGAATGTAGTTGTGACAACCTCTAAATTCGGCTACGGTTAATTCGGATATTTTCCCTATGTCTGCTGTTGGTGCCGAGGTTATCGTGTGTCCTGTTTACATATTTGAACACGGGTTCAAGTAAAATGAATAGGGATTCGGTGTGGGTATAAATTCGCAGATATAGATAAAAGAACCGGCAAATGGGAAATGTATAACTCATTGATTTTGAGAAGTTATCCACATAATTAGCCGTAACCGAATTAAGAGGTTGCCACAATGGAATTTCGAGATCTCAGATCCGAATTACTGGTTATCGCAACCTAATTAGAGGTTATCACAGTTACATTATTAGCTGCCATAACCGAATTAGAGGTTGTCACAACCATAGATAAAGTAAACAAATAGATGAAGCACAAGTGTTGGGAAAATTTTAGTGCAATGGGTAATTTTCTAGCTGTAGTTGAATGCAATAAATGGGATTTTTTTTGTTCCCAAATAAAAAATCAAAAAATATGACAATAAAAATCTAAAATTTTACATCAAAATATAAACTAATTTTCAACAAAAATATCAAGAATAGAAGAATACAACACGTTACTTAAAGTAAAATATCTGATGGCCATCGAATTCCTCATAAATTGGTTCTTCCTCCGGTTCAGCTACCCATAGGCTAATACATACATATATACATTTATTCTCTCATCTGACGTTTCGTTTCACACTCTTCGTCGTAGGTTTGTGGAAATGAGAGAAATTAAATTTAAAATTAAATTACACCAGGTGGAGTTACAAAATATGTTCACTTAACTTTTTCATGTCGTTTTGGTGTAAAACTGAAAAATTTAAATGTATTTTGCACTTTCTTAGCACAACTAGTTTGCCACATAAACACGAAATTCGGTTGTTGTTCCTTTGTTGGACGTTGTTTACTATTGCCGCTATCTGGTATTATTGAATCCATGTTTTCCACCATCCAATGTTTACTTTCCACCGTACCTATGACGTTTAGTTTATTGAGAGAATAAATGTATCTACGTATGGATTAGTCTATGCAGTTACCATTCCTTGTTGAGAGTCCTCAGGCACTCTACCGGTTTTGGCATCTGCGACCACAGAATTTGCTACAGTTTCTGGGCAGGGAAGTTTTTAGATTAAAACGGTTTCCGGGATTTCATCTTTGGGCGGTCTTACGGGGTTTCTCCTATTGATAGCCCAACACCGGCCTCATGGCTTTGAAATAGTTTTTATATAAGAATCGAATGCTATTATGTAAAAACACATAAATGTTGTCACATTTTCTATTGTTTAAATTACTTTCTCAAAAATTTCCCACAATTTTGAATAAACGTCAGTGAGAATTATGGGAATCTTCAGTGAAAGTGACAGTAGTAGTGAACAAAGTTGACGACGGTCGCGCTATATCTCTTATTTCCTTTATCTATGGTCACAACTGCATTAGTTTCTGCCACAACCAAATTGGAGGTTGTCACAACCGAACTAGAGGTTGTCACGACCGAACCAGAGGTTGCCACGACTGAATCAGAGGTTGTCACAACTGAATTCGAGGATGCTACATCTACATCGAAGGTTGTCACAATCGAATTTAGGGGGTGTCATTACGGAATTTAGAGGTTATCAAAATATAATCAAGTTTTTATTACAAATAATCAGAAACGCATTTACTGAACATTTTTGGAATGTATTTTGGAAAATGTTGTATATAATATCTTGAAATCTGTATGGAATGAGCCTTCATGAGGCACATGCCTAATTATTATGTGTTGTGTCTGTCGGTCCTACATAAAGATGATGGTACACTACCATACCTTTGGCGAGTATATCAGCACATATCAGACCGGCCTTGAAAATATTCAATAAAAAAGGGTTTAACACTAAATTATGAAATCTTTACTTACCTTGCTTAATAACACCATTAAGTTCTGGATAAATAAGTGGCAACAACAATAATATATTCTGTTTTTTAAAATATAAAATTACATGAGGTGTCAGGGGACACCCGGTTGGAAAGAAGTTCCTTTCTCTATATACTTATATTGTGTACTACTTAGTTCCAACACGCCTAAGGCGCCTATTGAAAAAATCTATAATTTAAATGGATCTTTAAGAAAAGATACTTTTTTGTAAAATAATAAACTCTTTTTATAAAAAATTTTTATTTATTGAATATATCTTTTTACAAAAAGTATATTTGTAGGTCATTTTTGTAAGAATATGTATTATATTTTACCGAAAAGGTCCTCTCTTTAATGAGAGGTACTTCTTTTATTAAAAGCAAATATTTTTTTAAAGAAAATGTACCATTTTAAGAACAGGTACTTTTAAAGAAGTGGTACTCTTTTTAGGAAAAGGTTATTTTTTTATGAAAATTTACATATATTCAGAAAGGCTACTTATCTCACGAAAAGAAAAGAAGAGGTACTATATTTTATTTTTAAAAAAAGGGTGCTGTTAAGAAAGAGGTTTGTTTTGAAAAAAAGCTTTTTTTACGAAATGGGAATTTTTTTTAGAATTGGTCCTTTTTTCAAGACCAGGTACAATTTTAAGAGTAGGTATTTATCTTAAGAAAAGTTATTTTGTTTTACATAAAAGGTAGTCTTTAAAGAAAATATAGTTTTTTAAGAAAAGTCAATTTGGTGTAACATAATAATGTACTTTTTTAAGAAAAGGTACTAATTTAAAAAAATACTTAAGGAGAAGTACTTTTTGTAAGAAAATTTACTTTTTTAAGCAAAGGTACTTCTGTAACATAAGGTATTTATTAAGAAAAGGTACTCTGTTTAAGAATATGAACAGGTATTTTTTTCGAGAAAATTTACTTTTTTTAAAAACGGCACCTATTTGAGAAAATTTTATTTTTTAAACTTCTTTCACTTTGGCTTTTCTAAATTTACTTTTTTTTATTCGGTTCAAAACGACAATATGTAATAAGCAGGCTCCACCTAGAAAAAACCCATTAAACAAGAATTTTCTCTCTATATGTTAGTCCAGACAGAAACCAAACACAAACACTCGTAAGAGTAAGTGTGCTGTCAAATGTAATTCCATGCTTAGGGTTGTATTTCATGGGTTTGCCAGTCTTGTACATTGGCTTTTCTAAATATACTTTTTATTGGGTTCAAAACTACAATATGTAGTAAACAGGCTCCACCTAGAAAACTTCGCATTAAACCAAACGCAATTCCTTGGTTGCATCCTACTAAATCTAAACTGGCGCGTTGCGACGGAATTGATGATTCAGCCAAATTAACGACGCATTCGGTTCTTGAAACCCCGTTGACACCACTTCCGGTCCCTGCAACCGAAGTGATGCCAAGTTCGGTTATTTTAATCGAATTGGTTGAATATTTGATTGTAGCAACTGAAATAATATGGTTACAATGAAATCAATTATGAAACGAGGTGGTTTTACCGACTTTCAGTTGTGTGGGCCAAGTTTCGTCGTGATAGCCTCAATGCGGTGATGACATCTACATTACGGTATTAGATAATTAGTTCAGTAACTGGGGGATATAATTGGAATCTACGGTTTTTTCATTAATTAATTCATGCATATATTAGGTCCCAAGTTTTAGTGTTTCATACACTAACTTTTTATCAACATCAAATTTGTTAAAATTTTTCTTCTGTTACTGAAATTCTGTTTATTTTTCTAATTGATGTTCCTTTTAAAATTGTTTATTTTAATATATTTTTTATATTACACTCGGCAGAATGGGCGTGGTTAATACAGCCATCGTCAATCTCGGTCATTAAGCGTAGAAGAAATTCATAACTACACTATTTTAGCTCAGAAGCGTTCAGTTTATTTCGAAATTATTAAGGCAAGTGTTTCTATCATGCGTGCATTTAAAACACAGATGCCAAAAGAGGCGTGGCTTTATTTCTTCTATATACAAAAGCATTTTAGCCTTGTAGCTTTTAGGTGTAAACAAATGCGATTTAAATTGAAAGACAAATACACGGACGGACTAAACAGATCGACTATAATTTTCATGCGTATCCAGTATATATGTATTCGGGTGTACAGAAAAAATTGTGTTTGATCGGGGGTTTAAAAATACGCTTATAGAAGAACTGATTAAGGTAACGTAATTTTTTTTGATATGGTGGTACATATAGCCCCTATTGGCCTTTGAAGTTTCGATTCCTAGTGTATTTGGGTACAATTGTTTTGTACGATGCGGCCCATATTATAGGTAACGACGTGCATAAACGGAAAAATTTATTTAAATTTTTTTTTTCACAGCAGCATTTTGAAATTTCGATCATGGATACTTTGCCTTCTGAATTTTTCAATTACACATTCAATGTACTTGTTTTTTAATTTTACAGGTAAATTCTGTAAAAGGTGGGTGGTAAAATTTTAGTGTTTCTCATTCCAAATCCGTTTCTAACTCAACAACGTCAAAATGACATATACGGAAAATCAAGATTCAGGCGACGAAATGTATACAATACTGCACTGTTCCTCGATCTCGAACGAAAAGCTAAGCGTACAAGAGTCAGTCGCTGCAATTCGACTCTAATTGGGTTCTACTAAGTCGAAATTTTGGTTCGTTCGACTGCCTCTATATTTGAACCCAAATGGCAGCACATTGGAAATAGAGGAACCCATATTTGTACTGAAAGGTTTTGAACACATTTACATTTCCGTTCGAATTGAAATGGCAAGATTGTGGTACCCAAATCAAATTCCTTTTTTCCAAAACACTAACGAAAGCTTTCCTTCGAGATCGAGGAAGAGCCAAAATGAGAAATACGCGAAAAATCGGCGAAAGGATGCTTGACCAAGGTTTCAAAATGCCGCCGTGAAAAAAATGCTCTGTCAACATTTTCAGATTTTACTTTTCTAATTATTCTCATAGTAATGGCACTTCTTTGGAGCCCCATACAAAAAATTTCAACCTAATGCACTAGGAATTGAAACTTCTACGGCCGGTAGGGGACTATAAGTACCCTCGTTAAAAAAAATTATGTTCTCTTAATCAGCCCGTGTTTCGACTACACCCTATAATGTATATGTATAAATATATACACCACGCAAATTCTTCGAAGTGTATACACGCTGAAAAATAACGCCCACCCTCAGCAACATATTACAAGAACCATGAACATGTTTGCAGGCATAGTTCTCGTGAATTGAAGATCTGCTGCATTTTGTTCCTTTATTATGACAGACATCAGTGTTTTCAGCAGTTGTCATCAAACAAAAACACATTTGTGTCCCAAACATGTTACATTGAATAGCAAACACAATTTGTTCGGACACAAGTGTACTATATTTGCGGCGATCTACAAACACGCTATATTTGCATCCAAACAACAAAAAAAGACAAAATTTGCAGCGTGTATCAAAGCGCCACATAGTAAATGATTTTCATGCCTTCTTGCTCAGGCAGTCAGCGCGCCAACCGTACAAAACCAATCATAATTTCATATTAACATAGGGCGCCATTCGAAGGGAAGGCCTGCATATTTCCCTTCTCTTGTTAGGCCAGCGAAGAAAAGGTTTCGTACTAAACCTTCCACTTCAGGATTTTTGGTGGGCCTGCTATTGGTGGGCTTCCTAAAAGGACTGCAAAAGAAGGACTGATTCAAAATGAAATTTTTATAAAAAAAATTAACGAAACATGAAAAATATATTAGAATTATTTCCATATTTATAATGCTCAGAAATTTTTATGTCTACTACCTAAATTATTAATACAATATTTTGACATTACAAAGTTTGTTAAGCTTGCGGCCTCAGGTATCCAGCACTAGACCTCATCACTCATAGTCGGACGTGTTATCTACACGATTTTGCTCAGACAAATTGTTAATATGTGGAAGGACAGGTTTTCATAAACAACAGCATAAATCTTGCCTGTCAACAGGCTTTCTAAAGGAATGGTAGCTTGCATGCCTATTAAAATCTATCCTGACTTCCACTTGAAGGCCTGCCAACAGGCCTGGTATAGAAGTGAAGTGTACATGCCGATGGGCCATTTCCCAAGCTACAGAGGTAACAGGCGTGGTACAGAAGCGAAGTGTACACGCCGATGGAACGTTTTCGAAGGTAGAGAGAAGGCCTTCTAACATATCTGATTTTGGAAGTTAAACACGCACATCTATCGGATCCTCATTCAAGAAGTGGGATGTGAATCTGTATCGAATTTTCCATCAGGCTAGAAGAAGGAGTTATTGAATATCAACAAACTGCATCAGTTGGCATATTTGTAGGAATATTGTGGGAATGCATCGGCGTTTACGCTGGTTGTTGTATGAAGTTGAGTATGAACGAAGTTTGAGTACCAGCAATGAAGATACTCCGGCGCGAAGGTACGAGTAACTTGCTGGAGTGGTTGTAAATGCAATGAAACTACTACTCCATTATGTATTTACGCAGCACCTGGTTATGAAAAACGTCCGTATCAAAAAGTTCAACGCACACTTGTTCACATACAGCAAAAGACGTTTTATGCGGTCCGAGATCCGAGATCCACGAAGCCACACAGAAAACTATAAAAGTTTCATAGGACTAAATAAAACAATACTCCCGCAATGTCCTTTAGGTTTACATTAACATAAAATCACTTTATTTTTTTTCACGAAATGAGTATATTTTTTCATTTATTTCCTGTTTTAAAAAGCACCAAATTTTGCACATTTATTTTTTTTGTTTATTTATGTTAATTTTTTTTCGATATTGAAATCATTTTTCTCGACCCGGTCTCATACATATACATTTGTTTTATATAAACTTTGTATGCTCTGATTATAACATCCATTCAATGAAAATGTTCTAGAACAGCGTAGATGTTTTTGTTTTAATTTAGAAAATGGAAATTATCCACGGTATTTCCAAGTTCTCGGTTACAGCATCGCATAACATTCCAATTGCCTGGTAGATATCTGAAAATAAATATTGAGTAGTTTTCCGCACAACCCAATGGGGTACTACACTCAGTGCGTTGCCAGTTATTTTACATGGCTGGCATCCCCCGTAGGCCTACGAACCATTGGTTGCCACTTGTTTTATATGGCTGGCAGCCTTGATAGGCATTAACCATTCCTACATACATTTGTGTCATAATAATAATTACAAAACTTACTAGTCAGATTTTCCATACAAAAAACGATGACTAATTAGTTCTTCGTTTTTTTTTTTTTTGCTAAATAATATAGAAATTCTTACCAAGAATCGACTTTTGGACCGGTTGATCAGTTGAATCAGAGTATTTTAAGATATTTCTCAGATAACGCTCAGATATTGCACAGATATTGCTCAAGAAATCACTTGCGCGACTGTTGGCTGCTGACTGATCTGCCGTTGCATTTCTCGTGATGAGAAAACATCGGTCGCTAGGATTTTCTATAGCAAGTGGTGCCAACGTCTGCCACGCGCACAATCGTATATTTTTAAACATAATAAGTTATTTTAAGAGATATTTAAATAAGAGAGAATTTCACGGCGCACAGTGTGGTGAGTGTGACCAAAATAAAATTGCTCAATGTATTTGTGGTGAAAAGGAAAATTTGCTGAACACAAACTCTCCTCATCTTAAAATATAATTATAATAATGAAGTAACAACTCTCCGTAACTTCAGATATGGGTGCACTGGTATATACATACTTATACATATGTATATAAATGGTTAAATTTTGAGATGTGAAAGGAGACCTTTTGGTCCCGAGGTACATTATTACCATAACTGCGTTCTGACAGCGGAAGTTTTTTTGAAATTTGCAGTGGCCCACTTTTTAAAGTCGATGGTGCCAGCGGTTTCCACCGTCCGGATGCTAAATTTATCAATTTTTGATGAACCCTTTATAAATTCAATATACTGACTATATGGTAACTATATGTAAATACGTACATAAATAGAAATCACTCAATTGTGGGGCATCCGACATGACTGTAAATATGGTGTGTGAATATTTGAAACATAAAGAATTTGTAAAAACTCGTTTTAAGTCAGTTAAGTTTCAAAAGCAAACAAAGTTCACATCACTCGGGTGGCCTCAGCGTCTATTCGCAGAGGTGGGACCTTTTTGAAAACCATTCTGGAACAACCACTTCATTTTCAAACTGCAAGAGTCCACAGTTTAGCTCCTCTCGGCCATCATAGATGTATCTAACCTTTCCCATGGCAAATATAGAAAAAATAAAAATGGCCGGAGATGAGCCCTTTTCGAATTTCATGATTCAATTAGTGACAAAGTTACCCAGACAGTCGCTGACTGGCGCTGATGAGAAAAGTTACAAACATCGAAGCGATCGTCCGCTAATGTGAGTTCAAACCCTGGATTCGAAGAATTAAAGAAACCACCAGATCCAGAAAGGAAATCGAAAATAGAAAAGAAATAATGAACGAAATAATTTCAGGTCGAATCATGTGTATCAACAAATTCTCCATTGTGAATCACCCATTAAGGTTGTAAGATATGTTTAAGACGCTCATTCTGTTCAGAGTTTATTATCTGGAAATAAATGTATAGTAATAGTTCCTCCATGAGTCCCACCAAAAAGGAGAGACACCCACTGAAGAATCTGTCTATTATTGGTGTCGCAAATATACTATATTTGTGCCCTAACAAATTGTGTTTGCTCTTCAATATAACATGTTTGAGACACACTGATAAATAGGTTATAATATATATCTTTGAGACCCAAATATGGCTTTTTTGAAAAACGCAAAAAACAAATGCGAGACAGAAAACAAAGAAACAAAAAAAAATTAATGAGTGTTCAAACTCACGGGCGATGTATTAAAACCTGTTTGTTACACGGCACCTGTACGATTTCTATCAACACATTAGTAACAACAATTATTGAATAGTATAGAGAACTTATTGCACTCTTTTTCCGCTTTCATATAGAGAGACTGAGTAAAAGAGCAAAAACGAGTTGTATTCTCTTTATAGAATATTTCTATATAAATGAACCATTTCGACAATCTTATTACATAAAACATCAATGTTACACATCAAAATCAAGCATGGACCAAGATATAACAAAAAGAGAATAATAATTTTGAATAATTCGTCAGATGTCGCCAGTACTTTTGAGTCATACAATTCGTTCCATGAGTTCTCTATACTATTCAATACTCTTTGGCTACCACGCCCTGCTTGTTTGTTCGCTGCCACTACATCAATACCATCATACTTATTTTCAGGCAGAGACTCTACAACAACCACGTATGCGATGCTAACGCTGTGTGCTGTTTACATGTGTGCACTTTGATAGATTACCCTACCCGTGCCTATAGGTGTTAACACATCAAAAGCAGCAGATCTTCAATTCATGAAAACAGTGCTTGCGTACATGTACATGTTTCCTGACGTATGTTGCTGGGCCGATATTTTTCAGCGTGCAGATAAAAACTAAAACCTTCAAATTTGTATGCCATACCGTAAGTCAGTTTTGCAACAATCTTAACTATTATAAAAATGATGTTTCTAATCTTTTCATGAAACGAAATGATAACCATTAAATCTCTATACTGTCATATTTAGTGAAATAATTATCAATTGATTTTCTATTTCCCTTTAATGTATAATTTTATATTGTTGTTTGTGTTAAAGAATAGTATAAGGAATTTCTCCTAAAAATTTTGTCTTATTTTAACGAATTGTGATAATTAAGGATCATCAGAAGGGTATATTTTCAAGGATTTCAAGGAATTTAAAAAATTTCGTTCACAAACTGCGATAATTTTTTTAATAAACTGTACACTGTGCTTCGCTCTTTATTGAATCCACATACGAAAATAACTCTTGGCATTCGCCTGTTGTTATGCCATTGTCTGTGGGGGTGGCTGCAGATAGTCTCCTTAGAGAAGTCCAGAGAAGCCACAAATTGTATCAAGAGAAAGGCATCAGTAAGTCAATTGGGAGACTACGAAGCACTTGAGATACATTGAGTATAAATTGTACATATATATGTATCTCTGAACAGTTGCTATTTCCGTTCTTATATGCAAATGGAAGCAAATTAATAAATTAAATTGTTTCATTGCAAGCACTTACTTTTTAGTTGAAAAACTTAATTTTGAATCCATTATGTTAAATTACTTTTTGGGTTACCTGCCTATCCCACGTATGTACGATATAACAAGTGGCATCCAATGGCGCTTGTAGTAGACCTAAGTGGGGGATGGCAACAATTGGTCATGTGGGGAAAGTGAGGAAATCTATGCAGTTCTAATTTGCAGGTGTCTTGTAAAACCTTGAACAATTCAAAATGCGACAATTGTAAATTATTTTCTGTGTGATGCTCAGTGAAAAAGATCTGGCTCAAATTTGAAGTATTCTTGCAAAATCTGTCCATAGAGTATTGAGATGATTGATAATTTAAAATGATATTTTGCCTTTTAGTTCGCTCCAGCAATTTTCAATTCAAATTCATATTTGTTGATATCTCCATTGGAAATATTAACAAAAAATACGAGTAACAATGTCGGGTTGGAGCTAACTAACAATTATAATTTTTAAATTCCACTCAAACTGATAGATAAAATATTTACTTCGCTTTAAGTGTAGGCTAACTTGAGAGGCTGATAATGGGGATCAATCGGAATAATGTTTTAATTTTTATTTATTTAAATTTTAAATGGTTCGTGCGTTTTGTAAATATTCCGTTCAAACTATTTTGTGTTAACAAATGTTGAAACTCAGAAAATAATCAAAACGCCTCCGAGCAACTGGGAATATTCTACATATGAGCTACTCATTTACCAATTGATCTAAGTCCATATTTTACAAATTTTTAGATTTCAATGCTATTAGAACTAAAACATATATATTGTGTCATATTTTAAACCTCCTTCCTTAATATCAGCACAATGAAGAAGTAATCATAAATCATTGATAGGCCTCGCACTACATTTTTATTAGAGTACACATTCGCAAATTTCTTTTCCAGTTTCCTCAATTTTCTTATTTGTGGAGTTAGATCAATTGGTCGCTGAAAAGCTGATATTCGAATTTACTTGTATGTTTGTTCCAAGCATCTCAAAATATTTTTCACAAATAAACAAAAAAAAAACCTTGTGGATGTTGTTTTTGTTTAGATATCATGAATATCTAACGAAGAGAAGAGAACATTTTATGCCAAATGTTTTCAAAATATGCGTAGCGTTCTATTTCGTCGCATATTTATGTTAAACGCTTTAAATTTTGTGAAAACGATTGTTGAACAACTGTATACAAATGGGACATTAAGTCTCTGGGGTCCGTCCATCCTATTATATTTAGTGAAAGTGCCGGGAAATCATAGTTTTTACAGATTTTTCCGGCCGGCACTAAATGACAGGAAAGTGTGGTGTTATAACACAATTTCTAATGTATACAAGTGGTAGTCGCGTTCCGGCACTAAGAGACAAGATTATACGGTTCTTACATTTATTTTCCTTAAGGTTCATACAAAACACTCAACAAAAAGGACGAAATTTAATTCCAGACGGACAAAACTTAGAAACTTTAGAATCTGTTGGATGCAACGGCTTTTGTACTCAAACTAAATTTCCTTTTTCCATAGATTTAGGAAATCTACATTAATCAGTAGCCGTCGGTGGTGCAATGCCTAGTGTGTTCGGCTCCTGTTCGCGAGAACGTGGGTTCGGTCCTTGCCCTGACCACCTTAGATTTATTTCAACGACGGCCACTTCGCTTAGTGATGGCGACTACTTAGCCGAGTACTTGGCAATGAAAAAGCTACCGTTCGGAACCGGCGTATTACTGTAGGTCCCAATCAGTGAGGGAAAATTAGAAAGCTCACAGCTCACTGGTTGTGAAAAGCCCTCCCCAAACCCTTCGGGGATGTAATGGGAAACCGCTGTTCTTTTTTTACATAAAACAACGAAAAATTTTTTAAAATGAAGTAAAAATTTCCCTAAAATTCATCCTCAAAAAGAGGAAAACTTTCTTTCAAAACTTCAAATAAGTTTGTCAAGCGAGTTAATTATTCCATCAAATCAAGTTAATTTGTTGCTGGAATTAAGTACGACTGAACTTAAAATGAGGTAATTTTTTCTTTGAATAAATAATAAATATTTCTTTAAATATATACATGAATAAAACTCATAAACCTTTAAAATAGGTGAAATTTATTTCAGCCTCAATTTTTCTATTAATCTGATGACTAAATGAAAATAAGCTTATATAGACCTTGGTAGAAAATAACAAAAAAGTCGACCAACTCGGAAGATATATCCTTAACTTTACAAATTATGAACACACTGAAATAATCTCTTTTTTTTCTTGTTTGGATGCAAATATGAAGTGTGTTTGGAGCTTGCCGCCAATGTACAATACTTGTGTTCAAAGATATTGTGTTTGCTATTGAATATTAAATATTTGTGACACAATGATTAATATGTTATAATATATGTGTTTGTGTTTTCTTTTACAGTTTCCTTTGTGATAGAAATACAGCTAAGTTTGGTGCACTGTTTACTTATTTTGTGTCGCTATGATCAGTCGGTAGCAAAGTAATACAACCAGAACAAAGCGAGAATTTTCTCAACCTAAATTAATATTATTGCAAGTATAACGCAGTATATTTGCATTATTCTTTCAGTCACTGATTCATATACATATATTCCTGAATTTGTATGTAAATAATTTTAGCGTTTATTAAGTTGACTGATCTGTTGCGTTTCAGTGTCATGCATTCCAACTTTCGCTTGGGTGGAAACAGACGAATGCTTCGACTTAAGAATATGGATGTTATAAGTGAATCACGCATATGTTTCCACTTAAAAGTCTGCATCTTTGCAAATAAACATTCTAATGTTTGCATTTAAATATAAGTGAGCTTAGGACATGCAAACTTATGAATACTTGGAGTGTGTTCCATTTAAATATATGGTTCCTGCAGAACGTGTTTGAGGGAATATTTTGAAGAAGCCGTTTTTTTCAACGTGTATGCGCATTCAAAGTTAGAAAATTTAAAAACATAGCTTGAAACTTGGGAAAAGTTCGATATTCTTTGTTTAATATTCACCTACGGATTTTGCATTCAGCTTCACTTTAATAAGGAAAAATACCTACAACACTTGTGTATACGCTAAAAAGTCTATCTTTTTTCGTGTTTGGATGTAACGTTTGTTGGGAGCTTTCCGAAATCAAAGTATGCTTGTGTCCAAACACATTGTGGTTGCTATTCAATATTACATTTTTGAGACACAACGATTAGTACGTTATAATATATATGTGTATTTGTGATCAAAATGCAGCTGTGTTTGGTGCACTCTTTACCTAATGGTTTTGTCCCTATGCTCTGTCGAGGGCGAAATAATAAAAGGGATACAAAGACGGATTGTTCTCAGCCGAAGCTAATGCCATTTCCAAGTGTGTAAATTTTTTTTATATTATCTTTTCAGTCAGTGTTTCATAAATATTTCTAACTGCGTGTGTAAGTGAATTGAGGGTTTCTTATGTTGACTGATCTGTGGCGTTTTAGTTTCATCCAGTTTATAATCAGTCGTTCGTTTGGGAGGAAATACACGAATGCTACGACGTACATAAATATATGGATATTTGGGATGAAACACGCATATAGTTCCATGTAAAGTAAGCATCTTTGGAAGTAAGCATGCTAATGTTTGCATTTAAGCAAGTTTAGGAGTTGAAAATATATGTATAGCTGAAGAGGTTTTCAAAGATATACATGGTTCATGCAGGATGAATATATTACAGAGGCGGGTTTGCCAGCGTGTATAAATAAGTTCCTGGTTGCTACTCAATAAAAAGGTGTAGGCGTTACAAAATTGAGTTCCAATGTGGGTAATGTTTATAACTTTTGGGGAATTTAGCAACATAAAATTTTTCATCTCACAAAAACGAAAATTTCAAAACAATAATTGATAGACAACGGATTTATCCACGCAATATAATAAGAAATGAACATAGATGTAGGGTGAGAAACTCAAATGCTAAGAGGATTAGTGTGAATATTTCCAAAGAGTCCGATTTCGCTGACGTATATCGTAATCCTACTCTAAATAACCAAGTGTATTATGGTGTGCACCGCGTACTTACCTTCGTATTTAGTATCACTGCATCCGGAAGGGGTGGGCCGTGAAATTTACAATTGTTAAAAAGATATTAATTTTTTTTTAAAATTTTTCGGAATTTTAAAATTGTGTTTTAAAATTTTGTAATTTTTTTTTATTTTTTTTTTATACGAACGATCCCATCGCCGCCACTCACACCCGCTCCAACCGACCGAGGGGGCCTAATCCCTATGACGTTGGGATAACGTACACACCACAGACCGAGCCGTAGCGGAGAGTAACCGAGAGGAAAACGTGTAACGGCTACATACAAACTCACAGCCGATTAAAGCAATACCAGTTAAAAGAGGAATATAATCTACAGATTACCATAATAAATCTTAAAACATAAATTATCAATACAACCATTTTCACTTTTGTATCGTGCAAACGAGAGTGTTTTCAAACCACACCAGTAAGCATCTTGGTAAGGCCAGTTATTAAGGCCGATGTCGTCCGAGGCGGTCTGGTGAAAACAAACAGGATGTAGAGGCCATCGGTGAGAGGTTACATTCAACATCCATTCGCCGCCCTTCTTTGTAGTCCCTCGCACGTCTCTCTGTCGCATAATTCGTGCTGATTTAAATTTATTCTCGTACACTTCACTTGGATTATGCACGCTGAAAAAAGTCAAAAAAATCCAGTATCAATAAGATCCAGTATCATTAAGAATTGTCATACATTTTTCAACTTTGCAAACCTAGTTTTTTTCTCCACTGAAAATTTGGTTAATTTTGAGTTGTGACTTTTTTGTATTTAGGGTGCGATATACAAAAATTTTTCAAACTAAATTTAAAGAAGTTTTGAACTCAAATTTAGGATATATTTTCTCTTTTTCCCGTTTTTAAGTGGATGTGTTTATTATTGCATACTGAACACTACACCACATAAGTCAGAATTACAAATTAAGTGAACTATCGACATGAGCACAAGATACTAACGATTTGATATACACATGGTTTGATGTATGTAGGTTAGAAAAGGGCGATTGTCAGAATTTTCTAGTTACGCCTTGTCCATCACGAGAAAACACACTTACTTTTCAAGGGTGTTTGACGCATACAATTGTCCACGTAGAAGATGTAACAAATTTGCTTAAAGCTGATTTGTACAAATCACCTTTGAATACAATTGATCTGTCTCCTTTCAAGACAATAATACTTGTATTCCAGAAAAAAATACTGCTAACTCAGATGCTGGGTTGTGCTTATCGTATTTATATGAAAAATAGATACATATTTATGAAATTAAAATAAATAATAAATTACATGAAATAAATTTATTGTTCTTTAAAATCGGAATATAATATTCTAAATTCTCATTATGAAGCAATTACCATATCACATGATTTCCTTAAATAGGCCTGATTTAGCAAAATAAATAAGCGATTTTGGCGCACTTGAATAGTGCTACTAAGCCCGAATTTTTGACTGGTTATTTAAATTGGTAATCAGTTGATTTGGATTTATGTTTGTCTGACTTTAAATACGAAAAGAGTTTTTCAGTGTTTTGTCAAATAGTCTTACTACCATGTGGCAACAGTGGCAAATGCTATGAAAAATAACCGGTATTCATTCATTTATCAGCTGATCGTTACGATGCATCAAAACGACGCCATTTGCAAATCAAAAGTGAAGTAATTAAATACAAAATATTTAATGAAATTGGAGAATATTGGAGCAGAAATAAATTTCTAACTGCACTACGAGTTAAATAATATGTTTTTATTGATATTTCAACTAGGATGGTGATTATAATTGTTCACATTAACAATTAAACAAGCTTTTTTGTTATTCTTGTTGTTTTCTGTCAAAATCATATGGTCACTTGATCATAGTTTAAATGCCCAACTTTGGCTGTTTAAACAGCAATTAACTATTAACATAAAAAGTGAATTTAGAGTTTAAATTATGTTTGATAGTTGATCAAAGATGATTTTCCACTCAAAAGTTAGGCCTAAGAGGCACATTTTACACAAAAATCAGGCCTCATTTCAGGAGTTTTGTAAACGACTGTCACCTAAACTCTCTCTTACAAACCTGCTTCTGGGAAAGCAATATTTTATGCCGGGTACATATAATGTTGTGCATGCAAGATTGTACATGAAGAACTTCCAGCAATGCACTTTAGTATGGAAAAAAGTTATTCATACTTCCCAATCATTTACAATTTTTTGCGGGGATGTGTAAAACCCCATGGGAAAGTACATTTGCCTAGTTTGAGTGATAGTTTGTTTAACCGTACAATTCAGAAATCGTGAAACAAGGAGTTCTGTTTGTTACATAAAGGAGAGGTGAATTAAGGAGGAAATATCCAAAAAGCCATGATGTGGGGAAATATTTGGGTGTGATACAAATTTCCTTTAAGCAGCACACTTGTCAAATGTCTAGATTTGAAATCATAAAATTTGGGCATATATAATTTGGCGCAGTACCAAATTCAATAAATCCGTATTCCAAATAAATGTGTGGATCTAGAATTATGTTAGATTTTGGTTAACTGTATGAGATTCTTTGTATTAAGGAAAGCACTTTCTATTTGGAATTAGAATTCTGGCTTTGCTCGTTATAAACCATTTTGGAGCGTTTAAAGGTAGTACACACAGGGAAAAGATTAGTTGGAAATCAATTCATGCATTGGAAATTCCATGATAAAGTCTATATTTTGATTAGAATTCATAATTCTCAAACAACAGAATTATTTGTCGATGTCATTGATAGATTAAAAATAGGTTTTACTAAATACAAGTTGCTACTACCGAACTTAAGTTGTATTAACGAATTTGATCATTTCTAAAACCTTATTCATCTGAAATGGAAGATACAACTTATAAAAAGTACAATATTAGAATTCGTGTTCAAATATTAGTCACTACAATCATAATTTAGTTTCTGTCACAAAAAGTTTCTGTTACAATGTTATGTATGCATTCGATGTTTCACAGGAGGCTTTGCTGTTAAAGGGAAACTACATACAGTTGAATGT
Organism: Phaonia tiefii; assembly: GCA_963931995.1. Lineage (NCBI taxonomy): Eukaryota > Metazoa > Arthropoda > Insecta > Diptera > Muscidae > Phaonia > Phaonia tiefii. The sequence goes on from OZ008370.1 coordinate 173,341,152, forward strand.
TACACAAAGACTACAGAAAAACTATTATTTTAAACAGAAAGTGATAAACAAAGTTGTGAAAAAACAAAGTGTGTAGATATCATCCACCGAAGAATTCATATGTGACCTGCTCCACGAAAAGGGACCTCTGCACCGAAAAATTTTTTTTTACTTTTTGAGTGTTTCTTATAGGACGCTCTTTCAAATGCCGCAAACCGCAAGTCTTTTAGTTTTTTTACAAATCACCTGTAAAGATGAACATAATTAATGAAATATATGAAAAAATTAACGAAGCGCTTTTTTAAACGCGTTTTTCTCAATAACTTCTTTTCGGCGCAGAGGTCCCTTTTCGTGGAGCAAGTCACATATGGTCATAAATTGAGGTGAAGTGAGACTTTTAAACACAATCGTTGAATCTGACGCCAATATTGACGCCCTCACAAACACATGCAAACAATTGTGGGCACTTGGCTGGAGGATCTAGTATTGTGGATGACATAAATTAACTTAACAAAATATGATACCCAGGATAACCCATCCTCATTTTTGATCGAAAATATGAAAAATTTAGAAAGACCGTCTATATTTGTTTTTCGATTGGACACTCCGTTTTCGAGATATAGAAAATTTTTCATATTTTCAATAAAAAATGGGCACGAAATACGAACCCTGGTTATAAATAATAATAATTTTGATAATATTTAAATATAAAATACACAATTTTAATAAAAAATTATTTTTTTACTTTTTCTTCTATAAAATTCGTAAGGGGTTAAAACATCATCAAATGGTTGTGACAGCCATCAAATTCAAGTAATTACTTTAGTTGAGCATAACAATATATTATTTGGTACAACCGAATTAGTTTTTACACTTTTTGTCCATCCAACTAATAGAATATTCACCACTAGAGGATAATTTGATTTCTAGAACTAAAACTCAATTGACAGATCACATTTATTCCTGTTTGCTGTGGCTTGAACTAAATATTTCAATTCTTGCAACCAAAGCTGAATTACAAATCAATTGATATGCACAACATTTGGCGATACGGAAGATAATTATTGGTAATCAAAAAAAAAAAAAATGGTTTCCCATTACATCCCATGAAGGGACATGGGAGAACTTCTCACAATCACTGAGCTGTGCGCTTTCCAGTTTTCACCCACTGATTGGGACCTACAGTTTTACACCGATTCCGAACTGTATTTTGAGAAGCTTTTTTATGGCTATATACTCGATAGTATCGCCGTCACTATGCGAGGTGACCGCCGCCGAAAGAAATTTTTTAAGGTGGTCAGAGCAGGGTTCGAACCCAGGATCTCATGTACAAGAGCCGCGCACACTAACCATTGCACCACCGACGGCGACGGCACAACTGAATAATGTGATAGTCCAAGGAACCGCCAAATTTTAGTTGGCTGTAAATATAGTTGTGGCTGTACTTGTGTATCAAGGGGATCTAATTAAAGAGAGATTTTTTAAAATGCAAACTAAGAGGTTCAACATTTGGAACCACAGTGTACATTTGGAATAAATAATGTTAGACAATATATAAATAGGGTTAGAGAGCCAGCGGATAATTTCATGACACGATGTCAGTAATGCTCTGCTTTTTCCAAACACATACAGCTAAATCCATGTACATAAATGTGTCTTCCCGCAAGTTCTCGCAATTAGTGATGTATGAGAACCCAGTTGCAAATTTCCTAAAGACATCATCAGGACTTAGAAGTGACATGTAGGAGTCCCTGCTGACTTGCCGATCCGCTCCAATATAAAAAACTTTATGACACTCCCTGACATTTTCATACATTTTGTAAAAAGTCAGCAGTAATTTTCCGCAGTTTTTCAGTGGTGGCGATTACCTTATGCCAGGTACACATGTCGTCCTAAAGTCACAATTCATCAGAGAGTCTCCAAATGTGGTGACCTTGTGTCATTTCCTATATACATATATATAATTAATATATTAGAGTCTTTGAGATGGATGACCTCTAATTTAAAAAAGCTGAAATAAATATTATATTGATAAATATATAACAAAAATCGGTACATTATATACATACATACATACATACATATAAATCCCTGAAAATGTGCATATTCTGGAAGACATTTTCAAATATTTTGGAAATTATTTCTGAAAATTTATGACATACAATTCAAATATAAACCTTTCAGTATTATGTTTTCTGAATAACTTGAAATTTTATGCGCATAACTCGCTGCTGACATTGGCATTACTAAGAGTCAGTCATGACATAATGCTGACGAGTCAATAGCACGGTCTTATATAGATTGTCAGCCCGTTCACAATTTATGTCACCCAAGGCAAAACTTCTACCAAGTGTCACCTACTGGAAATTCTACTGACAATGTCTTCAAGACAAGTTTTCCAACTGGGAAATGACTCCCATTTCTAGGTTGTTATATAACAAATAAAAAAATAATTAAAAAAAAATTAAGTTACAGTTTTTTTTTTATAAAAGCACTAAAAACTAGATAATAATTTTTCTCTTAGCCTCAATAAGTATATTCGTCTTCATGATGGGGTTGTACATTGGTCCGCCTACTTAGCACTTCAACAACAATGGTCTAGATACTTTCAATAAAGAGCGTAATTACAATGAATTAGTTAATTAATTTTCTAGGGATCTCTCAAATAACACGCTTGCATTTAAATTAAACATGGTGAGAAAATTAAATGTCAATTTAAGTGTCAAAATTAAATGTCACCATTTTTAATTTAAATGCAAGCGTTTTATTTGAGAGATCCTTAGAAAATTAATTAACTAATTCATTTTAATTACGCTCTTTATTGAAAGTATCTAGACCATTGTTGTTGAAGTGCTAAGTAGGCGGACCATTGTACAACCCCATCATGAAGAAGAATATACTTATTGAGGCTAAGAGAAAAATTATTTTCCAGTGTTTAGTGCATTTATAAATAAAACACTGTAACTTAATTTTGTTTAACTATTTTTTATTTTTAATTTTTTGGTAATTAAATTTTGAATGTTTTAATTTTTTTTTCATATTCATGTATTGTCATCCAAATCTGAGAAGTGTGCAAAATTTTAGTTCGATTAGTCAACTGCAACTGTGTTAAAAATGAGTTACTAGATGTGAACAATACTGACTGATTTTAACAATACAAGTTAACTAAAACACTGTAAAAATTAATTCACTTTCCAGGAAAGGCCAGGCGAGAACTTCTAAAAATCAGAGAGCTGTGCGCTTTATAGTCTTAAACGCACTGGTTGGGACATAGAGTTTTATACCGATTGCGAAGGGTTCTTTGAGAAGCTTTTTCGTGGCGAATTACTCAATAGAGCCACCGTACGGCCGTATACGAAAGAAAAGAAAGTTGATCGGAGCAGGGATCGAACTCACGTTCCCAAACTCAAGGGGCGCGCATACTAACTATTGTAGCATCTTATAAACGTGAAGCATAAAATTACCCTATGACTAAATCAAAGTTTTTTCACGATGCTTAGAAATATATATATATCCGTTCATCATTAAGTTACTGGTTATAAACAAAATATTTGTTTCATAATTTTTATTTACAAGATAAAGATTCACATTCATACATACGAGTATGTAGAGTTTGCTTCATTTCTATATGAATTATTTATAAAATTCTATATGCAGATCAACACACAATTCTTATGTGTTGCTAAAAATACAAGTAAAAATATGACAAAATTGCATTTGAAAGATGAAAAATCGGAAAAAACTCGAAAGGTTTTTGAACTGAAATCGTCAATGATTAGCACACATGGCTGGGAATGAAAGAAAATTGTATATCGAACAACAATGAATATTATTTTGTTTATGAATTTTACTTAGAACTATTTCGAAGTTCTGGAAATAGATTTAATATGACGCAGATACATGACACTTCAAGGTAAGGAAGCTCACACCCACATTATCTCACTCACTTTGTTTCACCATCCCATGCAATATCATTGAATGGCTACAGATGTACTCATGCATATACATACATACATATGTATCTATTAAATTTTATGTATGCATATCGGGGTGGATAAAATTGATGCCTTGGTACAATTTTATATTATAGACCTTGCGCTGTCATAAATTATTTGATTTGATATTACATATATTTGATTATTAATAAATAAATAAAAAGTTTGTTATTACATCCTATGAAGGGACTTCAAAGACCTTCCGACACGTTGAAAAAAACGGCCCTTGTAACATTTTTCAGGAACCATGTATATGTTTGGAACAAACATACGTGCAAGCACTATTTTCATGAATTGAAGATCTGCTGCTTTTTGCTGTCTGTCACGTTTTTGTTTTCAGCAGTTTTAGACAAAAAAAATTCATATTTGTGTCACAAAAACATATATTAATCATTGTGTCTCAAATATGTAATATTGAATAGCAAACAGATTGGGTTTGAACACAAGTATACTATATTTTCGAGAAACTACAAACACGTTATATTTTCATACAAACAACAAAAACGACAGAATTACCAGCGTGCACTATCAGTGAGCAGTTACTGAGAGATAATGTTTTGTACCGCTCGGAAGGCTTTTGAGAATCTTTTTCATGGCTAATTGTTCGATAGTGTCAACGTCGCTAACGCAATTGACCGTCGTAGAAGGATATTTAAAGGCCTCAAGCAGGGACCGAACTCACGTTCTCATATACAAGAACTGCGCGCAGTATCGACTTACATCATATATAAAAAACTAGAAACAAATCGGCAAAGTCAATTAATTTAAACAAAAAAAGGGTTCCCACTGCATACCATGAGCAGATTGGGGAGAGCTTCTCCCAACCATTGAGCTGCGCGCTTTCTAGTTTTTAGACTCACTGATTAGCTTCCGAATGGTATTTTCAGAAGCTTTTTCCTTATTAAATACTCGATAGTGTCACCATCACCATGCGAGGTGACCGCCGTCGAAGAAAATGTAAGGTGGCCAGTATTTTCAAAAACATAGAAGGAATCAGCAAAAGTGGGGTTGGCAGTAAACGAAGACAAGGCAAACTTAATGGTTTCGACAAGCAGAACATCCACCCAATTTGATGAATGGGCGAACGTTGATAGCCGTTATAATTTCAAGGTAGTGGACGAATTTCTTTACCTCGGATCTGCCATGAACAGAATCAATAATGTCAGTTTCGAAATCGGACGGAGAATTGTACTTGCAAACAGGTGTTATTTCGGGCTAATCAAGCACTTCGGAGATAAGACCCTCTATCGAAAAACGAAGATCCAACTACAGCAGACTTTCCTACAACCAAACTTGCTTTATGGCGCAGAACCCTGGGTCATATCGCATGCGGATGAAACATCAGTGGGAGTCGTGGAGAGAAACATGCTTCGAATAGTACTCCGAAACATTCTCCGAAAAATACATGGTCCTATAATAGAGAAATTGATATGGAAAGATGTGTAATGCATAGGAATTATTGGATCAAATTAGTTTTGGGACTTTTTAAGACTTTTTAGCCATGTCACCCTGCCTGCCTGCCTGTCTGTCTGGCACGAGACTGAAAAGAGCATTGTAACCACGCCCCTTCTGATAGCTCCCAAACATGTCGACATACTTTATAGAAAATACTGATCCTTCTACAGCAATTTATTGTAACTCCCATTCAAAAGTTGGGCTGCCGTTCAGTTTTGTCGATACAATAAATTGTATAAACGATTACCGATCGTAATGAAATTAGGTGTTGGCTTCTAGTTGTCAAACGCCAAATAAAACCAATTTTTATGAAATTTTGTATTAAGTAATAATTAGTCCGTCGGTGGTGCAATGGTTAGTGTGCGCGGCTCTTGTACATGAGATCCTGGGTTCGAACCCTGCTCTGACCACCTTCAAATTTCTTTCGACGGCGGTCACTTCGCATAGTGACGGCGACACTATCGAGTATATAGCCATGAAAAAGCTTCTCAACATACAGTTCGGAACTGGTGTAAAACTCAATCGGTGTAAAACTCAATCAGGTCCCAATCAGTGAGTCAAAACTGGAAAGCGCACAGCTCAGTGATTGTGAGAAGTTCTCCCCAGTCCCTTCATGGTATATAATGGGAAACCATTTATTTATTTTTAATATTTAGTCACGCGCCAGACTGGTATGAAAACTGGGCAATTTTGTCACTTCTTGTATGTCCCATACACTGCTGTGCGGTTAATCGACTCTGTATCTCCCGTAAATCACAACCGATCTTAATGAAATATCCAAACTGGAAAAATTTTAGTTTTTGTTGATATTCATTTTGATTGTTTCGTAGAATTTGATTTTAGTATTTGATATCTACAGATAATCCCTAGTGAACTCAATATAACCACCGATTACTGCACCCCCTCATTGACGTTCGATAACCTATTCTATGTCTGGTTTCCCAGAAGAATAGAGTGGGATAAAGGGGATTCACTGACAGGTTTTGACAGGCAAGCCTCAATTTATCATTCAAAATCCCTGACAAGTGCGGCGTTCCAGACAAGCGCCTCCCATGTCACTTAATCTAACAACGCTGCAACTAAACTCGTTAGTGAATGTAGGGAAAAACCTGTCGAGCTACGTCGGCTGGCCAATGTGATTCTTGTTTGGATACCAGGCCGCAAGGGTGTCCTAGGGAACGAAAGGGCAGACGAACTAAGGATTCTCTTCCACCAGACTCCATATGGTATCAGTCGCAACGCGTATAAGGTCGGTCAAAAGAGATATAATCCTGCATTACCTTGAACGAGCAAAGGCCAGATGGGATAGGACGGAAACGTGCGGCATATAACATCCACCGGACTAACTCCCTGATTAGCCATAATCGGTTGAACATATCAAGGCTAATTGCCGCGCTGACAGAGCACTCGCCAATCGGTAATCACGCAAGACGGCTGAATCTTTCATATAAAGACCAATGGCGTGCCTACGAAGAAGCAGAAGAGGATTAGACGGTGGAAAAACTCCTGTGTAGTTGTGCGTCCCTAATGAACCGACGCCGAAAGACTATGGGTCGTCCCTTCTTGCACAACTTGACTGAGATACACGATATAGATCTAGGGAATCCAATGAGGTATCTCCGATTAACAGGATGGATATTGACATGGTTCGTTAGACTGTCCGGAGTGATGCGGTATGCAAACCGCTGTTTCAAGGCACTAATTGGTGCTTAATTAATAGTAAATTTAGCACCCACGGGAACCAACCAACCAATTTGATATCAAAAACTTATTAAAATATCGTTCGGAACCGGTGTTAAACTGTAGGTCCCATTCAGTTAATGTAAAAACTACAAAGCGCATATCTCAGTGCTTGTGAGAAACTCCAGTGCGAAGAATTGAGAAAAATGCGCACGATACAAATGTTATAGTCGGATCATAATTTTTGAATTTGTGAAAAAAAAACAAAGGACAAAATGGCAGGGGGCAGAGGGAGAGAGTGAAAAGGCCGAAATGTGCAGGATGATACCGAACATTTTTCCGGAGGGTAAGAAGTTCGAATAACAGGCCGAATAGTGGGCTGCACTCCCTGCAAGGACGAGAAGGGAATCTGGTGACAGATAAGTATTGTGTGTTTAAAATGTGTAGAAACCACATTTCAGCACCCAGATTCTTCCACTGAAGATCAGGAAGTAATGATTGTGGAAGGCAGTGTTTACGCTACGCCAAATCCCGGAAAAGACCCTCGAAAATCAAATCGATTCATACCATAATTTTGTCGATTACAAAGCTGCTTTCGATAGCCCCATTCGGGGAAAATTGTACGAAGCTATGTCTGATCTTGGTATTCTGACAAAACTGATCCGCCTTTGTAGAATGACGGTGGCCAATACCAAATCAGCAGTGAAGGTGGGGAAAGACCTAACCGAACCATTCTGTATCAAGCGAGGACTGGGACAAAGCGTCACACTTTCGTTCAATCTCTACAACATCATAATGGAGATAATAATGAGACAAGCTGCCGCAAATATGATCAACACCATCAACACGAAAGGCCATATATTGCTGGCGTGTGCAGAGGACATAGTCATCATTGGGCGAAATTTGGGAGAGGTTAGTGCAGTGATTTCTAGAATTGGAAATGTAACAGCGAAGCTGGGTCCTTGTAGTTAATGAAGGCAAAACAAAATTGATGGTGTCAACGACTAGACAACCTCTCGACTTGGCCCGTAATTAAACGTCGACAACCGATTTAATTTTGAAGTGATAGATGAATTTATCTACCAGGGATCCTCCGTAAGCAAGGACAACAACGATGGCCTGCCGATGAGTAGGAGAATTGTGCTTGCAAATGGATGCTATTTTGGGCTCAGCAAGCAGTTTAGAAACAAATCCCTCTCTCAGCGGACAAAAATTCAGCTGTACCAGCCTCTCATTTCACCTGTCCTGGCATATGTCTCCGAAACTTGGGTTATATCGCAAGCGGACGAAAAAGACCAGGGACTAGTCGAGAGAAAATATATGGCCCTCTTAAAGAAACCGAAGAGTACCACCTTCGTAGGAACCAACAGCTGTATCTTTTGTATTCTGACGTGGACATAGCTAGGCGAATGAAATTCGACTAATTGCCTTGACTAGGCCATATTATCAGAATGGATGAAGATCAACCAGTGTGAAAGGTTTTCGATAACGTTGCCGATGGAAGCAAGAACAGGCCCCAACTAAGAAAGACCAGACCGAAAAATTCCTTAGTATATTAGCTGTTACCAACTGGCAAGAAAATGCGAAGGATAGAACCAGTTGGAGAAATATGTTAACATTTTTTTATTTGTTTGTTTAATTAATATGTGTAAGACATCTGACCTCACGACGTTGGAAAATAGTCAAAAAAAGTAATATCCATTATGGGAGGATTCCATGACAATGTGAAATTCTAGCCATTTGAAAAATATTATATCGACGTTTAAATATCAAAACCTCAGAAGTCAAAAATTGGCCATTTTCGGATTACTGATGATATGAGTTGAAAATATTATTCTGCATGTACTGTAGCTTTGTAAAACAGCATTAAATGTTTTTTCCAGAATGTCTTTCAGAAATGGAAATTACATCAATAATTTAAAAATATCCAATAACTTTCTTATCTTTCAGTTTTGTTGGTCTCCTGACAAATATGAATTTTCGACTTATGACTTATGAGGTTTTGGTATTTAATCTTTGATATCAGGGTAGCTGATGAAAGGCGCTACAAAAAAAATTTAATAACTTTTTTCTATTTAATGAATCTGGTTAATTTTTTTTTTAGTTTGCAGATTAATTTTAAGATTTAAAAAAAATGGATGACTGGGACACTGAAAAAAGAATTTGAGTCCATAGTTTCGATCCAGAGACAGTATAGGCGTACATTTGGCGGCAATCCTCTGAGCAGATGGACCATAATGAGACTTGTTAACAATTTTGCCGAGCATGGGACACCCAACAGCAGACCTTACCATCGAACAGTCATCGACAGTCATTGCAGTCAATTATGCACAAAGATTTGGACTTGTTCCCAGATAAAAATTCAAATGGCCAAAAAACTGAATGCAGCAGACTTCCCGATTCGCTTGGAATTTTGCCAGAAGATGCTTCAAATGGTGGAAGAGGAAGGAAACATGTTGGACTGTCTTTTCATGACTGACGAGGCCCATTTCGATTTAAACGGCAACAAAAACAAACAAAATTGTCGAATATGGAGTGTTTCCAACCCACAGATACTCCATGAGGCGGAATTGCATCCACTTCGTGTCACAGTGTGGTGTGCAGTTTCATCACGCTGGCCTGTCAGGCCCTACTTCTTCGAAGAAAAGGGTTACACCGTTACGGTTACTGGAGACCGTTACTTGGCATGCTGAGAGAGTTTTTCTATCCAGAATTACGCCGAATGAGAATTTATTTCAAGTCTGTGTGGTTTCAGCAATATGGTGCAACTCCTCAAATAGCCCGGCCTGTTGTGACAGAATTACGACGAAAATTTCCCAATAAGCTGATATCCAGAAACTCCACATTCCGTTGGCTCCCCAGGTCGCCTGACCTTACTGCACCTGCCTTTTTCTTGAGGGATTATTGCAAGCAGGAAGTCTACAAAGCAAAACCAACAAATTTGAATGAACTAAAAATTCGAGAAACAATTGCGGCTATTCCTGTCTGAACTCTCTAAGCAGTAATGAACAACTTTTTGGTAATATGCCCGCACATGCATCAACGAGCAGTGGGGGCATTTAAATTACATTATTTTTAAAACTAATTAATATATATTTAATAAAATTTAGTGAGCTTTAACATGATTGAAAGAAAAATGAAGTACATATACTGAAAAAATTTATTTGAGTTTCTTAATGTAGCAATATTCATCAGCCACCCTGTTTTAAACGTCGATATACAACTACTCAAAAATTAGGAAGATGGTTTTTTTATCTATAATAATTTAGAAAAATTATGAGATGTGTATCATTTTTTGTAAATACTCATATTTGGTTGGATTGCAAAAAAATTATACTTATTTTCTATACTTTACGCAATTTTTCAACAAAATTAGGAATTCATCGCCACGGGAAAACACCAACGCGATATATGGAATTGCAAACTTCCATTTTACTAAACTAAGGCGAAAGTTGTGAAGTGTAGAAGACATAGCTAATCCCTGGACAAACCTGTATTTAACAATTGATCTTTATCTATTTTATAGATTTAAGTTACACTATGTTCTGTAGACGCTGAAAAATCTGTCGTTTTTTGTTGGTTGGCTGCAAATATAGTATGTGTTTATAGATCGTCGCAAATACAATATACTTGTGCCCAAACAAATCGTGTTTGCTATTCAATATAACATGTTTGAGACTCAAAGAGTGATATGTTTGTGATATAAAAACAGCCGTGTTTGTTGCACTGTTTATGCTCTCTCGAGAGCAAGAGAATAAAAGAGGGATTGTTTACTTGAATTTTTGCATTATTCTCTCAGTGAGTGATTTATAAATATTCCTGAATGTGCGTGTAAATTGCAGATGCAGTCAGTGTTTCATATTTTGGCTGATGTATTCCGTTCTAGTTTCACGTATTCAGTCGTCAACGGTTCACCGGATAGAGGATATCACAAGCGTTTGATCAGTGAAAAAAGAATAAACGAAGGCTCGGACGCTTAAATGGTTTATGATATTGCTTTGGTTTTTGTGCATGTGTTTCGCATATATTTATGTGTGCTACGAAAATGAGAAACGATTTTGAGGAAAGAAACTGGAAAGGCCAACAACGTGAATCTCTTTTTCTGCCCGAGACTCTACTGGAAAAAATCGGACTGACGGACCATTTGTGAAATATAATATTACAAAAAAATAACACAAGTAATTAATTGTTTCTAATTTTTCGACCTTTATTTTATTTATTCTTGACTAATTATTCAAGCTTAAGGTCACTTCTGATTGTATACAACTTTTTGTTTTTCTCTTTACTCTCACGATATTTTGATTTTTATAAATATTTGTATATAAGTATATTGTTTATATACCAGCGCATAGTGATAACCAAGGCATAGTTGAAACCTTCTGAAAACAAAAACGTGAGAGACAAGTAGAAGCAAAAGGGCAGCAGAATTCCATTTCGTAAAAAAAGTAATGCATTCAATGTAATAAGGGTCATTTTAAATATTTTAATTTTTTGTATTAATTATTAATAAATGTGAATATATATTGTTAAAATTAATTATAATAAATAAAGAAAGAAAGAATAATTCATTTCGCATATGTTTCCATTTAAGCATATGGAGGTTTGGGAGAAACACGTGAATGCTCCCACGAAAGAATATGCATGTTTGGGATCAAGCACGCATATGTTTCCACGTAAAAGCATTCATATGTGTCAGTAAACATGCTAATGTTTGCATTTACATACACCCGAGTGTGGAGCTTGCAAACATGTAAATGTTTGAAGTGAGTTGCAAACATATACGTGGTTCCTGCAGAATATGTTTGGGAGAATATGTTACAGAGGCAGTTTTTTTCAGCGTGTACTTGACTCGATTTGTCTGAACGTCAGAAAATATAAAACAAATTTATTACAAACATGTGTGTTAGTGGACATATTTTTTTTCTCAGCGGAAAGTCCTTGTTTAAAATTTAGTTGAAATACACTTTTTCTATATGTGTAATAGTTTCGCTGAAATTAGGATGCAACTCTCATAATTTCGAATGTTGGTTAACTCTAAGCGTCCCGTACTTGACGGGACTTGATTCCTTTTTATCTTCCGTATTTCCAGAGTCATCTAGAAATTCTATGTAGGATTAAAGACCAGGATGTAATCTGTTAAATAGTATAAAAAATGGTGGATCAGTTAAGAACTAGGTATAACATTAAAACTAAAGTTTGTTGAATTTGCCTGTACGTGACCATGGAATGCTCCTATATGACATTGTCATTGTATAACTGAAAGAAGACAAATAATGTTGGCATTTTTTTATGACGATTCCAAATGTTTCGTTGATACATATTTAGAAAAGATGCCTAAATTATGTTTTGTATATTCTTCAAAATATATGCCGATTTTCTTCATAGATTTGATTATGATGAAATTTGTCGTAAAAAAGAAAAAAAATAACGTGGGCGTTCTTTATGACGATTCCAACTGTTCCGCTGATAAATATTCACAGACGATGTCTTTATATTATGTCTAAATGTCTAAATATATGTATATATATTAAACAATATAGACCGATTTTCTTCATAGATTTTATTGTGATCAAATTTATCATCCGTTCTAAGGCGGCTTATTGAGTTTGGAAGAAAATCGTTGCTCCGATAATTAAAACCAAGAATTGACTCAATACAACATACATTCAATTAAAATTATGTATCTGGAAAAATAAAAAGAGGCATTCCAGCGGCGGAAGTCGCAAGGCCTTCCACAAATAAGACATACGGAATGGTTCTTTTGTAATGCCTTTGTAAAATAAGCCCTGCGGAATGCATGAATTTTTTCATAAGATGTAACCAAGAAGAAGATTTTTAAAATTTTGAGTACTTTCTTTTCACATTCTTTTTAACCGTAATCTAATTGGAAAATTTCATACAAATTTTAAAATTATATTGTTTAATTAATATTTGTCAGGGTATTTTTAAAATTTTCAATTTGAAGTTGGGCTTGGTAAAACTTTCTAAGATAGATACATACATACTTATAAACAAATATGTAGAAGTGGATATTGATTTTGTGATAAAATAAATTATTAAAATTTTGTTTTTATTTAACAAAAATAAATTAAAGTAAAGGCATTCTAAGGCCTTCCTCTTTGCATGCCTTCTAAGGCCTTCTGTAGGAAGGCCTTGCCTCCCAATCTCACGCAATGTTATAAAAGAAACGAGGAGGTAATGTGTAGGGAAGGCCTTCCACATTTTAAAGAAAGCCTGTTTGCTCATGAATTCAGGCCTTCCAGGTCATGTCTTCCGCCGCTGGAGATGTAATGGTGATTCATTAACGTCTTGAGGATTGTATTCGCTCCAACTGATCATTAACTGCATGAGTGGCTTGCTCACTAGGTCGATTATGTGGACCTCAAAATGGACGAGTTCTCTATGAACTTTGCGAACAAAACTGTTTTTTCTAAGTCCATTTCCAGAATTTGAAAGCGTTGTTGCAGCGTTTAATGATTCCGGATGACTTGCCAAACCTTACAGAACAGAAATACCAACACAGTTTGACATTCTCAGCTGTGAAACCATTGTTATCGACATCGATAGTTCTCATGTAGCTAAAAAATTACCCTTTATTTTATTGTTTTGTCCATCGTCTTGCCTTACTTTCTTACTGAGAGTGCAGAGATCTTTGTGCGCATGTATATTAATTAAAGCGTTTTTCTTTTGTTTTTTTTATTGAAAGATTCGACGTACAATCTGCATCATTGTAGATCTAAAGTATATAGAAAAAATCCAATGTTTGTTTCTATATTTAGTTATAATATTCCATGTTTACGTCAAGAGATTGACATATTATTTGATTACTATCAAACAGCTGTTAATGTGGCAGGACGTGGCAATCTCATCAATACTAATTTAAAAGAAACAGGGCACAACCAAATTGTATTGCACCAAAAATGTTCCTTCAGTTTTATGTTCCTTACGTTGCGCTGTGATATACACTAACGGACACAATAAACTGCAATTGAGCGACAAAGATCCATATTCTGGAAAAATATATCTACTTTTATTTTTGTAAATTATACCGAAAGCATATTTATTTAAGTCTGTGTATACTGTGAAAAAACATGACATAGAGTATTTTTTTAAATTCATTATTTTGCAGAAACACAAAATAAAGTGCAAATTGATTTTTTATTCTAACGAAAACATATTTTAATATTGTTTAGTACTTTCTTGCTCGTCCTTTATACTCTTCCACTGTTTTACACCCTTTTAGAATACTTCTGACCCAATTTTTTAAAATGTTATTCGGAATTTTTTTCCATTCTCTTCATAGCTTGGCAGGGCTCCCCAGTCACAAGCGTGAATACACACTGCGGTGGCTTAACGACAGTGATGCCAACTTCGTAGTTTAACCGTTACTTGTGGTGATTTTTGATTTTCAACAACCACTGATGTTCAAAATTCACTGTCAAAAGACTTGGGATTTTAACCATTTTCGGGTTGCGTCTGTAGCGATTTTTACTCTATAAATTTTTTTCTCAATTGTAAGGGTTGCATTTATATTTCATTACTACGGGCATTACTACTGTTGCCAGATGAAAACTGGAATTTCCATTGGGAATTTTGACATTTTCTGGCATAAATACACATAGAACTTTTTCACTTACGAGCACTAATTGTTATACAGGGTGGAGCGCAGGAATTTACTATTTATCACTGCAGGCTGTGGTGGCACTGTTGGTCGTAGAGAATGTAGTATCTGGCTGATGGTAGATTTGTAGTCGTCTGCCTTTCAGTTGCCATCATGCATTGGATACGTGAGGAGAGGTCATTTTGTTTTGAAGCGTATTTTTCAAATGCGCACTCGATCATTGCAGTGCAGCGTGCTTTTCGTTTACGATTCGCTATTGCGGTACTGGAGTAAAACAAACCCCAGAGAACTGCACCAGAAACGTCACTGTTTGGGGCGCCATATCGCGAGTAGGCATCATTGGCCCTTACTTTTTCCAGGATAACCATCTTGCCGTAACTGTGAACTCCGAACGGTACTTGACTATGACACAGTATTTTTTTCAGCCAGCTCTTGAGGCAATGCAATTAAAGGATAGATACATGGTTCCAACAGGATGGTGCCACTGCACACACAGCGAGGATAACCATGAATTGTTGGAGGCAAATGTTTCCTGCACGGCTTATCTTTTTAAGGGTGATGTGAACTGGCCGGCACGCTCACAGGGCTTAGCCGCACGCGAGTTTTTCCTTTGGGGTTACCTGAAGTCTAAGGTGTATATCAATCGTCCCAACACCTTGGAATAATTGGCAGAATACCAAATTGGCAGAATACCAGTCGACATGCTTGTTAGAGTTCATGAAAACTTCAGAAAACGTATGCAGCAGTGTGTGGATAGGGAAGGCCGACATTTGCCCGATACACTATTTAAAACCATGTAATTTAAAAATTAATTATTTTTTATTTCATTCCCAAATATGCAAATTACCGCGCTCCATCCTGTACTTACAGTGTGTTGAAAAATTCTTCTCGGTCCAAAAATGGAATTAATCCGTAATCATTTTCGTGCGATGATTTTTTACGATTCAAGGATTATCGAGACAAGAGAGTCTCAATCAAAAACGAGTGTAAATCTCTGGCACCAACAGTTCAGTCTCGGACGCCGTTCGCTCCAGGATGAATTTCATGAAAGTCGGTCGGTTTGGAGGAAACCATCAATGCTGTGCGTGAACTGTTAAAGCAAGACCGACATGTGATATACCGTGAAATTGGGGCATCCTTGGGCATTAGTATGACAGGAATCAAAAAGATATTACATGTTCATTTGGTCATGGAAAAGATTTGTTCTCATTGATGCTATATAATTTGCCGAATGCTCAAAAAAAGGCTAGTGTCGATTGAAGCAAAGAAATGTTAAAAAAATTCAACCGCGCTAACTTAAATGCAGTGTATAACATCGACACAGGTGAAGAATCATGGACCTATTCATATGAGCCCGAAACAAAACAGCAATCGACATACCGAAGCAAATGATCGAGTTTTTTCCAGTATAGCCGGTAATATGGCCGCACTACCTTCAGTGGATCGAAGGACTGTCAATTCTGAGTAGTATACCGCCATCTGTTTGCCAACAAATGGAAATAAGAAATAAGGAAAAATAACAAGAGAAAGCATATCATTTTGAATACGGGCAATGCGAGCTCTCACAAATCAACTGACACAATGGGACATGTGAGCACTCAACATGTCGAATTGATGGGTCATTCGCCTTACTTCTTTTTACTGCGTGGTCAACGTTTTTCGACGCCCGAAGCAGCTGTTGAAGCGTTCAAAAACCATGTTTTGGAAAAGGGGCTTCGAAAATTGGTTTCAGCACATGCAAAATATACTTATACTTTATTGAAAATAAAACCATTTCCAATGATAAATGATTGTTTTTTATTGCTGGACCCGAAATAAAACTAGCAACCTCTTGATAAAAACTGTTGCAAATATATAGGGTATTTAAAGGGAGTTTAAAATGTTTTATTCGTCAAGAAAAATAATGCACTTTATCATTTTAAAATATAATCACGTATTTTTTGAGGTAATTGTGATTTTTTTATTGGATTGTAAGGAAGACATGTTCCGATTAAATATGCAGTACACCATCCGTCAAATGGCCCCCACTGCTCTGATGACAGGCAATTCATCTTTTCATGAAATTTTCCATGACTTTTTAACAGAGATGTGGCTGTATCTCACCAATGACGCGTTGGATCTCGGATTTGAGCTCAGGAATTGTTTCTGGTTTATTCGCATAAACCCGATATTTCACAAAACCCCAAAGAAAGAATTCGCACTGCGTTAAATCGCAGGATCTTGGTTGACAGTTGACATCAGCATTTCTTGAGATAATTTGTTCTGGAAATCGTTGTTGCAATATATCGCATATTTAATGCGCGGTGTGGCATGTGTCGCCGCCTTGCTGAAACGACGTATTGTCCACATCCATGCCGTCCAGTTGAGGCCACAAGAATTCCGTTATCATATTCTTGTAACGAATACCGTTCACACTCACCTCAATTTCGGCCCCATCTTCAAAAAAGTAAGGCCCAATCACGCCGCCTGACCAAAATCCAAACAAGACAGTGGCTTGTTGTGGGTGTATGTGTTTCTCATGCATTGCACGAGGATTTTCTGAGCCTCAAAGTCGACAATTTTGTGTATTATCGAAGATGACTTTTTGATGTGTTAACATCTATCGGCACGGGTAGGGCAATCTATCAAAGTCAACACATGCAAACAACACACAGCGTTAGCATCACATACGTGGTTATTGTACAACAATAGTCTCCGCCTGAAGATATGTATGATGGTATTGATGTAGCCGCAGCGAACAAACAAGCAGGTCGCCGTCGCCAAAGAGTATTGAATAGTATAGAGAATTCATGGAACGAATTGTATTACTCAAAAGCACTGGCGACATCTTGCGAATGATTCAAAACGTATTACTCTCTTTTTGTCATCACTTGGTCCATTCATAATTTTTGTGTAAAACATTTATGCTTTTTGTATTATTTTATGTAATAATATTGTCGAAATGGAGCATTTATATTGAAATATTCTATAAAGCGAATAAAACTCGTTTATGCTCTTTTACTCAGACTCTCTACATGAGAGCGGAAAAAGAGTGCAATAAGTTCCCTATATTATTCAATACTTGTTGTCGTCGCTCTGTTTATGACAAAACAAAAGCAATTACTTCAGTGAGCTAGTTGTTGCTTTATTTATTTTAACAATATTACACCTAATGTTAAAGCAGATGTAAGAAAGTGCAATAGCAAAAGAGCCTTCAGCACAAAAACTATTATTTTTTTTATTTTCCATTGTAACATTTACTAATGTGTTCATAGAAATCGAACAGATACCGTGTAACTAAAAGGTGTTAACACATCGCCATGGGTTCGAACACTCAGTGATTATTTTTTTTGGAATTTCCTCCATTGCCCATTGAACGAATTGTCAGCGCTTTCCGTGGTGTGCCAGCTTGAGCTCCGAAATAGGCTGAATTTTGTGCGCATGACCAATATTTTCAAGTGGAAGTTTTCAACTATAGCGAGTTTTTCTTTGGAACAGATGTCACTAGTGCACTGTATTGGGCAAATATATTACGAGTGTATGGCTGTGTAGTAAGAAAATTTCTGTGAGAAATAGTAACAATCTAAGTAGTGATCTGCACAGTGGGACACGAAAACATTTTTTTGGACAATTTAAATTTTAGACCATAGTTCTTATTCGAATTGAAAACTTTTCGTTTAAATTAAAGGAAAATCAATTCTGCATAGATCTTGTATATTGTAATATCCTTGCTGATATTTAGAATTTTTTTGCAAACGTTTGAATTTGTATTCAAAGGTGACCGCGTCATTTTATAAAGTTTAATGCCGTTCGTTTTGAATGAATTGAACGAACGTTTAATGCTAATTTCTGTAATTGGGTATCAGCGATAGGTACCGCAGAAAATTTGTGCACTGTATTACAGTTTGCAAGTATGGGTAGATAAATATCACTAGATACGAGGGAACTTGTTACAAAATATTGCAATATATCATTGGTAGAAGACACAACACAATTGCAAAATAGTTGATATATATCAATATTTCGCAAATTTTGGAATATTTGCAAAATCATCCAATATCTCGCAAGCCGAAAATATGTAGCCCAAATACGATTCATTGTACGAAATTTATAAGAAGTATCCAGCTGAAAGTGCAGTTAAATATCGATAAATATTTCAGCAACATCTGGAACCGATGTCAGCTCCAGTACAATACATACAACACTACTTGCTAATGGACCCCATTGCAGTATTCTAAGAAGAAACCTATTGGCTAATATCCAAAGTCAACCAATAAGGGCGACTTGAGTTTGCTAGTAAGTACTAAAATCAAGCAAGACATTTATTTCAAGAAAAGCAAAATTTGTAACTACGAGAGTAAATTCGAAATTGGTGGTAAACGAAATCCCGTCCAAATTTGGAGAAGCAAAAGCAAAGAATTTGATGAACAAAATGTAGCACCTACAATAAACCACGGCTGGGTTACATGAAGTTTTGGGGTTGCATGGCAGCGAGCGGAGTTGGGAAATTATTATTTATTGAAATAATATTAACTAAAACAGAATACCTTCTAATTTTTAAAGAAAACTTGGGCCCAATGTCGAATTGCTGTGTTTGGATAAGATTTTGATCTCCCAACAGGATAATAATCCCAGGCGCACATCAAAACTGGGTAAGGTATGGTTACTTTAGCACTTTCCTACACTAATGATCTGATCGAACATTTGTGGGAGCAACTTGATCGGGAAATAAGAATGAGTGTAATCAGAACAGAAAATCTCTCAAGTCCATCATAATGGAAGAATGCTAAACAATTTTCGAAAATTTATTTAAATCGATGCCGAAGAGATAACAAGCTCTTATTAAACCAAATATTGAAACACATTATTTAAGAATAATTTTTGCATTGTTCACTTATTTTGACGCGACAATCGTATACAGTACTTTTTGTTTTAGCCATAGAGTAATGTCCTATAGGGCTGCCATTCTCCTTATCTGACATTTACTTTCACACTATGCGTGGTGCGGTTGGTGCGATATTGAGTTATTTGATATAAATTGAATTACACCAGGTGGAATTACAAAAATTTTAGACTTACATTTTACATGTCGAAAAGCTGTGCAATTTAAACGTATTTTGGACTTTTTTTATTGTATTTAATTAATTGTTCGTATATATTTGTGGTGTATTTACACAAAAAAAATTACCGCAGAAACCAAATTGCCGTTGATGATTTATTGTTGGTTGGTTTGAGCCATTGCCTCTATCTGGTATTATTAAAGCAATACTTTCCAACATCCAACCGCTCATCTGCAACACACCAAATGTGTTGAGAGATCTGGCGAGTCTATACGTCATTACACTATGGAGTGGCTATGTATTTTTTGTAGTTGTAAGATCTTTGTTGATATTTTTTCATAAATTGATAACGGTCAAAGCCCATGTTAACAAAATATAAAGATCTGAATTAATTATTATTTTTTAATATTGTATTAAATTTGAAAACCTATATAACAAACGTGTCTACATTCTTATGACGCTCACAGTATATATATTGATTATTTTTTGACTTGTCTACTGCCCAAATGGATAACAGAAGTATTTGTTTTCCCTTTTTTTTAATATTTTCTTTTAATAATTTGTATCTAATTCTTCGACCTTTACTTTATTAATTATTCTCGACTAATTATTCCAGCTTAAGGTCTCTCCAGATTTCATATAACTTTTTGGTTTTTTTCAATATTTCAATTTTTCAAACATGTTTGTTATAATTAATATAAAAACTTTCCTGAAGAAGATTTCCAAAGGAAATCGAAATATTGAAAAAAACCAAAAAGTTATATGAAATCTGGAGAGACCTTAAGCTGGAATTAACAAACATGTTTGTTTGTTATAATTAATATAAAAACTTTCCTGAAGAAGATTTCCAAAGGAAATCGAAATATTGAAAAAAACCAAAAAGTTATATTAAATCTGGAGAGACCTTAAGCTGGAATAATTAGTCGAGAATAATTAATATTTTCTTTTGCAATTGATTAATTTTCAGTAGTTCAGTGGAATTTAGTAATTATTAAATATTTTGTCTTTGTTTTTCATCGCCAAACTTTTTCGTTTTTCCCATTATACTTTATATCACCAATAAGACAAGACGTTGCTTTCATCGCCGCATTGAGCAAACATTTCAAATGATGATGATGGGAAATATGATGCTTCTTTGAAAAACATTTTGCACCTATTTAAAGAACATGAAGAAAAACGTACGATTTTTTCCATTTCAACCAATCCCATGAGAAAGAAACAACTTCGTGTAAACAAAAACAATTTTTATTCGAGTGTGGAGGTGTGAAATGTTTAATCCATATGACGCATACACTCGACAGAATTCTTCAAGGTGAAGAATATACCCCACGCATGAAATGTGTATACACTTTTTAGTTCATCCACTATGATTCCACTTTGCAGAGAAACAAGTATAAATATCTATACATATAATTGGATATTTCGTGCATAACATCCACATCCGTCTGATCTGCACCGCGCACACATCACAATATGGGGAATAGATTTTGTCCATAGCATTTCCAATTTCTCGGTTTGTGCTCGCGTATCCACTAGAACGATATCTGAAATTGAGAAATTGTGTAGATTTCCGCACGACCCAAGGGGTACTACACTAAGTGCGTTGCCAATTATTTTATATGGCTGGCGTCCCCAGTAGGCCTACAAACCATAGAATTCCTCTTGTTTTACATGGCAGGCAGTCGCGATAGACACTGGCCATAGATTTTTGTCACATAATAATTGCCTACATAATAGACAGTATTTTCCGTGGAACAACCATAATGTAGTTTCCAAACAAATTTGCCCTAGATTCAAAATACTTACCACTTACCGACTATGCACTCGGTAAAATAAGTTTCGCCGAAATATGTAGTATAGACATTGCGTATGTGTTCACTTGTGCGATTGCATCTGCGGACTGATCTTCGAAATGTATTATTTGGAACTGAGAACACCTCGGTTCCCTGAATATTGTATGGAAGTTGTGCCACCCGCACGCACAATACCAGACGCAACCAATGTGCACTTTGTTTATATTGTATATTAATTTGCATTTGGTGTTGCCAGAATATTCAATAGCAGAGTAACATAAATACACGCAGAGAAATTTTCGTGTTTTGATATAAACATAGAATGGACATGCCTCGAATCAAAACGAAGAATCGTTTGAACAACGCGTTATTAGACAAGTACGTCCAAAGTGTGTAGAATTGCTTGGAGTATGCAAAATATTAATTGATTAATATGTATGATTTTTTATTGATATAGTTCTGGCTCCATATCAAATTCTGAATTGATCTAATCATGTCAGACTGTACGCTGCGCTGCGCCTTAACTAAAATTAAATAAAAAGGTCTTACACCTATAAAATTAGTAGAGATTCTGAATTTACAATGCTCATACATGAGAAAAGTCGAAAAACTAAAATAATCTGTGGAGAGATTTTTAAATAAATCCACTTTGAACATTTTTGCGCACGAAGTACGATATTTTGGAAAATATCGGCGATACTATCGAGTATATAGCCATGAAAAAGCTTCTCAAAATACCGTTCGGAATCGGTGTAAAACTGTAGGTCCCAATCAGTGAGTGAAAACTGAAAAGCGTAAGCGTGATTGTGAGAAGTTCTCCCCTGTCGTTTCATGGGATTTAATGGGAAACCATTTATTTATTTATTTAGAAAGGAAAAAATTATATAATAATAATTTTTAAGTGCTAATTCTATTAAACTTTTATTATTTCAATATTTTAGTACTAATAAAATATAAAAATGTAACATAATGTAATTATAATTACATCAATTTAAACATGTGAAACATTATATCTACAAACAGCGCTCAAAAGGTGTTTAGTATAATTCGGGTTATTCGGGATACCCAAAAAATGCTAATCCTTCGCCGTTTTTTTCACAGAACTGTTCTATGTGAAAAAAAACTGCATGAACCATTGGTGTAACGCTGACACCTAAGTCCATGTAGCTCTTTTTGAAAGCTTCGATACATGCTTTGTAACACACGATTCTAAGCAAAAAATTTAAAATGCAGAAGTTAGTGGGAATCCCTATTTTAGGAGTTATGGGCCTCTAAAGTTCGTGATTTTTGTGGCACGATTTTTTTTCGACTATTAGGTTTTCTGGTGGTGGTGCAATGGTCAGTGTGCGCGGCTCTTGTACATGAGATCCTGGGTTCGAACCCTGCTCTGATCACCTAAAATTTCTTTCGGCGGCGGTCACCTCGCATAGTGACGGCGACACTATCGAGTATATAGCCATGAAAAAGCTTTTCAAAATACCGTTCGGAATCGGTGTAAAACTGTAGGTCCCAATCAGTGAGTGAAAACTGGAAAGCGCACAGCTCAGTGATTGTGAGAAGTTCTCCCCGGTGCCTTCATGGGATGTAATGGGAAACCATTTATTTTTTATTTTTTAGGTTTTCTGGAACGGGGCCAGGGAGAGGAATATCTCTGTTGCAAATTTTGGATTTCGGAATTTGTTGATTTTTGGGAAAATTTACCCATATAAAAGTGTCCCTGCGTGGACCCGTTTTTTGGGCCTTGTGGGTCCCCATAGGTCCGGCCGGTAAAAGAATTTTGGTTTTTGAAATCCCCTTATTTTGCTCGACTTTCGGTTTTTTTTTAAATTTTATTTAATCCTTATCTCATACTGGCACTCATATATAGTGTCACAACTACTGTACATACATAAATGATACATAAATACATACATTTATACAAATCGTACCTACATACATATTATCCTTTAACAAAATTAATGAATGGTTCAAAATTAATGAAATTGTACATTATATTAAATAAAGATGTTTCAATATGGCTTTTTTAGAAAAAGTATTTTCAAATTCAATAAAATGTGTGTAATGTAAAGGATGGCCTATGTAATAGATTATACTTTACAATGTCGATATAATGTCTGCAATTTTTCTCTATAGTTTCCCATATTTACATGAAAAACATACTTCATTCCTTCAATGTAAACTGTTTCTTAGCATTAATGACAGTCCACAAATTCAAAAACTGCAACAATGAAGGAGTTCATTGAAGTAATGTAACATTTCATAGCATCAAAGGAACTTTTAATTGCATCAATTTAAACCCATTAATGTAACCCATTCATTGATGCTATGAAGCGTTTTTCTTTCAGTGTAGCTTCAAATCGGTCGCAATTGTGCCGTGGAAAGGGCTTATATTAAACGTTGAAAAGAGCTGATCTACATTCTAATAATTTTCTTGCGGACTTGGAACGGCTGCTAGAATGAATAGTCGTTTAACTCCAGAATCCTTAAAATTCCTTGCTGCTATCCCCTCATCATAGTTCGCACGCTTACCGCTGCACTCAAACCGCGACTCATTTGATTGAACAGAAAGATACATTTCTAAAAATCGGCCTCCTCCATCAATACCCAATTTTAAGTGAACATCCAGTACATCTCGTTTATTTGCCACATACTGAACAAAAGCAGGAACATCATTGCAGTTAACTCCAAACGCAGGAGCATCCTAGACTTCATCGCCTTTTACACAAACAAAAGGTAATTCCTTAAAATCAAAGTAATCGTCGACAGAATGAGCTATGTTATTAAGTTCCAATTTTAATCCTGGTTCAATTGCTTTTCTACTTCTCGTACACACACTCACAGAAAAATTCGGTTGATACAGCCGAATTAGCCGTAACCGAATTAAGAGGTTGTCACAACCGAATTAGAGGTTGGCACAACCTCATCAGAGGTTGACACAACTTCATTAGAGGTTGACACAAAATCTTTAGAGGTTGACACAACTTCATTAGAGGTTGACACAACCTCATTAGAGGCTGCCACAGCCGAATGAGAGGTTGGCACAACCTCATTAGAGGTTGACTCAACCTCGTTAGAGGTTGTCATTCGAATTAGAGGTTGGCACAACCTCATTAGAGGTTGTCACAGCCAAATTAGAGGTTGTCACAGCCGAATCAGAGGTTGTTACAACCGAATTTAAATACTGTCATAAATTAATTATTAAAGTTTTTTTATTATTAAGTGATGATTTATTTTCTTGTATTTTTATAAATGAATTAAAGAGCGAGAAATAAAGTCATATATATGGGGTAATCTATATAAGTAGAATAATACATTTAATTTACATGCCTCTTCCAACCTTTATTGAAGTCCCGCCATCATGGGACACCGCACTAATTCTGACGTGTTGTATCGGTTGCTCTAGGTCCAACGCCGTTTTGTATCCAGACTACCGCATATATATCTGCTGTTGATATCTGCTTAAATAACATCTGGAAAATAAGTCGGTTTAATACAAAATATATTTTACTTACCTTTTTAAAATAATGTTTGATTATAAAATTTTAAACGTCAGATTTTAAATACATCGAATTATGTATTTAAATACATAGAATATTGTACCTACAGAATTCATGAGAAATCCGGTTACAGCAATCGAATTGACGCCAAATTCGGTCGTTGCAACCGAATTAAGGCTAGATTCGGTTATTGTGACCGAATTGAACCAAATTCGATAGTTGCAACCGAATTGATGTCAAATTCTGTTACTACAACCGAATTGAGGTTGGTTGACACCAGATTCGGTTAACCCAACCGAATTAGGTACCAATTTCGGTAGTTGCATCCGAATTAATTTGAAATTCGGTTGTTTCAACCGAAATTTTAAAAAATTTAGTTGACTGAGCGAATATAATTTGAAGATTCAGTTGTCACAACCGAATCAATTATGAAACGAGGTTGCTTCAACCGAATTTCGGTTGTGGAGACTAAATTCGGTTGTTACAACCTCCATCCGGTTGTGACAACCTCAATTCGGTTGTGGCAACCTCAATTCGGTGGTAACAGCCGAATTTACGGTTGCTACGACCTCTTTTCAAACAATTAGTTCTCTGAGTGCACCCGAATGGAAGCCATAGTTTTTAAAGTTGCACGATCACTTAAATTCAAATCGCTTTTGATTTTTAACATACCATCCACAGATAATGTAGATGAGTTTGTTGTAGAAAGGTTTTGAATTGAAGTGGTTTGCCGTGGATATGTGACAACCGCAAAGCTGAAGGCTCTTGATCACCCTTAGAATCTTCTTTTACTTTTTCTTTAATCACACGTGACATGATTTGATCATTCGTTTATAAAGATCCATCTGGTATATGATTTTATAGATTTATTACTCGACATTTCAAGCCACATTTGTGTGGTTTGCCTTTTGTAATCTCACTGAAGCACACGTCGCACCGTTTTGTCGAAGACAGTTGTTTAGACCTGCCTAAAATAATAAAAAAAACAATGAAATCTGATATTTAAGAACAAACTAACAAATAAAAATATATTTTTTACTTTGAAAAAAACTTTGCAACTTTGCCACAAATTTTTGGGGGTATTTCGCGTGCAATTTCACAAATTATGCATTCGCATCTTGATCGCGTAGCCTGCACAGGCTTAAAAATAGACGAATCTGGAGATGCCAGTTTCTTTTTTGTAGTCTTCGCTTGAAATACTTTTCTTCTGCACGTACAATACACAGCAGCCGGCAATCTGCGCTCGTCATCATAGTTGTCAACGTGATTTTTCATGTCAATTTTTAACGGATTATCTATAATATACATTTGCTTTTGTTTTCGAAAAACACAGGAAACATACTTTTCCCCGATTTTGATCGTGAGTCAAAGTTTTAGACGACATCATTCACTGAACAATTCTAAGACACGTTTTAACAGTTTTTAGATACCAAACAATTGATAGATAAAAAGTGCCAGATATTCACTCAAACACTTGAGTGAAGAGAAATTTTGACTGTCTATTTTGATTCCTCCTTAAAAATTTCCTCCGCCACGATCTTTCTATCACAATTTAAATACCTTTTACAAATCTAACATAGCTGTAACAAATGTTCACGTTTATTACAGTGGATCAAGACAATGTAAACAAAATTTTGATTCATTAATGCATTAATACAAAATTATTTCGTTTTTTCTATTTATAATTAAAAAAAATGATGCCAGCATTTTTGAAGAATCGTACTTCGTGCGCAAAAATGTTCAAAGTGGATTTATTTAAAAATCTCTCCACAGATTATTTTAGTTTTTTGATTTTTCTCATCTATGAGCATTGTAAATTCCAAATCTCTACTAATTTTCTAGGTGTAAAACCTTTTTATTTAATTTTAGTTAAGGCGCACCGTGACTGACGATTGAATATACACTAGCTGTTTAACGGTTTCAGACAAATAATTCAAACATTGCTAATATGCGTCTTTTAATAGTTTTGTAGCAAATACATAATAAGAGGTAACTTTTTCTCTAAGAAAATCTAAAGTTACACACAAAAATATATAAATTAACAATAATTGCACTTTTTACTTTTATTTTGATGTAAATAATTCTTCGAAAAACATTTTATTTATTTACTCTGTCCTTGCTTCACCCTGGTGTACGTTAAAACTTATACTTCTCGGTGTCATATATGAATCCGTTTGTACGAAACCGTCTTGCCCATGGTCTAAATACAAGCTTGGCTTCCTGGCAACTAGCAACGAGTTCGAAACTGGTCCTACAAACCACACATTGATTTTTTGAGGGCAACTCACATCGAGTTCGAAATAGATCCTTTAAATCGCAATTTCACTGATTCAACATCACATACCTTTGCGGACGTACACTACCATAGAGTAAATATGGGTAGAGAAAATCTTTCACTCACCAAATTTCTGACATTTGTCCTCGTGTGATGTATACGTTTGATGTTGAAAAGAATTGCATTACTAATACCAGATAGAGGCAATGGTTCAAATCAACGAACAAAATAACAACAACGGCATTTAGTTTTGTGTGTTAAAATTAATGTGTTAAATACAACACAAATGTATGCTAACATTAACAGTCAATAAAAAAGTTTAAAACACATTTAAATTTCACAGTTTTTCACCAAAATGGCATGAAAAATTAAAGTACGAAGTTATTGTAATTCCACCTGGTGTATATCACTTTTCGTCAAACATCTCTCTATCACACCGACCGCATCACGAAGAGTGTGAAAGGAAACGTCAGATGAGACAAATGGCGGCTCTACTATACATTTACTCTATGTACACTACTCTCTTTCATGCTTTTACAGACTCGTAACGGAGAGTTCGCACAAGATTGCGCAGGACGAAAAATGTACGAAGCCGAACACGGGAAAAACTAGGTATTGACAAGCTGCAAATACAGGAGATATCAAAGTCCTGTCAACAAAAGCTCACTCTCCTGCTAGAACAGAATTCTCCACAAGCTGATGACGCAGAAGCGCAGTTTAAGCACATCTCCCATTCTTTGGAAACCGCCGCAACTGCTGAAGTTGGCTATCAAAAACCGCAGAAGGATAAGCCATAGCACGACGAAGAATGTCGCATTGCAACGGATGAAAATCACGCTGCACGTATAGTAACGAAACAGTCAGTTACAAAACGTGCTGCGAATGAGCGGTCCATGAGGCTAAGAAGGGAGGAAAACCAACTCTTTAGGCGGAAAAAAATTGCAGTGGGAGCAGAGAGAGAGTGAAAAAACGGAAATGTGCAGGATGAATGGTGAATCCCGAAAGTTTTTCCAGAGGGTAAGAAGAAGGGCTGCCATCCTGCAAGGACGAGAATGGGAATATGGTGACTGAGAAGCAGTGTTTTCTCAAAAGATTTTTCCACTGAAGATCAGGAGGAGCTGATAGTGGAAGACCCCCCAAACCAAGACGAGATTAGAACGCCGATCTCCCGCCTGATGAATAATAAAGCCGCTGGTGCGGATGGTCTACCCGCTGAACTTTTTAAGGCAGGTGGCGAAGGCCTGCTAGTCCACATGCATAGACTTATATGCTGTATATGGCTGGGGGAATCTATGCCTGACGATTGGAGTCTCAGTGTATTATGTCCTGTATTCAAAAAGGGTGATCCGTGTGTCTGTTCCAACTATCGCGGTATCAGTCTTTTATCCATCGCGTATAAGGTTTTGTCGAGCCTGTTATACGAAAGACTAAAGCCAATTTTTGACAAACTGATTGAAAGTTATTAGTGTGGTTGTAGACCAGGCAAGTCCACGACTGATCAAATATTCACGCTATGCCAAATCACGGCAAAGACCCACGAAAAGCAAACCAATACATACCATATTTTTTTTTCGAATACAAAGCTGCTTTCGATAGCGGGATACGAGAAAAATTGTACGAAGCTATGTCTGAACTAGGGATATGGGCAAATCTTAACCGCCTCTGTAGAATGACGCTGACCAACATCAAATCAGCAGTGAATGTGGGGAAAGACTTCACTGAAACATTCTGTACGAAGCAAGGACGATGGTGGTTCTTGCTGTTAATGAGGGCAAAACTCAATTTATGGTGTCAACGACTAGACAAACCTCTCGACTTGGTCTGCACTTGAAAGTCGACAACCGATTTAATTTTTAAGTGGTAGATGAATGAATCTACTTTAAACCCGCCGTGAACTATGACAACAAAGTCAGCTTGGAGTTAAATACGGGTATTATTCTTGCAAATAGATGCTATATTGGGCCCAGCAAGCATTTTAAGAACAAATCCCTCTCGACAGACAAAATTTCAACTATTCCAGACTCTCATTTTACCTACCCGAAACTTGGGCCATATCGCAAGCGGATGAAAACCACCTGGGAGTATTCGAGAGAAAAATTGTCCGTCAAATAGATGGCCCGATTTAAGTTTGAAGTGGTAGATGAATATATCTACATACCTTGGATCGGCAGTGAACAAGCCGAATCTGTGATCGTGGGTCTTGCTGTTAATGAGGATAAGACAGAATGGATGCTCGACTTGGTTCGGACTTGAACGTCGATAACCGATAACAAGGACAGCAGCGTCAGCCTGAGGATAGTTGGGGAATTGTGCCTGAAAGTAAATGCTATTATGGCTCAGCAAGCAGTTTCAGAACAATTTAGAATTAAAATTAATTATTTGTATTCTGTTGTTCGAACTTTTCTTTATCAATAAATTATCAATATTCCTCGAGCTTGAGGTCAGATTTGCTTTTCTTGTATTTATTTTCCTCGATATTTCACTGCTCCATTGTGTAGCATCATCAGGAGATCTAAAGAATATTTCACAATTAAAACAAAATAACAATTGTGAAAAAATTATGTCAATTTAAAAATGTCCAAACAAATTTTCCCGCCTTTTTTAAAAATTTTCTGAAGTTACACAAACAAAAATAATGTTCGTAAAAAGTTCATATAAATTAACCCAAAGAAAAATATTAGATTGATATGATAAACAATTCTTGCTTAAATGGTTCTACTTTTTACTATTTAAATGTCTGTAAATTTGGGCTACAATATCTGTATCTGTTTTATGGTTAATTCTTTTCAATATTTGTGTATTAATTATTGGTAAAATTTCTAACATATAAAGACGTTTATAATGGTTTTCTTTATTTAAAACCGATGTAACCTGAAAGTTTTGGGGTTTACTGTGCAGAAATGTGCCTGTATTTCTGATTTGATTTGTGTCCTGCAATTCGTGTCTTTAGTTTATTTTTTCTAGTCCCTACATATACTTTTTTACAAATCTCGTTGTCATTTCCTTGACAAGGTATTTTATACACTATATTAAACGTATCAAATCTGTCCAAACTATCCTTTGTTTTACTAAATGTTCTACCTACTGTGTTATATGTTTTGTGTGCTATCATATAATTCTTTTCGTCAAATATTTTTGACTTCGCCAACCTCTCAGTTATTCCAGATATGTAGGTTATTGATTTGTAAATTTTCGGCTCATTGGTTGTAACCCTGTTTGGTGGTCCTTTATCCTCAATTGGTAAGATGGTTCGGGAAGTTGTTGTCCTTGAAAATGATTCTTATTCTTGCCTTATTAACCTTGTGGAATTCTACATCACTTATAGTCAAAATGCGTTCTATTAAATTTTTCTCCGTATTTATAATCACACGTTTTTGGTGTTTCGAGTGGAAATTGATTATTCTTCCTGAAGACGTTGGTTTCTGATACCAATTAATTGATAAATTTTCCCCAGTCCTGACCATCAATGTGTCCAAATAGGGATGTTCTTAATATGACTTTTTTCCCATTCTAAATTTGATACTGGAGTGTTAAAGACATCCAAAATTGTATTTAATTTACTGTTGGTGTTATAGGCAATTTTTCGATACAAGAGTCCAGTACATTTTCCATAACGATGTCAGCAACAATTGGAGAAGCTGGTGATCCCATTGGGAGTTTCTTTTGTTGCAAATATAACCTCCCATCATGCCGAAAATATCGGTTATCCACTAAACAAGATCTTAATATATCTAAAAATTAAGATTTATTAATGTCTGTATGTTGCTTTAATGTGTTCCATGTTCCCTCTATGATACTGAGAGCTAAGTCTACGGGAACACTCGGGAATAGAGATACTACATCAAACGAAACTACAATTTCGTTACTATTAACCTTCTGGTTCTTTATTCTGTCCTTAAATTGTATTGCATCTTTTACATTATATTTCAAATTTTCCATTATCTTTTCAAGGACGTTTGTAATGTATTTACACAGTTCATATGATGGAGAGTTAACAAAAGAACAAATTGGTCTGAATGGAAAATCTTCTTTGTGTATTTTTGGAACTCCATATAATCTCAGTGCTGTGGATACTGTTGTTTTAAGTTTATTCTTCTGTGTTTGATTAATAATTCCTACTTTTTGAAGTTCGTCAACGAATTTATTATTCTTCCTTTCTAGTGTGCTCGTTGGACCTTTGCTCAATATCTTGTATTCTGATGTATTTCTAACAATGTCGCCTGTTCTGGGGACATAGTAACATTTCTTTATAGGTACTTTTGCATATCCCTTATCAGAAATACCAATCAAAATATCCTTATTACTTCTTAGGAATTTCTCTGCCTTATCCACTGTATCTAAAATGAATTTATCTGTACTCGTTAGTTTCATTTTATTCATTTGACTATCTAACATTGTCGTTAATTTAGTCCATGCTATTTCCTGTGTTTCCTTTTCCCCTAAGGTTTGTACAAGATCCTCCCCCTCCGCGATCATTTTCAAAATTGGGAAACCTTTCCTCTCTACTGATAGTGCATGTTGCTGACCAAGTGAAATAATCCACTGCACCTCCTTAGGAATGTCTACGTCAGTTTAGAACTTTTAGAATTCCATAGGATATCCATAGGTAAATCAAATTAGGCCAATTGCGTTGGCTAGACCATGTTATCAGACTGGATGAAGATGAGCCAGCGCGAGAGCTTTTCGATAAAATACTCGATGGAAGCAGGAAAAGAGGACGACCAAGATTCCGCTGGAAAGACCGGGCTGAAGAATTCCTCCATATCCTTGGTGTTACCAACTGGCGAGAAAAGGCGAATGATAGAACCAGTTGAAGAAATGTGTTTAATTTATTTATTTGTTTATTTAATTAATATATGTATGGCATCTGACCTCATGAGGTTGTCAAATATCCAATAAAAGAAAGCAGAACTCTTATCAGTATAGAAAATGCTTTATTTTAAAATTCAAGTCGTTCAAGAACTGAAAGAAAGTGACTTTGATTTACGCAATAATTTTTGTGAAAAGATGCTGAAGCATTTTCGGACTGTAAATCCAATTTTTTGGAGCGCCGAGGCTCATTTTCACTTAAACGGCCACGTCAACAAGCAAAACTGCCGTTACAGGTATCCAAGAACCCGCAGCCCTCGATTGAAACATCAAAAACCATTGCATTGCCCCAGGGTAACTGTTTGGTGTGCCTTATCCACGCATGAGATAATTGGCCCATTTTTTTTTTCGAAAATTCTCGAGGCCAGGCGACGAATGTCAACGGTCATCTGGATGAAATACTCTTTAAAAAATAAATTCGCATTTCCATTCTATCCTTCAATGCTTTTAATAAAACTTTGTGTCAGTTATTATGTTTTTTATTTAAGTTTGAAAATATAAATCTGCTACCAGACACCCTGTAGTTTAATTTGAAAATACATTTTACTTATTGAATCTGAACACCAAACAAACGTCCAACAAAAAAATCTCGGTGGTGCCTCACTTTTCACAGAATTGTTGTGTTCTTTACATTTTTGATGCCTGTTTTCGGTACTTCTATTCTTTTTGGTTCCAAGGAATATTTCCATAAATTTTATATAGTATTATTGGTGGGTCCATCTGCACATGACGGTTTGACAATACATACGTAGGTGCATATATTTCCACAGGAAAATTAAACAGCATATTCATATTTTCCTTCTTGCTTTTACATACGATCACCAAACAACCCTATGGGCTATATAAACCAATGGAGTAAATTCTCTCATAATATTAGAACTTCTACCACAATATTTTACAGCAACACAAAAGATCTAAGAAACGAACTTCTATTTTGTCTGCCTGAAGGTAAATATATCATTTGAAACAAATTGTATTTGAAATGTCAAACAATTTGTTTTGTCACTAATGACATTTAAGCCTAAAATATTTCAAGTCAAGTTTCTCATCCCCCATTGAAGTTGTTCGTTCATTGTTTGATGTTGGTATTTCTACACGTTGTTGTAGCTGCGAATTTTCTAACCAAAAACAACAAAATTCCGACTTAACACCATCACCTTTTATGGAATAATTGTATATTTGCAATTGTAATTCAAAGTTATTGACAGCTTTTATTGGTTGTACTTGGAGTACAGAATAGTAGAAATCGAGAAAGAGGGAGACAACCAACCAGACGGGTAGATATATGGATGCACGTTAACAATCATTGCTTAGGAGTCACTAGACCATTGCTATTATTGTTCGTGGTGCTTTTCACGCTTTTGGCGTTATTGATGTTCATGGTGTTTATTGCGTCTTCTCTTTGGTCTTGTGTTTTCTTTCCGATTGGTATTGTTTCGCCGACATGGGGGTTACTTGCAACCTCAAGAAATCATACCTGAACGCTTAGAACATAAAACAAACTACATATAAAGTATTTTTTTGTCGTTTTTGGCAGTATCTTCGTATTATTCTTTGTAGTTGGAGCTTGAATTTCTTTATACAATTCATAACTTTATTTCATTTGTATTTTTTATTTCAATTCATTTTTATGACCCTTTACGCTGCTCATGGTGGTCATAATTCATTGTTTTGTTTATGATTCTTTGCTCGCAAATCGCTTGTGAAGTTTAATAACCGTAAGTTCGTGTTGAGGTTGATGGTCTTGTTGGCTCACCACAGAGTTTGTAACATCCCCATGTATTATTATTTTTCTGTTTATATGTATGATAAATCGGAACTACTACCGAAAGCTTTAGATTCTCGATGTGATGATAACGAAGCTTGGCCGTTTCATTTATTTTCAAAGTAGTGTGTACATTAGGGTGTCCCATCAATAAAATTTTTTTTTGCTCAAGCTTTATTTGAAAGCTTATAGGGTAAAGTATTTTTGAGATTTTTTCCAGATTTTCCGGAAGAGGTTTAGAGGTCGCGGCAGTCGAATTTCCCCCAAAAATCGGGTATTCCGGACGTTTTTTGAATTTTACTTAAATCTCGGTCAATATCCAGGATTTCCCTAGTTTGTAAGTCAAAAGTTTTAAAGCAAAACGTCCAAGCATTTATTGCTTATGCGTAAACCACCAGTTTTGACAATTATTTTGTTCAATAAGGTCCGTGTATTAAATTTTTTGGTCAATTTTTGATAAATTTTGTAAATAACGCTTTGTAACTTTTAAAATTTCTATGAAAATTTAAAAAATTAATAATGTGCTTTACTCACTGGCATGATGATGATGAACCTGTCACGGAGTTCGAAAAACTTGATCACGGAGTTCGAAACTAGTCATACCAGTTAATATGCTTAACTGAATTGTCTATTATTTCCAACAAAAACCAACCACTTTCCAATTAGGAAAATGTTCCTGACCTGGTAAGCTTGTAGGATGAATTTACCTTAAATAAATACATTAAATAAAAACTAACAAAATCCGCCATAAAGTTCAAATTCAAATAAACGAAACTGACACTAGCTCGGTCATCAAAAAGTTATATCACCCAAAAATACTACTCTGTGATGTAGATTAAAACTCACCTCAACGCACTGCAGCAATGCGAGAATGCATGAGGAAAAGAAAAACATGGTGGAAAAAAATATGTATCTTCTTGTGTTGGAATTATAGGTCTTTTAGTATGTGACACTTAGGGATCTTCGATGGATACTAATTCGCAAATGAAAATTGTATAATTCAGTTTGTATATATGCGATTGATGATCGACCGATGTTATCAATTCAAGCAAAGTAGTTAGGCATCTGCTGATGAACTTGTCACGGAGTTCGAAACTAGTCATGCCAGTGAGTGTAATATAACTGAATTGTCTATTATTTCCAACAAAAACCAAACATTTGTAAATTAGGAAAATGTTCCAGACCTTGTAAGTTTGTATTATGAATTTCTCATACAATAATCCTAACGTCTTTTGGTGAAGTACACCGATAACTTGCATAGAAAAATCTTGTTTACGGATGAAAAATTTAACAAACAAACTGACAGGTTATATGCACGATCATCTAAGAAGCGTCTGGGCTCATCCCAAGGGTCATCATTTAGCTGCAGTCATGGTTTGGCATTTCTGTAAGCAAGGGGTCAAAATATCGGCCACAAACCTCACTTTGAAACAATTTTCCAGCTTTTATATATTCTGAAGATTGACGCTCTGCCAGCCCTGATCTGAACCCTCTGGATTACAAATTTTGGACCGTTTTAGACGACATGGTCTGCCACAAAAGATACCCCAACATTGATTCTCTTAAGACAGATCTGGTTCGTGAGATTCTGGTTCGTAAGAACCTTAATGCCAATCTTAAGTTACATCGATTAGAATTTTCCATAAACACTTCCATTGGTTCTAGAAATGGTGCATAGTTGGGTTTTCCGAAAAATTGGGTTGAGACAGCCTAATTAGCTGTAACCGAATATAGAGGTTGCCTCAACCTAACTTGAGGTTGTCACAACCTCATTAGCGGTTGTCATAACCTCACAAGAAGTTGACACAACCTCACTAGAGGCTAACAACATCTCTAGAGGTTGAAATAACCTCATTAGAAGTAGACACAACTTCATTATAGGTTAACGCAACCTCATTAGAGGTTGACGCAACCTCATTAGAGGGTGACACAGCCTCATTACAGGGTGACACAGCATCAGTAAAGGGTGACACAACCGAATTCGAGGTTGAGACAACCGAATTAAATCTTGTTACAGCCGAATTTAAATAGTGTCACAAATGAATTTTGAAAGTATTTTTGTTATTAAGTGGTGATTTATTTTCATGTATTCTTATAAAGAAGTTAAAAACCGACGATATAAAGTCATATATTTGGGAAATGTTTAGAGCAACAAAATTTTTTCATATGCCACTTCCGACATTTTTGCAATTCCCGGCCATCTTGGGTTACCGCACCAATTGTAATATCATATACAGACAATTGCAGCATATCTCAAACGACCGACGTTGAAGATGTTCTTACTAGTGATGTGCGGTTCCGCGTATTTTGAGAACCGGTTCTGTCGAGTGCGGTTCCAAGACGAACCGGGTATTTTGACCTGTTCCGGTTGTCCACAAATTGCTGTCCCAAAGAGGCTTAAGTGAAACTTCTTATTATAAGAATATAAAATTTGATAAAAATACAAATCCTTTGCCGAGTCCGGTTCTGAGAAGAACCGGGTATTTGGACCGGTTCCGGTTCCCAGCAAATTGCTGTCCCGAAGAGGCCTAAGTGAAATATCTTATTATAAGAATATAAAATGTAGCCGTCGGTAGTACAACGGCTAGTGTGCGCGGCTGATGCACGAGAGAACGTGGGTTCCATCCCTGCCTCGACCACCTTACACGTCTTTCGACGGTAGCCACTTCGCTAAGTGACGGCGACACTACCGGGTAATAAGCCATGACTTACTTTCTCAAAAAGCATTCACAACCAGTGTGAGTGAAAACTGGAAAGCGCACAGGTTAGTAATCATGAGAATCTCTCTCCCTCATTCCGGCATGGGGTGTAATGGGAAAATACATATAAGAACATTAAATTTGATAAAAATAGACATTTTCGTACCCTCCATCAAAAGCTTAGAACTGTTGGTTCCTTTGGAAACGAGTTGTCTTACTTGGGAACTATTTTACGGTTCTTTTCAACCCGTTTTTCAGTTCCAGTAGAATCGATTTTCGGTAATTTTGGAACCGTTTTCGGTTCACTTGGACCCGTCTTTCGTTTCTTGAAAGCCCCGGTCCGGTCGGTTCTTGTGAAGAACCGGTTCTTACGGACAAAAAACTTTATATGCCTACATAGAAGCATTAGTCTGTTTTCGCCAAACCTCCATATACTTACGTGGAAACATATGCATATTTCCTCCCAAAAACACAATAATATTTGGAAACGAAATATTCATTAATTTAAATATATATGTATTATTTATTATAATTAATAGTATCAATACTAATCCACACTTTTAAAAATATATAATGCAACAGATTAAAAGATTTAAAATGGTCCTTTTTACATTTACTTGCCTTGAATGCATTATTTGTTTTTTTTCATGGTTTTGGTTACAGAAGGTTTCAAGTACGCGTTGGATATCACTGTTCGTTGGTGCACTAACAATATATGTATTTGTATACAAATATAGTTCATGCAAGCCAAGGGTGTATTAATTACTTGTTTCTTTTATATTTCACAAATGGTCCGCCGTTCCGATTTTCTCAGATCATGGAAATAATAGTTGTAGTCGTCAGGTCCATCCAAATTAAACTTCTTCTCATCCGTAAATACTAAGGTTCTCCAGTCATTTACATGACCTCTTGGCTGCACATCCCATACCATGTAGTCTCTTGCGAATTGAGACCGCTTTTCCATACGAGGAGCATTAAGTGGCGGCTTTTTTTCTAATTTCAGGTAGTTAAGATACTCAGAGCACTTAATTACTCTGCGTACTGTTGACTTGCTCGCTTGCACTCCAGCTTTAGCTCTTATTTTGGACAAGGATAAGGCAGAATTAGAAGCAATTCTGATGATTTTTCTTTTCTCATATGTAGATAAAGGCAATGAAACCCTTCCTTTAAAATTTGTACCATACTCCCCGGGGTCGTTTATGTAATTGTCGACAACCGTTGGGCTCCGTCCAAACTTTTTAGCTATTGCGCGGTTAGTATATCCTTCAGAACGGTAAACATCGATTTTAGTTTTTCCGATGGATTTAAATTTTAAAAATTTTTTTGGCAATGACTCGTAAAATGATTAAGATGTATTAAGTTGTGATAAACAAACGCTCTCTACAAAAAAATCATCGCTTCCTTTAAAAATAATAAAAAGATAAAAAAAGTGCCTTTATTCAAATGAACCAAAAAAAATTGCACCTTTTTGGATTGTTTTTATAAATTGCTCAAAAAAAGTTCTTTAATTAAGACACCGCTATTGTCATGATTTTTTTTTATTTCTCAAGATGTCTAGCTTCCATTTCCATTTTAAATTTTTGCAATCGGTTACAAATTGCAAAAGATACAGGCTGCTGAATATGGAATTTTTTGTGCCTTTAAATAAATGAACCGGAGTGTATACGAAACACAGACACAAAAACCAAAGCACCATCACACACCATTTAACCATCCGAGCCTTTGTTTAAACTTTTTTCACTGATCATGGGCTTTTCATATCCTCTGCCCGATGAACCATTGACGACTGAATACATGAAACTTAAACGCAATACGTCAGCCAAAGAAAGAAACACTGAAAAACACACTGAGAAACACAAAAAAAAAGATGCACACTTACAAGATAAACTCTGTCGTTGTCCCTCTTTTATTCACTTACTCTCGAGAGAGCATTAACAGTGCAACAAACACAGCTGTATTTGTATCACAAACACAGATATATTTGGGTCGCAAACACATATATTATAACATATTAATCATTGTATCTCAAACATGTAATTTTGAATAGCAAACACAATGTGTTTGAACACAAATATATTATATTTTCGACAAGTTCCAAACACACGTTATATTTGCATCCAAACAACAAAAAACACGGATTTTTCAGCATATACCTACAGAATTCATGAGAAATTCGGTTACAGCAACAGACTGAAAGCTATATTCGGTTATAGCGACCGAATTTAAACCAAATTCGGTAGTTACAATCCAATTGATGCCAAGTTCGGTTACTCCAACCGAATTGAAGCCACATTCGGTTACTCCAACCGAATTTGGTACCAATTTCGGTTTGTACAGCCGATCTAATTCCAATTTATATAATTAATTAAACCGAAATTTTAGAAAATATAGTTGTTCTGTCAACTAAATTTCAGTTGTCACAACCAATCAGTTATGAAACGAGGTTAATTCAACAGAATTTAATTTTTGGGGACTAAATTCAGTGGTGACAACCTCAATTCGGTTGTGGCAACCTCCATTGGGTGATAACAGCTGTAGTCACGATTGCTACAACCTCTTCACAAACAATTAGTTCTCTGGGTGTATATATAGGGCCGACGACTTTAAGAATACTTAGAAGGTGCTATAAAGGAAGCCTGGATTTCGATACCTTTAATTTGGTTGTTGTGATTATAGTGATCTCTGGTTAAT
This sequence comes from Phaonia tiefii, assembly GCA_963931995.1. Taxonomy (NCBI): domain Eukaryota; kingdom Metazoa; phylum Arthropoda; class Insecta; order Diptera; family Muscidae; genus Phaonia; species Phaonia tiefii. The sequence continues at coordinate 173,380,510 of OZ008370.1, forward strand.
TTTTTTTTCTTCTATGGGTGCGGTGATCACAAAGTTCGGATTATAGAATCCGTTTTAGCTATTATATATAAAGCCATTATTATATTTTGAAAAGTTCATACTGAGTACCAAGAAGTACATACAGTGTACTAAAAAAGGGTATAAACTGAACCAAAAGGTACAAAAAGTGTACCACAGAGTACATATAGTGTACACAGAAAGTACGTAAACTACACCAAAAGATTATTTTGTGCAATTCGTTGATCCACTTTATATAATTTTTGTACATTTTACGGTACTAATAAGAACTTGTTTCGTAGATTTTCTATACGTTATCTACTTTTTGATACGCATTTGTGGTACCATTATATATATACATATATAGGTACAGTTTATGCACATTTTAATAGCATCGCAGTACTTTCTGGTGCAGTTTGTGTACTTTATAAAATATGTTTTGTACTTTGTGGCCAACAAATTAGAACACCGGCCCACATTCAATACTTGGAATCATTTTCTCTTATCTCTCTACATAGTAGCTTTTCGCGACTCGCGTACGGTACGAGTAGGGTAAGCAAGGTGCTCCCGCGATTCTCGTGGTACGCACTGAGCGTTTTTTTTTGTTGTACTTTTCGCTGGTGCTCTCGAGTCAAATAGTTTTGTTTTGTTTTTAAATCATATGAATATCGAATTACTTCGGGAGTCCACTTGTGGTGCTACGGCTCGTGGCGAGCCAGCTGAGATTACAATGCCTACGTAACTTGGCGTTTACACGAATTTTGCAAAGACAGTAAATTCGCCAAACAGGTTGATGTAAGCGACAAATTCGGTGAAGTTTTGTTGTAAAATTCGAAAATTTAAATGGATCTTTAAGAAAGGGCATTGTTTTAAGGAGAAGGTATTTTTTTGAAGAAATATTGTTTTTTAAGAAATGTGAATTTTTTAGAATTTGTACTTTTTCCAAGAAAAGGTATAAAAGGTACATCACAAAAAAGGTACTCGTTAAAGAAAAGGTAGTTTTTTAAGAAAAGGCAATTAGTAGTAAGAAAATATACTTTTTTAAGAAATGGTACTTATTTTAAAACAAATTCCTTTCTTTAAGAAAATCCACTTCTTGTATGAAAATGTACTTTTTTTTAAGCAAAGGTACTTCTTCAAGATACGATTTTTTTAAGGAAAGGTAGTTTATTTTAGAATATGAATAGGTATTTTTTTGAGAAAATTTAGATTTTTAAAAAAGGCACCTATTTAAGAAAATGTTCTTTTTTTTAAACTTCTTTCACTTTGGCTTTTCTACATTTACTTTGTATTGGGTTTAAAACTATAATATATATCAAAAATATATATACCAAATCTCATCCTTATACCTCTGATAGTTCATGAGATATAGCCATTTTAACTTTCAAAGTGTACGGGCTGTGCCGCGCCCCTTTATCCAGTCACTGCCAACTATAGCGAAGGACTGTCACCAGGTCATCAGTAATTCATTGTAAAATTTTCAATACAATCGGTCTATTAGAAAAGCCGTCAGATCGAGTTTTAAAAAGTGAGCGTGGCACCGCCCCTTTCACCCTGGCTGTAATTCCAACTCATCTCCGTACCTCTGATAGTTCATGATATATAAATGGTTTTCTGTTACATCCCTTGAAGGAATTGGGGAGAGCTTCTCACAACCAGCTTTCTAGTCGTCTATTCACTGATTGGGACCTACAGTTTTACACTGATTCCGAATGGTATTTTAAGAAGATTTTTCATGTGTAAATACTCGATAATGTCGCCGTCACTACTATGTGAGGTGGCCGCCACTGGATGAAATTTAAGATGGTCCGAGCAGAGTCAGACCGACGGCCAATGCAATATCATGATATATAGCCATTTTAAATTGCAAGTTAATTGATTTTCCACTTACACCCTGGCTGTATTTCGAACTGTATAAACAACTTATATACCAAATATCATAGTTATACCTCTGATAGTTCATGATATACAGATACAGCCAAAGATTCAAGTTGTTTGCCACTCCCACTCATTCGATCCCGCCCATTTTTTATGGATTTTTTTGGATTTTTTATGGATGATTTTTTGGTGCATCACGAATTTTCTGTCAAATGCATCCACACAAATGTTCAAGGCGATTGATGCAACAGTCCTCCAGATATTGCGTTTTCAAAAATGGGGTCCAATCGACGGCCCCGGCCACTTCCATATACCAAAAAATACAAGTACTCTATTTTCACCACCGACCACACAGCTACATTCTGTGAAAATTTCAAAAAGATTGGTCCAACCATTTTCGTGTCAATACGGTACTAAAAAGGCAAACAAACAAACAAACACACTCTTTTTTTATATAGATAGATAGATATTGGTTACAGGCGCTCGACCTACAAAACTTCCCCTTAAACAAGAAATTTGCCACCATATGTTAGTCTAGACACAAACCAAAGCAAAATTACCCAATATAGTTGATAATACTGGGATGTAATAAAGCTGTTAAAAAGCGATAAGGAACTTCGTTCCAAAAAGAATCAAAATATAATCGCAAAAGCACGTAGTATTTCGAAAAAATGTGTTTTTACTTGTAGACTTTGATAAATGATATTGAATTTATACGAAACGACACTGACGGCGGTTGCTGAAGAGTGTATTGTCTTTATAATTGTCTGGATGCCTACGTTACACAAAAATGTTTTGTCTTCGTTGGCATCTAATCCATATTCTCACTTTCTTTTTACGAAAGACTACGAAAACCCAACTCCGCACACAAATGGTACCAAAGATAAACAAAGTCTGTTAAACGGATTACCAAGTGTACAAAAGAGTACCAAAAGTGTATAATAATATAGCAGAATGTACACATATTGTACCAAAATATGGCAGTGTACCAAATATGTAAGTCGTATCGCAAACATAAAATTTCTGTTCTAAGATTTTGATTTTTGGTCGCAATAATTTAAGGTGAAGTTAAGTCGCCTTCTATACGCACAGCTGAGAATGTTATGACCATATTAACAAAAAGAGCCAGATTCTATAACTCATTTGGACGATTAGCTACCAGTAGAAACTACATACTTGTGTCATGGTTAGTTGAGTAAATAGCCACACACGAATTATTGCGTAACATTGTAGATTTCTCAATTTTAAATTAGACTTTATCCAATTGAATTTTATTTAAATAATTCTGACTGTGATGCTACAAAAAAGTTTTATTATTTGTATTCAAATTTATTTATTATATTACATAAAACTCCGTGTTATTCTCACTGCTTTGTCATGGATAAACACCGCGGTATCCCGACATAATTTGTGGGAAAGACGATACAAAATTTCTTTAGATTTCCGCATTCATTATAAGAAATTTTCGTTTAGTCACAGTGAGTTTTTGCATGATTTATTTGAATCTTTTGTTTTCTGTTTTTGTTTTCTGCCGGAGTTGCCATAAATGTCTTAACAACTGAACACAAAGTAATGGTGCCATAAGCATAAACAGAATGTTTTTGTTTAAAAAAATTGCAGCTTCTTGACTCAAAATAAGTTACTTCCATGGCTGTACATTACTGCTCTATGTTATGGATGCACCAAAAAGGTCATTCACGACATATTAATAGTCAATAAGTAGTTGGCAACACTGCTGCTGTTGATAGAAATTTGAAAATTCGAATATTTCTTTTATCATAACAATGATAAATGCCAGTCATGCATTTGTTTTTCTCTCTGGTTTGAACAAGAAAAAAAAAACAAATACCACAATGGATACTGAAGTTGAATAACAACGATTTGGTGTTCACTCATGGCTCATCTTTAGGAAAAATCGTTATGCACAAGAAACGTGATTGAAATTTTTTTTTTGTATTTTTATGGAAATGATGAAAGCATTGAAATCGATTTTTGTTGTAAAGGTTCGATGCTTAATATGTGGCATGTAGAGTGAATTGAAAAATTGAAAAGAAATAATGTTAGAAAAGTATGCGATAATCTGGATCTCCGATCCAATACTTCAAACTCTGGAAAGATTTTTGGGTTTTCAGTATGATTTGTATTGGCATTTAAAGAAAAATTTTCCAAACTAAAGTTAGAATGTATACACAAGCTTATACATTTAAAATTAAAAATACAGGGTGGCTGATGAGTATTGCTACATTAATGGCCAGTTTCACAGTTGAAAATTCTCCATTTAACTCTACTTTAAATGCCCGATTCTTGTCATTTAAATGTCATGTAATATGAAAATTTTCTGCGAGCTTTTAAATTGAGCTTTTAAATGGAGAGTGTGAAACTCGCGCTAAGAAACTCAAATAACTTTGTTTCTTTGTTTCAGTATTTGGAATTCATTTTACTTTTATTCTTGTTCATTAAACTTTATTAAATACAGCTGAATTAGTTTTAAAAATAATGGAATTTAAAAGCCCCCCCCCCCACTGCTCGTTGATGAATGTGCGGCATCTTACCAAAAAGTGTTGTTCATTACTGCTAGGAGAGTTGAGACATGAATAGCCGCAATTGTTTCTCGAATGGATTGCTTTAGTTCATTCAAATTTGTGGGTTTTGCTTTGTAGACTTCATGTTTGCAATAACCTCACAAGAAAAAGTCACGTGCAGTAAGGTCAGGCGACCTGGGGGCCCAACGGAAAGTGGAGTTTCTGGATATCAGCTTATTGGGAAATTTTCGTCGTAATTCTGTCATAACAGGTCGGGCTATGGGAGGAGTTGCTGAAACCATACACAGTTGAAAGAAATTCTCATTCGGCATAATGCTGGATAGGAAAACTTTCTCAACATGCTCAAGTAACGGTCTCCAGTAACCGTAACGGTGGGACCATTTTCTTCGAAGAAGTAGGTCCCGACAATGCAGCGTGATGAAACTGCACACCACACTGTGACACGAAGTGGATGCAATTCCGTCTCATGGAGTATCTGTGGGTTGGAAGAACTCCATACTCGACAATTTTGTTTGTTTATGTTGCCGTTTAAATCGAAATAGGCCTCGTCAAACATGAAAGACAGTTCAACATGTTTCTGTCCTCTTCCACCATTTGAAGCATCTTCTGGCAAAATTCCAAGCGAATCGGGAAGTCTGCTGCATTCAGTTTGTTGTCCATTTGTATTTTATATGGGAATAAGTCCAAATCTTGTGCATAATTGACTGCAATGACTGTCTGTTTATACCCATTTGAGCAGATAAGCTTCTTGTCGAAACTCTTGCATTGTTTTGTATGGCAACAGCTACATCAGCGATTGTTTCCTCCGCCCGAACTGAAGGGCTTCGAAGGTAAGGTCTTCTGTTGACCGTCCCATGCTCGCAAAATTGTTAACAAGTCTCATTATGGTCCATCTGCTTATCTGGATTCCCACCAAACGTGCGCCTATACACTCTTTGGACCGAAACTACGGACTCCAGTGCGTGATAGCGGCGGACAATCCAAATTCTTGTTTCAGTGTCCCAGTTATGCATTTTTGTTAAATTTAAAAATCTATCTGCAAAATAAAAAAAAAAATTAACTAGATTCATTAACCAGAAAAAAGTTATTAAATTTTTTTTGGTAGCGGCTTTCGTCAGCCACCCTGTATTTTGAAGCAACCAATTTCGGACTAGCACGAGCAAATTTATATTGTTATTAAAGCTTTTTTATAGTCACATTTTAAAGACGTCCGGAAGATTGTCGCAAATGACTTCAGTTGCCGTAACTGAAATAAGTTTATAACAACCTAATTTCATAATTAATTCTGGTAGGACACCAGCCATCTCTAACTAGTACCAACATTATCTATTTGGTTTCAACAATTAAATTTACCAGTTATGCACTGGCATCAAACTTATTTATAAAAAATGTGGTTGCTGCAACCGAACAATAAACAATTAAATTTTAATGAAAACAACTGGAATTGTTTGCGATTTGGTGAAATTATATTCATTCATTTGTGGCTTCGCACTGACCTCATACTTAACCTGACCAACTGGTTGTGATCAAAAAGCCGGATATATTGAGACAAAGCAGCTTTCTGTTCTGAAAATAATCATTCTATTATTTTAGATTCAAGTAGAGAAAAAACACAAAGAAGCAGTAGAATCCCGCATATATCGGTACATAAAATAAATGGTTTCCCATTACATCCCATGAAGGAATCGGGGAAAGCTTCTCACAACCCGTGAGTTATGCGCTTTCTAGTTTTATACTCGTAAAATACTCGATAGTGTCGCCGTCACTATGCGAGATGACCGCCGTCGAAAGAAATTTTAAGGTGGTCAGAGCAGGGATCGAACCCAGGATCTCAATTACAAGAGGCGCGCACACTACCCATTGCACCATCGGTACAATCCCGCTGAAAGCAGTACGGTTGGTCAAGTTACTCGTACTTCACTATTCAATTTAGTTCGGGTTAAAGAATCATAGGAACCATTTTGTCTCATCAGACAACCCTCTCATTACTGAGAAAGATTTTGTTTGTTTTAAAAAGTTGTATTCTGTAGATATCGATGATCGTCATCAATGTATAACTCAAGTAGGTGCCAGGATTGAAGATCTGGAATAGCGAAGAACTAAATAATAAAACATTTTTAAAAATCACAAAGGATAATGTTTGTTAATTCAGTTTAAAAGAAATTGTTACTTATAAAAATTAATGCATAGAATTTTCATTTAAAAGAGAAAATTTCTGTTGGTGCTAACTCATTTTCGTTATGAACATGGTGTACCATAACATCCCATGATGTGATTGAGGAGACCTTCTCACAATCAGTGCGCTGCGCTTTCTAGTTTATTTTACATTCACCGATTGGGACCTACAGTTTTTCACCGGTTCCGAACGGTATTGTGAGAAGCTGTTTCATGGCAAAGTACTCGATAGTGTCGCCATCACTAAGCGAAGTGACCGCCGTCGAAAGAAATGTAAGGTTGTCTGAGCAGGGATCGAAGCCACGTTCTCATGTTCAAGATCCGCGCACACTAGCCATTGCACCACGGAACGCCAGACTCATTTGTCTGCATGTCCAAAAACAAATGTAATTGCCATAACCGACTGAAAAAGTAAGCGGTTGTGACAACCGAAAAATGGACCGTCATTCCATATCTAATTTGATTCAGTTGAAACAACGAGAAGATTCGGTTGCAGCAACCTCTAAATTCGGTTGCGGGTAATCTGGTTAGCTCATCTAAATTTTTGTTTTCGTTCAGATATTTCGTGCTGATTAAAAAAGTCTGAATTCATGCAAGTGTGGGTACTCAAATGAAAATTGTGCCTTTAACATTTTCTTTAATTTGATATTAATTTTTACCAATCTGGCTTCTTTCCAGTACCGGGTGGCATTGCAAAGAGCGCTATACGTTAACCCATCATCGAAAGATTTAGCCATATGTTCTTTAGTTAATTGCATGTCGGTTGTGACAACCTCCAAAGTCGGTTGGGACAACATTTAACGTCCACTATGACAACCAATAAGTCGGTTGTAACAACTTCTAAAGTCAGTATTGGAACCTCTAAAGTTGGTTGTTCCAACCACTAGATTCAGTTGTGACAACCTATAAAGATGATTGTGATAATCTTTAAACTCGATTATGAATGACAACCTTAAGGGTCGGTTCTGACAATCTCTCTCTAAAGAAGGTTGTAGCAACCACGAAAGAGGGCTGTAATATCCACTAAAGTAGTTTATTCAAACACCTAAATTTGGATGCTAGCTATCAATTAAGCTATCAACCTCTAAAGCCGGTTGCAATGGTTGGTTGTCATAACCTCTAAAGTTAGTGGCGGTAAAATTTAAAGCCGGTTGTGATAATATCCAGAGTCGTTTGGAACTGCCTCTGAAGTAGTTTGTAACATCTTCGCGGTAATAGGTATATAATTTACTTAAGCTTCTACAAAGTAGTTGGCAAAGTAGGTTGTGGAATATTTTCTATAAAGGTGGCTATAATATAACTGCAGTTTTTCTCAGGGTGGAAAATCGGTTTGTAACAACCTTTAAACTCAATTGTAGCAACCTCTAAAGTTGGTTGTACCAACCTCTCAATTCGGTTGTGACAACCTCTCAATTCGGTTGTGACAACCTCTAAAGTCGGTTGTGACAACCACTAAAGTCGGTTCTGACAACCATTAAAGTCGGCTGTGACAACCTCTAAAGTCGGTTGTAAGAACCTCTAAATAAGGTTGTAACAACTAAAGTAGGTAGACGCTCAAAAGTCGGTTGTGACAACCTCTAAAGTCGGTTGTGACAACCTCTAAAGTCGGTTGTGACAGCCACTAAAGTCGGTTGTGACAACCACTAAAGTCGGTTGTGACAACCACCAAAGTCGGCTGTGACAACCTCTAAAGTCGGTTGCAACAACATCTAAAGAAGGTTGTAACAACTAAAGTATGTTGTGGCAACCTCTAAAAGTCGCTTGTAACAACCTCAAAACTTATTAGGTTGTGGTTGTGATAACCTCTAAAATTAGTGGCGATAATATTTATAGCCGGTTGTGATAATCTTCAGAGCCGGTTGGGACTGCCTCTGAAGTGGTTTGTCAGAACTTCAATAATTGGTCACGGTAATAGGTATAAAATTTACTTAAGCTTCTACACAGTATTTTGGAGTATTTTCTATAAAGGTTGCTATCATATATATAACTGTAGTTTTTTTTCTCAGGGTGGAAATTCGGATTAGTTGTACTCTGGCTGGGGGAAATGTCTTTATTGCCTAGTCTGTATTTCTAACTTCAAAGACTGTCGAAAATCTTTAAACGAAATGGTTAAGCAGTTTCATATCCTCCTGTTTATTAGGCAGAATCTCAGCTCACCAGTACTATGGGAAACAGGATTAAAATAATAAAATAAATAGTTTCCCATTACATCCCAGGAAGGAGTTGGGGAGATCTCCTCACAACCAGTGAGATGTGCGCTTTCTTGTTCTATACTCACTGATAAGGACCTACAGTGTTTACACAGATTCCGAACGGTATTTTGATAAGCTTTTTCATGGCTAAATTCTCGTTAGTGTCGCCATTACCATGCGAAGTCACCGCCCCCGAAAAAAATTTATGGTGGTCAGAGCAGAAAGCGAACCCAGGATATCGTACACTAACCATTGTACCAGCGACGACCACATGAGACGGGAAACATGATTAGGGCGTATTAATCGAAATCCTTCTATGATCTACCCAGCTTTTTATGTACGTTAGAGGAGATATTTAACATCTTACATCTTTTTGACTTTAATATGCAATTAGGGACTAAAGCTGAATAATTTGTGGAGCTTTTGGCTTTAAGGCTCCCTAAGTATACCAAATCAAATTATAGGTTAAATGGTGGTGACGGAACGTGACATCCGTTGGGAGCAGAATGGTCGTCATTGCTTTAATTGCGTCAATGGTGATAATCACTTCTACTTAACCTACCCCAACCTAACTTCTTAGACCCTGTACCACAGTGGTATACAAATCAATATAAACACGTTTCTTGTGTCTCTATTTTCGTTGACATTTTAACTTTATCGTGTATCATTCCTTTTTTCTAGTTTTCCCATATGGTATATTTTCTACAAGCATTCCAATACAAACTTCTAACTCCCTGCTCCGAACAATGAGGGTTTCTTAAACTTAATTACTATATTAAGATGACCCCGCCAACAGCAGTTCTATGGGATCGAAGTTGGGATTCAACAAGGACACACCCACAACTGTATTACAACGACCACCGTGTAGTTTCATGTCTACATTAATAATTAGATCTACTTCAATTAATAATTTTTTTTTTTCAAATGTAAGTTAAATTCATAAAATTCTTTTATTCCACCAACAATAGTTTAGCTGTCTAATTAAACTCTTTTAGACATAAAAGAGTCTAATTGCCGTAATTAAATTGTTATAAATTATAAAACCCATAACAATATTTTAGCATACATGATGCCAGTATGGGTGTTTGTGTCTAATTCCATTGGGTTATTTGGGCGGCATATAATAACTGGTTTCCAGCCGCAGATTCGTTATGATCCATAGACTGACGGCTATAGAACATAACGCTCAATGCTAAGAACAAACAATGATTGGTCGTAATAAGCGATTGCATGTTTGTCTATCAAATGAAATGCAATTGTATGGTTGCCTGTCTTTGATAACAAATAATATCGTAAATTATGAAAATGATTTTGATAGTGAAACGAAAGGTGTTCAGTTTGACACCCATTGGCGAATAGTGTGCCAGAGACTATATTGGTTATGACAGTTGTGAAAAGTGCAGCAAACAGCCTGAAGAAATTAACCTACATGGCAGTAAATTGGAAAGGCTTTCAATGATATGAAGCACATTTATATTACTTTAAAGACAAGTTTATCAGAAATCGTGACAATTTCAATTTACGGAGCATAATTTAACTTATATTAATAAATATATTTTAAACATTGTTGCACATTTGCTGATACAGGTGTGCTTGCCGGCTTGAAAAGAGACATATTTTTGAAAAACTGACCTTGGAGACTCATTTCATATTCAAAAGAGAATCTAGCAAAAACTCCAATTCCTCCTTCTATTTATACAGTACAGCCGTATTAAAAATATAGCTGGCGATTTTGGATTTTATTGTCACCACATTGTTATGAATACGATACTATAAGTAGATTTAGTAATTTGTTTTCAAATATATAAAGTTTTTATATGTGTTTGAATCATAACAAAATGTATATTAATTTTAATTATTAATAACATAACGTATTTTTTTAAGAAAATGTACTTTGTTGAAGAATATGAATAGGTAATTTTTTTTTGGGAAAATTTACTTTTTTAAGAAAAGGCACTTATTTCAGAAACTTTTTTTTAACTTCTTTCATTTTGGCTTTTCTAAATGACCGTCGGTGGTGCAATGGGTAGTGTGCGCGCCTCTTGTACAGGAGATCCTGGGTTCGATCCCTGCTCCAACCACCTTAAAAAAAAAAAAAAAAAAAAATTTCTTTCGACGACGGTCACCTCGCTTATTGACGGCGACACTATCGAGTATATAGCCATGAAAAAGCTTCTCAAAATACCGTTCGGAATCGGTGTAAAACTGTAGGTCCCAATCAGTGAGTGAAAACTGGAAAGCGCACAGCTCAGTGATTGTGAAAAGTTCTCCCCGGTCCCTTCATGGGATGTAATGGGAAACCATTTATTTATTTTTTATTCATTTTGGCTTTTCTAAATTTACTTTTTATTGGGTTCAAAACTACAATATATATATACTAAATATTGGATACAGGCTCCATCTCGAAAACTTCCCATTAAACAAGAAATTTCCCAATATTTGTGGGACATCTAATTAGTATAGACACAAACCAAAGCAAAACTATACAATATAGTTGATTTTAGTGGGATGTAGCATAATAGTGTTAAAACCAGGGACCAAAAATAATGATTATTTCCGTATTTGTAATCAAAAAAATCATTCATTTATAATAATCGTACGAAAATGTGGTACATACAAAAAACCATTGTTTTTCCATGGACTATCGAAGTCTGGCATAATTTGTATTATCGCAATTTTTATTACAAAAATTGAAAAATAACGATTATGTATTGATTTTTATTATTTACTCGTAACATTAAGATTATGTTTACATTTTCTTAATTGCTCAGACGATCAGACGATAAATGTTAAATCAAAAAATCAAAAAATAATCATTATCGCCTGAGCAATAAAAAAAAACTAAACATAATGATTATGTTTCGAATAATTATTAAAAAAATCAGATCATAATGATTATCTTGTAAGCTAATGATAAAAATCAAACAATAATGATTAAAAATCAATTTTTAGGATATAACTTATAATCATTACCGTCCCTGGTTAAACCATAAGTTGTTAAATTTTTTTTCATTTAGCCCCCATCCTGTAACGTGCGATAAGGAACTTCGTTCCAGAGCTATACATCTAGGTCTCCGATGCTCTTTAAACCAGATTTCATCAAGCGTTCTTCTTAGGTCTTTATATTTCATAGTGATTGAATACCACATATGTAGTAACTACAGTTGGGTCCCCGTTTTGTTAGGTAGTACAACTACAGTGCTTGATGAATTGAGGTTTAAGCCGCATACCAGACGTAGTTATATATGCTTTTAGATATGTATTTGGCGCCGTATGACGCAGTATCACCTCTAGTATTTTATCTGTTCTAAAAACTAATATCAAACTTAACTCACGAATCACAACTTAATATTAAGTCAAAAATTTGATAAAACGTAGTAATTTTGGGAATTAATTAATGTTTGTGTAATAAAAAGAATATAGAAAAAAAAGACATATAACTACGAGATATACATACATACAAAGTTAGACAGTTTGCTTACACACATAATATAGATTCAAAGCCAGGAAGAGATAGTCCTCGACCTGGCCAAACGTGGTGGCCGTGTTTACATGGCATGCCGTAACTTTGCGAAGTGTGGAAAAGCCCGCCGTGAAATTGTCCGGCTTTCGGGAAACACCAACGTCTTTAACCGCCCCCTCGACTTGGCGTCATTGAGATCAGTGCGAATATTTGCGAAAGAATCCAACGCAGAGGAAAGACGTCTGGATATTCTCATCCATAATGCTGGTATTATGGCAACACCGCGAATATTGACAGAAGATGGGTTTGAACGGCAGTTTGCAGTAAATCATTTGTGTTATTTCTTGTTAACCAACTTGGTGCTCGACAAAGTGAAATCTTCCGCTCCATGCCGCATCGTGGTCCTAACCTCTCTGGCCCATGTGTTTGGAAAAATTTACAGGAAATACATTAATAGTACAAGGAACTATCAATCGTTTAACGCCTACAGCCAATGTAAATTAGCCAATATTTTGTTTACGCGCAAATTGGCACTAATGCTAAAGAACTACCGCGTCACCGCCAATTGTTTACATCCTGGCAGCGTCCGAAGTGAACTAACTCTCTACAATAAGTGGCTGCAATTCACCAGTTTGCTATTTTCCAGAATTTTTCTACGCTCGACAAAACGCGGACCTCAAACAGGATTATATTTAGCTTTAGATCCGGAGCTCAGCGACGAAACCGGTGGTTACTTTGCCAACATGCGTTCAGTGCCGTTGCGTGATTGGTTATGATTGGTTATGGCGTCAAAGTGAGATAATGACACAACTCAGGAGGAATAATTAAATAAACGAGGGACGATACAATAAATAGGCGTTGCAGTGCCGGGCCCTTGTGGTCAGATTCTAATTTTAATAATAAATAAAGTGGACGAGGACATTTAGTTTTAAATGTTTGATATGGAATTTGTTCAATGTATTTAATTATATATATAAGCAATAAAGTTTGTATTGAAAAATTTTCCATTCAAAAAATTACATGAGGTGTTAGAGGACACCCGATTGGAACAAAGTTCCTTTCGCTATACTTTATATTATGTACTAGTTAGTTGCAACACGTTGAAAATTACCATAACTTAAGTGGATCTTTAAGAAAATATACTTTATTAAAATGACACAGCTTTTTTAAAAAATTTTTTTATTGAATGTATTTTTTTAAAGAAAGTATATTTTTAGGTCCTTTTTGTTATAATATGTATTATGTTTTTCCGAAAAATAAGAGGTACTCCTTTTCTTAAAAGCTAATGTTTTTTAAGAAAAGGTACCATTTTTCTGTAAGAAAAAGCCTAAGAGTATTTAAGAGAATTTTTTTTACAAAAAAGTACTTTTTTTAAGTACAGGTACTTTTTAAAGAAGTGGTACTCTTTTTAGGAAAAGCTTATTTTTTAAGAAAACTTATTTATTTTCCGAAAGGCATCAAAAGAGAAAGAAGGAAAAGAAAATATATTATTTTATTTTTAAGAAAAGGTACTTTTAAGAAAAGGAATTTTTGTAAGAAAAGGTATTTTTTTATGAGAAGGTATTTTTTTGAAGAGAAGTTTTTTTTAAGAAATGGAAATTTTTTTAGAATTGGTCCTTTTTTCAAGAACAGGTACAATTTTAAAAAGCTTTTTGGTTTACGTAAAAGGTACTCTTTAAAGAAAAGGTAGTTTTTTAAGAAAATGCAATTTGTTGTAAGAATGTACATTTTTAAGAAAGGTACAAAGAAAATTTACCTTTTAAGCCAAGGTACTTCTTTAAAATATGGTATTTTTCTTAAGAAAAGATACTCTGTTGAAGAATAGATATGTATAGGTATTTTTTTTGGGAAAATTAACTTTTTTTAAGAAAACGCACTTATTTAAGAAAATTTTATTTTTTTAAACTTCTTTCACTTTGGCGTGTAATACACAGGTGCCACCTAGAAAACTTTCCATTAAACAAGAAATTTCTTCCATATGTTAGTCTAGACACAAACCAAACCAAAATTAATAGAAAGTGAGCTGCCAAATGTAGTTCCATGGGCAGGGTTGTATTTCATGGATTTGCCAGTCCTGCACTTTGGCTTTTCTAAATACACTTTTTATTGGGTTAAAAGCTACAATATGTAATAAACTCGCTCCACCTAGAAAACGTCCCACTAAACCAAACCAAAAGTACCCAATATAGTTGATACGAGTAATAATGGGTTGTAATAAAGTAGTCAAAAAAAGTTGTTTAAAATTTTTTCATTTAGCTCCCAATCCCGCAACGTGCGATAAGGAACTTCGTTCCAAAAGTTTTGCAGGCTCCGGAATAAATGAAAATCCGAAAGTGCCGGATAAGGACTATAACGTAGACTTGACACTACTTCCCATCCAAGCTCCAATATTTTTTGCAGAGTCTGCAATGATGTGTAATGCAGGGGGTTATCGTAATGGTAAACCACGCCTTTGCGATTTACCATACCAGGTCGTGTTCTTTCAGCGCCCCATCAAAGTTCGTCTATCGCTGACCATAGACGTCAGACTTTATGGTTTCGAAGCAGTTCAGTATAAATTATCCTTAACATCCCACCAAGTAGACAACATAAACTTTTAGTAGTCTGTTAGCTTTTGTTTTAAAGATCTACATTTAATTCATATTGTAATTTGCTTCAATTGGCCAAAAAAAGGCTTTGAATTGCAAAAGATGTTGAATGAAAAGATGTTGTTGGACCAGGATCTCTCGCGGTTGACATTATTATAAAAAAATTCATTTTTCATCTCGAGTGACAATGCGTTTCACAAATGAATCATATTTCTCGCGTTTGAGCAATCAATCGCAAATCCATATCAGGCTTTATTAAGTGGATTTTCTTAAGCCTATTGCAAAAGCCAAATATCAACCTGTTTGACAAGTCCAAGCCATTTCTGTTGGTTTTCAATGGCCACATGCGACACCTTCAGCTTATCTGCAACTGCTTGAACAGAAACGTGTCGGTCAGATTCGATAACAGAAGTCACAGTCACTGTTAATACACAGTTGAGTGAGGACTATTCTGATACCATGGAAATTCATATCTCGAAAACCACTTAATGGATTTTAAAATAAACATGGTTTTTTAACAAAAAATTTGTTGTCATTACGAAAATATGAGATTTTTTTGGAATTAAAAAATTCCCATTATTGCTGCAGAAAATACATTTGGAGCGGAACTTTTTTTTAAGGCATCACAAAAGTAAAAACGCAGTTTGTCTTAGAATTTTAGGCCGCATATGAAAACCCATTGAGCCTTTGCGTTTAAAAAATACGCATAAGCCTAGCGTACATAACACGTGCATATCTTTAATTTTACCTTTATGGTTCTCGAGATATTTCGAAAAACCTTCACGTCAAACACGTGTTATTTCCACAAAACTGTATAGTTGGCCCCCAAATATTTTGTAAACCATCAGGATCAAAACGTAAATATAAACATATTTTCCGTAGCTGCAAAATTCAAAGTTACACAAAGGTTAAAATTTTTCTAATTGCCGAGGTTATCAAATTTGTGCTTCCATTATGCGGCTCCAGTGGGGACTGTGGCATCTTAATTGGGGAATTGGTTTCGATGCGGCTGCTCTATTCAGTTCTATTCTATTTTATAGTTTTAGACGCACCGTCTAGGACATATGAGCACTTTTATAGTTTTTGCCCGGGATCACGAATTAACGTCGTTTTTGCTACTAGGACGCACCGTTTATGAAATATTAGCATTTTTAAATTTGTACCAATGATCACTAAATAACTTCTTTTTGCGATTAGACACACCGTTTAGGAGTTATGAGAAATTTTATAGTTTTTGCCGATGTTCACGAATTAACATCTTTTTTGCGATACGATGCAACGTTTAGAAGTTATTAGCGCTTTTATATCTTTTTACCGCTGATCACGAATTAACTTTTTTTTCGATTAGACACACCGTTTAGGAGTTAAGAGCACTTTTACAGATTTACCGGTGATCACTAATTAATGTCCCTTTTGCGATTAGACGCGCCGTTTAGGAGTTATGAGTACTGTTATAGTTTCTACCGGTGATCACGAAATAATGTAATTTTTGCGACTAGACCCACCGTGAAGAATTATGAATACGTTTATAGTTTTTGCCATTAGACGCACCATTTAGGAGTTATAAGCGTTTTCATATTTTTACCGGTGACCACGAAATAACGTAATTTTTGCGACTAGACTCGCCGTTTAGGAGTTATGACCACTACAACGCATTGGTTCTTTACGATCAGATGATTCGTAGTGTTTATAACTTCCTCTCACCCAGAGCGCTGTATCATTAGTCAACATGTGACATGATGTGGTAAGCGCTACAGCATAACTTCGGAGAAGTTGCCTTGGAGGTTTTTGATACGCGGGATTTCCAACTTTTGCTAATTTGATGTCGCCCACCGATCGTTTTGTTCTTTCAGACATTTAAGTTTTCGAGTGATCTATAAGTCTCAGATGCGTATTCATTGCAAGAACATAAATGTTTCCAAGACTTGCTCTTTAAAGATCTTAACTCTTTCTTACATTTATTAAGCTTGAAGCAGTTCAACCTTATTAAAGTTTATTCTATAAGGTTTCTCAGAATTTTCAGTTACTCTTACATCAGATCGGATTTCAAACCACCGTTCAAACGATGTTTGTAGTTTGTCTAGTTTCATTTCGTTCATTCCCTAGACTCAAAACAGTAGCGATGATTTAGGAAAGTGGCAACTCTATCCTTCTATAGGCAAAAAGTTTTTTTGAAAGAACTTAATAAACATTTGTCCATTATACCAAGGGAATGCTCTACTCTAAACAGTATGTCATGTTAACCTAAAAAATTATATTAATACGCCTGCAAGGAAACCATTCTCTACCTCCAATTTGATGTCAACGTGATAAAAATCGATTACGTTTTAATATTGATTGATTTCTTACCACCTACAACTTCTTAGTTTCGTAAAATTACTTAGAAATCAACAAGTATTTTATGTGACAATATTTGTATTAATCGTTTCACATCCACTCGCAATCGTTGTGGTACAATTGATGTGAACTAAGCGATTAATAACTGTCACTGTCACTATTTAGTGACTTGATACAGGTATAAATTTGTCATTAAGTGGACAAATATTATCTGTTGTTCAGTGTAGCCGTACTAGTCTAAGAAGCGGTTTGGCGTTTCATTCCTTTAATTGCTCTCGTACAAAATGTTGTTACCTCTGATATTTACGAGTTTCTTAGAGTCGATTAAATTGTAACCACCTTTAATTTGATGTTTTGTTTTGCATATTTAATGTTAATATCCAATGATTTAGATTTCCTCCCACACATGTTTACCTCCATGGATCGAAAGGTAATGGAGGAGATTTGGCTGCCATGACAAAAAATTTCAAATTTATATATGATTGTAATAGAAATTACTGTACTGCCATGACGTTTAGTAAACTCGAATAGTTTTTCGCTGGGATCTCTAATGTAACCTAAATGGAGAGTTCACTAGGCGAATATGGATAACTCACGAATGTTTATATCACAATTTCATTTTCCTATTCCTTTTTTTATATTCACAAAAACACGAAACAAATGTGTTAGAAATATTTTTACTCCCATGTAGCACAACTGTGAGGCAATGCATAAAGTACATGTACTTCATGCATCACGAGATAGTCTGCAGAATCTTAGAGATATGTTGTACGCTACATTAGGAACATGACACGCTGCAATGAGGTATGTCCCAATTCTTTGAATTGGATAAATTCACTATTTACGAAGTCATGGTGGATCAGCGGGTATCCAAGACAATAATGTTTGACTGATATACGGTGTTTTGTTCTCTTCGATAGAACTTACGAAAGGGTTAGCTGCCAAACGAACTGTCATACTGAATAGATCCACGCTTGAACAACGCTACCACATTACCCAGATTTAGATTTAAAATCAGTCATCAATTCGCGCAATTTATTGGAACGAAGTTCCTTATCGCACGTTGCGGGATGGGGGCTAAATGAACAATTTTTAAACAACTTTTCTTTAACTACTTTATTACAACCCATTATTATCAACTATATTGGGTACTTTTGGTTTGGTATGGTTTAAAATGAAGTTTTCTAGGTGGAGCGTGTGTATTACATATTGTAATTTTGAACCCAATAAAATGTAAACTTAGGAAAGCCAAAGTGCAAGACTGGGAAATCCATGAAACACAACCCTCAGCATGGAATTACATTTGGCAGCACTCTTAAGCATGAAACACATAGACGACGACAGGCTACCGACCACAACCTGTCAAAAATAAAATACATGCGTTTATGTGCAAGTGAATATTTTAACGATGGCAAGGCGACACGACTGCAGGTTGTTGTCTATGCTACTTATGTAGCTGTAGTTGAATTAAACTAATTTATATTTGTGTGGGCGACAATCAACATGTTAGAGCTGTCAATGCCTGAAGTGGCACCACTGACAGAATAATCAACTGTTTTCACAATTTTTGTTATGTTTGTAATAATATTTATTAAATATTCTCCAGACATTTTATTTTCTTCTAACACAAATAACACAATAACACAAACGTCAACATTACAGATCAGCTGTTTACTCAGAGAATAATACATACCATAGAAGCTTTTATTCGCTCAATAAATTAAACGTCATAGGTACGATGGAAAGTAAACATTGGAGGGTGGAAAATATGGGTTCAATAATACCAGATGGTGGCAATAGTATACAGCGATCAACAAAGGAACAACAAGCGAATTTCGTGTTTTTGTGACAAACTAGTTGTGTTAAATACAATACAAATGTATACCAACGATAAAAGTCAACAAAAAAATGTAAAATATATTTAAATTTTTCAGTTCTACACCAAAACGACATGAAAAAGTTAAGTGAACACATTTTGTAACTCCACCTGGTGAAAGGTAATTTTAAATTTAATTGCTCTCATTTCCACAAACCTACGATGAAGAGTGTGAAATGAAACGTCGGATGAGAGAATAAGTTTATCTACGTATGTATTATTCTATGTGTTTACTTTGCAGTTGCCGTCTTGAAAATAATTCAGTAGCTGCCATACGTCTACATTTGCAGTCAGCGGCATTTGTAGTCGTGTGTTCATGTAGCCTGTCGTCGTCTATGTGTTTCATGCTTTACACTCGCACTTTTGGTTTGTGTCCAGACTAACATATTTCTTGTTTAATGGGAAATTTGCTAGGTGGAACCTGTTTATTACATATTGTAGTTTGAACCGAATAAAAAGTAAATTTAGAAAAGCCAAAGTGAAAGAAGGTTAAAAAAATAACATCTTAAAGAAGTACCTTTGCTTAAAAAAGTAAATTTTCTTACAAAAAATACCTTTTCTTACAAAAATTCCTTTTCGTAAAAGTACCAGTTCTTAAAAATAAAGTACCACCTTTTCTTTTGTTTTCTTGAGATAAGTAGCCTTCCTGAAAATAAGTAAATTTTCTTAAAAAAATAATCTTATCCTAAAAAGAGTACCACTTCTTTAAAAAGTACCTGTTCTTAAAAATGTATTTTTTGTAACAAAATGCATACTCTTACGGCATTATTCATAAAAAGTTGTCATGGGTTTGTTAAAGGTTTAAGAAGGTCATACCCAACAATTGTATTCATAATCGAAAAATTCCTCTGTTAAGAGTTCTCTAACGTCGCCATTTTTGTTGAACGTTTAACCATTTGTTTTTCATCTTGTTTTTACATCACAAGCACTGTGAGAATACATAAAACAGGGTTGTCAGTCAATTATCTGTTCCCTAGTTAAAATACTCATTAAGAATACGGTTTTAATAAAACCTTCGCCAAATCTTAAAGCTTTCAATAACTAATGAAAGCTTTAGAGCTACATTAATGTTTTTTTTAGGAATAAGGCAGTTAGGCTTTTTCTTAGCTTAGTGACGGCGACACTATCCAGCATTCATCCATGAAAAAGCTTCTCAAAATACCGTTCGGAACCGGTGTAAAACTGTAGGACCCAATCAGTGAGTGCAAAACTAGAACGCGCACAGCTCACTGGAAGCTCTCCCTAATCCTTTCACGGGATGTAACGGGAAACCGTTTTTGTTTTATTTTAATAAAAGAAGTACCTCTCATCAAAGAAAGGACTTTTTCGGGAAAATATAATACATATTCCTACAACAGGGGCCTAAAAATATACTTTTAAAAAAAATACATTCAATAAATAAAAAATTTGTAACAAGATCCATTTAAATTACAATATTTTTCAACAGGTGCCTTAGGTGTGTTGGATCTAAATAGTACATAATATATAGCGAAAGGAATTTCGTTCCAACCGGGTGTCCCCTGACAGCTCATGTAATTTTTTTGCGGGGGACATAATCGTCCATCTAAGCAAGCCCTCCGTCGAACTATATACAAATATCTTAGCGTACACCCGTACGAGTATAAGATCCAAAAGGTGCAGCAGCTAAAGCCACGAGACCATCATATGCATCGTGCTTTCCCCGATTGGACTCTAGAAAAGTTGCAAGCTGACCTGATATTTTATCGAAAAATTGTGTTCAACGATGAGCCTCATTTTTGGCTAACGGGTTTGTCAATGGGAAAAATTGCCTCGTCTGGATTGAGAGCAAACCACAAGAGACCCTACAGACTCTAAAAAAATAATGGTGTCCCGTTATACCCCTGACACACATGTGGTACAGAAACTATAGTATGTGTACTATGGTGTTACATACTACAATATAGTGACACACATGTAGTATGTATTGATTGTGGTTTCATTTGACATTTGATCATATGTTATCAAAATTGAAAAAGAAATGGAGAAAAAAATTGTGCTTGTAATGAATAATTATAATAAAATTATTTACTTTTTTAAGAAAAAACACATGTATTTGCGATATGCTATTATTATGTACAATCGCATTAAAAGGAAAAAAGTTCTCCTACTTAAAAAACAAATAAAAAAGAAATATAGACAGAAATACAGACAGATTTGACTTGTAGCTGTGTTCATTTTGTTTTGGAAGTGTTCGGAATTTATATTTTTAGCTGCGTTAATTACAATACCACGTTTACACTACGTACATGAACGTAGTAAACGAACCAGGTATAAACCAGTTTGTTCAATGGTTTAATGGTGGTATAGGTTGGCACACATGTGGTATTGAATGCTAGTATGGTCTGTATACCACATGTGTGTCAGGGGCATTACATCGAATGAAGGTTTGAGGAAGTTTCTCACAAACCAGTGAGCTATACGCGTTTAAGCTTTACACTCACTGATTGGGACCTAGAGTTTTACACCGGTTCCGAACTTTATTTTGAAATGCTTTCTCATGGCTAAATATTCGATAGTGTCGCCGTCACTAAGCGAACTGACCGCCGTCGAAAGAAATTGTAAGGTGTTCAGAGAATGGATCAAACCCTCATTCTCATGCACATTACCATTGTACCACCAACGGCCACCATATTCCATTAAATCCAGAAAAATTCACCGTTTGATGCGGTTTAAACGCTGGTAGCATCATCGAAGCCTATTTTTTCACAAATTTCACAAAATATACTCAGCTCTTTGCGAAAATTTATTAGGCATTATCAATTACAGGGTTGCTATGCTAAACTCATTTCGTGCGAACTAATTGTTTGATAATTTTTTGGAGCCTGAATATTGACATTTCGATTAGTTTAGTGAACAAAATTTATTGTAATTAACCCAGCTAAAAATATATAGTCGCAATCATTTTTTATGATTGTATTAATAATATCTAGATATTCTGATATAGTACATGTCATTTTTAGTTCTAAATCCGATGTTGGAGGAGGTTTGTAAGGTATGAAAAAATTGTATTTTCAATTTTTGTCTAGATTTTGCAGAGATAATACACTGAGAAAAAATGTTAGCTGCGTTACCGAAAAGGGAACTTAGTCACTATGGACCCAATTCCTTCGATGTTTAGTTTTCTGTATCTGTTTTAGGAATGTAGGTATTAGTAAGTGAAGTGGTGTTCGAAACTTATTAGAAAATTGAACAGATACATAATTATTACATAATTATTTTTATTTTTTTCGCGATTTTTGAAATTCGCGAATATTCGTTCAGGCATTAATTCATCGTGTAATAGGGCATTAAATCATACTATCCCATCTTGCTATTATTGTTGTGGTTACAAGAAAAATTCCTAAAAAACTAAATTCTAGATTTTTATAACACTGTCACAATTTACGCACAATTAACCATATGATTAATTATTGAAATATTTGCAAGGTAAATCCTAGAGCTATGTAAAAAAATGTCCGTTTAGAGATAAATAATAAAAATTCTTAGGAACATTTCGCAAGAACTAAATACGGGGCTTAATTGAATTCGGTGCTGGTTGCATCTCACAAAAATTCTCTTTTTTCAGTTCGTTTTATGCCCAACTTCTAACAGAAACTCAAACCATGGACTATCCATGACACAGCTGATTGACTTTGTAGTAGGAAATTTATAGAAAACGGAGTGGATAGATGAGAGAGTGATAAACACCGAGAAGCAACCCATGCAACAAAATTAGTTTAAATAGTTTTTGATTGATACTAATGACAGCTAAATTATGTTTTATGTTGCTTGTATTGATCAAAAATAAGCATTCCCTTTTATTTCTTTCCGTTTTATGTCCAACCAGAGAGTAAGTACAACAGCAACTCGAACTCGATGAAATGGTCTACTTCGGTAGAACGTAATCGAGAGAACGTAAAGAAGGGGATAGAGACTCTTGTCGATTGCTCTATGTTAAAACCGAAAATTGACATCTCACTAGGAGAACACATTTTAACAAAAAATTGTCGTGTGATATTAGTGAAATCAATCAGGGGGTATACATTACACAGCTGGTTGACTTTGTAATAATAAATTGATAGAAAACATAGCGGATAGGCGAGAGAAAGATAAGCACCCAGAAGGAAAATAAATTTAGTAATGTTTGTGGGAAGCCGTCCCTATGCCTTCATGGTATGCAATGGAATTATATATAGATTACTGCCTCCACACCCCAAAAAAAGCTAAACTGTTGTATTACAAATTTGTTTGAGCGCCATCATGGTCCACTGTCACAATTTCAAAATGGCGGCGACAAATTCTAATAGTTACGTGATATATATTACGTCAATAATAAATTTTTACGTAGATTGTTTTGAGGTCGCTGAATTAATTTCGTTGCTATCGATTCTAAAACTCAAAATGGCGGTCACAATACGCCGATGTATATTTTATAATGTGGTCCGGAATGATTCAAGCTTTGTATTTTGCTGAACCAGACTGCAAAATTGTTGTGCCATACAAAACGTTCCACTTTATTGTATATATCTTTGCTACATTTTTTTGATTTTTGTCTGTTTTTTTTGTAACTAGAATGATAAGGTTAGTCACTCGTTAGTCAAGAGTTGATTCATAAGTTTTCTATCTTCTCTCTCAATCTAATATGAACATGTCTATTTTAACAAAATCGAACTATGATAGTCAGTAAAGTTAGCATGTATTATTTTACTGATTATGAAAATGATCAGTAATCATCCTCAAGCTAAAGTTTTCAAAGAGTGATTCTAGAAGAATGAATGAATACAATTTTAGCAAACAATGCTGGGCCTACCAAAATGTTATGCATGGTCCACATTTTATTTATTTATGTTATTATTTCTGTTTCCAAATAAGAACCTCTAGTCATTTAAATATATAGCTGCCAAACATTGATTGGATTCAAGGATTTATGGACTGAAATAAATCCAGCTCGAAATCCAATTATGTAAAACTTTCAGGCGCAGGATTTATCTGATAAACTCTTGCAGATCACACTGTAAAATAACAAATTTTCCGTATATAGGTTTTGTCACATTGTCACATATCCTGTGGACACAATTGGTGAGGAACATTGGCGGAACAAGTCTCAACCAAATAAGAGACAGGTAAAAGTTAAAAACTCAAAATTTGTATGCAAAACCGTAAGGCAGTTTGTGCTCAAATTGCAACATACATAAATTTCTGCTAAAAATTCCATGTTTTTTAACAAATTATGGTATTGGTTCAAATTGACCCTAGGATCATAAAAAGGGTAAATTTTTAAGGAATGCAGAAGGGTTAAATAGTAGTTGATTGATACTAATGACGCCTATATTATGTTCGACGCCAGTTGCATCGAACTCTATTCGTATTGTGTAAAACCATAAATTAACAAGCAACACTAACGCCAACTCTACGAAATTTCCAAGTATCTGGGTGAGCGCAAAAGGATGATACGAGAGAGATGGCTTCGAAATTAAACAGACAAACGCAACACCACCTTGCAACCTTGTAGTTTGAACTTCTCACACATTAACTAAAAGCAAAAAAAAAGTACATTGAGGCGAATTTTTTGACTGGTTATTTAAATTGGAAATCAGTTTGATTTATGTTTGATCTGACTTTAAATACGAAAAGGGGTTTTCAGTGCTTTGTCAAATAATCTTACTACCATGTGGCAACATTGGTAAATGCTACGAAAAATAGCCGGTATTCATACATTTGTCGGCTAATCGTTATAATACATCAAACTGACACCATTTGCAAAAGAAAAGTGAAGTGATAAAATACAAAATATTTAATGAAATTGGAAAATATTTGAGCAGAAATAAAGTTCGATCTGCACTACGAGTTAAATGATATGTTTTTATTGTTATTTCAACCAGGATGGTGATTATAATTGTTCACACTAACAATTTTATGTTTGCTTTATGTTTGTTCTACTTGTTGTTTTCTGTCAAAGTTATGTGGTCACTTGATTATAGTTTATATGCCCAACTTTGGCTGTTTAAACAGCAATCAATTATTAACCTAAATAATGAATTCAGAGTTTAAATTATGTTTGATCGATGATCAAAGAACCACTCAAAAATTAGTCCTAATTATTATTACGTTGCGAGTTACTTTGTATTTTGTATAGGAGCGCGAGCGCACATTTGTAGTCATGTCAGTTATCAAATTTATTTCATTGCATAAAGTAGCGTGCGTATCGGTCGGCAGTGCAGGCAAACTCTATATATCAAAAGCACTTATGTACGTTTAAAATGATTTTTTGTAATCATAACTGACTTTTCTTTGTCGTTGTCTATTCCTACGATGCATTAGAGAACATGCAAATATTCGATCATGTCACACCTCAATAACCGCCAAGATAACAGCGACATATCCTCAAAGATACCATGCAAGACAGATGTAGTCAGCAACCAAGTACGGCCTGCGGAATTCTTTATGCCAATTTACAACTAAATTATAACATTTTCTATACAAGACCCCCTAATGAAAATTAATATTGACACTCTATTACAAATTTTCCACATTCATTCATTACGGACATAAACGAATTGTGCTATAAATGCCTTTTGCTGAATAGATTCAATCAAAAGACGTCGCTTGATTCTTGTCGTTGTACTCGTACCTACCTATTTGCTATTCCTCCCTCAATATCAGAGATCGAATAAAAATCAGTCGTTTGTTTTTTCCCCCCTTTTGTGTTGCTTGCTTATTTATTAGCATACAAATTGGTTATTGTTGCAACGTAAAACGACACCACGCCCTCACTTTTTGTGGCGTGGTGGCATGACACATTATGATCGATTACGATTTTACAGTTATTGTCCTCTGGCCGAACAAAACGAACGGTACAATTAGACTGAAAAACGGTACAAACAAGCTGAGCCAACTCGTTCTGCCCCTAAATATGCTCTTAGTCATGGTCATTGTACGTTAAAAAGTTCTTGGACCTCTAATAGTGGTACTTGCTAGTATGTATGTGCGAGTATGCAGCCTAGTACAAGGCACACGTTCTGTTCGATATGCATATCGTATCTTACCAACGTTTAATCATTTGGCTAACAACACTATTATGTAAGAATAGAGAATGTTGTTTCTGTTTTGGTTTTATTTGCTAATCATTGTCTATGCAATAAATAGAGAGTCAAGCAGTTAAGAATATTTATGTAATAAAATTCATTTTAGCAAAAAAAGGAACATTCATATTTCGATAGCTGTGGACAGTGGTTTGGAGTGCCATTTTTATTACTAGTTAACTTTCATAGTTGTTACAGACATATCGATAATTGCTTTAAATAAATCGAATTAAAATAAAGGTAAAAATCTTTATATTGGATTAATATAGAAATTTATAGTTCCCAGATTACAAAATCTATAAAAAGTGAAAAATATGAAATTAAGGGAGTCTTATCCCAAGTACTCGAAATCTACTCATGCATGTTGAATGTAAAACCACGAAACACTCTATTTGCTCCTACCCCTGCAGTAAAGGGAATCGACTCTACGTCGATGAATTCATCGACTACAACAAAAAGCCATCGATTACCTGCCATACTACCCGCAATGCTTTTGAGCGGCGAATTTAACAAGGGGATGGGCGCTTTGGTGATGGCTCACCCTTTGAAATACCATTCGTCGATGAATTCCTCGGTAAAATTTCATCGACGAATTTGTCGATGACATTTCGTGAACGAATTCATCGACAAACAGTGATAGCAAAGTGAAAAGAACTCAGGTTCGATTCCGGGCTGGGGTTTTTTTTCTATTTATTTTTATTTTTTAATTTTTTTTTAAATAACCGATGTCGTTTTTATGGATATTTCATGTTTGTTTCAAAACAAATTTGTCAATTTTTTGTGGTAAAATAAAAAAAATGTTCCGGTAATTTGTAATACACTTTATTGTTTCACAAAGGGAATCCAATAAAATTTTAATAAAAAAAAAATATATTCTGCATTTTAATTTTACAGAGCAATTTTTTGCCACTTTTGATTTTTAAATCAAAAAAATTAAAAATGAATTTTAAAATCTCTCCACTTCACCACTTTACAGATTACCACTGAGTACTAATGTAATCAGCGAATTAGTCGATGAAAAGTTGCCAGCCACTACTTGTGAAACTGCATGGTTCTTAATGGTAGCATCTGTGTGACATACATAAAGAGATCAGCAAGGATACTGATTATAACTTTGCCTCAATTTTGTATTCTTCGCTATCGAAGCTGAAACGTAGTTATATTTAGAATTTCCGTTCAACAAAATACTGGTTGACACGTTTTTCAACAAGAATCAGCCTTAGTCGCTATCTACACAATATTCAACATTTGTACGCACAATCACAAATAACCTATACAACAGTTTTCCCTAAATTTTTACAAAAAAGCTACTTATTTGATATCTTAAATCTATCCTTACATATTTTCCTACATTTAGGGTGATATTCTATAAGTCGGGAATCAGTCACTTCGTATTACTTTTGTCGTTTTGATAGTCTATAAAACGGTACACCTGTTCGGTGACTTCATGCGGTGAGTTACGTTATTTAATGGGTAGTTTATAAAACGCAGCGCAACGTTTTTGATCACTTCAGCTGTCAAATTGAACACGCCACAGTTCTTCGCGTTAGTTGAAAAAATTACCAATTTAAAGAAATAATTTAAATACATTACGATCGAGGATGGGAGAAGGAAGTATTTTGCATTTCATTGCTTATAAGTAGTTCCAACTTTTGGCTGAAATGCAATTGACGGATAGAGCTCAAACTTTTTTTTTTTTAAATAATTCAAAATTATATTGTTTACTAACTGAAATTCTTATTTACAATAACACAATTAGAAATGGAAAATTTCACGTTTGATATTCTTACGAAGTTCATCAATCGTCGCTGGCTTGTTGGCATAGACCATAGACTTGACGTAGCCCCACAGGAAATAATCTAACGGCATCAAATCGCACGACCGAGGCGGCCAATCGACTGGGCCATTTCGTGAGATAACACGTTCACCAAACTTGGTTCCCAATAAATTGATTGTGGCATTCGCTGTGTGGTTTGTGGCGCCGTCCTGTTGGAACCACATGTCCTCCAAGCCCATATTATCCAATTGGGGCCAAAAATATTCGGTTATCATTGAACGGTAGCGATTCGCATTCACAGTAATGTGCCGGTCTTGATCATCACGGAAGAAGTACGGCCCAATGACGCCGCCGGCCCATAAACCGCACCAAACGGTAATTTTTTCGGAATGCAATGATGACTCATGGATAGCGAGTGGATTGCTGTCTGACCAATAACGCATATTTTGCTTATTGCCGAAGCCATTCAGCCAGAAATGAGCCTCATCGCTGAAGATGATTTTATGATGAAAATCCGAATCATTTTCAAGTTGTTGCTCAGCGCAATTCACGAGCATACGACGCTTATGGTCGTCAAGCGGCTTCAGTTCTTGCGTCAATTTGATCTTGTGAGGATGTAGGCCAAGATCTTTTCGCAAAATTCGCCACAACGACGTCACAGAGATGCTCAACGCTTGAGAACGACGTGTGAGAGACATATTTGGGCTTTCTTGAACTGAAGCCTCAGCGCCAGCAATATTCTCGACACTACGGGCACTTCTTTGTCTCACTGGCACGGGAACATTTTGTACTGTGCCTGTGGATTCAAATTTTTCCACTAGACGCTCAATTGTTGATCTGGTAGGACAACTATGACGACCATAAATTGAACGTAGCGCTCTTAAAGTTGAGGCCACTGACTCCAAATTTCGGTAGTAAATTTTAATAATTTCGACTAGTTGTTGGCTCGTATATCTTTCCATAATGAAATGGCAAACCTTACTGAAGAGAAATGTCAAAAGAGCGGGAAAAAATATGGCGTCGTTTGCTGTCCCTATCGATTTACTTTTGTAGCGTCTCTGTTGAAAAACCGTTTAGATGGGAAAATTTAATCGACATTGCAACCCAAAATAACATAGGTTTTTTTACACATTTCATGTGAATATTTTTGGTATTTGCAGTATCATAAATAATAGTAATCTAAAAATCTGTTGATCTTTTGAAAAACAGCTAAATTTTCTAATCTTTTTCATTCTGCGCATTTCACTCAATATTACTATTTCTAATCTATTATTGTCAGTGCCAGCTTTCGTAAGCGAACTCAAGCGCGAAGTGATGTATAAACTATCATTGGAAGGAAGTTCCTTATCGCAAGTTGCGGGATGGGGTCTAAATGAAAAAATTTTAAACAACTTGTTTTAACTACTTTATTACAACCCATTATTATCAACTATATTGGGTACTTTTGGTTTGGTTTGGTTTAAAGGGAAGTTTTCTAGGTGGAGCCTCTTTATTACATATTGTAGTTTTGAACCCAATAAAAAGTAATTTTAGAAAAGCCAAAGTACAAGACTGGCAAATCCATGAAGTACGACCATGAGCATGGAATTACATTTGGCAGCACACTTACCCTTACACTCGTACTTTGGCTTGGTTTGTGTCTAGGCTAACATATAACATATGGGGCGATATTTCTTGTTTCATGGAAAATTTTCTAGGTGGAGCCTGTTTATTACATATTGTAGTTTGAACCGATGAAAAGGTAAATTTAGAAAAGCCAATGTGAAAGAAAAAAAATACAAAAGAAAATAAAATTTTCTTAAATAAGTGCGTTTTCTTAAAAAAAGTAAATGTTCTCAAAAAAAATACTTATTCATATTCTTAAACAGAGTACCTTTACTTAACAAAATACCTTATCTTAATGAAGTACCTTTGATTAAAAACGGAAATTTACTTACACAAAGTACATTTTCTTAAAAAATTTAATTTTTCAAATAAGTACCTTTTCTCAAAAAAGTACATTATCTTACAACAAATTGCCTTTTCTTAAAAAACTACCTTTCCTTTAAAAAGTACCATTTTTGTAAAACAAAATAACTTTAATTGAAATAAGTACCTACTCTTAAAATTTTACCAGTTCTTTCGAAAGAGAGCTTTCCTTCAAAAAAAATTACCTTCTCTAACAAAAAATACCTTTTCTTACAAAAATGTATTTTCTTAAAAGTACCCTTTCTTAAAAATATTATGATACTTTTATTTGCCTTGAGATTAGTAGCCTTCCTGCAAATTAGTAAATTTTCTGAAAAAAATAATCTTATCCTGAACGACTAACAATTTCTTTAAAAAGTACATGTTTTGTAAAAAAAATATTTCTTTGTAAAAAAAATCATACTCTTAGGCATTTTCTTATACAAGGACATTAGCTTTTAATGAAAGAAGTACCTCTCATCAAAGAAATAACCTTATCGGGAAAATATAATACATATTCTTACAAAAGGGGCCTAAAGATATACTTTTTGATGTGTAAACATCTATACGCTGGGGGTAAAAATCTTTTTCACAATGCAATCACAAATTTAGAGTAAGATGTGCGATGTAATCGTTGACCAATCGTAAAGCGTTATCAAATCGGTGTGAGCTATGTATGAGTGTATTAGTGTAATCATACGCGGCATACAATATACTCAGCACCATCTAGTGTGCAATAGTAGCGACTAATTGTCGTACATTATGTTATCATAGGCAAATGAAAGCAAATAAATAAAATGAATACAAAAACATTTAATTTTAATAACTTTTAAAAAGATTTTTTGCACTTTTAATAAAACATTTACTAAAACAAAGCAAAATAAAGAAAACTAAAAACTAAACTTGTCAAATATAAGGAAGACTAGAAACTAAAACTTATCTTCATCTTTGAGATTGTCATTCATTTTTAACAGCTGCATATAAGCACCGTCTAGTGTGCAATAGTAGGTACTAATTTTCGAAAACCATTGCTGTAAAATAACATTACATTTCAGTTAACAGCTGATTAATAACTTGTCAACCGCAACAAATACAAAATAATAAAATATTTTACAAAACACCAAAAAAATTATAACTCAGAACATAAAACAAAACAAAGTGTATCAAAGCTGAATGGAGGTAATGTTAATTCTAATAAAATTTGTATTAGATTCCAATATAAATTAAGATTATAACATATCTTCATTGCGTACTGTTGCCTTACACTGAAACTGGTGCACGACAATTGGGTAACAATCTCCATCTCATGCCAATTATGGGTGGAGATTTTAATACAAATTGTGCAAACCCACAGTCGCAAGCTTTATCAAAATTTTTATTTGACGTTTTCCACTTGCATATGAGCAATTCTCCACAAACCCCCACAACTAACAATTCCATTCTGATTATTATGAATACGGCCCTATGATTTGACTGGTAATGCAAATTAAATTTCATTATCAGTAAAAATTTACTGCATTTTTTCAGTAATCAGTAAATTTGCTGCTTACTGTAATTTTTAATGCAGTACATATATACTGCAGTGTGCCCATTTACTAACCAAACAAGTTAAATAAAACAAACAAAAACCAGCAAATTCCTATGTATTTACAATATTGAACGTTTTGATACTTTTAATTGATTAATTAAAAAAATACACTAAAAGCATAAGTACTTCCAACTTCATTACTAGATGTTTACACATCTCCCCTGTGATCGGACTCACATTAATTTTTTTTTTTTAAAAAATACATTCAATAAATAACAAATTTCTTAACAAAAGTTCATCATTTTACAAAAAATATCTTTTATTACAGATTCATTTAACTTACAGTATTTTTCAACAGGCGCCTTAGGGGTGTTGGAACTAACTAAGACATAATAACTGGTCCGCCAAATAACTTTTTTTTTTTGAAAATGCTATAAAAAAAAACTACTGAATATTTTCTCAAATTTCTTTTTTTATTTGAGAGTACAATCCTTCCGGTTAATAATGGCAAATAATTTCATTAAAATGGTTGCCTCGGCTGGCCATGCAGTAGCGATCGGTCCAATTTTTAAGCACATTATCGATTGTGTGCAGCTGTATTTCACCAATGGCTTCACGAATATTGTCCTTTAAAGCGTCAATTGTCTCTGGCTTGTCGGCGTAACACTTATCTTTGAGGGCACCCCACAAATAATAGTCCAACGGTGTCAAATCGCAGCTCCGAGGTGGCCAAACGACATCAGCTCTGCGGCTGATAGTGCGATCTTCAAAAACAGGGCGCAAAACATCAAGTGCAGCTTCGGCTGTGTGGCACGTAGCGCTGTCCTGTTGAAACCAAATGTTGCCAATATCCTCCTATTCAATTTTTGTGAACAAAAGTTCATTCAACATGGCCCGATAACGTTCGCCATTGACAGTAACGGCCACTCCTTGCTCATTTTCGAAGAAAAATGGCCCAATTATGCCTCTGGACCAAAATCCGCACCAAACAGTGACTCGTTTTGGGTGCATCGGCTTTTCAATGTATGCGTGCGGGTTTTCTGTGCCCCAAATGCGACAATTTTGCATGTTTTGTTGGCGCTTTAATGGACAATATTCATGAAGCCATTGGTGAAATACAGCTGCTCACAATCGATAATGTGCTTAAAAATTGGACCGATCGTGTAGGCTACTGCATGGCCAGCCGAGGCAGCCATTTGAATGAAATTATTTTCCATTATTAACCGGAAGGATTGTACTTTCAAATAAAAAAAGAAATTTGAGCAAATATTCAGTAGTTTTTTTTATAGCATTTAAAAAAAAAAAGTTATTTGGAGGACCCGTTATATAGCGAAAGGAACTTCGTTCCAACCGGGTGTCCCCTGACACCTCATGTATTTTTTTTTTGACTTTGGCGTTCGCATTGGTTTTTGAGTTTACGTTCACTTTCGGGACTTTTAGAATACTACCCTTAATAATATTTATGGAAGTATATACTTCAAATAAACAAAAAGTAGTACATGGTCTACATACAAAACATTCAAAACAAAATCATAATTCACCTGTCTACTAGAGGCTTCCCAAAACTCGGAATAAACGAAAAGAGATTATTCGACGTGTAAAAAACTAAAGACTAAAGTTAAAACTACTACTTATATTAAAAACTACTGCTATTTACATATTTACAACTTTTTACAAGCCCTACCTACCGGTAAGAGATGTCACTATTGACCATGTCACTCAGGTCAAAAGATCCTATCCTCCTATGGTAGAATATGAGTTTGTCGTCTACAAAGAGGAGTCCACCTAGCCATATAACCTAATTCAAGTAGTCGCTCCTGGCGTTCGTCCTGGACCAAATTAATCTCAACCAGTTCGTTTTCTAGAAAGGCAACACGTCTATCCGTCCGACCATCCTGTACTTCGTAGCACACGATAGCCTCCTTACCGAACCATCGTCGGCTATCCGCATCCGCAAGCCAAAGTAGCTCATAAAGATGCGTCTTTCCCATGTCCTAAATCTCTCCATCTAGGCGGGAGAGACACGCAAGAGAACTTGCATGTGGCAGGTCGTTACATAAATTGAGAATCGCATAGAAGGAGCTAAAACACAGGTCTCGGTTTTTTCAAAATTCAATTTGTCAAAAAACCGGGTTTGCTGTTAATACCGGGAATTTAGATAGTTTCGGAAAAAAAAGTGTACAAAAAATAGATAATTAAAATACATACAAATAACAAACTTTTTTTTCGGAATTTCGAGCTCAAATTTTCAGTAATAAGTCTTTGCTAGTACAGAAAAATACTTTGTTCAACATGTTTTAAAAAAAAATTGTAAGTGGGAGTTTTTGGGCGGCACAAATTGAATTCAATGAATTAACTAACTTGATATGCCACACGTTAACCAAACGTTTTATCAAAACGAACCAAAAAATTTTATACTGGAAACAATTACTGAAATTTTACAACTTACATATTTTATCAGCTTCCTCTGTCAAATATCAGTTTCAAAAAGTGCACTAAAATTAATTTCTTATCTCAACCAACCAAGTTACGGCAACAAACTGAAATTGCTAAAAATAGATCCAGCCGGTTGTTTTCTAAAAGATAATGCTATTTTTCTCCTATTTTTGTCACTCTATTTGTTCTCAGTGTACTCAATAAAGCAGAACTTCTGCTGGCAACTTAAGTTGCCACTGGGCATTAACCGGTCTGAGTTGTATACGATACCACCATATGTTTGCCAACAGTGTTGGAAGAAATATGGAAACACAACAAAAGATGACGGAGCATATTGCATCAAGACAATGCGAGCTCTCGCACATCAGCTGAAACAATGGACTCTTTGAGCACTCAACATGTCGAATTGATGGGTCATTCCCCGTACAGCTCTGATTTGGCACCCAATGACGTCTGTTTACTGCATGGTCAACGGTTTTCGACACACGAAGCAGCTGTAGGAAGCGTTCAGAAACCATGTATTGGAGGTGACTCAACCGGAGTGGAAAAAGTGTTTTGAAAACTGGTTTGAGCGCATGCATAATAAAGGGTCCGCCAAATATTTTTTTTTTTTGAAAATGCTTTAAAAAAAAACTACTGAATATTTTCTCAAATTTCTTTTTTTATTTGAAAGTACAATCCTTCCGGTTAATAATGGAAAATAATTTCATTAAAATGGTTGCCTCTTCTGGCCATGCAGTAGCCTACACGATCGGTCCAATTTTTAAGCACATTATCGATTGTGTGCAGCTGTATTTCACCAATGGCTTCACGAATATTGTCCTTTAAAGCGTCAATTGTCTCTGGCTTGTCGGCGTAACACTTATCTTTGAGGGCACCCCACAAATAATAGTCCAACGGTGTCAAATCGCAGCTCCGAGGTGGCCAAACGACATCAGCTCTGCGGCTGATAATGCGATCTTTATAAACAGGGCGCAAAACATTGAGTTTAGCTGCGGCTGTGTGGCACATTCTGCAACCTTACCATGATTTTCAAAGAAATGTCGCAATATTTTCCAGCGTTGTTCAAGCGTATACACAACCATGTTCGTTCGGCGGAAGGATAAAACTAATTATCTGTCAAATCAGACATGAGCTAAGTGTTAGCATTCACGAAATAAGCACTAGTTGAAAAAAAACGTTAGATGGGGGACCCTTTATATTGAAAATATCAGAATATTTTGAAAATCAAGAAACCATTTCGAATGATAAATGATTGGTTTCTTTATTGATGGACCCGAAATATAAATAGCAACCCGTCCACGCACTTGTGCTGCAGTTATTTTTTTTGAAAATAATATATTTATAGACCATAATTATTTGAATTTTTGTAAGTGTTCTACGTGTTATGGTCGGGCTCTTCCACATAATTTTTGTTCTATATGATTCGATTTGAAGTCATTTCTTAGAAGAATATTTTTCTATTTCTTACGAACTACACAGATCAGGGATTTTCTCTCCAGCAATTAGAACAAATGTAAAAATGTTACAATGTGAACAACTCGGTCACTGGCCTACAATGCTAAGGCGCTGATGAGAAAAGTCATAAATTTCAAAACGATCGTCCGCCAACGTGAGTTCAAATCCTGGTGCCGACTGTTTACATTTGTCATAATTGCAGGACACCAAAAACCCCGGATCTGTGTAGCTCGTAAATAATTGATAAATAAAGTTAATGTATGAGAGGTTTAAATAAATGTAGATAGATAACAGCTAAATGTTTTTAATTTTTCCAATTTCTTAAATAAAATCTCGCCTTAAGAAAGATCCGAAAATATGGCTGGAAATTCTGCATTCTTTGCCATTTTTGCGAACTTATTCAATAAATTTACAAAACAGGGTTTTGAATTTGAGACAATTAAACCTACAAAGGTTTTATTTCAAAGCTTAACAGAGTATAAGGAATTATCATACATGTTGAACCTTTTGCTTGACTAAAATCAAAATCCATTATACGTGAACATGGATTTATATAGTAATTGAGGCTTTTAACCGCACTTATTTATTATTCAATTTTACAATATATGTAATGTGTTAATTATAATATTTGTTTAATAAAAAGCTATTAACAAGCAATTAGAATGGTTTATCAAGCTGCTAGAATTACTACTGTTATTATGAAATGTTATAACTTTTTTTTTCTTGAATTACGACAACAAATGTATCAGACGATATAAATTTTGTGTCGGAAATATTAAATTATATAATACGTACACACTTACAAAACGACCGCAACAGCGGATATAACGAAACGTGTTTTTAATTGCCACAACTTTTATCAGACACCGACAGACTAAATACAAGCAGACACATCCGTATGTTTGAAGTAAATAAATCTTCTTTAAACATAAGTTGTGGGGTTACTCCATAGTAGTTAATACCACTCATATCTGCAGCATTATCACAGCCATCTCGATTACCATCGCAGTCACTTTAATCAGAGGTTATTACTCAACAATTAATCTCTCGAAATTTGGCAATACCCACAGTAATCAACAATTTACGTATCACAATTTACCGTTATTTGTGGTAGATACATCAACATTTTTAATTACCACTTGCTGAAGAGTCGCTCAAGTTCTTAATTGAAGTCAAAACTAAAGTATTATAAGCTCAACAACTGAGTCATTCCTGATGAAAAACATAAATCCAAATCTCTTAGTTGACGAATTAATAACAGACATACATAGCTATGTATTAATTTCAAATGGCACAATCTTGAGTGAATTGTGCTTATGATCTTAGCTTACATTCCTACGATTGGGACTATCGTCTTTCTGGTAACTAATTGTGAATCACCCAGTATGCTTGAGGTTCTTTTTATGCCAATTGTGTAAGATTTTTAGTGTTCAATGACTCCAAAATAAAATCGTAACAAATATACAAGAATTAAAGCCAACTATACGAGTATATCTTCTTACTTCTTTTTTGCGTAACTCGCAGCTTTTTTTCATAGAGCCGCGCTCTCATGAACCATAATGTCTAAATGTGTATCACAGTTTGGAATTGCATGTCATCAATATGTTATCAACATGGTCTAATCTACTTAAGGTATCTGTTATATTAAGTTTGTCATCTCGTGTGGTACATCTTGAACAAATGTGATGACGTTATATTCTTATTAAAGCAGATTGATTTGACCATTTATACAATTATTGGACTGGAAATATTTTGGATAACTAATTTCATACAAATTGTAGTAGTTCGCTTGTGACCATCAGAACAAGAATGTTCTACTCATCATTTTAAGAAATAGTTGCCATACAGAAAATATATATATCTATATACATACATAAAAATGGATATACAATAGTAACTCGATTCTTGCACATACTTGATACTTGCACACCCCGATTCTTGCAACATAGAAATGTTTTTCATTACGCACTCAGTACTTGCGACATCCGAAATTTTTAACTCGATACTTGCAACATTTTTTTATTACTCTTAAGTGCTGCTTTGTTTACGTTTTCTTAGACTGAATACATTTCGGGAAATCCCCGTCTTTTTATGCTGCTGATGAAATGTTGTAATTTGAATCAGTTTTAAGCTACCTATTGAGAGGTGCGGTGTCATAAACAGATGTATGTGCCTTTTATTTTGTATGGGAAATTAATACTCGGTGCTTGCGCCAACCTCGAAACTTGCACCGTGCCGGGTTTTCATTACGTGCAAGAATCGAGTTTTTACTGTATGTATGTGTGTATGTTACGAATGGCCTCGAAAACGGCTGGACCGATTTTGATGAACTTTTCAGACAATATTCAGAATCATCTAGCGGGTGACATAGGCTATAGAGCCAGGGTGAAAGATGTTTGGTGCCACGCCCCCTTTTCAAAAATCGAGTGTATGTGTGTATGTTACGAATGGACTCGAAAACGGCTGCACCGATTTTGATGAAATTTTCAGACAATATTCAGAATTATCTAGCGGGTGACATAGGCTATACAGCCAAGGTGAAAGTGGGCGGTGCCGTGCTCCCTTTTCAAAAATCGCTCTGACTGCTTTTCTAATAGACCAGTAGACCGATTGTCATGAAAATTTCACAATGTGGTACTGACGACCTGCTGATACTCCTTGGCTATACCTGGTTGTGATTGGATAAAGGAGCGTGGTACCGCCCACACAACTTGAAATTTAAAATGGCTATATCTCATGAACTGTCAGAGATATGAAGATGAGATTTGGTATATATGTTGTTGGAACAGTGCGAATTACAGCCAGGGTGGAAGAGGGCGGTGCCACGCCCCCTTTGAACGAAACCGATATAACAGCCATAACTATGGTTTGAAACGTAATGGAATAATAAATTTTATTCACCCCTTGGCACTACAAAAACTTTGAAGGCAAAACGTAGTTTGCCGGGTCCAGCTAATGTTTTAATAAATATCAAGGGTTCAAGGCATAAATATCATATATCAAAGCATTTGATCGCCAAAACAATCATACTGATCTGTAGTTAGGTTTCAGCGCCTTATATAATCCCAAGCGTTGATATCTATTTGTAGCAGAGGTCAGGACAGTATATACTGAGATTTCTCAACAAAAAAATTATAATTCAGCTGTTTTGCAAGCCGCTGGTCCGATCAAGATGACACAATAATATTCAAGTTGTTGTGGTATTGAAATTCTCATATTGAAACTCCAAACCACTTTAGCCGCACAGTGGGAGCCTAAAATTGACAGCATCAATCATCAGAATAATTTATGGTTGTTGAAAAATCAAAGAACAAATATTTTTGGAAAAAAAAAAATTTTGTATTGTAGCTAAATAAAAATCAATTTTAATTTAAAAGAAACTATTAGATTGTTAACAACATATGTTATAAAAAAAATAAAAATCGTTCATATGTCTGGCGTTTCGTGGAAATAGCATATATTTATTTATAGGCAAATCTTTGAAAAAAAACACCGCGATGTTTGGAACAAATAAACTTTTTTAAAATCGAATTTCTTTAT
This sequence comes from Phaonia tiefii, assembly GCA_963931995.1. Taxonomy (NCBI): domain Eukaryota; kingdom Metazoa; phylum Arthropoda; class Insecta; order Diptera; family Muscidae; genus Phaonia; species Phaonia tiefii. Next base: position 173,419,327 of record OZ008370.1, read on the forward strand.
ACAGATGTCTTATCTATATGTACATTTGATATAAATTTCACTTTTAACCACAAATATTGCGACATCCAGGCTGCCTCGCCAATTATTTAACCAAATTATGGTATCTGCCTAATCAAAATGCAAAATTTAGTAACTTCTGATATTATTTTACATTATTATTACATTATATTATTATTATTATTATAATATTATTTTTATTTTTGAAATTAATTTGACAGGGTATGGGGTCGAAATTTCTTAAATTTTGGTTGATTTTTATTCCAGTTTCCGGCTAAGAAAACTGTCAAATATTATTTGCATACTTCATTTGATTTGATTGTCCAAATGTCAATAAATTTCGAAAATAAATTAATTTTAAAAATTTGTTGACTTATCGGTCTATTCTGATATCGTTACCCAATAAAAAATGGTGTTTCGCGGTAAGCAGGTTTGTATGGGAGAAACGGAAAATCGTCGCTACAAACCTGCTTACATGAGGCATGATTTTTATGTGACGAATTCCCACTTGGAAGCACTAGTTTGTTACCAAATAAGCGTATTTTTCATGGTATATGAGGAGCTGTGATGTTCATGGCCTTCAGTAGTGCTTCGTTATAGCAGCAAGAATATCATGTATTCCTGTCTTAAAGAAATAAATAAAAGAATAAAATTTTTTTTATTTACACTCGTATGTAGTTAAATTTCTTTATAAAAAAAAACACTTTTTTACACCCGTTCCCTTTTATTCCACGTGTTATTTGCACATAAGCAAATCAATGACTCATCATTATTTTTGGAACGAAGTTCCTTATCGCACGTTGCGGGATGGGGACTAAATGAAAAAATTTTAAACAACCTTTTTTTAACCGCATTATGCTATAACCCAGGATACAACCCAGTATCATTCTGCATACTTTTAGGATTTGGTAATTATTACTAGATTTGTACAGTCAGGGACGTATATGAGGGTTGTGTTCTTTCATGTTGGCTTTGTGATAGTCAGGCCATTGTCAAGTGTGGTGGCTTCAATGGAAGACAGTATGACATAATTACTGCTAAGGAAAGCGGACTTCGCTGAACAAGTTGGAAGTGTAAGGACTTCGATGTTGACTTTTTTAGGTTATTGCCTTTTGCGTTATTAACAGTATTACCCCATTCTGTGTGCTTGCAGTTCAAGTCTCCCGCTAGTACCTAGTAGTTATTTGAATTTTGAATATTCATAGAACCAAATAGTTTTTGCAAGTATGCTCGTATTGAATTTATATTGCCGGCCGGATAGTACGCACATGTAATATCTAAAAAGTTGTCGCAGTCAACGGGTATCTTTATGGCGCATGTCTCTAAAGCATCTAGCGAATATGTACTTTTGTTTTCGTGACTGTAGTATTGTATGTTATTCTCGATTAATATAGCAGTTCCCCCACCCCTTGTTGCATCAATGCGATATTTGCTTATCATTTTATAATTTTTAAATATTACATTGTGTCTCTGGTTTTATTTTGTCTCATTTAATAGGGCAATATCTACTATCTACCTACTCTTAAAAATTTACCTATTCTTGAAAAAAGGACCAATTCTAAAAAAATTACCATTTCTTAAAAGAAACCTTTTCTTCAAAAAATATCTTGTTATAAGAAATACTTTTTCTTACAAAAATTCCTTTTCTTAAAAGTACCTGTTGTCGCCCACACTATTTCATTTCAATTAGTTTAATCAATATAAATATATAATTTGCTTTTGCTTCAATTATATATCAATTTCAGTACTTATTTATGTGCACAGTACTGTATGTTACAATTTATCTATTTACCAAATCCTAACTATAGTCATTACTCTCTTGTTATGGCCTTTACTTACAGAAAGTACTTCTTCTTAAAAATAGTACCTTTTAAAAAAAAACAAAACGTTATCTTTTAATAAAAGAAGCACCTCACTTTAAACAAGGACCTATATAATACATATTCCGGAAAATATACTAAGTATTCGAACAAATATGACCTAAAAAAATTATATTTTTTTTCAAAATATATTCCAGAAAAAAAAAATTTTTAAAAATTTTTTTATTTTACAAAAAAGTACCTTTTCTTAAAGATCCATTTAAATTATCGTACTTTTCAACGGGCGCTTTTTACGTGCTGGAATTAACTAGTACATAATATATAGCCAAAGAAACTTCGTTCCGACCGGGTGTCCCATGACACCTCATGTGATTTTTTATTACGCTATCAAAACATAACACACGTTCGGCAATGATTCGTGTACATTTTCGTCTGCTTACAACCTGATTCCTCGTAACGGAATGGGTAAGCTCTTGAAATTTTTTTTCTTATATTTATTTTATTATGAAAAAAATTTGTAAAGTTTATTACGAAGCGCTCACATATGCGCTTCGGTGTTGCCCTGCGTCTGAAAACATAACATTTTTTTATTGGGTATAGCGCGTTAAATGCACTCTTTTGTCATGTTAATGTCGTGATTATCATTCTACGGCAAAAAGGTCTTTACATGCATTTTTACTAGCTTTAGTTTTGACATTTTTGTATTTCATGAAGACAGAATTATACTAGGTGATGGCAAGAAGATTTGTATGTATCAGTATCAATCAATTGTGTCAGTCAATCAATTTCTCTATTTCTTGATTTGGAAAGCCCTTTAAGAGATCTTTCAGAATCATTAAAAAAACAGCAGACAGTTGTCCGAGGCCTTCGGACTGTCCCTGCAGGCTGTGTCAGAGACACGGCCATTAAGTTTAACGTAGAATACTCCATCCGATAAGGCAGAAAACACATATAACAATAAATGATAAATGATAAACGTCAACTGTCAGCTGCTGTCAAACAGCATCAAGCAGCATTGTTATTTTGCTTACTTGGCAGCTCTTTCATTTAACATAAAAATGTATGATTTATTTTTTCATATATTTTTTATAATTATATATCCATATTAAGTTCAAATTCACATTTAACATTTAGTTTCACTTAAATACATAATAAGTAAATATACGAAATTTCAATATTTCATCAATCAAAACAACAGCCGAAGGTTTGTGTCCACACTGAAACAGCAGCATAGTTTGTGTTCACGCTACAAACTCAAACACTCAACCAAACACCACACATATCTATGTTTGAGTGCATGTGTTTAAACAATTTTCATTTGTGAAATTTAAATATTATATGAAATGTATATCAAACGAAAGATATCATCTTCATTTACCTACAAAAAAATTTTTAAAAAAAGTTATCTCGCCGTTTCCTCATAATCAATGAAATAAAGATTACAACAATAACAATCTGACATGACTCCCTATACCGTAAGGTAAGACGTATTCTACGCCAAAAAATGCAAACATTTTTGTTTTGGTTTTGGAAGCGAAATAACAGCACACATTCATTTGTTGTTGTAAATTACAACGATTAATATTTTATTTTGCTGACATTTTTGGATGAATCGGTAAGACCTCTGGTCTTCGTTTAAGGAATTTTGCAAAGGTAAGCGGTAGGGCTATCTTTTAAGAATAAAAAACATGTTACCTGCCATCTGGCTGAGAAAATTGAGGTTATGTGCTCGTTCTTATGTCTTTTTTCCCAAATTGTTTTTTTGAACGCTCCGTAAAAAAATCCGACGACTGGTTCAGAACTTAGCAATTTTACCCTAGTACCCTCCCATCACCAAAACGAAAATGTTCAAACCGATGCCATTTCGCCGCCTTGCTTTTCGGGGATGGTTGATGATGGACATATTTTCATGAAATGAGCCAAGGAATACGCTGGTGAAATTTGTCCAATCGTGACTGAACCACCCTGTAGACTTCTGATAGAAGGCATTGTTATCCGAGTTGAATATTTTTTTCATACAACTTTTGGGAAAATACCGAAAAACCGAGATTTTATTTTTGACGTAGAATACGTCTTACCTTACGGTATGAGGAGTCATGTCAGGTTTTTATTGTTGTAATCTTTATTTCATTGAATTTGAGGAAACGGCTAGATGAATTTTTTTAAAATTTTTTTTGTAGGTAAATGAAGATGTTATCTTTCGTTTGATATACATTTCATATTGGTTGATATATTTCTAGTATTTTAATTTCTCAAATGAAAATTGTTTAAACACATACACTCAAACATATGTGTGGTGTTTGGTTGAGTGTTTTTGGTTGCTCAACATTGCTTAGGAACATGTATCTAGTAAAAAGTGAAACGAACAGCAAGCTAATGTTGCTTGGCAACATGTATCTAGTAAAAAGTGAAACAAACAGTAAGCTAACGTAATAAAGCTTTTTTGCGAAAGCTTCAATAAAGCTGTTGTAACATTAATTTTGAATTGTAAAGCGTAAAGCTTTCACACAACGCTCGAATGCTAATGCGAAGACTCGATAAGGTAAACCTTTTTTCATATTAGGGCGGCCCTCTCAACATTCGCAGAACTTATTTCAATAAAAATATTAATTAAAATACATAAATTAAATTAAGTTTAAAAAAATTTAACATAATATTTTTTTTTTAAACGGACTTGAATCAAATGCTGTTGGTAAATATAAAAATTACAGCAGACAGTTGTCCGAGGCCTTCGGCCACGGACTGTCCCTGCAGACTGTGTCAGAGACACGGCCATTAAGTTTAACGTAGAATACGCCATCCGATAAGACAGAAAACATATATAACAATAAATGATAAATAATATAAGCAAATGAATTTATTGTTATATATGTTTTCTGTCTTATCGGATAGCGTATTCTACGTTAAACTTAATGGCCGTGTCTGCTGTAATTTTTTTCCACCAATTTACAATTTTTTTAAATTAAGAGTTTGAATAGTGGGAGTTTATTAAAATTTTAACCAATTTATATTAAGTTCAAACTAAACCCATGTGCGATTTTTTAATCCAATGAACGGAGAAGTGAAAATTTTCTAGTATATAAAAATTTACACCCAAAATGCCAAAACCCCAAAAATGTTGACCACATGTCCGACCGGCTTAGATTTATTCGATTTGGGTCCAATTTTCACCACGACATTTTCATTACCATTACCAAAAATCCGAAGCGGATTTTTCATTGCCACCCTAATTTGTATAAATATCTGGCAAGCTATGTGTCAATTGATCGCAGATGAAAGTCCTTATCGAAACTTCTACAACACTTTGATACTGCAGGTAGACGTGCATAAATTTACTGACCTTGTAACCCAGTACAGAAGATTCAGTTAACACACCCTCAGACTACATTAACACACCCTCAGACTAGGGCACATAATGGACTGAGTTAATAAGCCAGTACAGTACAGTAGATTCAGTTGGTGAACCCTATTTTAACACACCCTCAAACTAGGGCATTTAATGGACCGAGTTCCGTTCGGAATGGGTATTCTAAAATTTAAATAGGAGGAAATTTTTTATTGCCCACCAACTTTTATATAGAATTTTCCAGGGTTTGGCAAAATCACACACATTTCTTTCCTGAGTACCATTTGATAAAATATTTTGTAATGGTTACATTTTAAGATGCGAGTGCATTTGATGTTGTTGTAATTGTAGACAACAACTCCAGACATTTGGTTTTAATTTCGCACCTAATATTGTGTGACTTTACACGGTTTGCTCGTTTTATGCGGCCAGCATATATTAACGACTGAGAAGAAAAAATTCGCCGCGTTATTACCGATATACACCCAAAATGCTGTCAAACGGACCGACCATTAGGCCTTCCCATTGTAATACATCCGAGCAAGCCGCAGCAACCATATGTCAGAAATTTCATGGCAATTAATCTAAGTCATTTGTGTTTTACTGCAGTTTAAAGTTGTGTACCGCTAAAACGACTCCCTTGAATTTTATGGGTTTATGTGCCAATACAAATTATTGCTATACAGCATCCCCAGACGGAGCGTGCTTATAAATCGGCTTAGCTCGATTAAATAATCTAAACATTAGTTTCTTGTATCAATTTAAATACGAACGTGTGTAGTGATTATTTGCAATCTATGTCATCAATTCCATCACCATCACCACAGCATCCACTATCATCACCGCCAACCGCAAGATCATCATCTTCATCAGCTGTCATCTGATCAAATGTATATATATCTATGGCAGTTTGTTGTAATTTAATTTGGTTTGTTTGTGTAAACTGCAGATATACATGTGCCCCTCTTTACCTAGCTATCTGCAATATGTTGCACATGCGCACTAATGAACGTTGATGTACATTCGCATCATTTGCAAAGATTGTATATTTACCTAGCGTGTTTGGTTGCTTTCAGGGTATCGTATTTGATTTTTATTTCTATTTTTTTGCATTAATCGTGTTGCCACAGCGTGTATGTTGACATTGAGTCATTGTGGTGTGATGTCGCGTCATACGACATACTTGTACTGCACATGCATGAGTACTGCAATTTACTAGGGTATCGTGATACGATAAACTAGACAACATTATCGCAAGTATTGTAAAAGTTCAGTAATTTAATTTGATGTGCTTTGATTTTATACGATTTCAATAATGTTGCCAAGCATTAGCCAATTCTACTTGCAATGTATTGCTGTGGTTTGCAACTGTTGGTGGTGGTGCTGCTGGTATTTCAGAGTCGTTGCAAAGTTTGAGGGTCTTTTTTATTGCACAAGATGTTTATTAGATTTACGAAATTCGGTTATACGAAATTATCTGCTAGGCGATTGTAACGTGGTTAGTAACTGATTTTATTGGCTTACAATATTGAACAGATGCATGCCAAATGGGTGTGAATGAGGATGTAGATATAAGTCTAAGACGAGCTCCTAGTTGAGGTGTGCTGGAAAATTATGCATATTTTAACGAGTTTAGCTGGTAGTAGTAGCTTAGTTACGTTAGGATACATTTTGTTACTCACAATGGATCACCGATGCCGATGATGTTGCTATCATCTGTGCGGGTAGAAACCTCAATTTACTTAGCATTCGTACAACCAGCCTACTTAGTCTGATTTCGGACTGGACCGCTAACACCGGACTATCACTTAACCCATTTAAAACCGAGCTTATTTTGTTTTCTCGGCAATATAAAATACCCACATTTGAACTGCCGTCAGTTAATAGAGTGCAATTACAGTTGACGGAAAAGGTCAAGTATCTGGGGATAATGCTGGACAGAACTTTCTTGGAAACCGAATGTGGTGGAGAGGGTGAAAAAGGCGTTCTCTTTACTGCTGTATAGGGGCGATAGCAAAGCGCTGGGGACTGTCTCCTAAGATCACCATTTGGATTTATACGGCAAGAATCACACCAATACTTCTCTATGGCATCGTAGTTTGGTGGAGGTCCCTCCAAAATAAATATATTCTGAATTCCTTGTTGAAAATTCAGAGATCAGCACTGATTAGCGGTAGTGGGGCAATGGGCACGAAGTCAGGTACTGCACTTAATGCTATCCTGAACATCTGTACTCCTGATATCATGGCCGAATCGGCAGCCGCTACATCCCTGGTGAGAATCAGAGATTGTGGTGTTTTGATATTGGGGCATTCCGGACACACTGTATTACTAAACCAGATCAACCTATTCCCGTAAAAACGGACTACTGTATCCCCTACCTTCTACCAGCGACAAATCTAAGGACTTCTATTCCGAACAAGAATAACTGGGAAAAGTCACTGGAAGGGGATACCAGTAGTATCAGATTCTTCAGGAATGCACCAAAGTTGGACGAGCGAGTAGGCTATGGGGTCCATACACCGGACCTAAGTATAAATATCGCCTTCAAGCGGCCTGAGCACTGTAGTGTATTTCAGGCGGAAATTACCGCCATACTGGAGGTTGCTGAACTACTGAAAAGTAGTGTCACAACCTCCGGAGAATATGTATCTACACAAACAGCCAGGCTGCCATAAAATCCCTGGAAGCCATGTTTGCTACGTCCCACGTATTACCATGGGCTTCTTTAGCCTAAGTGTGCTAGACAGCGTGCTATCTTGCAGTCTTTTCAACCAGCCAACCAATGGATCACCAGCCCAAATGATCATAGGCCGATTTCAGGATTCACAATAAAGGCCGACTACATGGAACCAACTTCAGCCTTTGGCGAAACGTCTCCACTAATGTCTCGGGCAGGCAGGACTGGGAGGAACCAATACCAGGTTATGGAAGGTAATTAGGCTTCAACACTGATGACTCCGAACTAAATGGCAAGGTAGGTTTGGAAGTCTATTCTAAAGAGCTGGGACTAGAACTTGCATAATGGCTACCAGACCATAATATTGTGTTTCAGGTAAAAGTCATGGTATTCCGAGAAGTTAACCTTTGCCTGGGTTGAATCGTCATCACCACCTGGGGTATCAACGTCTACTCTGCCATTCAACCTGCTATAACATCTCTGCAACATGTAGTCCTAATTTAAAAAACTACCCACAATTGGCGTGCAACTGTAAATGTGATGGCCAAACGCTTCGACATTCACCTTCTGTGGGTGAAGTGCACAACAACACTCCAGGAAACCATAGGACAGATGAACTGGAAAGGTTACGGACTACCTTACCTGTTCCACGAGATATGAAGCATGTGGGTATACCCCTTTTTGCATGGAATCTCATTCTTAAAACCGTAGCTCTCAGACGTGCGACTTACAGATGGTCTGGTGGAAAAATATGCGAGATCACCGGGCAAGTATGGTCATCTTATGACCTTAATAGTATGCTGAACTTGGTGTTCAGTCCTAGACAAGATATCTCTTTGCTAGTGCTGTGATCATTGGCCACTATTTAATAGGCAGACACTCGTCTAGACTTGGAATGCCAGCTCATGATTACAGCAGAAGATGTGGGGATGAAGTGCGGAATGAGAGCATCGGACATTTAATATGCTACTGTCAAGCCTTTGTATGAGTGGGAGACAATACGTAGGATTTTACTTCGTGAATGAACTTAGGACCTTTTGCAAAGTACTAATTGTTTCCACAGGGACTAATATATGTTTCTTCCTCAGCTAAATCCTGGAATATCGGAATGAAGTATCATATAGCCTGAATGCCCAAACGATATGGACGGAATATAACGTCTCGTGGTATCACAATGGACCTTAGTGGCCTAAGACTTTCAATAGTGACAGCCACTTCTACTTAAATGAACCTAACTCAACCTGGTAGTAGCTAAGCGGCATATCGACAAAGTATTTTTCACAAATATTGTACGTGTTCTCCAAGATCGTACTTTCTATATCCAATAAAAATGCATCTTTCGTTTCATTTGTTTCAAAAGAAAGTACTGATGTTTTTTAACAGAGATTATGATCTTTCAACTGGCACTAAGATCACGGTAATATGCCAAGGCTATCTAAAGGAAAACACTCAAATATGACGTGTCTCAGTAAGATTGCACTTTTTAAATTTAGTATAATTTTTTATTGTGCAACTGTGAAATTTGGCAGCTGTCACTTATGTTTATTCCAGTTATTAAAAATGGAGACATTTAGGAAAAAACAACGCGTTATAATTGTTAGGAATTATTCCAAAAATTTGTAAAGTTGTGCTGACACCGATCGCAAACTTTCAAGAATTTTCAGTCGAGAAAGTGAAACTAATATGTCAACTATTCGAAGACTGGTGAAAATATTTGCTGAAACTGGGTCGGTTATGAACAGTAAGACTCCTGTGCGTCAGTGTACCGGTAGGTGTCTTGAAAACACTGCTGCAGTAAACGAGGGTGTCGCCGAAAACCCGAAAAGATCAATTCGGTATCGTTCTCAACAACGTCAAATTTCACGAAACATTATGCAGCGAATTTTGACAAAAGACCTCCACCTTCATTCGTAATGGGTAATCGAGCAATGTGGAGTAAATACCAATTTTTCAAAAAAAAGTCATCTCTCCGATGAAGCGCATTTCCATCTGAATGGCTTCGTGAATACACAAAATTATCGAATTTGGGGGCTCAGAAAATCCTCACGCAATCCATGAGAACAAAATGCACCCACAACGAGCAACTCTCTTATGCGGATTTTGGTCAGGCGGCGTGATTGACCCTTAATTTTTTGAAGATGAGGCCGAAATCGCAGTAATTTTGCAGGGCATTCGTTACAGGAACATGATAACGGAGTTATTGTGGCCCCAACTGGACGGCATGTGGTTTCGTTAAGACGGCACCACCTGCCACACCGCATATGAAGCAATCTATTTATTGTGGCAACGATTTCCAGACCAAATTATCTCAAGAAATTCTTGTGGTTAAACGCCATGCGATTTCTTTCTTTTTGGTTTCATTTTGGAAATCTGGGATTTATGCGAATAAACCAGAAACAATTCCTGAGCTCAAATCCAAGGTCAAACGCGTCATCGGTAGGATACAGCCACATCTCTTTGAAAGCGTCATGGAAAATTTCATGAAAAGATTAATGGCCTGTCATCACATCTGTGGGACTCGTTTGATTGATATTTTATTCCATACTTAATCGGAACATGTAACATGTCTTCTTTAAAATCCAGTACAAAAATCACTATTTTTGAAAACTATTTGAAAAAATACGTGTTTTTAGTTTTAAAATACAAAAGTGCATTCATACTGAGACACCCTTTATAACAAAAAAGTAAAGCACTGCAACAGTGCAATAACACAGGAGGAAAAGCAGAACATGGTGGAAAAATACTGTCTGTTCTTGTTGTTGGAATTATAGGCCTTTCAGTGATTTTGATACTTAGGGAACTTCGATCGATACTAATTCGTACATGTGAATTGCAGAATTGAGTTTGTATATATACGATTGAAGATCAACCGATGATATCAATTCAGACACAGTAGTTAGGCATCTGATGATGAACTTGTAACGGAGTTCGAAACTAGTCATGCCAGTGAGTGTGTGTTGAACTGAATTGTCTATTATTTCCAACAAAAACCAACCATTTTTCAATTAGAAAAATGTTCATGACTTGTAAGCTTGTAGTATGAATTTCTCATACATTAACCAAAAAAAGGAAAAAGTTTACTTTATTTTTAAACTACAAGCCATCAAAGTTGATCTTCTTGAGCAAAATTTTAAATGGGACTACTGTACACTTTTTTGATAGGCGTGAGGTGAAGAGATTTCGAATCTGACATCAGCATTTCTCAATCACGCAATGTTTCTGGGATATCTTAACCTAAAGTTCGAAGTCTCGGCTTATATCTATATTCGACACGTTGTAACATTACGTATTAAATTTATGTCCATTATGTTGTCTTCAAAATTCAGGTTTAAGCTTTCAAATAACCTTGAAATTCATTTGTTTATTATGTTCGCCATTAATACAAAACATTAAATTTTCCCTACATTTTACCTTTATTTTACAGCGAATTGATTGGACCGCCTTAAGCAGACGTATTGGAAACACATACAGGTATGAGATCTAGATTAAACAAATTACGATTCAGCATAGGAACCCAGCAAAAAATTATTAGAAGTTAGAAGCAGTTGGAGTGTTTAAAAGCTCTGTACTGCTTCTTGCTACTTACTGCTTCTTTATTCTTATATATAATAAGAATGTTAGACTGAAGTACTTCTCTGAATTGATTTTTAAGCGACTCTTGTAACTGTTAAAAAGTTGAAATCTTGAAAACTTGACACTTAATTAAATAAATAGGGAATTTTATTGAGCTTTAAACCATTTTAAAATTTAAAAATGTGGCTATACTACCGAGACATTTAATATTACATATATATATATGTATATAAAATATATATAGTACATTAGTATATATAGTATATATATATATATATATTAGGGCGGGTCAAATTGTATGGAATGATTTTTTTTGATGAAGCGTATAGCAAAAACGTAACTATAGGTGATTCTGAGAAATATTGCTCAAGAGACCATAGCCTAAGTCGGATTTGGAGCCCCCCAAATTTTTAAAATTGATATTAGTGTTAATAGTGTTTTTTTGTTGAAACCTTGAAAATGTTGATTTTTTCAGATCGATTTTCCTACAAAAAGGAGTTCGAAAACAAAAAAATTGATCGTAATAAAAGTTGTTGGGAATTATCTGAACTTCCATAATCTGCAAAAAAAAATTGAAGAAAATTCAGAATTTATTAGTTAAAAGTTAATTTAGGCAATTTTTCGACAAAAAATTCCTAATATCTCTACTAAAAATAAAAAAAATATTGGTATCAATACAGATTCTGAAAGGTGAAAAAGATACCTTTCAAACAAGCCCACTTTGAGAAATCTACCATTATTCTATCCGATTTTATGACGAATTTAATTAAAGTATTCTATGTATATATGGATAAATATCTATTTTTAAATTTTGGGGGGCTCCAAATCCGACTTAGAGCTATGGTCTCTTGAGCAAAATTTTTCAAAATCACCTATAGATTACGTTTTTTCCATACGCTTCATCCAAAAAAAAAAAATTAACCCGCCCTAATATATATATATATATATAGTGTGACGATTTACAGTTACCACACTACAGTTCAGACACAAATTTTTCTATTTAATTAAGTATCGTTTAACTTAATATACTCTGAAAAATTTGGAGCTAAAATTTTGCTATATAATAGTCGTGTTTTGGTTACAAGCAAGAGATTATCGCTTGCTAATTTGCAAAGAAAACGGATATTTAGCGAAAAGTCATATTATTGACGGAAACCTAATTCATACGAGAATCGAAATCGAAAAATATCTAAGGGATTTTCATATGAATTGGGTTTTCATTTGCATTTAGTTGGATGCAGTTTTCGATAGCATCATTCCAAACAACTGCTGATGAAGTTCTGTCGCTAAATCTGAAATAGCTTCTTGAAAACTAAATCTCCATTAATAGAAATATATAGTGGAATTGAACTTGAATAAATGAAATAAAAGAATTGCCTTTAAAATATTATACTAGATGATTTGTACTACCTCGGGAACAACCTGGTATTTATTTTTATTTTATTTATTTTTGACTAAATAAAGAGATTAAAGCTCACCCTTGCCTTCAAAGTGTGTTTATCACCGGAAGGTATTAATAAATTATAGGCAGGGGAAAAAATTATATACCGCTAGATAGAAGAAGTACTATAGGGTATTTTTCACAAAATTGTGCTGTCAAAAATTCAAACCGAAGTACAGCCTGGTCAGTGGTCGATATTATTTCAATCAAAATCCATTAGATTATATTTTAACTTTTTCCGTATTTCAAACGGTTATCTAGATATTGAGCCTTACAAAGTAAATGTTGAGGTGTAATATCCTGATGATGGTGTTTATTTGGTCGGTTAGTTTCAGATTGTGTCATCTTTTGACTGCTACAAAAATCTCCAAATGTTACCAATATTTAGTTTTTATTCGAGTTCAAAGATAGATTTTTGTCGTTGTAGTAGTTGATAGACAAACAGTGAAAACACTGTGACAAAAAAATTTAATAAAAAAGTGTGATGCTAAATCTCCCAGTCAGTCAGTCACCAAGCAATTTTCTATAATACACAGATCATGCATTCCTGTTCAAGTATTAACGATGTATCTACACATAAAAAGAAATTTATCCTCCACGGAATATTGAATGCTTACGATTTTGGTATCCTTTGAAAGAGAACTGAGTAGGCTGTTTGAGGGAATAAATAAAAGAATTGTGATGTCAAGTGTCACCTGAATGTTACATATCAAACTTTATTTTTTTTAGGGCTCTATATATCGATAACGGTAGATATGGAGAAGATTATATAATCAATATGTAGATTTTGACTAGGTCTTTCTTAAAGAATAATAATGTCAAATAATTCCGACAATGGCCAGACTGTACCTTAGTTGGAATTTTGGTCAGCATAATTTTGTAAAAATATCCAATACTTTCATACCAATTCCCGAAATTTAAGGGGAGGACCATGGGTTATTTGGAATTTGAATCCCCGTTATTTCAAACCAGATGTCCAATTTGACATTCAAGAAGTGACGGACTATTTGTAAAAGATTATACATTTTCGAAATGGGTTGCTGTACGCTTGTAGAAGTATTATTGGGAAATATTAAAAACTGTCTCCCAAATTTCTGACTTCCAAAGATAAGCATTTTTTTTTAACGAGAAATTATGTTTTCCGATGAATTTCATTTTCGCATCGGGCTACGTTCACAAACCAAATTGTGGCATTTGGGGCTCGAAAAATTTCGACGTCGTCCACCGAGGCCTTAAAAAATAGAAAATATACTGAAAAATAGAGGTACTGCAAGGGAAGTTTCTTTTTATTTGTTGGTACTGTTATGGATGTTTCTTTTGTAATTTTTTTATAAAGCGAAATTAAATTAAATTTATAAGAGATATAGAAAATACCTACATACAAAGCAACTACCAAAAATTTTAGGGAAATTTCAAAATATATTGGGAACACCTTAACATTCAGTTGCTTATACAAATAATATTAAAAGGCTAATGGCCAATTCTCCATTTAAATGTACTTTAAATGCCCGATGTTTGTCACTTAAATGTATTTTAATATATTTTTCAATATTTTGAATTCAACTTCCTGCCTTTGGTTCAGAAATTGATTCATTTTATTTTGGATATTTGGCGAATTTTTCCAAGTAATTTTTTTAATTTGTGTCTCATTTGAAATCATACAGTGATACTGATATGACAACGCTGGCGATTCTAGATTATATTTTAACACTTGTAAATACAAATACATTAGGAATCGAAACTTCAGCGGCAGGTACGGGACCATAAGCACCCTCGTACAAATAAAGTCTGACGATCCCGTTTTCAGCTACTCAGCACGGCATCATTTGAATTACCTCACGATTGAAATTCTAAAGAAACTTGGGAAAAAGTATTGCGATCGCATTTCCTTTCTGGGTGCTATTCTATATATTTTAAGTGGTAGCATTTAACCAGCGGAATGAATTTGATTTATGTCGCTGTGGCCCAAACTTGTTAATTTCACTGGCACTTACTGAACAAAAAACAGCTCTCAAATTTCAAAACGTATTGTTCTCAAACTCACCACTATTGAAGTAAAATGTGAAGTAAAATCAGATACACCCCGTTAGCGTTATAAAGACGTTGGATTGAACAACAAATTTACTATAATTAATGCTCCAAAGTTGAAATTCAATGAAACGTATTACATCAGAAAAGCTTTTATGCCCATAACACATAGTATTCATAAAATTGATAAAAAAAACCTCAGAAAATGAGCAAACAGGTACGATTTACTAATGTCTAATTTACATCAACTCAGTGAATAATATGGTGCATTTCACGTGCAGCGGCAAACCACAAAATTTTTTTCCTGAAATTCTTTCATATTAGGTTTAAATGAAAGTGAACACGCAATATGTATTTTGTATGATGTTTATTTCTCAAGATATGAGACTTAAAATTTTGCAGTTTTGAAATTTGATTTTTTTAAATATTTTTGCGAATAAAAAAATTATAATAAGGTGCGCGATTGGTATAGAAAACTGTCTAGTCTTTTAACAAATTAAATCCAATTTAAAAAAGTCATGTGCATAACCGGAAGTGACAATTTCAAACCAAAATTTATGTAAGTTAGCTCCTTTTTTTTAAATTGTTTTTTAATTTGAAATTATGTTAAAATATACTTATAATACACTAGAAGTTTTAATAATGGGATATGCACTGGTTCTAAAGATATGTATGTACGGAAGTCCTTTAAGGTAATTCTGTGCTCAAAAAATGTATTTCGCTAAAACGCTAAATTTTACAATCTCATATCTTGAGAAATAAACGTCATACAAAAGAAATATTGCGTGTTCACTTTTATAGCTACTACTCGTACATACAAATATAGTCAAACCAAATATGAAAGGATTTGAAGAAGAGAGTTTTTAGTTGTCCGCTTCACGTGAAATGCCCCATATGCATTAAATTTGGTACAAGTCTGCAGCAAACAGACATTAAATTGATGGACGAATCTGCGGAACAAGTGATGTTGTACAATTTTACAATTATCCAATGAATTGTCTCGTAGATTGGAAATTTATGAACTTGAAGATGAGGACAATGCACAAATACATACGTTATGAGTCGGTAAAAACATAGAAAAGTGAATTAGTGAAATTGCGGCTTCGCGGATCTGTCTCGATCCCGTTACGAGTCCGTAAAAATATAGAAAAGTGAATTAGTGATATTGTGATGTAGCGTATCCGTTTCGAAACCGTTACAAGTCCCTAAAAACATACAAAAACACCCGGTTGGAACGAAGTTCCTTTTGCTATATATTATGTACTAGATAGTTGCGTAAGTTGAAAAATACTATAAATTAGATGGGTTTTTAAGAAATGATACTTTTTGTATAACGATAAACTTTTTCTCAGAAATATTTTTCTTTTAAAAACAAAATTTTTTTAAGTCCTTTGTGTAAGAATATGTAAATATTATATTTTCCAGAAAATGTCCTTCTTTAAAGAGAGGTACGTCTTTTATCAAAAGCTAATGTTTTTTTTTACAGAAAGGTACTATTTTTTGAGAAGAGGTACTTTCTGTAAGAAAAGGCCATAAGAGTATGAATTTTCTTCACAAAGAAGTATGTTTTTAAGAATAGGTCTGTTTAAAGAAGTGGTACTCTTTTTAGGAAAAGGTTATTTTTTAAGAAAATGTACTTATTTTCAGAAGATTACTTATCTCAATATAAGAAAAGAAAGGGTATTATATTATTTTTAAGAAAATGTACTTTTAAGAAAAGGAATTTTTGTAAGATAAGGTATTATTTTAAGAGAAGGTATTTTTTTGAAAAAAAATTTGTTTTTAAGAAATGGGATTTTTTTTAGAAATGTTCCCTTTTTTCAAGATAGGTACATTTTAAAGAGTAGGTACTTATCTCAAGAAAAGGTATTTTGTTTCCCCAAAAAGGTACACTTTAAAGAAAATTTAGTTTATTAAAAAAAGACAATTTGTTGTAAGAAAATGTACTATTTTATAGAAATATATTTTAAAAAGAAAAATAATTTTTTTAGAAAAAGGTACTTTTTGTAAAAAAATTTACTTTTTTTAAGCAAAGGTACTTCTTTAAAATAAGGTATTTTTTTAAGAAAAGCTACTGTGTTTACGAATACGAATCGGTTTTTTTACAGAAAATTTACTTTTTTTAAAATTCTTTCACTTTGGCTTTTCTAAAGTTACTTTTTATTGGGTTCAAAACTACAATATATACTAAATACTGGTTACAGGTTCCACCTAAAAAACTTCCCATTAAATAAGAAATTTCCCAACATATGTTAGTCTAGACTCAAACCAACGTAAAAGTACCCACTATTCTTGATAATACTGGGGTTTAGCATAATAGTTTTAAAACAGTTGTTTATTATTTTTTTCATTTAGCCCCCATCCCGCAACGTGCGATAAGGAACTTCGTTCCAAAAGCGAATAAGTGAAATTGTGGTTTCGCGGATCTCGAACCCGTTACGGGTCCGTAAAAACATAGAAAAGTGAATCAGTGAAATATTTAATGTCGCAGATTCATATCTGAGATCAGAAGACACAACATGTTAAAAAAAAATACTAAAACTATTTAAATTTACCTGATAACGAATTTTTTATTTGTTAAAATTAAATATAATGTGAGTGAAAAACTTCAGTGGATCTGAGGTAGAAAATATGGTTCATTATTATTTTAATCTTAATTATCTTTTATATATCAAATGGAATTCGTATCGAGTCCGCAAAAATGTATAAAGGTGGCTCTGTCTCGAATCCGTTTTATTTACTAAAAACGAACCCGAAACGGATTCGAATATGAAGTCCGTTGCGAGTTCAAGAAGGATCCGAGAAAGTAGAAAAAACGATTCGCTTTTTCGAGAGGAATTTCATACACAAACGGATTCGTTATGTGTCCGTCCATGCCCTTTTCGTACAAAAAGTATGAAGAAACGGATCCCTCTCGAATTGTCATAGTATTTAGAATCGTCCCATGTATTTTCATCAGAGTGATTATGAAGTCTTATCGCGTTACGAGAATACCAGAAGTCGGAAATTTATTTTAAAGTTTTCTCCATTTTCTTTTTTAACAGTGTTTTATTTATTACAGTGTTTTATTTAACTTGCTTTTTTAACTTCCTTTCTTGTCTGTCTGTAAACTAAATTTTTGAACTCAAATTTTGCACACTTGTCAGATTTGGATGACAATACATGAATATGAAAAAAAAAATTTAAACATTAAAAATTTATTTACTAAAAAATTAAAAATAAAAAAATAATTAAAAAAAATTAAGTTACAGTGTTTTATTTATAAATGCACTAAAAACTAGAAAATAATTTTTCTCTTAGCCTTTATAAGTATATTCTTCTTCATGATGGGGTTGTACAATGGTCCGCCTACTTAGCACTTCAACAACAATGGTCTAGATACTTTCAATAAAGAGCGTAATTAAAATGAATTAGTTAATTAATTTTCTAGGGATCTCTCAAATAAAACGCTTGCATTTAAATTAAAAATGGTGACAAAATTAAATGTCAAATTAAGTGTCAAAAGTAAATGTCACCACTTTTAATTCAAATGCAAGCGTTTTATTTGAGAGATCCCTAGAAAATTAATTAACTAATTCATTTTAATTACGCTCTTTATTGAGACCATTGTTGTTGAAGTGCTAAGTACGCGGACCATTGTACAACCCTATCATGAAGAAGAATATACTTATTGAGACTAAGAGAAAGATTATTTTCTAATTTTTAGTGCATTTATAAATAAAACACTGTAACTTAATTTTTTTGAATTATTTTTTTTTTTGGAATTATATCTATTGGGTTCTGAATAAATCATTTACGACTCTTTCTGGGTAATATAAAAAGCTCAGGAGCACTGTAATTTGTATGTTTTCGGAAGATTCTGAGACACTTTTTTAGGACTCAGAATGTTGGGTGGATTTCTATGCCATAGAATTGTCCGTCTTCTTGTGAGATTTTTTTTCTACGCTTTCATTTAAATAAACCCATATATAATTACTCACGTATTCTCTTTCCTTCCGTGAATTTTCCTGCAAATTCATTGGCAATTCTAAACACATTCAAATATTTATTTATAAAAACAATAATTTATTCAATATTTATGAAGGATGTGTTTTTACATGAATTTGCTTAAACTAATTATGATTTTTAACAAAAAAAAAAAGAATTTAACGTTTTTCTCAAATTTACCTTTTTTACAAACGAATTAAAAAAAAACTACATAATATAAAAATAATGTAACTAATGTAATGAGTATTGCTTCGCCGCTAAAACAGAGTTATGAAAGACAATAGAATATATACGAGTATTTTTGAAATGCAACACAACTTGATTACTACATATAACAATTAAATCTTGAAGAGAAAGGAAATAATATTAAAAGGACGACAGCATAGAGAACGTGTTATTGCATACAATATGAATGGACTTAATCGAATGAAGGGCAAGATGATGATTGGAATTTGGCACATTTTCTATGTGATATCGGAAAACTATTGCTTTGTCTGGTCCGTTTTTGGCGCACACTTTGGTTTGTATTATTTTTGCGTAATTGTTAGGAAGTATGACAATTTCCTTCAAATTTGTTGGTATTTATGACCGGCACTATTCTCGCAAAAGTACTTGGAAAGACGAGGTTCAAAATAAATCGAAATATTTTAGGGTAAAATTTTTAAGGAATCAAATGCAGGCAAAATTGTATGCTACCCTAGTTTCCGTGTTGTATACGGAATATATATTAGTTAATACCTTCAATGTTTTAGCATTACATCAGTTAATTTGCGCTAATTTCGTGTGTTATAGTATACACGCGAGCAAATTTCTTGCGTTAGTTGCGGTGGATTGTAGAAGGGAGTTTGGGATGCTAATAAACAATTTTAAAATGTGGATTACCACGAACAGAACATAATAATTAGTTAGTGCAAAATGAAACATTATTTAGTCTTGCAAAATGCTGAATGAAGACGTGTTTTATGAAATAAGGTTGTGATAGCTGATACTCCAAATGAATACAGTACAATTCTCTCAGCTGAAATTAAGCGCAATAAAAATATTCAATTAATAGCTAAAAAAACAGCAAACTAATTTGTAAAAACTTTGCATTTCATTCATCCGATTAATGTCCATAGAAAATATGTGGATAGCTTATAAATGATGATAACCAAAATGCAATGAGAACGAAGAGATACGGATTATACATATATATACGCAAGTTTGTAAAAATATTTATCATTTTGTACATTTAACTTAATCTTTAAACACGTAATTGTCAAAATATATTGTGTTTCTGTATATTGCATATGTATGTATGAGACAATTTTTCAAACACATTAAACAAAAACAAAAAAAAAAAAACAGTTTGGCACCAAACGTGTACCACTTTTCGCTTTCACTTTTTCAACTAAAAATGTCACTCAAAAAATGTTCGCTTTTAATTTTTTGTCATTTTTCATTTCTATCGTGAAAGTTTGCAATAACATCAAAATGCTTGGTGTGAAATTTTCATTAAAATTAATAAATTAAATTTAAAATAATGTATTTGCTTTCGCTTTGCTGTGCTTCGCTTCACTTTCGTTGGCGCCGCCCTCGATGCCGCTGTTCTTAACTTAAAGCCAACAGGGGTTCGTCTTCGATTTCCTTTGGAATAGATTTCTTTTTGTATTTCTTTTGTTGCAGTTTTGTTTTGGCCAATTTCGTTTTGGATTTACTTGTCTGTTTGGATTTCTTTAGCTTCTTCTCTTCGGCAGCCTTTTCTTTGTCCAACAACTCGAGTTGTTCGAAAATATTCTTCGGATGTGGATGATTACTGGGCGTTGTGGAATTTTTCGCTTGATAGACAACTACGAAATCTGAGAAAGCCGCATCCACAGGCACATTAATGTCGGCGAAATCGCGGAATTGCGCAAATTGCTCCTCGGGATATGTATATTTTTGTACAAAATCTATGCTATCCTCTTGGTGATAGGGCATTTCATCTTCGGGATAGAAAGTGCCACCACGTATAACACCAAAGTCACCGGATCCCAAAATGGAAGCATCAAAACCAGCTTGTCTTTGGTGCGGTTGTAAACCAGGGCCAAGGTTACCATCCGGTCGAGCTTCGGCGTATTTAGGCACAGCCGAGGCATCGGCAAGAGAAAAGTAAGGGCGTGAGTGGCCCGATGGTGGTGCTTCCCTGAAAAAGGGTGGATAGTAGTTTTGTGCCGCTTGACTATGAGAATCTGCTGGATTTCCACGATGTAGTGGTGCGGGTGCTATGTCTGATCTGGAGTTGAAGCGAGAACTTAGGATGGGACGAAATTGTTGTGTGGTTGTTGGAGGTTCATGAAATTGTCGCTCTTGTGAGCGTAGTATAGTTATGGGTGCGAGATCATTAGGTTCCATAAGCATATCAGTGTCCTCTTCGGGGAATTCATCTGTAATGAAAAGAAATTTAAATCAGGTGATTATATCGCTTGCATTAGACAATACATTTTTGTTAAAGATCTAGAGAGGTATGAGTAAAGAGCTATTGAGACTATTAATTCACTTCACTCTTGATTCACTCTCCTACTCACTACAACGATGAACACGTATAAAAATCTGTAATTTTGTGTTTTTTTTTATGCCAATATAACGTGTTTGAAGCTTGCGCAAATATAGTGTAGTTGTGTCTAAAGACACTGCATTTGCTACTTAATATTACATGTTGGAGATACAATGATTATTAAGTTATAATATGTGACCCTGCATTAGAAAAGCCACCTAGTGTGTCGAAACAAGTTTTTGACTAAAACACAATTAAAGTTCCCCCCTCTGTGTTGCATTTTCATAGTTTTCAGTTTTATATAATTTAATTTTTACATTACTTTCCGATTTTTTTGAGACTTTCGACCGGTTTCATATGAAAATTTAAGGTTCTTTAAATACAAGTCCAAAAAAAGTTAATTCATGAAATTTGACACATTACGTGGGTTACTTGGGGCTTTCTTCTCTATTTTATACGCTCGACGCGTTGCGTTATTATAGACATAGGTGAACCTACTATCAATAAAATTGCAACCGGATTGATCGTAGATCGAAAAATTCATATATTTAGACCAAATTTTTAAACAGAAAATACGACAAATTAAAAGAATTATTTTTCAAAACAAAAATTACTTTTGAAGAAAAAGCTACAAATAAGTTTTGTTGAAGTACCAGATGTCTCCGGTCGGAAAAAATATTTGTGGTCTTTCAAATGTGCATTTGTTCACTTCTCGAACTATCGATATCGACCGATATCGGTGAAACTCTTCTAGTGTAATGGATGTACATGTGATTCGAGGTGCTAATATCGACTCGGATCATTACCTGGTGGCTGCGATAGTTCCTACAAAATTGAGCAAGGCGAAGAACGTACGAAGCCCAACGCGGGAAAAGCTAGATATCGACAAGCTGCAAATATCGGAGATATCAGACTCCTATCAACGAAACCTCACTTTCCTGCTAGTGCCGAATACTCGCCTCCTGAGGACCGAGAAGCGCAGTGAAAGCACATCTCCCATTCTTTGTAAACCCCTGCAAGGGCTGAACTTGGCTGTCAAAAACCGCAGAAGGATAAGCCATGGTACGATGAAGAATGTCGCATTGCAACTGATGAAAAATACGCTGCACGTATAGCAACGAAACAGCGTTGGGAGCAGAGAGTGAGTTAGAAGACCGAAATGTGCAGGATGAACAACGCACCCCGAAAATTTTTCCAGAGGGTAAGAAGATCGAATTACGGTCCGAATAATGGGCTGCCCTCCTGCAAAGACTCGAACGGGAATCTGGTGACCGATAAGCAGTGTGTACTTAGAATATGGAGATACCACTTTTCCCCACTACTCAGTTCAGATTCTTCCACAGAAGGTCAGGAGGTAATGATTGTGGAAGACAGTGTAGATTGTGCCCCCTCAGCCAAGGCGCGATTAGAATGGTAATCTGCCGGCTTGGGAATAATAAAGCCGCTGGTGTGGATGGGCTGCCCACCGAGCTTTTTAAGGCCGGTGGCAAGGGCTGCTAGCCCACATGCATCAACATATATGTAGTATATGGTTGGGGAAATCTATGCCTGACGATTGGAGTCTTAGTGTATTATGTCCTGTATTCAAAAAGGGTGATCCGTGTGTATGTTCCAACTATCACGGTATCAGTCTTTTATCCATCGCATGTAGAATCTTGTCGAGCATGTTATGTGGAAGACTAAAGCCAAGTGTTGAAAATCTGATTGGTGTGGTTTTGGTTTTCGACCGGGCAAGTCCACGGCTGACCAAATATTCACGCTACGAAAATACCAACGAAACGCAAATTGGTACATACCATATTTTTTTGGATTACAAAGCTGCTTTCGATAGCCCCATACGGGGAAAATTGTACGAAGTTATGTTTGAACTTGGGATTCCGGCAGAACTGATCCGCCTCTGTAGGCATGGAAAGACGTTACCGAACCATTCTGTACCAAGCACGGATTGGCACTTCCGTGCAATCTCTTTAACATCTTAATGGAGATAATAATGAGAGAAGATGCAGTAAATACGAACAAGACCATTAACACGAAAAGCCATATGTTGCTGGCGTATGCTGACGACGACATTATTGGGCGAAATTTGGGAGAGTTTACTGGAGTATTTTCATGAATCGAAAACGAATCAGCGAAATCATATTTTTTTTGGGCTCAGCAAGAAGTTTCAAAACAAAGCCCTCTCACGACGGATAAAGTCCAGCTATGCCAGACTCTCATTTTACCAGTCCTGGCATATGGCTCCGAAAGTTGGGTCATATCGCAAGCGGATGAAAAACACCTGGGAGAGTAAAATACTCTGTAAAATATATGGTCCTGTCAGGGACAACGGCGAGTACCGACGTCGCTGGAATCAAGAGATATGAAATGTATATTCTGACGTGGACATCTGTAGGTGAATCAAATTAGGCCAGTTGCGGTGGCTAGGCCATGATATCAGAACGGATGAAGATGAGCCAGCGCGAAAGGTTTCCGATAACATTCCCGATGGATGCAGGAAGAGAGGACGACCAAGACTCCGATGGAATGCCCAAGCCGAAGAATCCCTCCATGTCCTTGGTGTTACCAACTGGCGTGAAAAGGCGTAGGATAGATCCGGTTGGAGAAATATGTACAAATTTGTTTATTTGTTTGTTTAATTAATATGTGTAAGATGTCTGACCTCATGAGGTTGTATAATAGTCAAAAAAAGTAAAGTAAGTAAGCGCTCCGTTAACCAACTGAGGAGAGGTTTAAACTTTTGTGTTTTTTAGTCTTAACTTTTTACCAAAAATGCTCATTATGACAAAATATAATCTATGTGGGTTGTTTAGTTTTCCAATATGTTCTGAAGGTAGGACTTCAAGCTTTAATTTGCAGTATCATTTGTGCCTTTGACCTTTTAAACATCAGAATGAGATGATATATTATATATTCAAAAACTATGGGAAAACTGCAGCCGGTGGGACGAAACTTAAAAATTAAATAGAATAAGAGAACGACAAAAAACCCCTATTTTGAAAAATAATTTTAAAAATATTTCACGAATTTATTGAAATAATTTCTCTAAATATGGTTTGTTGAACTTGTGTACCTTGGTGTTTCCAGGGTTAATGAGACATATTATGCGATGGTTCGCATTCTCCTAAAAAGTTTGGAGCAAAACTTGAAATCGCCCTATAGTCGGTTAATGTAATCGGAAAAATTAGACGTTGTTCCATATGGGTTTACAGAATCTTCCCAATGACAGCACGATCCAATAATAAATAACGAAGATATGTATATAAGTATATATTTTGCATTGATGATTGGAACGACACATATCTCGGAAACTGGGTGGTTAAACAGCATTTGTAGCAAAATTTTAAAATATGATTATACGTTTCGAGGCAGTGAAAACAAAATCCACAGCCCTTTAAAATGGTTCAGACCCCAGTGATGAATTTTCCAGGTTTACACTGATTCTGAATTGTATTTTTGAAGCTTTTTATGGCTAAATTGTCGATAGCGTTTGCGTCACTAAGCAGGGATCGAAACCACGTCCTCATGCACAAGAGCTGTGCTAACTACCATTGTACCACCGACTGCCACATCGGTCTAACTATCCAGTAAAAAATTGTGCTTACTTAAAAGCAGGTTTGAAAGGTTTTTGTATGAAATATTCCATTTGGCAGCACTAGTTGCACTAGCATACAAGCATTTTGAAATCTGAATATAGCATGGAATGACCTATATCGGTCCATGGTTTGATGTAGTATATGTACAAATCTTCTCTCAAACTTTTATACTATCGGTTCTAGTGGTAATAAATACTAATGTGATAACATATTTGCAATGGAATTCGGCAAGGCTTATTTTCATAGAATATTTGAAAGCGCTATTTCAAAGTTTAAAGGGTCCTTTTCATCCTCTGTTCAAAAAGTACCAATAATGTACGCTAAAATGACCTGCTAGGGATTCAGAATGATTTACGAATTTCTTCCTCATTAAAAGCCATTATGGGTTGTCTAAGACCACAATTCTCTATCTGTATTTTCAGATGTCCTTTTTGACCTTTTTTGAAACAAGGTCAAAAAACTGCGCCAAAATGACCGGCCAAATATCTAAATGTTCTACCAGTTTATAGTGAGAATATATTTCACTAGAGGATTTATCAGACGAGAATCCTTCATCTTGAATTTGCATATGTCCTTTTAGACTTTTTTTTTTTTGCAGACTAAAATCTTGAGACCTTAAAACTAAAATCTTAAATGTTCTATTTTGAACACAATATGTTCTTCAAATATATTGTCAAAGAAATATGTATATAAGTATATTGATCCAGAAGATTCTCTATATTGTTTATATGTATGGCCTTTAGTACTTTTTCAAAAAATGTTAAGTTAAAAACAAAATTGGCATAAAACCCTTTTTAAAATGTGGAAGGATTGATGTAGTTATGAAAAAAATTAATTTCTGAAAAACAAATACCTCGGTAAAAAAGAAAAAATATTGACGCCACCACTTAATCTTAAACTGAGAGTGGTAAAAAATTGCGTAATAACTGCTGCCAAAGATGAAGAAGTACTTGATTGTCTGATTGTCTGTATTTTCAAAAAGATAAGCGTAAATAAATTAAAGAACGGTAAGATTTATTTGAGTCATATCTATATTATTACACCGTCAGACAGTCCATATTAAACTTGAACCGGATGGTATATGTCTATAGGCAAAATGGAGTTAATGGGCATTTTCAGTTTTTCATTTTTTCATCGTGTTCACACATAAAAGGACTACAAATTCTCAAGGGATAACATTTTTCAAAAAAAAAGTTAAACACTTATTCGCACACTACGATACCGATATAAGTGTCAAATTAAAGAAGAGAATTATGGCTATTTTTATTATTTTTTTATTTACACCGTTCCAGGATAAAAAAGACTTAAAAAATGTCCTTGAAAAATTAATCCTTTAAAATCCTTTGAAAATCTCCAACAATTTATTCGCAAAAAATATATGTTAATAGCCTGTATATAGTGTAATACTCCCCAAAATTTCAATATTCTGCCTTTATTAGTTAATTTTTAATAAAAGTTTACATAAAACTCTTCCAGCAAAAAAAGTACTTTATTGTATGGAACAGAGTATACAATTTTTTTAAAAAGGGTGATACACTTGAACCGGTTGATATAAGAATGAAACTATAAGCTAATCGGACTAAAATGGCATTTAAAATTTTTCATTTCGTGAACCTGTTGCCTCTTAAAAGGACTACAAAGCTTCAAAGGATAACATTAAAAACATCTTTATTAGTTAACTTTTAATAAAAGTTTACATAAAATTCGTACAGCAACAAAACTACTTTATTGTATGGAACAGAGTATACAATTTTTTTTAGAGGAGTTACACTTGAACCAGATGATATACGAGTGAAACTATAAGCTAATCGGACTAAAATTGCATTTTCAGTTTCACCTCTCGCCATACTGTTTCCCCTTAAAAGGACTACAAATCTTCAAAGGATATCATTATTTATAGATATTTAATGGTACTTGAAAAAAGTGTATACTTTTGCTTTGTGGTTTGTATATACCAGCAGCGTCACGTCAAATTGACCAACAGTAATGTTCGAGTTCTTGATGAAACCTTTCACAGTGTTCATCACTAAAATCACCTAAATTTTCAGAGAAAAAGTCCAGATATTTGCCAAGAAAATGTATTTTCAGGGACGTATTAACTCCCAATTTTCCAAAACATTCGACAAGGCTCTAAACTATACTTTTGAAGTTTTCAGATTTGGTGTTGCCTAAAAAACTATTGATTACAGCATCCAAACTATTCCAAGCTTCCTTTTCTATTTAATAAACCTTTCAATAGCAAGTATCAATAAATTAAAAAACTGTCTTCAGATGTGTCATAACTGCACTTTGAGGGCCAAGTGCCCGAACGAAATTTCTAATTAAACCCGGTTTCATATGACGTGGAGGGAGGATTATTTTAGATGGTGGAACAAGTGCCATACAAAAAAACCACATGGAATAGAAAACTTGTTCCGATTTGGGCACTCCATAATCACGTTTACTCGCTTTTAATCCCTTTTTAGTTTTACGAAAAATCGAAATTATTTGAGCCTCTGCATTTTTCAACTCGTCAAGACCTACTACAGAAATATTGCTATAAAACATGTTTAATAAATTCAATGCATTTATTGGACAGTGAGAACGAGTATTTAAATTTTGTTTTTAATGTTATCCTTTGAAGTTTTTTAGTCCTTTTAAGGGGCAACAGGTTCACGAAATGAAAAACTGAAAATGCCATTTTAGTCCGATTAGCTTATAGTTTCATTCTTATGTCATCTGGCTCAAGTGTAACGTATTTTTTAAAGAATTGTATACTCTGTTCCATACAATAAAGTACTTTTTTCGCTGGAAGAGTTTTCTGTAAACTTTTATTAAAAATTAACTTATAAAGCTAGAATGTTGAAATTTTGGGGAGTATTGCACTATATACAGGTTATTAACATATATTTTTTTTTCGAATAAATTGTTGGAGATTTTCAAAGGATTTTAAAGGATATAATTTTTCAAGGACATTTCTTAAGTCTTTTTTATCCTGGAACGGTATAAATAAAAAATCACATGAGGTGTCATGGGACACCCGGTTGTAGTAGATGTACTTACTGTAAGAAAAAGCCATAAGAGTATGACTTTTTTTTACAAAGAAGTACTTTTGTAAGAACAGGTACTTTTTAAAGAAGTGGTACTCTTTTTAGGAAAAGGTTATTTTTTAAAAAAATTTACTTATTTTCAGAAAGCCTACTTATCTCAAGAAACAAGGTAATATTTTATTTTTAAGAAAAGGAGATTTTGTAAGAAAAGGTATTTTTTATAACAAGATATTTTTTTGAAGAAGACTTTTTTTTAAGAAATGGTAATTTTTTTAGAATTCGTCCTTTTTTCAAGAATAGGTAAATTTTTAAGAGTAGGTAGATAGATACGCAAAAGCCAATAACCTAAAAACACGTCAACATCGAATTCTTTACACTTCCAACATGTTCAACGAAGCCCGCTTTGCTTAACCGTATTATGTCATAATGCCTTCCATTGAAGCCAGCAAACTTCACAATGGCAAGACTATAACAAAGCCAACAAGAAAGAACACTACCGTCATATATGTACGTCCCTGACTGTACAAATCTACTAATAATTATACAGAATAATACTGGTTTGTATAGCGTAATACGGTTAAAAAACTGGGGTATAGCGTAATACGGTTAAAAAAAAAGTTGTTTAAAATATTTTCATTTAGCCCCCATCCCGCAACGTGCGATAAGGAACTTCGTTCCAAAAATAATGAAAATAACTCTAATTCTCTTCTTTAACTTGACACCTATATCGGTATCGTAGGGTGCGAATGAGTATTTAACTTTTTTTTTGGAAAATGTTATCTTTCATCATTTCCCTTGCGGGAGTTTTCACTCGGTCTTACAATTACAATTTTCTAAATTTATTCAAGCTCACGACCTTTTTAAAAAAAATAAAGCTTATTTATTAGCTTTATATTACTTTCAAAAAAGTCGAGCATAAAAATGTTCCAATGATACCAAGGGTATCTGTATAGCTATTTCGGATCTTGCCAAGATATTCGTCAGCAGACATTTTTGGTATGTTTCTGGATATATATTTTTGAAGAATTGACCGTAAACATACCAAAAACGTCTGCTGATGAAGATCTTGGCAAGATCCCGAATTATCTGTACAGACAGCCTTGGTATTATTGGAACATTTTTATGCTCGACTTTTTGAAAGTAATATAAAGCTACTAAATAAGCTTTATATTATTTAAAAAGGTCTTGAGCTTGAATAAATTTAGAAAATTTAAAATGTTATCCCTTGAAAATTTGTAGTCCTTTTATGGGCAACAGGATGAGAAAATGAAAAACTGATAGCGCCAATTAACTCCATTTTACCTATAGTTTCAGACGTTTATCATCCGGTTCAAGTGTAACGACTTTTTTTAAAGTTGAAGTACGGTGTTATATTAAGTAAATGCTTAAACTTTCTGAATGGACGGGATATACGCAAATTAGTTAAAACTGAACTATTTCAAAATAAATTAAACAATGATTAATCGGACGCGTGGATCGCAATACAAGATGTACTCAACGAGTTGTTAGGAAAACACAGTCCCGAAAATTGCCAACCATCTGACGCCAACATGCTTACAGCCATTTCGATAGTAGGTATTTGTCTCTGAAAATACACTCTTTGCATCCTAATTCAGACATATTAGTCAACAATTGGCCTCTGAATCAGATGAACATGGGGAACGCTATCACCAAGTTGCCTTGCCGTTTGAACTGCGGTACTACTTATTTAAAGCTGCTGCTTGTCATGTTATTGTAATACCTTAAATGATTACAGATACAGACGAAAAAGGTCTCTAGCAGCTATATTTGGGGAGATATGTTGGTGGAGTAACCGTATGATTCATGACGAGGAAATTGAAGAAGAGGACTTTGGAGAAGACCCGAATGAATCACAAAGTAATTTAATTGATTTAGATACTGATGACCAATCTGATTAATATTGTATTTGTTTTGAACAAAATTTAAGTTTTTCATAAATAAAGTACATCAATATTTTATCAAGCGTTTTATGCTATTTTATTTTTTCGCTTTTGGTGGAATTTTGTTAATTTTTTTTCAAAAGGGAATAAAGGACATATAAACAATAAAGAGAAACTCCTTGATCAATATATGTGACACGGAAAACAGAAAGGGTAAAAACCGGGTTTGTTCAGGAGAGCCATTTTAAAGATTTAAATACGTGTAAAATCGTCGACTTCACTTTCATAAAACGCGCATATCTCTGGGAGGGAACACTTTTGGGGCATGGGATTGGTCTCATTCGATGCTCCACATCACATGTCTCATTCGATGCTCCACATGTCTCATTCGATGCTCCTCCACATGTCCACATCAAAAAAAAAGTGAAAATTGATTTTTTTACCCTTAGGTCCCTTTCTCTATGCGCTGTCACAGATACATATTTGTCTGACAATATATTTATAGAACATATTGTTTTCAAAATAAACCATTTCAGATTTAAATTTCAAGACTCCAAGATTTTCAAGATTGTGTGAAATCTATTCCACAATAAATTAGAAGAAAATTTTGTCTGTCATTTTGGTTCACTTTTCTTGACGTTGTTTCAAAAAAAGACAAAAATAACGTCTGAAAATAAACATAGAGAATCTTGGTATGTGACGACCCATAGTGGAATTAAATAAGGAATAAATTTGTAAAATATTCCGAATTCGTAACTGCTTATTTAAGTGTCATTTTTTGGTACTTTCTGAACAAAGGACGAAAAGGACCCTTTAACTTTTGAAATTTTGCATTTAAATATTCTCCGAAAATAATCCTTGTCAAATTTCAATGAAGACAAGTTATCACAAGAATTCGCTCAACTCAAATATTTATACTAGATTTTTACGTTAATCTCGGACAGTATCGGGAAAGAAAATTCAAACTTACCACGCCCATAAATAAAAGTGTAACCTTTGGCAAAGGAATCGTCTACCCCGAAAACCAAAATCTTAATTTTGTTCCATAGTGTAATTACCACAAATTTTTGACCATACAGTTTTTTTAGGATACAGGACGAGCATTCGTTTACCACTTCATAAAAGAGAACTAAGTTGGTGTTTTGAGAAAAATTAACAAGCCATTGTTTAAGAATGGTTCAAAAATATTTTATTATAAATCGGCAAAATGCGAACAAAAAACTAATACAAGGTTGAATTTTATGTTTCGGGATTAGAGAACAAAAACAAATATTAATCATCGAAAATCACTTTATTGTTTTTCAAAATATTCCCCATGAAGATTTATACACTTTTGCATGCGTTTGAAGCAATTGTCGAAACTCTTTTGCCACTCTGATTGAGGTATCTCCAAAACATGCATTCTGAATGCAGCAACCGCTTCTGCAGGTGTCGAAAAACTTTGACGTCTCAGTTTGTTTTTTACGTACGGGAGTAAAAAGAAGTCATTCGGTGGTAAGTCAAGACTATACGGTGGACTATACTGTCTTCGGCGGTTGGTTTTCCTGATTTCTTGGAAGACAATTGGCAAACAAATGGTTGTCGACCACGATTAAATTCACCCTACCATCGATAAACCCTGGTCCTTGATGGAGCTTATTAAGTTCATCCATGCACTGTTGCTGAAATGCATGAAAATGTTCACGATTTAATTCCATTTTTGGGCCGAGATGAATCTTTTAAGTTACTGTACACAACACATAACCTCTACATACGCATAACCTCAAAAATGTCCAACTTTACGATAGAGGTGTCAGTTGCCAGATTGAAACACTAGAGTTGC
This sequence comes from Phaonia tiefii, assembly GCA_963931995.1. NCBI lineage: Eukaryota > Metazoa > Arthropoda > Insecta > Diptera > Muscidae > Phaonia > Phaonia tiefii. The sequence goes on from OZ008370.1 coordinate 173,451,059, forward strand.
CAAATCCCAAAACACAAATTTCAACCTCGTACAACAACTTTTCTGGTTGTTCAATGAAATGTTAAATTCTTTTCTCCCGTGTTGAAGTTGAAATATGTTTTGGACGACCATGTGGCTTAGCGTCGAGTATATAAATGTTTTGTAATAGTTGAATTAAAATAAGGTTTATTCTATTACTTATCCTTGCTCCGAAAACATACGTCCTCCTTGTACTTTCTTCCAAACTTTCTGGCCATAATTAAAACATGGCATTATGGCAACGCGTTCTTCAGATAATTCCACCAAAAGACAAACACCTTTTTTAAAAATTTACTAAAAACTCCGTTTTGTAAATCTCTTAAACGCGAACCCATCGAGTATAACAACTTTCATCGAAAGTAAAAAGTTGCAAAATTTTTTTGTTTAAGCAGACGTGCGATTGCTACCCAAGCCATCAAGTTTATATTTGAGTTTTTGTTACATTTTCGTCTGGGAGTGAAAGCTCATTTTATTAGTTGCCCTTATGTCAAAGTACGTTGTTCCAATGTGTTATTCTTGTTGATTTTAAAAGCTCTTTCTATTGGAAAATACCAAAATTTAGCAAACTGCAGGCAACAGGGCTGTATCAGCTATTTAATTGGAAGCAGCTGATTGCAGACAAAATAAAATAAACAAACAACAAATTGCCAGAAGAAAAGTGGGAAAAATTAAAGTTGTTAAGTGAGATAATTAGAGTGTTTTTAAAATTATTGCATCCGTGGCATTTGGGGCGACATGTATCGACTTTTTTGTTAGAAATATCCATACTAAACAACAATTTTAATTAAATTTCTTATAAATGCGTGAAGAAATACATTTGTAACCAAACTAAACGATTGATATTTTCTGATTGTCTAATCTGACGTTTTGTTTCGTTCGTGTTTGATTTCGCTGAACCAAATTTTTTAAGCAAAACGAAAGCCTTTTCGTTTCACTCAAAACAAAGCGTTCAAAAACCAAAAGTTATCTTCGCTAGTCTTTTGGCGTACGAATGATCAAAAATTAATAGCCTGCTCAGCGAGCTTTTTTGTTTAAGCAGACGTGCGATTGCTACCCAAGCCATCAAGTTTATATTTGAGTTTTTGTTCCATTTTCGTCTGGGGGTGAAAGCTCGTTTTACTAGTTGCCCTTATGTCAAAGTGCATTGTTCCCAATGTGTTATTCTTGTTGATTTTAAAAGCTCTTTCTATTGGAAAATACCAAACACTGCTCTATGAGCTGTTTAATTGGTAGCAGCTGATTGCCGACGAAATAAAATAAACAAACCACAAATTGCAAGAAGAAAAGTGGGAAAAATTAAAGTTAGTGAAGTGAGATAATTAAAGTGTTTTGTTGCATTTGGGGCGACATGTAGGGGCTTTTTCTTGTTAGAAATTCCCATAGTAAACAATAATTGTAATTCGGTTTCTTGTAAATGCGTAATGAAACACATTTGTAAACAAAGTAAACGATTGACATTTTCTGATTGTCTAATCTGACGTTTTGTTTCGTTCGTGTTTGATTTCGCTGAACCAAATTTTTTAAGCAAAACGAAAGCTCTTTTCGTTTCACTCAAAACAAAGCGTACAAAAACCAAAAGTTATCTTCGCTAGTCATTTGGCGTACGAATGATCAAAAATTAAGTTACAAAAACAGGCTTTAAGATTCTGAATTAAAAATCTTTGGAATTGTATTGGAATTATAATTTGATATATTTTTCCTGTTTGTTAAAAAGGAAAAATGTTGATAGCATGTGAGCAAACTGATGTGATACATAGTAAAGCAGAAAAAAACAACTGAGTTTTGTAATTTCATTATTCTATCAAATGTTCCAAATTGTTATTATTATGAATTTGTTTGCCGAATTGTCAAGTGCTGGATATATTTGGAAAGATAATAATGTATGGTGATTTCCATGTGAGGTAATTCATTAAATAACTAACATTTTGTTATATCATCTTATGTTGAACGATCCGTAATTATGTTGTTAAATATTATAATTGTTTCGACTCACAATCCCCCTCATCACCGTTTGGTTTCTGCTAGAATTGCCCCCCAAATGGTTCTGGCAGTTTTACTCCCTCTAAAAATATTACCTAATTGACCTTTTCGTTTGTTCACATTTATGCTTATCGTCATCATGATGCCTGTCTGCTGTCTACATTTTACCGCCCCTTGATCATTCTCTTAGTCACTCCAACTAACCGAAGCGAATACAACTAAATGTTCTAGTGGTGTTTTATGATCATGTACAACAGGAGGTACAACATACGTGTTAGGTTTGATTTGAAAACTTCTCTAGTCATCTGAGATCATCGTTAGGTGTTCATTTTATGTTCTAGAGGTGGTTTTAGTGCTAACAAACCGTGTATAATTTATGTGGATGTACTGCGCTTGGAAATGTGGTCATTCAGAGATTTGATGTGAGTTTCATGACACCTATTCTTTATAATGATTATTTGTTTTAATGCCTGTAATTAGTATTTTACATAGCTCTAGAACTTGGCTGTGACTGTGACTTGTTTGAAAACAATGAAAACCAAGGTTAGACTTTGTTTGCCAAATCGCCGTTTTTTTCTATATAAGATTCTAAAAGAATATGTGAATATAATGGCAATGATTTAAAACCTCATAAAACATGTTGCCTGGATAGACATTGCATGTTACTCCTTTATTAATTTGAACTGTTAAGAACTTAATATTCGTAATTAAATAGAATATTTATTTATTTCCGCCGGGCTTTAAATCATTATATCACACAAACCGCTGATAAAAATATAAAGCTTTATAACGATAATGGTAACTCTACTTGACATAATCTAAATCACAAACCCCACCGAACAATCCTTTATTTTACCGCAGAAAGAATGGCATTTTATTGACGCTCAAGTGTGACAACGCTATCTTTGTGGTGTATTTACACAAAAATATTAACGCACAAATCGTAATGCAGTTGCTGATTTATTTTTGCATTGTTTGACTCATTGCCTCTATCTGGTATTATTACAGCAATAATTTCCAACATCCTACCGCCCATCTGCAACATACCAAATGCCATCAATTTACTGAGAGAATTGGCGTCTCTATACGTCATTACTGTATGGTAAAAACTTTCACTTTCTCACAACAAGAGGGTAATTTGTTTAAAATAAATAAATTTTATTCAAAATTAAAATATTCGAGCGTTTGGTCGTTTTTTAAGTAATATTATTGTTCAATATTTCGCAACCCTTTGGGTATCATCGTCAGGAAGACAAACACAATTATTAAATAAAAACGAAATAAATAAAAGCCTACCTAATATTATATCCTTCTTAAACCCTGTGCAGAATTAGTGAGTTGTCCGATATCTACTGTTAGAAAAACTGATTATGACCTACAATTTGACGCCGTTTCCGAACAGTTAAAGAGAAGCTTCTTCTTGGCAGTTGCCCTCGTCGAAAGAAATAAAAGTTGTTAAGTGGAGAAATTTAAGCCTCCATTCAATGCTCAGGAATCGCGCATGGGAAGTCTCTATTTTCAACACAGCTAAACGTTTCGATAACTCAAGCACAAGCCAAGTCGGAAGTTAAAGACTTCTGCTATGAGCGACTAGAAAAGATAGATTTAGGCGATTGTACGTGACTTTGGCAGCCATAGCTTTTTTTAAACAACCACCGGCAAATTCTATCTACATCCCATCATACCCGACAACAAAATGAAACAGACGGATTTCGAAATGGCAAAAAACGTGTTTGTCAATGATACAGGATTCAACCAATAAGACATACCGAAGGATACTTGGTCATCTACTGGCCAAGAACCAGATATTGAATTAATAGAAGGAAATCATTCTAGTATAATGGACAAGCATGTGATTCAAGGTGCTAATACGGGAAAGGACGCACAAGAATGAGCAGAATCAAAATTAGACGAAACCAAACGCCAAGAAAACTGGACTTCGGAAAGCTGCAATTACCAGATGATGTCACTGACAAACTCCCTCAATTGAAAACCCCGAATCAAGACAAATCATGATACGATAAAGTGTCAACCAGCAACTGATTAAATGAACGCTGCCAGTATGGTAATGATTCAGTTAGGTGCTATGGGAGCAACGACGGACTGGTATAAGGAGAAAAGAATAGAGGTAAACTAGAAAACCCCAGTGAAGTGGGTGGGTATCAGTGTTGCCAATTTTGCCATTTTCTGCCTAGAATTTTTAATTTTTCGACACGCTTAGCCAAAAAAATTTGTACTTAGCATTTGTATTTTTTTAATCTATTTTTAGATATTTTTTTATCCATTTTTAGTTTTTATGTTTTGTTATCGTTTTTCATTCTTAAATAGTGAAAAACGCTACAAACAATACTTTTTTCACTACTAAAAAATGCAACAGTGCAATAATAATAATATACAGTGCCGGTCAAAAAAATAGCACCAACGTCGAAAACTATTGTCATTCCAATAAAAAAAATAAATTATGTGCTTATTATTTGAACATAACTAAGCGATGACGTAGTACTCTGTTTACTCTTTTTAAGAGAAGTTTTTTTCCTCAAGATAGTTAACGGTTCTCTAGAAATGATCGATCATTTACAAAATTATCTACTTCAGTGCAGTCAATGAAATAGCACCAGCAGGCTTTTTTAAATTTGGTTTGCAAAATTTTGTGAAAAAAAGTGAAAACCAAAGCTAATAAAAATTTTTTAATATACTTTCTTCAAAATCAGGTGATAATTTTATAAAAATTTTATAGTTATGGGTCGCGGAAAGCATTGTTCGCCGAAAAAACGTGAATTAATAAAAAAATTTGCGTCCGAGGGTAAATCTTATTCCCAAATAAGGAATTTGCTGGGCTGTTCCAATAAAATGATAATAAACGCCCTAAGATATGAGCAAAAAGTTGAATCTCGTGGTAGGAAGCCAGTTTTGTCACCCTTAATGGTAAAGCGTTTAGTACGGATGACTAAAGCAAATCCCTTTATGACAGCCACGCAGCTCAAAAAGACATTGGATGTGCCGGCAAGCGTGGAAACTATTCGCCGCAAGCTTCGAGACAACAGCCTCAATGCCTGTAGTCCTCCAAAAGTGCCGCTCCTTACCTCTAAGCATGTTGCTAAAAGGATATCTTTTGCTAAAGCACATCAAAATTGGCCAAAGGAAAAGTGGAGAAATGTGCTTTGGACTGACGAATCCAAAATTGTCCTTTTTGGTGGAAAAGGTTCCAGATCTTTTGTCCGTAGGCCACCTAACAGTGAATACATGCCAAAATTCACATCAAAAACTATAAAACATGGTATGGGGTTGCTTTTCATATCAAGGTGTGGGTCCCATATATTGGATCAAAACCGTTATGGATGCATTGGTTTATGTAAAAAACCCTGATGAAATTATGCTGCCGTATGCTTCCTACGAAATGCCGCTGGTGTGGATCTTCCAGCAAGACAATGACCCCAAACACACTAGCAAAATGGCAAAAAATGGTTCAACGATAACTCTATCAATGTAATAGAGTGGCCTGCACAGTCCCCAGATTTGAACCCTATCGAAAATCTGTGGACGGATATAAAAAAGGGTGTATCAACAATAAAACCAACAAGAGCTGAAGGGCTCTGGGAGGCTGTGCAGAAAATTTGGAGTTCCATCAAAGTTGAAAGATGCCAGCATTTAGTCGATTCCATGGGAAGGCGTTGTGCCGCGGTAATAGCAAACAAAGGTCACGCGACAAAGTATTGAAACAATACAATTAATTTATCAACAAGATATCTGAGTACAATTTTTGATTTATTTTAAGAAAGACCACTATTTTTGTTAAAAATGAAATGAAGTGCTATTATTTTGACTGGGTAGTTTTTAAGTTTTTTGTTTAAATTAATTAGCAAATTATAAACTGTTGAAAAAACCAAATAATTTTCTTATGATAATAAACCATTAACATCAAAGAATTTATTATCTTGTTTTGAGTTAAATTGGCCCAACTGTTAAACAGATGTAAACGGAGTCAATATAAATTTGTGCGTGGTGCTATTATTTTGACCGCAGCTGTACTTCTCCGAAATTCAACAGAAATATATACCGACAACAAAATTAAACCTGTTTTCTACCAAAATAAGGAAAGTGCTCACAACTAATGAGGACAGAGTATGAAATGAAACGTCAGATTCCCTACATTATGAGGCTATATCATAAATTAATGTCATATAGAGCTGCCATTCTTCTCATCTGACATTTCCATTCACACTATACGTGGTGCGGTCCGTACGAAAGAGAGTTATTTGATGTAAACTGACTGACACCAGGTGTAATTAAAAATATTTTGTCTTAAAATTTGCATATCGTTTTGATGAAAAACTGTGAAATTTAAACGTATTTTGCACTTTTTTTGTTATATTTTATTGTTAGTATATATTTGTGTGTATTTACACAATAAATTTCACGCACAAATCGAAATACCGTTGCCGATTTATTGTTGGTTGGTTTAAGCTATTGCCTCTATCTGCTATTATTGAAGCAATACTTTACATCATCCAACCGCCCATGTGCAACACACCAATCTTCATTAATTTTCTGACAGAGTTAGCTACTCCATACTAGACTTGTGTCAAACTCGTTCACTAGTTCTCGAACTCGTTCATTTAAGGTGCCCGGTCATAAGAATAACGAACATACTCGCCGTATCGAACATGTGCATTATGTTCATGAGGCTGATGTCTGGTCACCCTAAATGAACTAGGTAGTTCATGAACTACCCAACCCTACTCTATACGTCATTTCTATTTGGGCACACACATACATAAATCAAACAGTCAATCAATCAGTTAAAAATAACCACAAGACACGTGTCTTGATTAAATCAAACCAGCACAACAATTTCAGTAGGGTGAACCGACTTAAACATACATTCACCCTATGTCATCCATTGCGCCCGAGTTCTATTAAAAAACAAATATATTCACCCATACGTTGAACAAATGTGCCAATATTCAATAGCATAGTGGCATTGCGGTAAATATTTTTCAGTACCCAACTTAATTCCGATCCTAAGTGATTATGGAGAGTTATCGTGACTATCAACCAATTGTCCGTTCAAAATTCATATGGGAAGTACAAACATGGGCATGGCTAAGTTGTTCATTTGTTATTCCACAATATTACACAAAATATTGATCAGTACTACATTTTGTTAAGATCGGTTGTGGTATACGGAACATATCGAGTCAACCAGCCGGAAAGCCGGCCACCTTTTGTATGGGTGTTACGTAAATAGGCGTGGTACAGTAGTTAATCTTTAATTTTTAAGAAAACATTGCTGAGTACCGAGTAACTTCATTAAGATCGCTTGTAGTTTACGAGAATTGTCGTGTCGATCAATCGGTCATCCGCCCAACTTTTGTCTAGTACCAAATTTCAACAACATTGGTTCGGTTTTACGGGAGTTATCTTGCCCAGCACCAGCCGACCGTATAACTTATGTTGGTAGGGCGTACCAAAATCAACCTTGTCTTAAGCGGTGACTGGCGTTTGACGACACGAAGCCGACAACCTAATTTCATTAATATCGGAAGTGTTTCAAGCGAAATATCGCATTGACAACCCGGACGGCCACCAAACTTTAGTATGGAAGGTACCAGAATGAGCGGGGCAAAACCGCTCATTTTCCGTAGAAGAGGGGCATGTGACTAAATTTTGTGTGGTACCAAATTTCATAACATCACATCTACCAGAAACACATTTAAAAGAAACATGATTTCGTACTAAATGTGTCGATTGTGGCCAAAACGCCCATATTCGATCATAAACTAACCTTGGACAAACAATAGTCACTGACAAAAATTCGCTGTGAGATTATAGATTTACGGCAGTGATCGTGTTGACCAGCCAGTTAGTCAAACACACAGACGCACAGACAGACGGACATGGCTCATGGCTCAATCGTCGTAGAAAGTCCCCAAACTAATTTCGCCCAAGATATTGAGGGTCGAATATAGCTTCTTATATACGTTAAATTTTTTTCCATATTAAATGCCATAGACGCCCTCATGCAAGTTTTAAAAGTTGCTAAGTTTTAAATATTTTGAAAATGAGTTCCCAATCCACATCGTACACTAGTTAATTTCACAAGTATTTGGATTTTTTTTCTCTTTTTGTAGCACAGTAACTATTACCAACATTTAAGACTGCCATATTTTTGCAAATAGCTTAAATAAACCACATTAATTTGCTTTTGTGAAGCTAATTTAATAAGACACTGACAAATGTGACTGACGCAAAGTACTATTGTAATTTGAATTAGTACCCAATAAAAATTCCCAACAAATCTCTTGTAAAATGTCACTTATTGTCAAGAGATCAAATGACAATTCAATGTTTCTTAAATCGTGACACGTTCTGAACTATTTATATTTTAGAAATAATAATATATTTTGTGAGTTGCATTACTATACGGAATTGCTATTAAAGAATTGTATTTTAGTTTTTTTTTATTTCCATACGACAATTGCAAAAAGAACAATGTATGTTCCTTGATCGGTCAACTTAATTGGTTTTAAAAACAAATCAACCAAGTTGAAAACAATCAAGAATTGCAAAGACAAAAAATATGTAAATTGAATACGAAAAAATTAACAAACACATATAGTATGATATGATGACAGTAATAAATGACAGGAATTCATAAATTCAAGCACATAAGTTTGTTTATTAATAACAGCTTCTGGGAACAATTATTGAATATAAATTCATCTTTTATTGTCTGACGAGATTTAAAAATCCTAGTTTAGATTTCAGACGACACGACCAGAATCCTGATTTAAAGTCAAGGTTTTTTTATTTTTGGTTCGGTAAATTCGTTATGCATGCAGCTGTCACACTGCGTATAAATTTAATCAAAAGAATCTCACCTATTAATCTTGACATTAAACACATACACCACCCCAATGCCCGATACGTGATACTGAGAACATTTATGGTATTCTAGTCACAATCCCATTTGCCATCGCATTTAGTTAATCCAATGCGCTGAGTGACTAAAAACAAAAGACTTAAGCAACAAACTTGGCATATCTTGGCATGCGAAACAAGGACGCCGGCACAAACGACGTATGAATGAATGCATTTAGTGCCGTGAGGAGTCATGGTTTTTAGTCTGGGTTTCCATTGAATTTATGTGGTCGCTGTTTTTTCTTCTACTTCTTCTTTCAGTTAAGAACATTTACAAAATCACTTTAACTATAAACAATAAATGTATGAACGACTGTGCTTAGAATTTTTAAAATGACATTTAGCAAAAGCTGGTCGCTATAATTGTGTGAACAAAACATTTGGTGGCAACATAATAACCCAAAGTACTAAACTTTAAATGGTGAAAAAACTGATTATCATTTCCCCCCGATTCTATGATATTTAAGTAGACTTTTTTTCTTCCCAATTTCGCAATCCAAGTGTCATTCTTAAGTAGCTAAGAAGCTACCGTGCTTATGATTTATAAAATTTACTGCAACATGAATGATATGAATCTTTTGGATTGTCTAGCTTATAGCTGTGTTGTTCTTTAGAATACCACATACAAAATCTACGAGGAGTGGCTTACAAACACACAAAATCGAAACAAAAAACCTGACAGCTTTTTGATATTTTAAGTGATTTAATGTCTTGCGGCATTATGGCAATATGTTAGAATTGAAGATAATCTATAAAGGAATCATATAAAGTATTCAGAAGTGATTTGTTCTTAAGAAGAATCTTACAAAAGAATTAAGGTTAAAAAGTGCATAGTCATAGCAAAAACAATTTTATTAAGAACCCATCATAATATTTTGATTTGAAGCTGATTTAGAACATTTGTCAACACTGCAGTATTAAGATAAAGACGGTAAAGTAATAAACAAGCATCGGAAGCAAAAACCGCGAACAGGTTGAAGTTTCGAAATTGGGAATTAGAGATATTACACACTGAAAAAAACGATCTCTGTAACATATTCATATTCATATTGGAACACACGTCAAACATTCATATGTTTGCGAGTCCCAAACTTACTTCTATTGAAAAGGAAACAGTATGCTGTTTTACGTGGACACATATGCGTTCTTCATCCCAAACATCCATATACTTACGTGGAAGCATTTGCGTGTTTCCCCCAAACCTCCATATTCTTAAGTGGAAAGATATGCGTATTTCCTTCCAAACATAATAATATTTAGAAATGAATTATTCTTTGATTTTATTGAATATGTATTACTCATTATAATTAATTTGATCAATACACATCAACATATAAATAATTATTACAAAAAATTAAAAAATTTTAAAGCGCCCATTTCTCATTTACTTACATTGAAACATCAGAAACCATTTAACCATCCGGGCCTATGTTTATTCTTTTTTCACTGATCAAGCGCTTTCGATATCCTCTTGCCGATGAAGCATTGACGACTGAATACATGAAACTGAAAGGCAATACATCAGCCAAAATAAGAAACCCTGACTTCGTCTGCAATTTGCACGCATAATCAGGAATATTTATAATATTATAAATAATAAAAATACCGATACACACAAGATAAACTCTCTCGTTGTCCCTCCTTTATTCTCTTGCTCACGAGAGAGCATAAACACAGCTGCATTTGTGTCACAAACACATATATATTTGGGTCGCTAACCATTTGTTACTACATACCAATCATTGTGTCTCAAACATGTAATATTAAACAGCAAATACAGTGTGTTTGGACAGAAGTATATTATATTTGCGATAAGCTCTAAACACACGTTTTACAACAACAAAAAGTGAAAATTTCTTTAGTGTGTAGATAAAGCTCTTCCCCAGCTAACTGAGAGGGAAAGAGGAGAGAAAGCCTGACATCGACAACTGCAAGTATTAACAATGTGATCAAGATGGTAAGGTGCTGACGAGATTTCGAGACCGCCAGAAACTTCGAAATGATAAGGAGACAACGTGAGTTCAAATCCCGGCACCGACTGTTTACAGTATTTCTAATTGCAGAAAGCCCCTAATCCGTTTAGCTCAAAGATAATGGAAAGAACTATTTTTCTAAGAAATAATTTCAGAGCGAATCATATATAATGATCAGCGTTTAGTTAAGACACATTGTAAAGATAATGAAGAATTGTCCAAAAGTCCTGCAGTTTAATATTCGCTATATCGTTCGAGCAAGCAAAAAAACGGTGCCCCAAAAATTATGCAAGAATTGAATTTCGAGAAATTGGTGCGGTAAAGTGTTGTTATTGATAGAAAAGGACAGCGTAACAACTGCCAGTTCTTGGTTATAAAATATAGAGAGGTCCACGAAAGATCAACGCGCTTTTATTGTTGAGAAACACTTTAACACATGCAGTTAGCAATTCATCATCTTCAGCGAATAGGCTCATTTTTTCTACATAACTACATTAATTGTCAAAGTTGCCGCGATTAGAGTTAAAATACCCCGCGAGTGATTTTCGAGACACAACTTCATCCCAACTTGTCACTCTTTGGGGGCGAATTTTGGGCTGGAGGAGGCATCGTCGGACCATTCTTTTCAACAACACTGTGCAATTCTAAAACGTAACAACAAGCACCGTGTGCGTAAACTTAATTACTGTGGTGCTAACCGTTTTTCTTGTTTTCAAAATATATAAGATCGAATATTACTCTTTCAAGAAACTAGACAGTCGATCAACTCGATAAATGTGCATCCAAAAAAAAGTAATTCAGAAAAAATATATTAAAATTAAAAAAATTTTAATTATTGTGAAATTATAATTGAATAGTTTATGAAACTACATTAAAAGGAAACTATTTGCAAAATTTATTTTCACTAGCCGGCGAAAACATGATTTCTTAGTCTTAAATAAAATTACAACTTTAAAAATAACTCGGATGTAATACAACTAAACTTGAGTCATATGGTAGGGCCAAACCAAAACAGATTGAGAAAAACTACAATTAGAACATTGCGTTCTATAAATACAACTTTCAACACTTCGGCATCAGTGCGTGTAAGTAGGAAAGCAACGTGTACGTAGTGTCAAATAAGCACTCGACACGATAAAACACTGTGTGAATACACACAACTGTGAATACACACTGCGGTGACTAATCGGGCTAGACGCTGCTGAAAATGATGCTTCACAAACATCGAGACGATCATCCAGCGAATGTGAGATCGAATCCTACCCGCGGCATTTACATTTTGTTCACTAACTGGAGAAACATAATCTCTTAGCCTTTAAGGAAATTACAACTTTAAAAATAACTCGGATCTAATACAATTAAACTCAGAATTTTTTAGTTCTTTTATCTTTTTTTTTATTTTTTTCCGGATTTTATGTTTGAGATGCACGTTTATCGCTATGAAGTTTTTTGACCGATAGACATCGTTTTGTATTCAATAAATGGTAGAAAATTGTCAAAACTTGAGATTTTCAGCTACTTGGAACCATAATCTTGGATCTCAAATATCTGGAAAACAAGAGCCAACCCGATTCGAGCAATTGTGCTCTTTTTTTTTGATATTTTGATATGAAATTTTAAAATTTTAATGTCATATTCTTTGACTTTTTTTTTGGGAACAAAAGACAACGACATCTAGAAAATTACCCATTAGACTAAAATTTTCCCAACACTTGTTATCTATGGCCCAAATTACCCGATTTGACACCGTTGGAATTTTTTCTTTTGGAATTTTTGAAGTCTGGAGCGAGCCGCAGACATGTAATTCTTGAGCATTAGATACATCGATAAATTTGTATCTGGCTTTTGAATTTGAAAAAATATTGCCAACAAGTTCTGTAAACATAATAGTGGTGCGAACAACTTCGATTACATTCTTATTTGCAATCAACAACGCCAATAAACCGAAAAAAAACATCAACCATATCTGATGTTCATGCTCATGAATGACAAGTCTGCGGCTCGCTTAAAGTTTATGTCACAACCATCCACGCTTTCAACGAGGAACCAGAGAGCTCTGTCACCGAAATTTGGCCACATTTATGCACCAATTAAAAGTAACAAAGTGTTTCCTATTACATCCCATGTAGGCATTGGGGTGAGCTTCTCACAACCAGCGAGCTGGGCGCGTTCTAGTTCGACACTCACTGATTGCGACCTACAGTTTTGCACCTATATTTTTTAGAAGGTTTTTCATAACTGAATAATCTTACTAACGTAATGACCGGCGTCGAAAGAAAATGTAAGGTGGTAAAAACAAGATCCGCGCACACCACCTCCGACGGCCATTAATGCAAAAGGGTATGTATGTGCGCAAAGCCGGGGATGTGATTTACTCGATATGATATTTCATAAATGATCCTATATTGTACACTGACAAAACTAGTTGTTTGAGAAGAGGTTGCATCAAACGTAAACTCGACTGCTGTCACCGACTAGCGGTTGCCACAAACTAATTGAGGTCATTACTACTAAATATATTTCCCACAACTGAAATTCGGTTGAAACAACATCGTTTCACAATTGATGCAGTTGTGACAACTGAATATCCAATTTACTCGTTCTATTAACAACAGTTATTAAAACTTCGGATGCAACAGCCGAATTTATAATTGTTTCGGTTGCAACAACCGAATTGTATACAGAATCGTTTGCAACAATTGAATTTGGTGGCAATTCGGTTACATCAACCACATTTATTAAAAATTAGATTACTTCAGCCGAATTAATTTTAAATTCGGTTCCCACAATATAAGCATATATATTTCAAAAGTGGCATTTTAATTTCTGAAGACGATTTATTTATTAAAATACATAATTAAAGTGGAATTGTTCATGTCGCAGGTTTAATATGATTTTTTTTTGTGTTAATTAAGAAATGTAAGTACAAATATTGGAAATCCACAGAGCAACAACTTTTTGAATTAACATTTGTTTTCACATTTTTAATTTCAAATTTAAAACTACAGGAAGGGACCAAAAGGACTCGTAGTCTATGTAAATATCTTACTTTTATTTTCCATCACATATTCTCAAATCAACCGAATATTTGAGCCCTTTGGTCGCTATTTAAACACTACTATCAAAAGGGCAGGTCCGGACCGGCAAAAGTTTGAGATATCGTTTTCTTGTCTTTCATAACCCCTACTGAAATTTCTGAGCACCTTTGTCGTGGAACATTTGAATGCCAAAAAGCCGCATTTTAACGTAGTTTCGTGACGTTTCTCGAAATAAGGACAAACACAACACGGAATCTAGATTGGGAATTCAATTGTTCTACGAAAACAAGCCTCATCCAATTTCACTGAAGACATAATAGCTCGAAAATGCGCTACTCATTTGACCACTTAGTTTTTTGGGCATTTTCCAAAAGTTAAAATTTCATCGTGCCATAAAACAAATAGTGGGACGTAAGGAGGTGTCTGTCCCTCCGGAGTGTTAACATACACACCTGCAGCTTTAATTCCGTAAAGGAGTCATTCACCTCCCAGCCAATTTCCTTCATTTTGTTTCACTGTGTAACAAATTCTATGTTAAATAGTCTTTTGTGCCAGAAAATCACCATATTTATCAGCGAGCACTATATGCAGATATCGTCAGTTCAGAAGACTTTTAATGTCGGTCGTTTGAGATGTCGTGATATGTAAGCCAAACCTAAGATCGTAGACCATCATCTTTATATAGAACGGTCGAATGGATGGGTTTAAATCGACAGGCAAAACACATTGGGGCTAGGCCTTCACAAATGATCAGAAGTAGCATGTAAAATTAATTTGTTTCCCTAAAGATTGACCCATATAAAATGTAGTACTTCCTCGTCTTATAATTTTCATGAGAAAAACGAATTATATATAGGGTGATTCAGGAAGTTCCGGAGAAATTTCTCTAGCGTATTCCTTGGCTCATTTTATGAAGAAAAGTCCACTAGGACCATGTCCAAAAATGCAAGGGTGCGAAATGGCAGCGGGTTCAAAATTTTCGGATTGGTGGTCGGAGGGTAGTAGGGTAAAGTTGCTAACTTCTGAGCCACTGGTCGGATTTTTTGGGCTTGTTGGAAAGGTCTTTAAGAGGCATTTGATAATTAATTAAAAAAAAAGTACAAAAAAGTCAAATCGCCGAGATACAGAGCTTTCGGAAGAAAATGGGAAAACAAAAATTCACATAACCCCAATTTGCTCAGCCAGATGGCAGGTAACTTATGTTATGAGCTGGACCAATTGCCTGGCCGCCACGATCTCCAGATCTCACACCACTTGATTTCTTTTTGTGGGGCTACATGAAACATTGTGTGTATTCTGTGCAGATACACAATCGTGAGCAGTTACTGGCACGCATTGAGGAAGCTGTGGTGAAAGTTCGTGAAAAGATGAGTGAACTAAACGTGGCGGATGTGGTTCGCAAAAGGCTGCAATTGTGTTTAGTAGAAAATGGGAATCACATTCAAAACTTCCTTTAACATCAAATGTTTCCTTTTCCTTATGTGTTTGATTCTTCAGCCAAAAATTTCAATAAAATAAAATCTTAAACGCGTTAATTTACAAAAACAAATAAATGTGTGCTGTTATTTCGCTTCCAAAAACAAAAACAAAAATTTTTGCATTTTAGTAAAATGGTCATAACTTTGGAACGGTAAGGCCTCTGGGCTTCGTTTAGGTCATTTTGGAAAGGTAAGAGGTATGGCTAACATAAGTTACCTGCCATCTGGCTGAGCAATTTGAGGTTATGTAATTTTTTTTTCCATATTTTTCCGAAAGCTCTGTATCTCGGCGATTTGACTTTTTCCTACTTCTTTTTTAGTGAATTCTGAAAGGCCTCTTAAAGACCTTTGCAACAATCCCAAAAACAAAAATCTCCGACCACTGGCTCAGAATTAAGCAACTTTACCCTACTACCCTCCCACCGCCAATCCGAAAATTTTGAACCCGCTGCCATTTCGCACCCTTGCACATTCGGACATAGTCCTAGTGGTCCATGGTTTTTTTCTTTTTGAACCCGCTGCCATTTCGTACCCTTGCATATTCGGACATGGTCCTTGTGGTCCATGGTTCTTCATAAAATGAGCCAAGGTATACGCTGGAGATATTTGTCCGGAATTTCCTGAATCACCCTGTGTATATCTATCAAAATTTTCCACTTAGATTATTAACTAATAGAAAAAATTTGGTGTAGCTTTTGATAACCTCTACATTCGGTGACAACATCTAATGTGGGTTCGACCACCACTACTGCAGTTTGTGTATCGGCTAATGTGGCTGTGACAATCTATTCTGCGATTGTGGCATCTCTAGTGTGATGGCAACAACCCCAAATATGTTTATGAGAACCTCTAATGTAATTCTTTGAACCACTAACGCGGTTGTGATAGCATCTAATGCAGTTGATGGAATCCCTGATGCTGTTTTGACATCTCTTATGTGATATCTCTTATGCGGTCACGACAACCTCTACACCGTTTGTGACAACATCTACTGCAGTTGTTGAAACCTATAATACGCATTTGGTAACCTCTAATGCGGTTGTGGCAACCTATAATGTGGTTATGGCAACCTATAATGCGGGTATGGTAACGTCTATTTGAATTTTGACGACCTCTAGTATATTTGTGCCTACCTCTTAATTCGGATATGGCCACTTGTTAATTCGGTCACAGCTTATACGGTTGTCTCAATCGAATTTTTTTGTGAGAATTTACCCTGTATTTTATATTAATATTACTTCTTGTGTGAAGACCTTTAACCCAGTTTGAGCCACTGTCCGAGTTTTCGAACACCAATTTTTACTATTTTCAATCCAATTTATTTCTATGACGACGAATACGCGATGCAAAACGCAATGATGCAGTGCTATTGGACATTTTTTTATGGGCTCTGGAGGGTGTTGAAAAAAACATTGTGTTGGGACCAAAGTTCTAAAAGCAAAATATGACACATTAAAAGAATTATTTTTTCAAAAATATATTACTTCTTTTGTTACTTTATTACCCACTTTTGTCCTTCAAATGACCATTGCTCGACTTCCCGAATAGCCGATATCGGTGAAACTATATGAGATAGCAAAATTCTGACAACGGGTTTGAGTTTAGCGGACCTTAATTTTCACAGAAAAGAGATTTTGAATAAAAAAATTAAAAATTTTTGCAACGCGGCTCGAAATGGGTTAAAACATTTTTCGAATGTATTTACATCCAACTATTGGCAATTTAAGTCTACTTGCTGACAGTTCCGACAGAGGTATGAGACTGATTGACTTTGCCGCGGAAACAAACATGGTCACTAGTGGTATAAGATTCCAGCATAAAGACATGCACAAGGCAACTTGAATCAAAGAACGAAGAACCAACTGTATCACGTAGTAATTGAGGGAAGCCACTCATCCAGTGATGTTCGAGTGGTCAGAGGAGCTAACTTCGATTCTGATCGCTACCTGGTAGCAGCAAAGGTCCGCACAAGATTATATAGAGCGAAAATCGTACGAAACCAGACGCAGAGAAAGCTAGACATCGAAAAGCTGCAATTACCACAGGCAGCCACAGCCTACCCAAGGAAGCTCTCGCATTTTTTGGAACAGAACTTACTCCTCCCGATGACGATCCTGAAGCACAGTGGAAAAACTGCCGCAACAACCGTACTTGGTTTTGAAAAATCGCTTTGCAACAAACCATGGTACGATGAAGAGGGTCGCACGGCAAATGATGAAAAGAACGCTGCACGTATGGAAATGCTTCAGTCAATTGCAACGCGAGCTGCGACTGTGCTGTGTAGGAAAAGGAGGAGGAAGGAAAGGAGGTAAACCGTCTCTTTAGGCGTAAGAAACGGCAGTGGAGAAAGCGCGATAGTGAGAAAATTGAGACATACAGAAGGAAGAACGACGTCTAAAAAACGTCAAAAACGGAACTAATGGGCATGGTTCAGGGCCCCCTTGTGCAAAGACAAGGTCAAAAATCTGATCGCTGATTTGCAGACCATGTTGGAAATATGGCGAGATCATTTCTTTGCGCGATTGTTACCTGAAATATCCAATAACGAAACAATCGATCACAATTTGAACGACGACGCCGATTGCCCCTTTCCAAACAAAGTCGCAGGAGCTGATAGGTTACCGGCGGAGATGTTTAACGCTGGCTTCGATGAGCCGATAAGGAGCATGCATCAGCTAATTAGCAAAATTTGGTCCCATATTTAAAAAATGTGACCCGAGTCTCTGTGCCAACTACCGTGGAATAAGCCTTTTATCCATACCAAGTAAGGTTCTATCAAGTATAATGTGCGAACGACAAAAACCAATTATCGCTGTCCTGATTGGATCGTATTAGTGTGGCTTTAGTCCTGGAAAATCGACAAATGACCAGATTTACACGCTACGCCTAATCCTGGGGAAGACCCGCGAAAAATAATACGACACGTGCCATCTATTTGTCGATTAAAAGGCGGCCTTCGATATCCCGATGCGGGGGAATCTCTACGAAGCAATGTTTGAGCTTGGAATTACTGCAAAACTCAACGCCTTGGAAAGGTTCATACGAAAATTTGTAAGAATCTTACCGAACCGTTCGAAACTAAGCGAGGGTTGCGGCAAGGCGACACCCTATCGTGCGATCTCTTTAACTGCTTAAGGGAGATCATTATGAGAAAAGCTGCAGTCATCATGGGTAAAACCATTACCAGCAAAAGTCACATGCTGCTCGCGTATGCTGACGATATCGATATCATTGGGTGCACAATTAGAGAACTGTTTTCGAGAATTGAGAAGGAGTCAGCAAAAGTGGGTATGATAGTAAATGAGAACAATACACAGTTAATGGGTTCGACGAGTAGGTCCTCCATGCGATTAGATCATAGCGTGGACGTTGATAACAGTTATAATTTCGATGTGGTGGACGAATTTATATACCTCGGATCTGCTGCAAACAAAAACAACAACGTCAGTCGTGAGGTCAAGCGGAGAATTATGTTTTCGAATAGATGTTATTTTGGGCTAAGAAATGACGTTTGATATAAAGCCCTCTTTGGAGTAACAAAACTCCAGCTATACAAGACACTCATACATTCTGTCTTGCTTAGGGGCACAGAATCCTGGGTCTTATCGCAAGCAGACAAAACATCTGTAGAGTCTTCGAGAGAAAAATACTCCGAAAAATGTATGGCTTTATAGTACACAACGACGAGTATCGCCGACGTATGAACCATGAAAGGTATGGGCTTTATCCCGACATAGACATAGTCAAGCGGATTAAAATAATGCGATTGCGCTGGCTAGGCAATGTCAGTAGAATGGAGCACGAATAATTTTCGAAACCTAACTCGAAGGAAGCCGAAAAATAGGAAGACCAAGACACTACGGGAGGGATCAGGTTGGCGAATCGCTGCGTATACTTGGTGTTGCCAACTGAAGAGATAAGGTAAAAGATCGAACTGATTGGCGATATATGCCATCTTCGTTTTGTAAGGTCCCAGACCCAGAGGTTTTTCGAGACCTGATAAGTATGAAATTTTTCCTTTAAAATCAATTGTTTCTCATGACGATGTATACGCCATCCAAAACGCAATGATGGAGTGCTCTAGGAAATTTCGTTGGCTTCCAAAAAATTATTACATTGCTCATTGTTGAAAAACATTATATTTCGACCAAATTTGTAGAATGAAAATAAGACACATTACAGAATTATTTTCTCAAAAATATATTCCTTTTAAAGAAAAAGCTACAAATAATTTTTTGTTCAAATATCAGATATCTCCGGTCGGAAAAAAATTTGGCGTCGTTCAAATGAGCATTGATCGACTTCTCGGGCAGCCGACATCGGTGAAACTATATGAGATAGCAAAATTCTGACAATGGATTTGAGTTAAGTGGACCTTAGGTACCACAGAAAAGAGATTTTCAATAAAAAATTCAAAACTTTTGCAACGCGGCTCAAAATGTGTTAAATTTTCGAAACGATTTACAAACATTTATTGTAGACATCAAATCCGAGATATCATATGCAAAATCCAGGTGCACTAATAATCACGACACTAAATGGCCGTTAAGAAGGCAGTAAGAATCTGTATCGACCTGAGAAATATAAAATCTTGGTAGGCGGTATATTAACTCTAGCCTGTCATCAACTGAATTAGGATTTATAAGGATCACTCGATTTCTGGAATATTTTACTAAATTATGCCTACGTATCAAGATGACAGTGAGTCATTGACGTATGTTTATAACAATGAAAACTTTCGCTAACAAATCTTAACCAAATTTTAGAACTAATTAATGAATATGGATTCAAATCTTACAACCATTATGTCATTTACTAAATTTTTTTATCTTTAAACACGTAAATTCCAACAATTCCTACGTCTTCGCAAAAAATTTATACAATGAATTTGTATTCAATTTAAGTCATTTTGTTGAACAAGGTTAAGGTTAATTTTAGTTCAGGCATATTGGTACGTGAGTTGTGTCTTTCCATACCCCCCTCCAAATCACTCAGTGCGTCGAAACTTTTAGTGAAACGTATACTGCATTTTAACTAAAGTAACAAAATATGTATGAAATGGTTAACACGTAACAGACGTTAAAACGTAACATATCATTTAGTCAAATTATTCAGTTCACGCATTGCCAAAGACAGCTATTAAATCGCTGATATCGTTTCGAATATTTTTTTTTTAGATTTTGTCGTTTTAGTAAATGAAAAAGAAACAAACTAAATTATAGATTAATAACGCTTTTTGTTAACTTTGTAAACTATAAATAATGTAACAATTAAATGTGGTATTATTAAGTGCCACGGTGTAATTTGTTTAACATTATGTTACTATGTTGTTACATATGAATATAAATTGGGAAAAAAGCATTTCAAAACCGAGATCAAGTTGAACGTGTAATAATATTTGATTGCCGTTTCAGTAATTTGGATAAACTTTGTAGGAATCTGTTATGCCTAAAGGCAAACACTTGGGTATATTCGGTTTACAAAATTTCAATTCTATCTTAGTTATCAAATAAGAAATCGGACAATGTTACTTGGAAATTAACACATACACGTATTTTCTGTCACCGAGGTGAGAAATGTTGGGACAGAACCTTTCCAAGGAATAAAATGATTCACAAATATTCTTGTTTTCATTCAATGCAATAATTGAGCGATTCTAAAAATATAAATATAGATCTAAAAATATTGATAAAAAATAAGAAATATATAAGAAATATTAACTATAATAGTGGAAGCCAATTAAACACTTTCACGTTCTCGTATCCTAATTTCCAAGTGCCTTCCATATAATGCTTCCATTGACTCATGAATAAGTGAAATTCAAAAATATTTTTTTTTATATTTTAAAAAATTATGATCTAGATTACGTGATATTTCGGCATTGAATTTTTATTTTCTATTACTCACTTTAGCTATTAAGGCCATAGAATAATACATACCATAGAAGCTTTTATTCGCTCAATAAATTAAACGTCATAGGTACGATGGAAACTAAACATTGGATGGTGGAAAATATGGGTTCAATAACACCAGATAGTGGCAATAGTATACAGCGATCAACAAAGGAACAACAACCGAATTTCGTGTTTATGTGGCAAACTAGTTGTGTTAAATACAATACAAGTGTATACCAACGACAAAAGTCAACAAAAAAGTGTAAAATACATTTAAATTGTTCAGTTCTACACCAAAACGACAGGAAAAAGTTAAGTGAATATATTTTGTAACTCCACCTGGTGTAAGGTAATTTTAAATTTAATTGCTCTCATTTGCACAAACCTACGATGAAGAGTGTGAAATGAAACGACAGATGAGAGAATAAGTTTATCTATGTATGTATTATTCTATGATTAAGGCATGTAATACTCAAAATAAAGTTAGTTTTCCCAACGTTTCGTCTATATTTGTAGACTTTTCCAGGGGACTTCGTCTAATAAACAAATCACAATTATTATTTTTATATACCTAAAGACACTTCTTTTTAAATGGACTCACAATACTAATTTAACAGGTTACATTGATTAACAATTGAAACATGTGAAACAACATAAACATCTACTTAAAATTAATATCACAGAAAGATTTTAAATTATCGCTACAGCATAAAGCCCGGTATTCAGTTTTTGTGAAGTTTTCGTTGCCATAAGAAGTACGTGTATAAAAAATAACGAAAATTTCATGAACCGAACATTTCGCTCACCTTTCATTTGCTTGGTATTCAGCTCTTTGCGAAAATTTCGTAGGCAAAATCAAGTACAGGGTTGTTACGCCGAAGGTATTTCGTACGAAATCAACTGTTTGTGACCGGAATTTTGACATTTCGATTATATTAGTAAACAAAAGTAATACCACATGCGGTAAAAATAGAATGGAGTGCAAAGATGAATTACACTGTGCGACACCAAAAAAAATTATGAGGTTCTGTCAACGGATTGTGGTAGAAAGGTCTAAAAAAATATACGTGTATCAGCGATTTGCCAGATCTGATAAGAATTTTTTTTAGGGCGGGTTAAAGTTTCCGCCCCTCAGAACTTTCCTGCGACAAATCGGCATGCAAAATTGTGTGGTCCTTACTTCTGAGGTCCAAAATATGTTCAGAAGTTTTAGAGAAAAGATTTATATAAACATTTTTGTGGAACAAATTAACCCTCTAACTGTCAAGTGTAACCATAATTTTTACTTTTTTTTGACGGGGGGACGTGGTCAAAATGTTCTACAAAAATTATAGCCAATAAAATTTACCATATACGTCCGAACACTCCAAAACACAAATCTTACCCAAAGTGCTAGATAATATGCAAAAACTAACTACCTTCTAAGGGATAATAATGAATAGGACGGACGTGATTAATTTATATTTAAGATGAATTTGACGTGGAAATTGTAGGTAAGGTTAGAATATTTAATTAAACCATTTGTGTTGAGTGTTATTTTTGTGTCTTATGGGGTGGATGGGAGAATCCCCTGAAGAAGGAACCAAAAAAGTTCCGAAACGTTGGGAAAAAATTGTAAACTCTTGTTTACTTTAAAAAACTGAGACCAAAAGAGCCGTTTAAAACATAACTAACTAAATTATTGAAAACTTGGTATAAATCAAATCAACGGTGGTATGAATATGGGTCCCAGGAAAATGGGCCCCAAAAAAAATAAAATTGGGCCACAAAAAAATTTATGGAAAACAACAACACGAAATTTTGGGGCCTATTTTCCCATTTTGGGGTCGTGTTTCGTTTTTTCATGTGGGGTGCATTTTCATTACGAAAACAAGAACAAACAAGAAAATGAAAAAGGGCCCCAAAAATTATTCGTCTCTCATAATACCAAAAATTTATTTGTACGATTTGGAATATCGCAAGATTTCATTCTTGCAAATCCAGCAACCTGGAAATCTCGCGCAGACTATCAAGAAGGTCGTAGAATTGTAAATAACTTGCGCGTTGTGAACGACACTGCCGAAAGAGAAGTAAAAATGATACGAGATTATAATAGAATACTGTGTCAAGGCGAAGAAGAGAAACAGTATTTACTACATGTTATCGATTCTTACCGCAAGAAATACCCATCAGCGAACAAAAATATGTTAATTTGACTATATTATATTAAGAGTGCTTAGTAGTACTACTCAATTACAGCTTCTTTTATTTTTGTATGGGGAGTCCCTCAAGGAGTGGAGATAGAGGGTAAGTTTGTTCGGAAAAGATGTTGGGGATGAAAAGTTAATGGGGGTCGGTCATATATTTTGCCCCCCTAGGGGTGACCCCTGATGACCTATGGTGTTTTTCGAAAATACTGAGCAACCTCCATTTTTGTATGGTGACCCCCCTAAGGGGAGGAGATAGGGGGTGGGTGTCTTGGGGGAAAATGTTGGCGGTAAAAAGTTAATGGGGGTCGGCCATACATTCTTCCCCCCTACGGGTGACCCCTGATGACCTATGGCAATTTCCCCCCTAATTTTGACAAAGTGGACCTTTTTCTCGGCTCGTGCGCAACCCCTAATGTTTTTTTTTTTAAATTTTTTTTTTCGGCATTGTCATTTTTTTTCAAAAAGGCACGGAATAGAGCCCTCATCTACCAAAATATCGCAAAAATGTCATTTCAAGGTCCACCTTAGTGCACACTGATGAAACTCTACGCCAAGACGGACAACAAAATAGTCAAGCATAGATCACACCTGATATTCCTACTAGAGTGCCAAAAGTATGGAATCATACCACTGAATATAAAATATACAACGGGACAAATAGTATCTTCCTTCGAGACGGGGAAGATCAAAAAACTAGCCGAAAAAATAGAACATAACCTGCACACTAGACTCAACAGGCTGAAGATTGGACAAACGAACATCTTAATACACAACTTGACAACAAATCTGATACGGACAGAAGATCAAATACGGAAGATCTTGGACACAGATGATTTCAACAACTTTACATCAAAACAGTCAATATCATAAAGGACAACATTCAGCAACATAGGGAAAACTAAAGAACATAAACTTCAACATTTAAAGAACATTCAATTCAAACACTTCGGATTAAAATTCAATACAGAATGGTTCATTAACAACACTAATACTGAATTCAAACCGGAAACTCAATGGCTACTGTCTATGGGATGCAAATTTGCATTGCCCATCCATAGGGAACATTTTTCGACAATGCACATCATAGCTGGACTGGAACAAGGAGTACAAACTATAACCGACGAGAATGGAAAGGACATGGCGGGGGACAGAATATCAGATACCGTCACGAACTACAAACGCAGGATGAAAAACACAGACTTGGAGAAGTACATATTGGCAATTTATCATGATACGGGAACAGTTTTGAAAAAGCACAAGAACAAAATTGTGATTACAACAGCGGACAAGGGTAACAAGACGGTAGTTATGTACAAAGACGAATATAACGCTAAAATGCACGGACTCCTAGCAGACAAAGACACTTATGGAACATCGAGAACAGATTCCACAAACAACCTACAAACTTTAAACAATAAAATCATAATAGACCTTTACAAAAGTCAACAAATAGACGTCTGCACAAAGAACAAACTTACATGCAACGCAGCAGTAGCACCAAGACTATACGGTCTACCCAAAATACACAAGACAGATGTACCACTGAGACCCATCTCTTCATCGATAAACCTACCGTGCTACACCCTATTTAACACATAGGGGACATTTTGGAAAACATAATATCACCCGACTCCAACATTAAAAATAGCAAAACTTTAAGAACAAAACTGGAAAACATAACAATAGACAAGGACAACATACTAGTATCTTTTGATGCAGTATCACTATTTACAAACATACCGACTACACTTGCAATAGGAAACATTATGGATAATTGGACAACTATATCCAAACACACGGACATTCCTAAACGGAAATTTCTTGAAATTCTAAATTTTTGCTTAATTGATAACAATTATTTCAACTTTGACGACAAAACGTACACACAAACATACGGAATGCCAATGGGAAATCCATTATCACCCACAATTGCGGACATTGTCTTAGACAAACTAATAGGCCAAACATATGTAGAACTACACAAACATAATGTGAGGATAAAATTCCTCGTGAAATATGTAGACGATATTTTCGCGATCATAGACAAAAACGACATGAACAATATACTTAGACAACTAAATAACTACCACGATAAACTACAATTTACAATAGAAACTGAAACAAACGGAAGTCTATCATTTTTGGACATTAAAATACACAGAGAACAAGACAGACTAACAACTGATTGGTACATGAAACCCACATCCTCAGGACGAATAATTAATTACCACTCTACACAACCCTACTACCAGAAAATCAATACAGCATACAACTTGATCAACACCATAATAGACAACAGTCACCAAAAATTTCACGACAAAAACTATCAAATAGCCACGGACATTCTACTTAAAAATAACTACCCCGGCAAGACAATCAAAAACTTACTATACGAAAAGAAAAACAATATCACAAAAATCATAGCTAACTCTATGGACAAACAACCTATAAAGTACATAGGCATACCATATATACCATCCCTGACAGACGAAAATGTAATGACACCAATATTTAACAACAACAACATTAAATTAGCGCACAAACCAAACCACACTTTGCATTCCTATGTGAGTATCTTTTTCTCTTTGTACTGTTTGTCCAATATCTTTATATTCTCAAAATCAGCTGAGTGCCCAGTCTCTATGATGTGTTGTGAAAGTGCAGTTGATTGTTTACATTTTCCTATTTCCTATTTTTGTGTTCTCGAATTCTAGTTTGCAATGTTCTCTTGCTCGTTCGTTCCTATGTAGATGAGACTGCATTTCTCTTCTTCTGTGCTTTTGCACGGTGTTTCATATATGTATGTACGTCAATGCTTTGTTATTCTTTGTCAACTGGTGTCGTCGTGATAGTGAATACTTAAATTAGCGTCCCATTGGCCCTGTAGCTAAATATGTGTTTTCCGCTGTGATGACTGCCCTGAGGTTCTCGTCGTCAACTAATCCAGGGATGTATGCTACACTTGTAAAATATCCGCTCCCGAGGGCGTCATCTAATTTGCTGTTGTTCTCCATTTACATGTTTTCGGCGCGTTTAATTTCAATCTTCAATCGACTTTTATATTAGTTGTTTTGGAAAACTATTGTCGTGTAGAATGTTAGTTATTATCCTCATGTTTTCGTTATGAAATTGTTCGTTACTTATTGTCAGTAATCTTCTTACTAAACTCTTCGCAGTGTTTATTATTTGCGACTGCTTGTGTTGAGTTGAAGTATAGAATTCGGCCCGATGATATTGACTTGGTATACCAGACGAAATTAATTGTATTTATTTGTATTGCGTCTAGACAGTTTATTTTTCAATTCATCTCCTTTTCAATCGTATTTGTAATGTATTTGATGTGTACGCCCTTTTCCCTAAGTTGTCCCAACACGTCGTCAAGAAGGTGGTCTAGTACGATGTCCGCTATGGTACTAGTTGATAGGGGTTTACCCACAGGCATGCCATAGATTTGGTTAAGTAGTGTCTTTTCAGTCCACAAAATAATTATTATCAGACACACAGAAGTTTAGAATATCACGAAACGTTTTCTTGGGCATAGTCGTATGTCTCCCAAGATTCTCAATTTTCCTATTATGTATTGTATTCTTTAAACGTATGTATTGCGTCCCTTACCGGTATATTGGAGAAGAGTGATACAACATCAAATGATACTAAATTTTCTCCTGTGTGTATTGTGACGTTTTTCAGGCTGTCCTTTAATTGTGTCGAATTTTTTATACTGTATTTACTTGAAATTAAGCTATGTAGAATTCTGCCAACGTGTTTGGAGAGTTCATAACATGGTACGTTCATGGAAGATACTATAGGACGCAACGGTGTGTTTCCCTTGTGAATTTTAGGAAGTCAATATATACGTGGGGCCTGGGACGCTGAACAGTAAATTTTTCCCTTCCCCCAAGGTCTAATATGAACATTCGTGTGTTATTGTGACACGATGTTATTGCAAATTCTCCGTACTTTCATCGTCTGATCTACTCTAGAGGTCTTATAAAGGGTTTTTCAACAGAGACGCTACAAAAGTAAATCGATAGTGACAGCAAACGATGCCATATTTTTTCCCGCTCTTTTGCCATTTCTCTTGAGTAAAGTTTGCCATTTCATCATGGAAAGCTATACGAGCCACAAACGAGTCGAAATTATTAAAATTTACTAGCGAAATTTGGAGTCAGTGGCCTCAACGTTAAGAGGCCAACATTAAGAGGCCTCAACAATCAGCGATGAGGCTCATTTCTTGCTGAATGGCTTCGTCAATAAGCAAAATATGCGATATTGGTCAAACAGCAATCCACACGTAATCCATGAGTCATTATTGCATCCCGAAAAAATTACGGTTTGGTGCGGTTTATGGGCCGCCGGCGTCATTGGGCCGTACTTCTTCCGTGTTGATCAAGACCGGCACATTACTGTGAATGCGAATCGCTACCGTTCAATGATAACCGAATATTTTTGGGCCCAATTTTTGGTTCCAACAGGATGGCGCCACAATCCACACAGCAAATGCCACAATCAATTTATTGGAAACCAAGTTTGGTGAACGTGTTATCTCACGAAATGGCCCAGTTGATTGGCCGCCTCGGTCGTGCGATTTGACGCCGTTAGATTATTTCCTGTGGGGCTACGTCAAGTCTATGGTCTATACCAACAAGCAGGCGACGATTGATGAACTTCGTACGAATATCGAACGTGAAATTGCAGCAGTATCGGCCGATTTATGCTTGAAAACCGTCGAAAATTGGGTTCAGCGTCTGGACTTCTGCAAGCGTGCCCGTGGTGGCCATGCAAAAGAAATCGAGTTACATACATAATGGCATCGAACGTACTTTCACAGGAATAAAGAATTTCATTGGTGTCTAAAACCGGTTTTGTTTTATTTAAAAAAAACTTTTGTAGCGCTCTTATTGAAAAACCCTTTACGTGTTCCTGTGATCTAATATTCTCCCCACTTACGAATTACAGTTCCGTTCATGTAAAGCTACTGCTAAATTTCGCTTTGTGTCGTAATTATATCCTCATTATGTTTAAGAAATTTCGTCGTTCGTTCAAATATGGCCAAAATTAATTTTAATGTTTTCTACGACGATTGTCGTGTAGGCAAGTGTTACATTTGTCAGGCTCAATATGGCAACACCATTGGAAACTATTAAAATTTCCAGTTAGATTGTACTCACAATGTGTTGACGTGCGATAATTATAATTATTTATGTGTCTTTCAGTGACTCGAAAAATGCATCTCAGTTAAATAGTGCGATTATTTTTCACAATTTCCGACGTGGATAATCAAGAGAAGTAATACCTTTATATACCGATGATTCGCCATTCTACAGTTCTGTGAAAAACTAGTATAAATAAATTACATTAAAACAAGTGCGCTGCGCGCTTTCTAATTTTTCACTCACTGATTGGGACCTACAGTTTTAGCCCGGTTTCGAACGACATTTTCAGAATCTTTTTCATGGATACGTACTCGATAATGTCGTCATCACTAAGTGAGGTGGCCGTCGCTGAAGGAAATGTAAGGTGGTTAGAGCAGGGATCGAACCCTCGTTCTCATACTAGCCATTGCACCACCGACGGCCACGAAAAACTAGTATAATGAATTTAATTGGGGCAGATCGGTTGTTGTGCCAGTAATCATCGAATCTGTGCGTGAACTGGCATTGCAAGATCATCATGTGCCGCAATATGAGATATAGACTGTCACTCCCATATCTGTGGTCACAAGTCGTAACAGCCTAAGTCGATTCTAAAATTTTTCAGAGAGAGCAGTTTAAAATTTAATGTTTTTACTGGAAATCAGGAGTCAGAGTTTTTGTGATAACTTTGTTACAAATAGCAAGGAAACGAATTCTTTTACCTACTTCTTAACAAACAAAGAGTTGCTTGTTTAAGCACGGTGACTTCTCAAAATTTTTTTTAAAATTTTGTCCTAACTCGAGTTAGGCTGTTATGGTATATTCCACACCGCATGTACATTTGGCCGTAAACAAGAATTTTGGAGAATTTGCTTTATGTTTAAACTGGATGATTGATTTTTTTATTCAATTTACTTCTAAGTAGCTAAGAAAATTCATTAGAATTAATTCACTGAAACTGTAGGATAAATACTTATACATATTTTGGTTTGTTTAATTAATATTTGAGTCGGGGGCGTAAAGTTTATAATTGCCAGAATCGGAGTTGGATCGTATATTTTCCAATTATGGTCAGACTCCAAGCCTTACAGATGGCAGAGGAATTTGGTTTTGTTAAATATTGCGGGCTTCAAATGCTTGTTGGGTCGGAAAATTTTGGCATTTTTTATTCCATTATTAACAGTTTTTTATACGTCATTTAAGTGATATGACTTAGTGTCCGATGGGACACCCTAATGCACAGGTGGTTACTTCCAAATGCATTCTAATAAGAATGGCATTCATATACCACTGCCCCATTATTTTCCATCACAGTTCACAACCCTAATTATAGCGTTAATTTATTATGGTAATCTACATAAGCACCATTCATTCATGCATCATTCATTTTTCTCTGAACGCAATGGGAGGACATGTGAATACCAAAAATTGTAGTCACTTAAATATACAGTTTCTTATTCTTCCGTAAATTTTGCGTATTCGCATACGTTTCATTTCACAGTGACAGACGTTTAGAATGGTTCACTTTCAAATTTGAATAGTTAATTGGCTTTAACTAACATTCGTATACAATTTAATATTTTATGTTTTCTCAACAAGCTATAATTAATTTATATCTTTATTTAGAATTTAATTTTCCTTTCAAATATTTAAAACTATTAAAAATTTATTGCATTTTAAATGCTCATAAACATTAATTTTAATGGGTATAAATTAAAGTAAACCCCAAATCAATGGCCTACAATTTGCTAATAACGGATTTTTGTAAAAAAAAAAATTGGATGCTGAATTTTATGCCGGGTTTGTGACACCACTACGTTATTAGACATTTTAAGTGCGTAAATTGGTTTAAAAAAAAAATTGGTAAAATTCGTCCCAAACAGTGAAAAATAGGGATACATAAAATTTGGATTTGATCCCCCGTTATTTCAAAGCAGCAAATTAGTTAAAAGTTAGAAATTTTCGAAATGTGTCGCTTTGTGTCTGACGAGAGTTGGGAAATATTAAAAACTATATTCTAAATTTCTGTGTCTTCAACTCATTCATACATTGGGCAAATTAGATATATGACAATTATAATTTGTAGTTTAGTTTGAATTACCTTTCCAAATGCACAGACAAAACAAAATGTCAATACCATTGGCAATTGTACTTATTTTCAAAGCCTTTCCTTCATATGTGGCAGTTGTGGTTTTCAGTACTATGAGAGATGCCACAAACCTCTACATATACAACACTTTAAAAACAGAATTGCCAGCAGTCAAACAAATTCACAACAATTAAAAGCATTGCCATATTTCATTACAATTGGCATTCGATTCTACAACCTGCATTTGTATTGCCTGAGCAAATGCAAATTAAAAATTTTTGAAATATCTTTGCGAACTAAAATTGCGCGATAAAGTAATGAAAATTAAAAAACCCATATATGAACTCAATCCGTAAGGAATCTACGAAATAAATTCCATAGGAATATAATGCCGTCAACGCAGTTTATGGATCAATTTGTGAGCCGAGGTTGTCAATCCAGGTTCTTATTAGACAAAAGAACTCGTGTGCGTGCTCCTCCAGTGCGGTCTGCCGCTGCACACTGGGACAAATTTAAATAATGATCGGACAAAATTAATAACGTCATTGTTTTTGACTTTAGACGTATCAAACTCATTCGTCGTTTGGGTTTTGTGGGTGCTGAGCTGATATCTGGCATTGCTTTTTGCATCGTGTGG
The DNA here is from genome assembly GCA_963931995.1 of Phaonia tiefii. NCBI lineage: Eukaryota > Metazoa > Arthropoda > Insecta > Diptera > Muscidae > Phaonia > Phaonia tiefii. Next base: position 173,482,411 of record OZ008370.1, read on the forward strand.
AATGGGGCCGTGTTGTAGACGTTGGTGGAGGGGGGGGGGGGTGTTAAATTTAAAAAAACGATATATGTATCGCTTCATAGATTTTTGGATGCCCCGATTTCATTTTTGGCAAACATTTTTCGATCAGGATTTCAATAACTAACCTAACGGAGGGAAGACCATATATAATTTTACCTTTTCACATAAAATTGCGTTTCTTAACAAGGTTTAACGTTTTAAACTTTACTACCAACTTTATTGGGAATTATAAAATAAATTAAAAGTTTGAGAAGTTTGTTTCGTAACCCTACAAGATTTACTTGGGACCTTAAAAAAAACTTCGTTTAACAAAAATCTATATCCTTACGTTAGACATTTTCGTCGTCGTCGTCTTAGGAACTTTCGAAATTTTAGTTGAAATTTCGAAATTTTAGTTTAACATTTTATGGTATTGTCAGACCTAAATTCCAACCGAGTAATGCATTCAACTTTACACTGATAAAAATCAATTTTTACATAAGTATTTTTAATTTAAATATGAAATCAAAAACTGGGCCAAAGTTTCTTCAGCAAATGGTAGTACGAGTAAAGCGTAACGAAATAAAATCAGTGCCTTCCGTTAGGGTCTAAAGTGTCCTAGTTGGTCCTAACTTTTTTTTGGTCCACAAAAGATTACAAAATGTAATGTATTTAGTCAATATATTTCATTGCAATTGAACTAGAAACCTTACGTAAATGAAATTAACTTAATATTAATTTTTGTAGCTCTTATAACACAAAATAAATAAAAGAAGTTTAAAACATCCAGAAACATAACCTTCATATAACACACATCTAAAGGGTTTTTCAATAAGAGCGCTTCAAAAGTATTTTTAAATAAAACAAAACCGGTTTCAGATACCAAAGAAATTCTTTATTCCTGTGAAAGTACGTTCGATGCCATTATGTATGGAACTCGATTTCTTTTGCATGGCCACCACGGGCACGCTTGCAGAAGTCCAGACGCTGAACCCAATTTTCGACGGTTTTCAAGCATAAATCGGCCGATACTGCTGCAATTTCACGTTCGATAACCGTACGAAGTTCACCAATCGTCGCTGGCTTGTTGGCATAGACCATAGACTTGACGTAGCCCCACAGGAAATAATCTAACGGCGTCAAACCGCACGACCGAGGCGGCCAATCGACTGGGCCATTTCGTGAGATAACACGTTCAACAAACATGGTTTCCAATAAATTGATTGTGGCATTCGCTGTGTGGCTTGTGGCGCCGTCCTGTTGGAACCACATGTCCTCCAAGTCCATATTATCCAATTGAACGGTAGCGATTCGCATTCACAGTAATGTGCCGGTCTTGATCATCACGGAAGAAGTACGGCCAAATGACGCCGCCGGCCCATAAACCGCACCATACCCTACATTTTTCGTGATGCAACGATGACTCATGGATTACGTGTGGATTGCTGTCTGACCAATAACGCATATTTTGCTTATTGACGAAGCCATTCAGCCAGAAATGAGCTGATTGTTGAGGCCTCTTAAAGTTGGCCTCTTAAAGTTGAGGCCACTGACTCCATATTTCGGTAGTAAATTTTAATAATTTTGGAATTTTGGAATAGGTGAATGACTAAAATGGTTTCTTGGTAAACTTTGGTCGGTGTTTAGACTCCTTGGTCGCTGAAATTCAAGTTAGTTACCTCATAATAAGAAACACTCCTTCAAATCAAAAGCTGTGTGATGACCCTTTTCGACCCGTGAAATCAGTTCAGTACCTTCTTTATATAACCCTACAAACAAGACGTCTGCATTTCTAATTTTTTTAAGGCTGCAGTCAAAAATGTGGGGTACGGATTTTGAAAGCTAAAAGTCCCAACTCTTTGTTAATAATTCGACTCAAGGGCTTTTGTCAGTTTATAATTTCATGGGCCAAAATTTTCTGATTTCGGAACGGATTTTGCTGAAATTTGCAAAATCATAAATCCGCAAAAATTAGTTATTGTTTTTTGATTGGACGCTTCCTTTTTGAGATATAGACATAAAGGCGTTTTACCGATTTTTTATTCTAAAAAGTTTAGGATTTATTTAATACTATTTGCGATTGGACGCACCTATTCCTAGTTATAGCCATGTTTTAATTTTAGCAGTTTCTTATTTTGGCAGTTTTTTCAAATTATATTCTTCCGTACAAAAACCCTTAGAAATCTGGAAAAATTAGTTATTTTTTCTTATTTTTTTCAAAATTGTTCATACTTTTGATAAACAAATGTGGGTAATTGCACATGCGTAATGGGTAATCGTGATTGGTAATTCCCCATGGTCGTGCGTAACTAAACATCATTTTCCCCATACCCTGTGGGTAATCGATTGCTACTCTAGGGCAATGATTATGGGTTACCCAGTGTAACATATTAAATAAATAAATGGTTTCCCATTATATCCCATGAAGGGACAGGGGAGAGCTTCGCTGATTGGGACCTACAGTTTTTCACCGATTCCGAACGGTATTTTAAGAAGCTTTTTCATGGCTAAATACTCAATAGTGTCGCCGTCACTATGCGCGGTGACCGCCGCCGAAAGAAATTTTAACGTGGTCTGAGCAGGGATCGAACCCAGGATCTCATGTACAATAGGCGCGCACACTACCATTGCAGCACCACATTACCCACGTAGTAAAAAATCCTGCTTGACCTTCCTGCACTTGATTTCATACAAGTCCGGTTCTAGTAAATAAAAGACTATGTCGGGTAATAAATAGGGGTTTTTATAACAAAAGAAAATTGGATTTTTGGACCGCTCTTAAATATTTGGATTTTCATTAGATATATGTCTGTTGAATCTTGCTACAAAAAGACTCAAAAAAACTTGAACTGAAACAATAATGGATTGTGTGCCGCTTTCAATGAGGCTCCGAAATAATTTGTCCGTGAGTGGGATAATTTCAAGTGGTCCCTATCATCAAGATCCCTCGGTTCAGACATAGGCTCCTTACTGTAGCTGCTGTCATTCAACTCAATCTTAGAGTTTTGACATGGAGTTTACCTGCTCAAATAGGTCTCAGCAGACACTCACTACAGACGATAGAGTCTTTAAATCTATGTCTTCATACAATTTAAATAACAGTCACACTCAAAGAAGCGGAATTGTCAATTCGCTTGGAATTTTGCTGGAATATCTGTCAGTTTTAAATTGAGGACATTCAAAATCATTGAGGAAAAAAACATATTGAACTGCATTTTTTTTTTATCTCAGGAAACACGACCCAGTATAAATTTTAATCTTACCAAGCAAAATTATCGAATATGAAGGGAATATAACCCAGAGATACTCCACGAGTCGGAATTATATCCAGCTCGATTCACAGTATGGTGCTCAGCTTCGTCAACTGTTACTTTCAATGAATACCGATATATGAAGAAGGTGAATGATTTGTTCTTTTCAAAATTACTCTGCCTTTAACGCTACGTAGTTTCAACAATATGACGCAAGTTGTTATATAGCCATGTCTTGTATGACAAAATTCTTCAATAAGATGATTTCAATATACTCCACATTCCGTTGGCCCCCAAGTTCTCTTGACCACAGGGTTCGTATTTACACCCTCATGTGTTTTACCCATTACCCAAAGGGTGTGGGGAAAATAATGGGTAGCTACCTACGACAATTGGGAATTTCCATTAGACTACCCATTACCCAAAGGGTATGGGGAAAATAATGGGTAGTTACCCACGACAATGGGGAATTTCCCATCAAGATTACCAATTACCCAGAGGGTATTGGGAATAAAAATGGTTAGATACAAATGACGATGGGGCATTACCCATCACGATTACCCATTAGACATGGGGAAAGGGTGGGCGGCCTTTGTCCAGTAAAATTGCAAAAATAATAACATTTTTTTACCTCCATAGAAGACTTTAGCCAATGGATATTTTTAATACGGCATCACACAATCAAAAATATAAATTAAAAATAGTTGCGGGTTTCTAAGAGGTTTCATAAAGTATGGAAGAATTTTTTGCAAAACGTCGTCAAAGTAAAAAAATCTCTGATTTAAAGAAAATAGCGTCTTTAGTATGTGATCACACATGGGTGGTTTAGCGATTTATTACTTGAAAATTTTTAGCATTAACGATTTTTTAAAGTGTTAATGTGTCCGTTGATTAAAGCCTTCTATGGGGATCAACACTTTATTATCTCTGCGATTGGATGCACCGTTTCTAAGTTATAGCAATTTTTATACTTTATCAATTTTCTTATTTTAGCGATGTTTTGAAAAACACCCTCCCTACGAATTTTCCCTCTTTAGAAAACCCCTTAGAATCCAGCAAAAATTAGATATTTTATTGTTTGTTTCGATAAGGATGTTTTAGCTTTTTTTTTACTCGAAAAATTTTTGTTTTTACGTCTTTTTTTGAAAATGGTGATGAGAATAGACATCCATTGATCAAAGTCTTCTATCTGAGTTATAGCCATTATTTTGTTTTAGTGGAAACGCCAGTTTTTTCTTCCATACGAATAGGATGCCTTTATGAAAAATTCTTAGTTATTTTTTTTCGATTGGACGCCACATTTCCCAGATATAGACATAAAGTTGTATCACCGATTTTTTATTGGATAAAGTTAAGGTTTTTCGATTGAGTTTAAAAATAAACAGTGCCGCCGTATTGAGTATTTTTGCGATTGGACGCACCTTTTTCGAGTTATAGCCATGTTTTAATTTTACCAGTTTTCTCATTTTGGCGCTTTTCCCCCGCTTGGCCTTTCTGCACCTGATTCCTTTAACGTCGGGTTATTTTAAGCCGAAAATATACAATACACAACAAACAACTTGAGATCCAGCGGCGAATTGTGCTTGCGAATAGATATTATTTTGGGCTAAGCAAGCACTTTAGAGATAATGCCCTGTCTAACAAAACTCCAGCTGTACCAGACTCTCATACAACCTGTCCTGCCTTATGACGCAGAGTCCTGGGCTTATCGCAAGCAGATGAAACATCTGTAGGAGTCTTCGAGAGAAAAATACTCCGAAAAATTTATGACTCCATTGTGCACAACGGCGAGTATCGGCGTCGCATGAACCATGAGCTATATGAACTTTATCCCGACATTGACATACTTAAGCGGATCAAAATAACGCGATTGCGCTGGCTAGGCCATGTCAGTAGAATGGTTGAAGACGAACCAGCACAAAGGGTTTTCGAAACCGAACTTTAAAGGAAGACGAAAAATAGAAAGAGCAAGAGTCCGCTGGAGCGATCAGGTTGACGAATCCACTTGTTATTACCAACTGTAGAGGTAAGGCAAAAGATCGAACTGGTTGGCGAAATATGTTATCTTCGTTTTGTAAGGCCCTGACCCCCGGGGTTTTTCGAGACCGGATATCCTCCAGAAATCCTCCAGGGATTAATGAATAATTTGTAGATAATATGTCACATATACATACCACAGCGATCATGGGGGTCATTTAAATTCCATTATTTGTAAAAGACATTAAAAATAGTTAATACTCGTAAAAATGTATTGATTTTCAATTAAATAAAAAAAATATTTAGATGTATTAGGAAAAACCATATTGGAGTTTCTTAATAAAGAAACACACTCTATGTAGAAATTTGATTAAAAAAAAACTAAATGGTTTCCCATTACATCCCATGAAGGGACAGGGTAGAACTTCTCACAATCACTGAGCTGTGCGGTTTCCAGTTTTCACTGCTTGATTGGGACCTACAGTTTTACACCGATTCCGAACGGTGTTTTGAGAAGCTTTTTCATGGCTATATACTCGACAGTGTCGCAGTCACTATGCGAGGTGACCGCCGCCGAAATAAATTTTAAGGTGGTTAGGGCGGGGTTCGAACCCAGGATCTCATATACAAGAGCCACGCACACTACCCATTGCACCACCGACGGCCACATAGGAATTTAATTACCTCTTACAAAATAATTTATTTATTCTCATAAACTTTTGGGGAAACTTATTCTAAAGCATTTCCCAATAAATGTGATAAATAAAGGGCGTATGGTTAGAAGCGGCCTATAACCGAAATCATCAATATAACTGCTATAGAAAAACAAAGCGATTACTTCAATATACAACGAGGGGAATTAACTGCATTAGAAAAAATAAAATTCATTTGACTAACTCGGAACGGCTAAATAAATAAAACAGTAGAAATCCAATCTGAAACAACAAATGATTTCTATTATGTTCATAGCAATTTCATCGGATTAAAAACATTTTGAAAGTCGGGTCAAAGAAAACAAATATTTGCACTCAACACAATAAATGCCGATATTTGCGTACATGTAGTAAATAAAGCCGAAACAAATTTCAATTTGATATTCATAATCAATCAAACCGTCGACATATTATTATTATTTTTCTTTTGTTTTTGGCAAGATAAGCCCAAACAAAGAATATCATATGAATACAAATAAAAACTTGACTCAATCTTAAATGAATAAATCAAATGTTAATGTAATGCAATTAGCCATTGACCACCGATCCATAAATTTTCAAATCTGACAAACTCAAAAAAGAAATAAAAAAACAAACTATTCAAACATTTCTATAAGGGCCATACAATAGAGATTAGCATTTTTATGGGACATTATCTCTTGTCCATACATTTTATATTTTATATTTTTGCTTTTGTTTTATTTGATTTTATTTTATTTGATTTTATTAGCCTTATGCTGGTTTTCATATAACAATTTGAAAAAACAATCAAAAATTATTTGATGTATATAAATCATTAATCCATTTGTTTACTCGTTTCTGGCGCTTATCTTTTGATATGCAAATTTGTGGTCACTTTTTGGCGTTTTCGATGTCTGAAACTGCACATATGAGGAAGTGAGGTGTGAATTTACAAGAAATCCATTACTGCTCAAATGCAATAAAATATTGCCGGTAGTCAAATGATAGATTGACGGTATTCAGAAAGTAAATATAATCAGAAATGCGGGTAAGATAATAATTAAAATCAAAAAGCAAATAACAAGTTATTTATATTAAGTTCAGAAAACTATTTTCATCCTTGATAAAATTATAAAAAGTTGGAAGAGTCCATAGCCAAAAACCCAGATGCTTCGATTTATCTTAGAGATAATGAATGTCCTATTTAATTATCTAGAGTACTAATTATAATTTTTAAATCATTATATCGGAGTTCGGCAGATGCAAAATTTTATTTATTTCAACGACACCAACCAATATTTTGTTATCGTAAAAGTAATTAGAATGCTTCTTTGGCGGGTTCATGATATAATACAAAATAAGTGATTATTGTAAAAACACGATAAGCCACACGATTTCAAAAAGTGGTTTTATCAGTCCATTCAAATACTTTACAACATCCCAACGTCTGCTGAAAGTAATTTAGCTATTTCCCGTTTAATTTCTGGCCTAGTCGCAAGTGATATTTTCTACGCTCCGACTTTATTCATAATTTCAACTAAAACTAAAAAGACCGTAGTACAAAACGATGAATTCTGAGGAAGATAACAGTGGGAGTGATTAATTTGTTGAAGATACCGATGACAGTGTGATAGACAAATACATTTTGCCGACAGATGATGAAGTAATTTTAGAAATCAGAGAGGTATGGTTTATTTTATCTAGTGTGGCTTATCATGTTGTAGCAAAAAACAAATCGAGTTTTTAAATTTTGTGCCTTATAAACTTTTTGTTATTCAGGAAAATTGTATTTTGCAAATAGAAGAAGAATTGCGTGAGAATAGTACCGCATTTCGCTTGAGAGCTCGAAATTAAGAGCTCGAAATGAAGACCGGAATAACAGGAGAACAATGCGAAACTCTGGTCATGAACAGTTTTGTCCAAAAACTTTGAAATCCGTTGAAGCCCGGAAAATAGGGTCATCTTGCAGTTGCGAACAAAATTGTAGACAAAAGCTTAGTAACACCGAAGAACTAAAATTTAACCACTTTTGGATCTTTTGATCTGAAAAACAGCTACTTCTTTGGTGGCATTCATCTAGGAAAAAGTAGAGGTCGTATAAAAAGAAAACTTGAAGACAACAGTCTACAAGGAAATTCTTAGCTCATCATTTCGTTGAAATTGATGGTGTCCATGTAAAAATTTTGCAAAAGAGAGTTCATGACCTTACATTGGTCTGCAGAATTCAAGAGAAAGACTTAAGATAATATTATCAAAATAAATCCAATGAGTGTTCGAACTCATGTGCGATGTGTTAACACCTTTTTGTTACACGGTACCTGTTCGATTTCTATGAACACATTAGTAAAATTTACATTGGAAAACAAAAAACAGCGTTTAATCATATGATGACGTTACATTTAATTAATATTAATACTTAAAATTATTTAAAGACCAGTGCAAGCACATGTGTCATTATTTTCTTGTTTAATACTTTTTGTTTTATTCCCACAAAAAACAAAGAGAATGCAAAGCAACAGACACATGTAAACACCTACCTACATTGTTATGTTCGTACATACGCTAAACAAGCTCACACAATTTTCGTTGCTCTCTTACTATCTCATTTTTATATACGTATAACGACGTCATTATTATCTTTACTCTGAAAGTGCTCCGCACCCACACAAGACAACCATTCGCAGCCGATACATCAGTGTGTGTTTTTTCGCTGTTTGACAATCTGTGTTTCGCAGTCGTATAAATCTGTGTTCTATATTGGGGTGGGATCTTTTAAGGGTGTAAAATATAGATGTTGACCGATTCTGAGACCTACCCGATATGCACACAAAATTTCATACAAGTCGGTCCAGCCGTTTCGGAGGAGTTGAACGCCAAACAATGTGTTATCGCAGTCGGACAAACTGTATTTGGATGTGTTCACTTTGTGAGTTAAGCCCCTTAACCCTGCTGTTAGATTAGGACCATTTGGTCCAAATTTTTTCTGTTTTCCCTTGTAACTTTGGAACGGTGATATATACTGACTAAATTTTTCTGCTAATGGGGTCTTTTAATAAAACAATGTTATGTGCGAAAATTAAATTTTCTAACTTTATTCAGGACTGAGAAAAATACAAAATGACGAATCTTAGATTAGAGGTCCATTTGGTCAATAGTACATTTTTTCATTACCAAGCGAATGTAAATTCATGTCAAATATTTAGAAGATGTTTTTGATATGTCAAATACTTGCTTTAGAAATTATTGAACCAAAATAGTTACAAAGGATAAGATAAAATTATTATTTTGGATGAAAATTCCAGTATGGACCAAATGGTCCCTCAATCTAAGATTCGTAAGTTTTTTTTAATCTAACAGCAGGGTTAACACATCAAAAAAGAAGAAGCTGCTATTTCTAAAACAGATGATAGAGGTGAGACTACACGTGGAGCTAATAGATTGGGTCGTGAACAACTGATTCTGTATGAAACCATATATAATATATATATAATATATAATCATATAATACCAAAATACCAGAGTCTTTGTAGCAAATAACAGCCACATCCAATAACATCCACAAAACTTATTTGAACCACGATATGATCATAGCCTAGAGAAAGCAATGTTCCCTGGTGTGAAGATAATGGAATTAGTCCTGCAATACAAAACGCCTATCGAAAAATATTTTGCACCGCGTATAATACTTACTTACTTATCCGGTCTCGGACAACCCCGGGGGTCAGAGACCTTACAAAACGAAGATAACATATTTCGCCAACCAGTTCGGTCTTTTGGTTTATTTCTCCAGTTGACAATACCAAGCGTACGCATGGATTCGTCAACCTGATCCCTCCAGCGGAGTCCTGGTCTTCATATTTTTCGTCTTCCTTCGAGTTCGGTTTCGAAAACCGAAGTGCGTCTGCATCCATTCGACTGACATGAGCTAGCTAGCGCAATCGCGTTATTTTTGTTCGCTTAACTATGCCAATGTCGGGATAAAGTTCATACAGCTCATGGTTCATCCGTCGCCGATACTCGCCTTTGTGCGGTATAGGGCCATCCATTTTTCGGAGTATTTTTCTCCCGAAGACTCCTAGAGATGTTTCGTTTGCTTGCGATAAGACCCAGGACTCTGCGCCATAAAGCAAGACAGGTTGTATGCGAGTCTGGTACACTGAACGGAAAAGCTTCGTCACAGAAATGAAAATGTTCGTCGGCCCAACAACTTTTGTCATCGAAAGTGAGCTAATGTAGAGTTTCATTCCCGCCACGAAAATGTTGTTATCAATTCTGTGGTTGTTGCGAAAATGACCTGTTTCATTGCAGTAACGAATTTGTTTCATTGCTGCTATGAACATGTTTTTAGCATTGCTGCCATGAATTTTTATCATCGCTACAATGAATTTGCAATTCTCGTAAATCACACAGTAACCTCCATCTTTCTGCGGCCAATGATATCAACATCATCAGAATACGCGAGCAGCATGTGACTTTTGCTGCTAATGGTTTTATTCATGTCTACTTCTGCTTTTCTCATAACGATCTCCACTAAGATGTTAAATAGATCGCACGATATGGTGCCGACTTGCCTGAGGCCTCGCTTGGTTTCGAAAGGTTCGGTAAGATCCTTACCAACTTTTACTGCGGATTTGGTGTTCGTCATGATCATCCTGCAAAAGCGTATGCTGTTTTTTTCTAGCTCAGACATTGCTTCGTAGATTTTCTCCCGTATCGGGCTATCGAAGGCCGCCTTATAATCGTCAATATGTCGATTTCTTTTTCGTAGGTCTTCCCCATGATTTTGCGTAGCTTAAAAATCTGGCCAGTTGTCGATTTTTCAGGCCTAAATCTACACTGGTATTGTTCAAACAGGTCAGCGATAATTGGTTTTAGTCTTTCGCACATTATACTTGATATAAACTTATATGCTATGGTTAAAAGCCTTATTCCACGGTAGTTGGCACAGAGGCATACATTCATCTAACAACATTTTGCTAATGAGCTGATGCATGCAACTTATCAGCTCATCGGTACCAGCCTTAAACAGCTCCGCCGGTAATCCATTGGCTCCTGCGGCATGCCGCAGCATTGATGTTTTTAAGCCAGGCAATAGCTGTTCTGGCCTCATCTTGGTTAGGAATGACGACGAATGATCGACGTCGTCGTCCAAATTGTGATTGATTGTCTCATTGTCATTGGATATCTCAAGTACCCGTTAAGCAGAGAAGTATCACAATCCCGTATTCCCAACATACTTTGCAAATCTCCGATAAAATTTCCGCCCTTTTAGAAGGGGAATTTTTAGGCTTCGTTCTTCCTTCTGTATGTTTCAATTTTCTCACTTTCGCGGTTTCTCTACTGCCGTTTCTTACGCCTAAATAGACGGTTTACCTGTTTTCTTTTCTCCCTATACACCGCTCAGTCGCAGCTTGCGTTGTAGTTGACTGAAGCATTGCCATACATGCGGCGTTCATTTCATAATTTGCTATGAGACACCGTAGCATGGTTCGTTGCGAAGCGGTTTTTGAAAACCAAGTACGGTTGTTTAGGCAGTTATTATAGAGTCGAAAATGGGTTTCCACTGCGGTTCAGGATCGTCATCGGGAGGGGGTAGGTTCTGTGCCAAAAGTTGCGAAAGATTCCTTCCCTCCAACTACCACTAGTAATTTCAGCTTTCCGATGTCTAGCTTTCTCTGCGACGGGTTTCGTAGATTTTCGCTCTACTTAATCGTGTGCGAACCTTTGCTTCTACCAGGTAGTGATCAGAAATGTCTAATATCCTTTTGAATTTACTGGAGTATGAGAAAACGAAAATTCTTAGCAGGCAGTACTTATATATCGCTTTGATAAATTAAAGATAAATTTTGCCGTACATTGAGGAAATTACCCTTAGTTATCGATTGCAAGGCAGGGAAAATGCACTTCCACATGCAGAGATGTGCACCATGACTAAATCCGGCGACTCTCTAAGTGGGTCGGGCTGGGTGTAGATACAGAGAAACCTTAGGTTGATGTTTTTACCAGAAGGCAAAAGGTTCTGTATTTGTATTCCTTGCCTCTATGTGGTGGACAAATCTACCTATAGGATAGTACAAATCATCTAGGTGTGATTCTCGACAGAATGCTTAGTCTCAAATCAACCACTACAGATAGGATCGGTAGAGCCACAGTTGGCCCTATATTTGTGTAAAATGACCATCTGAGATCAATGGCACCGATCACCGAAATTATACATTTACAGTTGTCTGCTGTTGTCTGTCAGATTTTCATTTGGTGGCCAGTCTGCTCAATGGAATCAATGTGTATCAGCGGTGCCCTTCTTATGAGGGTTTGGGGGTTATCCTTTATCTTTATCCTCCACATGTTACCACTATATTTACTGGGATGTCAAATATCTGCAACGTCAGCTATGGGCCTAAGACATTCCTCTCAATGGCTCACCAGCACATATGGTTATGGGACGATGTTAAGGGATCTGCCTCAATCTACAATAGATTCGACTCCACGGCACCAACTTCTACCATTGAGAAAATCTTTTCTTATCATATCTCGTACAGGCAGGGCTAGAAGGGACGCTTACCAGGTTATAAAAAGTATTTTAGCTTCTATCCAAACTAAATTGTAAAGTAGCGGTTGGAGTCTAATCTAAATAGCTTGGTCTATACTTAACATGAAGACTACCCCATCATTGTAGTGTATTTCAGGCAGAAGCCATAGCAATCGGGGAAGTTGCCCTCTGGCTCGGACGAACCGTCATCACTACGTGGACTATAAACATCTATTCTGGCAGTCAGGCTGCTATAAAACCTCTGCAATATGTATTCCGGATCACACGAATAGCTCACACAGTGACGCATCTGTAAATCAGATGGCCAAGTAGTTCGCTATTCCCCATATACAGGGTGACTCAGGAAGTTCCGAACAAATTTCTCCAACGTATTTCTTGCCTCATTTCATGAAGAAAAGTCCACTAGGACCATGTCCGAAAATGCAAGGGTGCGAAATGGCAGCGGGTTAAAAATTTTCGGATTGGTGGTCGGAGGGTAGTAGCGTAAAGTTGCTAACTTCTGAGCCAGTAGTCGGATTTTTTGGGCTTGTTAGAAAGGTCTTTAAGAGGCCTTTCAGAGCTGGAGAAATTTGTCCGGAACTTCCTGAATCACCCTGTATATGGGTGCCGGGGTACAGAGACATTCCAGGCGACCATAGAGCTGATGAAGGGTCTTGGTTTGAGATCACCTTATCTGTTCCACTGGATATGGAGCATATAGGTATGGTCTTTTCTGTATTCAAGTATATATCTAAAACCGAAACTTTCAGACATGTGAATGACAAATGGTCTTGACTTGCAATATGCAGGATAACCAGGCCAAGTTATGACCAGAATCGTACGGAAAACTTAATGTTCATTCCTAGATCAGATATCTCTATGCTATTAGCTATGATCACTGGACTCTGTGTAATAGGTAGACACGAGTCTAGTCTTGCAAGCTTAGCTCATGATTTCTGCAGAAGCTGTGGGGATGAAAAGGACGACGTGAGCGTCTAGCACCTCATAGGCTACTACCCTTCCGTTTGTTTAAAAGGAGACAATATCTATGAACCTACTTTATGTTGGATCTAACAGACATGAATATGGTTTTTATATTTCCTGCTAAACTAATTTTTCGACGACTTTGTATGGAGTGCCGCTTAAAATCGTTTAATATCGCTTAGTTCCCCACACAAAGTCGTCGAAAAATTAGTTTAGCAGGGAATAAAAAAACCGGCCTATTCAGTAAGTTAAGCTGAATGATATTAGGGCCTTTTATTCTTGTACAATTTGGTGAGCCACATGTCGAATATCAAGATGAGGTATCATGTGGCTTGATTGTCCCATCACCACATCAGGTCAATTTACATGTTCAACAATAGGGGCGGAATATGATTCCCCAGGGTATCCCAACGGTCCTCATTGGACTAAAGTGATCTCGTTTCTAAAAACTTTTGTTACGCTTGTATCAGGCGATAGTTAATTAATGTTGCCATCGCCTCTTCAAAATTGTGCCTTTTTTAGGGTGAGAAACGAGCATAGAAATGTTGAATTTTCCCACAACTCTATGCTCTCTTTTGATTTGTGCATGGTTTTATTACCTCGCTTAACTAACCTATTCGACCAGTGTCTATGGAAACTTAAGTGATATTAAGAAATTTTACCCGACTCTTCGTACAAACTGGTCGAAGTTCTACCAATTCAAATGGTATTTGTCGCTATTCCCTCTAAATCAAAAATTCGACCACTTTGTTTGAGAAGGTAACTGAAGCCGCTGAAATTAGCCTTGCGCAACCCAGAAAAGGTAGAAAAATTGGCTTAGCGAGGACAAACAACACCAACAAAATGATAGAAAATTTTATCGGGCAACACTCTCCCCCATGACTCGCTGAGAGGGAAGAAAATTAAAATTTTTTTTCAGTTCAACATTCTTAGAAACGAACACAAAACCTTCAAGTGGGATTGAACTTTTTTCACAAACGAACATAAAAAGGCACTTTTAGGGCGACGGACAGAAAAAATGTTGAATTTTTTCTCAGTGACGAAATCGCTATAAGTGTGACAATAGTAACAGCAACTTCTACCTAGCCTAACCTAGTTTGCGAAATAGCAAAACACCAAATTTCAACAGTACTAAGTTTAGTGACAAAATTTATTCATAAAAATAAAATGTTACATTTATTCTGCTGTAAATTCAGCACATTCAAAATTACCGGGCAGAACAAACAAAGTTAAAAATGTGTATTTATTCACGCTGAAAATCTATCTCTTTTGTAGTTTGGGTGGAAATATAATGTGTTTGTAGCTTGCCGCAAAAACAGTATACTTGCGTCCAAATACATTGTAATTGGTATTCAATGTTAAATGGTTGAGAGGCAATGATTAAATAATAAATATGTTTTTGTGTCCTAATTGTCGATGTGTTTGTCGAAAACGTGACAGACAACAAATAAACAACACAGCAGCAAATCTTCAAATCATGAAAACCATGCTTGCAAACATACACATGGTTCCTGAAATATCTTACTGGGGCCGTTTATTGAGCGTGTGTCACAGACCATTATTTAATGGTAGGGAACTGTGTAATTGCTCATTTCGACCGCTTTGCACGTAATGCTTATAAATAAACAATTTTTCAAAAGTTTCTTTTTAATTCAAAATTGTAGTAAATCATATTACTCATAATCTGTGAAATCAGAATCGTATAGAAACCGAGATAGAAACAGAATCGTATAGAAAACCATCTCCTGTAATATTTACTATTTTTCATTCGCGAACATTCCGCGCAAAGGGGTCGATAATATTGTTATGCTGAACAATATAAAAAATATAATTTTTTTCCCTCTTAACCTTTATATGCTCCTTGTGTCAAAAACGACACAAGAGGGATTTATTTTTAGTTTATTTTTTTAACTATCTATGGAAATCCTTCAAGATTCTTTGACTTTGTTTTTCCCGTTATTTTCCACATTAAAAGTGTTTCACATTATAAAAAAAAGTGTCTTAGGAGATTTTATTCAAAAAGTTACGTTGGTTACCCTCATGTGTCGTTTTTGACACATATGGCAATACCACACATGTTTGGTCGTTTTGGCGGTAAAGCTGACATTTACAGCGCATCTTTCTGTAAAATAAGAAGAAGAACCGTAGAACAGGTGCTTGTAAAACAATCTAATAAATAAAAATGTCTACTTCGCGATATATGTCAAATGAAGAAATTGAAGAATTGCTAAATGCAAGTGATGGGAGTGTTAATTTTTCTTGTAGCAGTGATATTCTTCATCACTCGAGAATGAAATTCCTGATCCTGAAGATGATTTATATTCCCTAGATAGTGATAGTGATTCAAGTCAAATAAACGAACATGAGTATGCCAGATTTAGTAAATTTGCAAATAGGGTCCAAAAAAAATTAATCAAGACTGTTACAAATGTCAACCGCATGCTTAGTAAAATTTGTATCCTTTACTCTGAGCATATCAAATTAAATTGGACTCCCCAAAAAAACATATCATTAAATTATTAGTTAAAAAACATAACCAAAAATTTAATTGAATTTTTAAAAAATTGCGTTAAACCAAAATCTACCGCGAAGATAAAGCATGAAAACATTAATCAACACAAATTTGTTGAAAATTAAATGTTTTGAACTTATTTGTGTTGTTTATAAGATAATGAAATTTGATCTCACAGTATTGTATTGTAATATTTAAGGGTTTAAAAATGTATATGTGTTTTGTAAGAAATTAATGTGATATGCAAATTTGAAATGGTTTTCAAAATAATAACACAATTTCAGCCAATGAAATGCATGAGAATCGTAATCTGTTACAATGCAATAATAATCGATGTTCTCAAAAACAAAAAATGCTTCATACAATTTTAATTATTTTTCCCCCTTCAAAATGATCGAATGCAGCGAATCGATTTCGATAACATGATAATAACACCGTAAACGAAAAAAAAGCATTTAAATTAAATTAATTGTCACACTGAGTTAATAACATAATGGAAGTTTCGGTCTGTAAAAAGGCCACATATGTAATTATGTGCCACATAATTTAGGTGGACTACACTCAAAAAATAAAGTTTAGTATTAACAGCAAATAATGCGTCCTACCTATCAGCAGGCAACAAGTTGTGTACAATCTTGATAACAAACTGTTTGCAGTGCTGATAAAGTAGCGGCAAAAATGTTTTCTAAATTTATGTATATACACGCTGAAAAACATCGGCCCCAGCAACATATTGCAGGAAACATGTATATGTTTGCATGCGCTGTTTTCATGAATTGAAGATCTGCTGCTTTTTTTTTCTTTGTTGTCTGTCTCGTATTTGTTTTTAGAGGTTTTCAACAAGAAATCCACATTTTGGTTTCAAAAACATATATTATAACCCGTAAATCATTGTGTCTCAAACATGTTATATTGAGTAGCAAACACAATCTGTTTGGGCACGAGTATAGTATATTTGGACAAGCTACAAACACATTATATTTGTGCCCAAACAACAAAAGAACATAGATTTTTCAGCGTGTAGGATAATTCAATTTTAATGCAGATCTTTAACAGCAATTACTGGTAATAAATTAGGTGACGTTTCATAGGTGATGCGTCATAACGCCCATGGGCGTTATATCACACCTAAAATGGACATACAGCCAATGGGCGTTCTGTCGCACCTAAAATGGACATAAAGGCTTTGTGTCACACCGGTCATGGACTTTATGTCCATCTTAGGTGTGACATAACGTCCACGGACTTAATGGCCTTTTACGGAGTTTCGCCGCAAGGCCTGGCAGTAGTGAAATGGTCATAACGCCCACGGGCTTCATGTCTCACCGGTCATGGGCTTTATGTCCATTTTAGGTGCGACATAACGCCCATGAGCTTTATGTCCATTTTAGGTGTGGCATAACGCCCATGGGCGTTATGTCCATGGGCGTTATGACGCGTCACCAATAAATTATCGTCCATTACAATTTTTTTTAGGCAATTTATACTACTGGCTTTGGCAAACTTTGTCACGGAGCGATAATCAGTAAACAAAGTGATCCACACGTGATCCACACGTTTTATGAAATTCTTCGTTCTGGCAGAAGTGCATATTGCGCATTGCGTGATTTTTTTCGGTCAACAGAACAGAGTTTGGTGCAGAAAATTGAGGAATCTGGGTCTGTGGAAAACGTAACAACACCCGTGGGTATTCGTACAGGTGGTTTGGCCGAAAATATTTCTGTTGTGGAATAAAGTGTCGGCCAGGCTGCTACAACGTCAATTCGTCGCAGTGCACAGCAATTGGACCTTTCCTACAAACCCGTTCAGCGGAGTTGAACAAACACCTATCTTTACATGCCTACAAAATCAAACTTATAAAGGAACTGAAGCCTAGGGACTATTTCCAGCGCCGTAATTTTTCATGAACTAAAAGCGGTTGATGCCAATTTTTCAAAAATAATCACCGTGAAGCACATTTTCATTTAGAAGGTATTGTTAACCAGCAAAACTGCCGCAATTGGGGTTCTGAAAACCCACATTTCAATCAAGGAAATATAATGCACCCACAACTACATAGCCACTGTTTGGTGTGGCTTTGGGGTTGGCCGAGCCATCGGCTCGTGCTTCTTTGAAAATTATACCGCTAACGCAGTTACGGTGAACGGTGAACCTTTACGTGACATAATAACAAACTTTTTATAATCCACATTAGATAACAGGAACTTGGGCAATATGTGGTACCAACAGGATGGTTCCAGTTGTGAGTCAGCGCGTGAATTAATAGAACAAATGGATCGAAGTTTTCAGGACGCATTGTCCCATGAAACATTGAGTTCTGAAGTGGTACTCTTTTTAGGAAAAGTTTATTTTTTAAGAAAATTTACTTATTTCCAGAAAGGCTACTTATCTCAAGAAAAGAAAAGAAAAGGTATTCTTTTATTTTTAAGAAAAGGTAGTTTTAGGAAAAGGAATTTTTGAACGAAAATGTATTTTTTTAAGAGAAGGTATTTTTCTTTTGTTGAAGAATAGGTTTTTTTCGAAATGGGAATTTTCTTTAGAATTGGTCCTTTTTTCAAGAACAGGTACAATTTTAAGAGTAGGTATTTATCTTAAGAAAAGTTATTTTGTTTTACATAAAAGGTAGTCTTTAAAGAAAATGTGTTTTTTTACGAAAAGGCAATTTGTTGTAAGATAGTGTTCTTTTTTGAGAAAAGGCATTTATTTAAAAAAAATTATTTTTTTAAGAAAATATACTTTTTGTAAGAAAATTTACTAAGCAAAGGTTCTTCTTTCTGATAAGGTATTTTTTTTAAGAAAAGTTAGTCTGTTTAAGTATATGAATAGGTATTGTTTTTGAGAAAATTAACTTTTTTAAGAAAACGCACTTATATTAAGAAAATTAAATTTTTTTAAATTTCTTTCTCTTTGGCTTTTCTAAATTTACCTTTTATTCGGATCACAACGACAATATGTAATAAACAGGCTCCACCTAAAAAATTGCCTAGTACACAAGAAATTCTCCTCATATGTTGCTAGCCTAGACACAAACCAAACCAAAAGTATGAGTGTAGGAGTAAGTGTAAATGTAATTCCATGCTCAGGGTTGTATTTCATGGATTTGCCAGTCTTGCACTTTGGCTTTTCTAAATTTACTTTTTAATGGGTTTAAAACTACAATATGTAATAAACAGGCTCCACATAGAAAACTTCCCTTTAAACCAAACCAAACTAAAAGTACTCAATATAGTTAACAATAATGGGTTGTAATAAAGTAGTTAAAAAAAAGTTGTTTACAATTTCATTTAGCCCGCATCCCGCACGTCCAAAAAAAATGCGTCTTTAGTAACTACATCGGAATTCAGTCAGAAATCGGAACAACGCGTTGGCAAAAACATCCGATTTGTATAATACATCACATCCGAAGTCAATCAGAAATCGGAACGTCATATCTGCAGGAACGTCGGAAGTTTGTAAGACATCACATCCGAAGTCGGTACGATATCAGGACGACGCGTCGACTAAAACATCCGAAATTATTTAGACGTCACTTCAGACGTCGGCCAGAAATCGGTAAATCGCGACGAATATCCCTTTAGAATTCTCCACGAAATCGGGCAAACATCGGTACGAAGTATCGTACGTATCATCAGATATCCCTGAAACAGACTTCGAATCAAGCACTCCATTTCGCAACAATTTCGTTCCGATTTCGGAACCGATATGGCACGATTTTGCCGACTATCGTACCGATTTCTGAACATGTGGGGTGGTGGGTCGCTTGTTTAGTTATACCGTATTACAAGAGTAAATTTGCATGATATGTTTTTAAAGAAGGAGTAGTTTCTAAAGAACCGATTCTCTTCCATTATATTATATGGTATTATATATTGTTACAGACGGAATGACAAACCCTAAATTACCACATCAACCATTGGTAGCTCTCATAAATATCTTAGGTATTTTCACTATGTGAAATTTAATACCAACATATTTCACATTCGAGCGCCAGTCTGAACTGAGTTGTTGCATGTTGCATTGCTTGGAAATATTTAATTCGTGTTCATGCATTGTCAATGGTGTGGAAACATGTTTCACTTTTGATTTTTCTTTTCTTTCTTTTACTTCGTTAATATGTATCTGAGAAGAAACTAAACAGTATTGAAACACAAATTATATACTGTTACTATCTAATCACAATAGTGATCGCTTGAAACGATTAAAAGAATGATCTGAGATGAAGAAATCCCAGGACTGGTTAGCTACATAAATAAATACAATTGTTAATGGCCATCCATAAATGACTTTACCACTGATTCTGAAGAGTTGGCTATAATGTATAGAACTCGAGTTTAGGGTACGAATGGAGATTTAGAAAAATGAGATGAAATTCTCGACATGTCGTTAGTATTTTGATGCTTCTTTAGGTCATAGTTCTACTGGACGTGAGAAATGTCAGCGAAATTGGATAATGAGATTCAGTTCATAATTCGCTGAACTAGTTACACATTTTTATGACACTTTCCCTAACTTTGTACCAATTTTGTGGGTTTTCAAAAATTCCATTCTACGAAGAATACGTCTAGATAATCATCGGACGCATTTGAACTGCCGTCAGTTATTGGGGTGCAAGCTCAAGTACCTGGGAATAATTCTCGACAGAAAACTGTCTTGGAAACCGAATGTGGAGGAGAGGGTGAAAAAAGCCTCTGTTGCTCTTTACTACTGTAAAGGGGCGATAGGAAAGCGCTAGGGACTGCCTCCTAAGATCACCATGTGGATTTACACGGCAATAGTCAGACCAATACTTCTCTATGGCACCGTAGTTTGGTGGAGTTCCCTCCAAAAGAAATATATTCTGAATTCCTTGATGAAAATTCTGAACATCTGTACTCCTGATATCGTGGCCGAATCGGCAGCCGCTACATCCCTGGCGAGCACCAGAGATTGTGGCGTTTTGATATCTGGGCATTCCGGACACGCTGAATTACTACATCGGATCAACTCTATTCCCGTAAAAACAGACTACTGTATCCCCTAACTTCAGCCAGCGACAAATCTAAGGACGAACAGGAATACCTGGGAAAAGTCACTGGAAGGGGACACCAGTAGTATCAGATTTTTCACGGATGGATCAAAGTTTGACGAGCAAGTAGGCTATAGGGTCCATACACCGTACCTAAGTATAAATATCGCCTTCAAGCTGCCTGATCACTGTAGTGTATATCCGGCGGAAAGTACCGCCATACTGGAGGCTGCTGAACTACTTAGAAGTAGTATCACAGCCCTCACGCGAATTTGTATCTACACAGACAGCCAGGCTGCCATAAAATCCCTGGAAGGCATGTTTGCTACGTCCCTGACGAAGAAAGAATGCCACTCATGGCAGAGTATTTTAACATCAGGCTTATCTGGGTACCGGGACACAGCGACATTCCAGGCAATTGCGTAGCGGATGCGTTAGCTACACAGGGCACTACGGCACAGGTTTTTCCGGCAAAAGAAGGTGTTAGTATCCCAATCTCTACCTTCCGTTTGCAGATCAGGCAGTGGGCCGATAATATGTTCAAGGGCAAGTGGAGACTTACTTCAACTTGCAAACAAGCCAGGGTCCTCTGGCCGCAGGTGGACAGGAAGAGGACTAGGCAACTACTTAACTTGTCGAGAGGCAGGTTATCCACAATGATAGGAACACTTACGGGACATTGTCTTGTAGGAAAACACGCCCTAAGATTGGGACATGGAAACTCCACTCTCTGTAGATGCTGCGTGGAAGAGGACGAATAAACGACGAAACACCTTCTCCTAGATTGCCCTGCTCTGGCAGGACTGAGAAGTAGGATATTCGGAACACATTTAGTTAGCACCGTAGCCCTGCAGGATATTCCTGTAGGTTTTATAGACAAATTTATTGGAAAAGCAAATTGCCTAAACGACTAGTCAATAGTTGTTATGGAGGAAACTGCAGGTATCACAATGGGCTTCTTTAGCCTAAGTGTGCTAGACAGCGTGCTGTCTTGCAGCCTTTTCAACCAACTAACCTAGCATTGGAGTTATAAATATTGCTTGATCTAACAAATGATTTTGCAAGCTTATTTGGTTAATGATATTGTGCGTCAGGATACCCATTTTCTTACCACAAACAAATAATTTTTTTCCCATTGTTGATTCTATGAAATACTAGTCTGTATTCTGGTTCCTTATAAATTTGGTAATATCATCATGTCTGTTGAAAACTGGATAGCTTTCAAACTAATGGATATAAATGACTCATATTTCGTAGGAATATTCTTGTAGTTTTAGGTCGGTTCAGGTTATAATTGGTCAAAATTAAATGCTTTCCTAAGAACGTATGTAGTTTCGTTTTGTAATAAACATAGTTTGTTTACAAATCTTAAATCGTTTGAGTATAGTACTACCAAAATACGGACTTATGTAATGCGATAAAAAAAAAATCCTGCGGACATCGCCTTGTTAAATTCGCCGCTCAAAAGCATTGCTGGTAGTTTAGCGAGTAGTCGACGAAAGGTTTGTGGTAGTCGATGAACTCATCAGCGTAGAGTCGATTACCAATACTGCAGGGATGTACACCGTCCAAACACACTGTGATTCGGTGACAACTGTGTCTCCAACACCGCAACGGAAACTGTGCTGTGTCTATTTCACCCAACATTAATATGCATTTGACAGTATGCGATCACAGTTGTACTTTGCATTCTTCGAACTGCCCTGCAGTTTCACAAGTAGTGGTTGGCAACATTTCATCGACTACATCGCCATTGATTTTTCATTGACTACATCGCCGATTACATTGGTACTCAGTGGTAATCTGTAAGGTAGTGTCTCCAGAGATTTTCTATTGTTTTTCTTAACCTGTCGACGAAATGTTACCGATAAATGCGTCGACGAAATGTTACCGATAAATGCGTCGACGAAATGTTACCGATGAAGTAGTCGACGAACAGTAAGGCATTACCAAAGCGGACATCGCCTTGTTAAATTCGCCGCTCAAAAGCATTGCTGGTAGTTTAGCGAGTAGTCGACGAAAGGTTTGTGGTAGTCGATGAACTCATCAGCGTAGAGTCGATTACCAATACTGCAGGGCTGCCCTAGAGGCGCGCGTATAGATGTTAACACATCAAAAAATGTTATGTGATACCTGTTCTCGGTGTGAAGATAAATTTATCCGATAAATTTATTTATCGAAGACACAAACCACTTATACAAAATTTCTGAAATCTCAGTTCTTGTCAAAAAGAAAGAAATTGTGTACTGAAAAAAGAGCCAATAAGCGTTTTTTAAGCCATGTATGATGAATATAGCATATCATTCGCTTTATATAGAAACAAATATTTTTTCTTCCTGTAAAAAACTGACATTGGTTATTTTTTATCTAACCTGGGTCGCTCACGACAAAGGCAAATGAACTTCTAATGTCTACCCGTCTAACACCGTAGAAGCGCATAAACAGCGCAGCCTATATATCCTGATTCCATTTGAGATCGGAGATATAGCCTAATTTGAAGTGGCCCATGTCATT
The DNA here is from genome assembly GCA_963931995.1 of Phaonia tiefii. Taxonomy (NCBI): domain Eukaryota; kingdom Metazoa; phylum Arthropoda; class Insecta; order Diptera; family Muscidae; genus Phaonia; species Phaonia tiefii. The sequence continues at coordinate 173,505,854 of OZ008370.1, forward strand.
GACAATAATTATGACTTCGAGTGCTAATACTGGGTACTACTGATAAAAGTGAATGGACTAACTATATACTCCAAATTAGCCCCATGGGAGCACATAACATCCCCATTACAAATTTATGCTGATTCCATTTGAGATCGGAGATATAGTCAACTTTATGAGGCGACTAATGTCATTGACAGAAATAATGATTTCGAGTGCCAATATTGGACACTCCTGATAAAAGTGAATGGACTAACTATATATTCCAAATTACCTCCATGGGAGCACATAATATTCCCATTACAAATATATGCTGATTCCATTTCAGATCGGAGATATAGCCTAATTTATGAATTGGCCCATGTTATAAAATAAAAATAGAATAGAAATAGAAAATTGTGAATAAAGGCTAAACATTTGGAAAAAGTGACGAAATAAATGCTCTCATTGACGGTATCTTTGGTTTTTGTTCGTTTCATTCAAAATGCAACCTTGATTTGAGCAAAGTAAAAAATGAGAGAAATTTAACAGATATGTCAAAATTTGGTCGCAAATCGTGAAAATGTTGACATATCCAACGATTTGAAATGAGTTTGGTTATAGAAATCGAAACATGAATATTTTCAGTTTTTGTAAGCGAACTAATTCAAATATCGGTTGTCGAAACAGAATTTAAGAGAATTCTGGTTCCCGCAATAGAATTAATGGTAAATCAAATCATTTACCCATACAAGCAGTTGTGGCAACTTCAATTAACAGCCACAAGCCGAACATTCAAAATCCCTAAATTCCAATATACAAAATGTGCGGTATGAAAAATTCTATTTGACAATCTGCATACAGAATCATTTTGAGTCAGAATATTCTTTCAGAATAAAAAGTCTACAATTTTGATGTTTTATAACATGAAATATTTTTGTTCTCATTTGGTTGTTTTGAAAATCGCAAGGCATTCTCATTCTAATTCAAAACTGATATTTTTCTTCCGAATTGTTTTACGGAAACCCAAAAATTCTGAAACGTTTTATGATTGTCTGGATTCTGTTTACAGAACAGGGCCGAATGTTTCACGAACGAAGTGGTTCAAGTGAACAATTCACTTGTGTGATCTAGCTGAACTAGTTCACGCTATTCCTCTCTTATATTTCAATACATAGTTCTCTTGCTCTAGCAGTTTTTGTATTTCAGTTATGTAGATCTCTTCGCCATTTTCTAGCTCACACACTCCTTTTCTCACTCAGTTGGTACAGCTGTTGCCTATTGTATTCTCCGCATATGTAACAAAAATTACTTGGATTGGTATTGCATTCAAATCCTCGCGAACGTTTGCTCATTTTGAGGTTACTTGCGAAAGTAAGTGATATTTGGCAATGTTCGTCCTTAAATACCTAAAATAAAATCAGGGACAACAGGTAGTGGTTAAGGTAGATGCAGAGGTAGCAGAGTGACCAACAAAACGCATTGTTGCGTAGTGACATTACTACCTTCCGTTATTATTTTGTAAACATACCCATGTGCAATATCTATAAGTGATACATACCAGCAAAGGTACGCATACATTGAGCCATCCCTCACTCCGATTGTTGCATTTTTCAAGCTCATCTGAAGGTTATCTACACAGAAAAAAATACTTCATTAGAAGTACATGACATTTTTTCATTTGGTTGACTAGTGAGATAATTTCAAAGGTGAAATGCAATGTTCGAACTAAAAGTAGATTCTGAGGGCTTTAGCGAAAAAATTCACAACTTCATTATTAATGGATGGATTTTCTTAAAAAGTAGCTTGTTTGATTTCTAAAACCTGCCACATTGCGTATAAAATACAAAAGAAAATGCACTCTGTGAATTAATATTTTTTTAAAATGCTTTAAGGGGCTTTCACTTGTAAATTTTCGGTAAAATTTTGTAAAATTCCTGATTCAACAACCGATTACGACCGCTGTAGCTAGCCGATGAAAAAAAAAAATTTTATTGCGTTTTTCGAGCTCATCTCAAGGTTATCTACACAGAAACAATTATCGCATCCGGAGTAGTACATGAAATTTTTTTCATTTTGTTGAGTAGTGTTATAAACTGATTTTCATTTTCTGACCGGATTTAAAAAGAGGAAACTTATGGCTTTCAAACCATACATACGTTATTTAAGAAAATATGAGAAGTATGTGTGGATTTGTCCAGCAAATAGATATTTTTGGTTTCTTTAAAAAATATTTTGTGAAATCATTGTCGAAGTTGGAAAACGGCGAAAAAAATTATCAAAATATCTGTTTGCTGGACAAATACACACAGACTTCTCATATTTTCTTAAATAACGTATTATATATCGTTTGAAAGGCCTAAGTTTCTTCTTTTTAAATCCGGTGAGAAAATTAAAATCGGTTAATAACACAGTGCAACACGAAAAAATATAAACATATACGGACAGTTTGCCCAAAGTCATACACATTTTTTATGGGCCCCAAAGATTTGGGGCGTCGGTGTCATGTTTACAAAAAAGTGATCATTTTGTCAGGCTCATATCGTGCAAATCGTTCGGAAGTTTGATTTATTCTCTGAGGGAAAGTTGTAACTCTTGTCATAGAAAACTTGTCAACACATAAAATCAAAAAAAAATCATCTTCAAGGTCAAAATCGCAAAAACCTTTAAAAAAATTCGATTTTTTTTGTCCTTTTTTCCCCTGTTCAGGTCCAAAGGTAGCAAACCGTTCAAGATTCAAGGAAACAACCAACAACAAAAATGTACCAAATCTCTCAGTAAACAACTTTCTAGAACATACGAATTTCCTAAGAATGATTCTTAAACCGTTTACTTCAACATTAAGATACTACACAATATAAAAGCGACATGACGCTCACATCGAGGCATTACACAGCGCGACAGGTGATCATGATGAAACCAGTTGCTATGCATGCGTAAATTACACATGTCGTCTAAATCGACATGCTGAGAAGAACAAAATTTATAAAGCAACTGTAACAACCACACTACCAGTGCTTGGACCTGAAAATGTTGTATCACCAAGGCCGCCAACTCCAGATCGTAGGACAGAATTTACAGGAATGACTAGAGTAAGTGGTGTTACTTATGAAGAGCCATTTGATACCGATTACGAACAAGGGAAAAAAGGTAAAAAAAATCTAATTTGTTAAAGTTATTTGCGATTTTGGCCTTGAAGATTTTATATGTTCACAATTTTTGTTCTTTATGATTAGAGCTGCAACTTTTGCTCAGAGAGTGAATCAAAATTCCGAATGGTTTGCAGGAAATGAGCCGGACAAAATGATCACTTTTTTGCAAAAATGACACCGAGGCCCCAAATCTTTGGGGGCCCCTAAAAAAAGTGCATGACTTTGGGCAAAACTAGGAGACATGGGTCTTTTTTGTCGTTTATCACGTAGTGGTGTCCGTATATGGTTATATTTCCGTGACTTAAAAAATTACACACAGTGTAATCAACTAACTTGCATGCTTATAAGTGCGCAAATGTACGTAACCCCGGTTTTTTATCCGGTTTTCATGATTTTGGAGATGTTTGGGAAATTTCACACGCAGATTCTTTTAATGGTGTGGATCGTATCTGGATTATTTGCATAGCATCGGTCTTTTACGGCATCATACAGAAAAATGTCTAAAGGGGTTAACTCGCAGCTCCGAGGCGGAAAGTGACATCGACAAGACGGCTTATAGCAGTATTACCAAACTTAGGGAGCAAAAGGTCAATTGTTTGATCAGCTGATTGACATGGTGGACTATACTGCTGAAACCAAAGATTATCCAAGCTCATATCTTTCATTTTAGCATGTTCATTTTAGTATTTTAAAATGTCCGTAATCATGTCTCTGTAGCGTTCGCTGTTGTCTCCCAAATCCACACGAAACTATTACTTTCTGTGGATGCGTAGGCTTCTCGAAAATTAAATGCAGGTTTTCCGATCCCCAGATGCGGCACTTTTGGTTAGTCGATATAACCGCCGAGAGGAAAATGCGCCGCGTTCGATGTCCGATTGGAGGTTCTGTATGGCCCAAACTGAGAAGGCGTAACGAAGCGGATGGTCGAATTTTTCGTAAGGACCTTATTTTTGTTAGTTTCATCATAGTTAATTGGACCTTGTTGGCGAATAATCTGAGATCTTTGTGGAAATTTCTCACCATGGTGCGTGAAATGCCGAGTTGTTGAGATCGATGACGAGTAAATATTCTGGGATTGAGTTGCACACTTTCGGTGACAGAAGCCACATTATCGTCGGTTCGAACCGTACGATGACGGGGGACATGAGTCCACTACCGAGACAGTCTCACGAACTTTGGTGCTTCGCGGTGGGTCCTTCATATCGGTCAAAGCTTGTATTCAATAAACGCACAGTTTGGGCGCCACACCACTCACTTTGGAAATAAGTTTGCAATATTTCCCAACGTTGTTCAACCGTAAAGCGAGTCAGTTTGACCTGCGAAATTATAATACTGACTTATTGTCAATATTTCACACAGAATAAATCTATCAATATTAGATTTTTCAAACTTTATATGCAATTTACATATGATGAATTTCATATCAAAACCGATATGCATTGAACCCGACCCTCTCAGTTTTTAATGAAATTTTGCACACAGCTAGATTTTACCTATAGAAACACAACCTCATTTTTAGAAATTACTTTTTTGAAAATATGTGGACGTGGCAAGGTATCGAAATATTTGAAAAATTACGGTAATAGGTGCTTTTAAGCTGCGATTACTATAGAATGACTCAACCGATTTAAAAGATCTTGGTGCTTTCGAAAACATACACTGTAAAAATTTTATATAACACTGAAAATGTTGTTCGCCAAAAATTAAACTTTAAACTTGGAAAACACTTCCAAGATTCCAAGATAGGTCTATTTAATTTATATAACATACATATGTATTTAAAAACTGGAATGGGGTTTTTTTTATTTTTCTTTTTAAAATTGGTTAAGTCGAAAATCATTCAGAACTGAATTAAATGTGAAAGCCAATTATTCCAACAATAAGAGGAGAAGACTTTTATTCTCTTTGCTCTCTTTTTCTCTTATATTCAAAAACGATGTACTAGTAGACAGTCAAAATTTCTCTTCACTCGAATGCCAACAAACAAAACGAGTGAAACCCTCGCCATTCTCTGGTCTCTCTATTACTCTCTTCATTGAATATTTCAATACACGAGCAGCTTTTTGATTCTGTTATTGTATATACATAACTATACAAATTCCAATCATGTTGACGTAAAAGTACATAAACTAAGCAAAAAGTATTAAATAATCAAGATGTCAAGCGAGAGAGAAATGCTTTTGAGTACTCATGGAGTGGAATGCCAACAAAGAAAACGAGTGAATCGCGTCGTTTCTCTGCACTCTCACTTACTCTCTTCGTTGAATGTTTCACTCCACGAGCAGTTTGCTGTTGATGATATTGTATCTAACTATAGAAATTCCAACCAAGTTATGACGGGAGAAGAAATGCGTTTGAGTGAATCGCGGCGACTTTTTTGGTGCTCTTCTACTAGGGTTGCCAAATTGCGCCGGTTTTTCTTCTCTAGTTGTACATCCGTTTTGTTACATTCTCACAGGGTTATAATTGTTTTGAAGTTAGTTGACCTATACCACACAGTTGCATTTTGTGTGAGATACCTTTTCGAATGACCGCACTATTTCGAAATCAAAAATTACGTTGAACGTTTCTGGAGTCAATACTTCGTATTGGCATTAGATTTTGCAGCTAGGAATTGTTAATAAATTGTTGATGTACCATGTGTGAGAAAAAGCTTCTCAAAATACCGTTTGGTACTGGTGTAAAACTGTAGGTTATAAATGAGTGAGTGTTAAACTACAAAGTGTATAGTTCACTGGGGTGTTATGAGAAACCTTTTTTTATATCATGTGACAGAATCTATTAAATATTTTAACATTTTCTATATCACCTCCAGTTTACGAGATATTGATAATTTTGAAAAATATTAATTTCTTTAATTTTCGAAACTTATACTGATTTCAACATATTTAGATTTGCACGATTTTGAATAATTTAGGTTGGCAGATTACCAAAATTGAGTTTGTTTTCCGAGACGTCATCTAGTTGCCGAGAGATAACAAAAATACGTTTAAAAAAACTAAATTTATGAATGCCTAACAGTTGTGGTTTGATACTATAGTATAACTTTTTCTGGGTCAAATGTAGTTTTCGAGCAATCATTTGAAAACCGTGCGAAAAATGTAGGTTTAGATAAATTGAAACTAATTTTTGGCGGTATATTTGAACTGAATTTCGATATTTCATGCATTTATTACAAATATTTTGATTTCGATGTCATTTTATTAGCATTTAAACAGGCTTTATTGAGCGTATAAAAATCCGAAACCTGATACCAGTATGTGTAATAATTTACCATCATTTCAATCATTGGATGATGTAAGTAACAAACATACTACATCTACCTTTGTATAAAAATGTTAAAACATGCAATTTTCATTTACTTGTTAATTGAATTTATAGCCTGTCACGCTTTTTATAAACTAAAATATTTCTATTTCTTTTTCTTGTAAAATTGTATTCGCGTTTTTTTGTTTTCATTGTTTATGTGTACGAATTTCTTAACTGGTTTCTTCTCGCTGTCTTTCGTGTCCACATGAACTTGTCCATGCATATTAACGTATATTCAGACTAAATCTTCGACATGGTTTTTTTTTAACTTTCCGTTGCAAAGACTAAAACTTGAGCGCATACAACAGCAGTTACATTGTCAACATTTTAGTTGTCAGCTGACTATTTGACATCGACCACTTTCTCCTTAATCATTCAAAACTATTGGTTGCTTAAATTCGCAGTTGAGTGTTGCCGTTGAACTTGTTTGTATATCTGCAGGCTATATTTTGAAAAGAGAAGAGAAAAAACGAAAACGAGGGTGGTATGTTTTCTACCTAGGCTTGCGAAGATACATTAAGACATTAAGATACATTAAGACATTGCACACATTTTTTTTGCTATAAATCCAGCCATTGACAAGGTACTACTAATATTGTATTGTCCGCGGGAGGTACTTATATATGGATAACAGTGCAACACGAAAAAATATAACCATATACTGACACCACTGCGTGATAAAATACCAAAAAAAAAACCGTGTCTCCCAGTTTTGCCCAAAGTCAGGCCTTTTCTTATGTGCCCCCAACAATTTGGGGGCTCGGTGTAATTTTTGTAAAAAAGTGATCATTTTGTCAGGCTGATATCTTGCAAACCGTTTGGAATTTTGTTTTACTCTCTGACAAAATGTTATAACTCTTGTCATAAAGAACAAAAATTGTGTACATATAAAATCAAAATAACTTTATCTTCAAGGTCAAAATAGAAAAAAATTTAAAAATTTCGATTTTTTTACCTTTTCTCCACTGTTCATGTCCATAGATAGCAAACCGTGCAAAATTCAAGGAAACAATCAACTACAAGAATGTACCTAAGATCTGTGTAAACAACTTCCTGGAACATACAAACTTCGTAGGAATGATTCTGAATACCGTTTAGGTAGCGCTTAGTGAAAAGTTTCCCGAAAATTTTTTAATTTCACTGTGTGTATATGTTTAAGTCATGGAAATACAACCATATACGGACACCACTACGTGATAAAGGACAAAAAAACCCATGTCTTCCAGTTTTGCCCAAAGTCATGGATTTTTTATGGGCCCCAAAAATTTGGGGCCTCGGTGTCATTTTTGCAAAAACGTGAATATTTTGTCAGGCTCATATCTAGCAATTCGTTCGGAATTTTGATTTACTCTCTGAGGGACAGTTGTAGCTCTGGTCATGAGGTAGCGTTTACCGATAGTAAATCACTATTTTGATGAAATTATTCGTTAAGGCGTACAAAAAATTAATTCGTGATACGAAACTTCTCTTTTCTCCGTAATCTGTTTCCTTTATTTATAAGTATTAGAAAAATGCAAAATTAAGAACATAATTTTTCACGCTGAATAACTTTATTGTGTTGTTGTTTGAATGCAGATATAACGTGGTTTTTTGCTTGTCGCAAATATAGTTTGCTTGTCTCCGAACCCAGTGTGTTTGCTTTTCAATAATACATGTGGGAGACTCAAACATTAATATGTTAAAAAATATGTTTTTATGACTCAAATATAGGGTTGTTTGTTGAAAACTGCTGAAAAAAAAAACGTGAGAGATAACAAAGAAACAAAAAAAAAGCAGATCTGCAATTCATGTAAACAATGCTTGCACGTAAGCATATGTATTTTTCAAACATATTCATGGTTCCTCCATAATGTTAAAGTTGCAGTTTTTACGACCTGTCGACCTCCTGGTACATCCCAGGTAAAAGAGCGGATACAGCCACCAGTGACATAATTTGTAAGGGCAAGTTTTTGATAATGATACTTTACGGCATTTTAATTGGATGTTTCTGGCACCGTCAATATAATTGGATTGGAGCGCGTTGAAAATCTGTTTTTTGTTGTTGTTTGTATGCAAATATGACGTGTGTTTGGAACTTGTCGCAAGCTAGTCGTGTCCAAACACATCCTGTAAGATATTCAATATTAAATATTTGAGACACGATAATTACTATGTTATAATACATGCGTTTGTGCCCAAATATAGCTGTGCTTAGAATACAAATACAGCGGTATTTGTTGCGCAATTAACTTCCTGCTGAGAGCAAGAGATTAGACGATGTACAAAGGAATATTATTCACAGTCAAAGTAGTAAGTGCGTAAGTACATTTTGACATTATATTTCAGTCAATGATTCATTAAAATTCCTGAATGCGTGTGCAAGTTGCAGATGAAGGGGGAATTTCATCATTTGTTGCGTTCTAGTTTCATGTATTCAGTCGCCTGTCGGTCAGCGGACAAAGAAAGCAAATGCGCATGGTTGATTAAGTCAGAATGTTGTGGAAAATATTTGTGATCAGAGAAAAAATTAAAAATAAAGTCTCGGGCGGGTAAAATGGTTTGTGTTGTTGCTTTGCTTTTGGGTATGTCATTCACATATATGTATACCAAAAAAGTGGGAAACGATTTTTAGGTAAGAGGCCAGAAAACAACAACGTGAAACCCTTTCATTTCCGAAGCCTTTAGTGAGAAATTGGAGAGGCAGACCACAAGCGAACATTTAAAGAAAATTTACAAAAATTGTAGCGATTGGTGAGGCTGAAATCTGTTGAAAAAAACCTGAGAATCTACAAAGAAAGGAGAAACAAAACAGCAGCAGATTCTCATTAGACGAAAAAGAATGCCATTACTCTAGTAGATGTAAAAAGTGTCGGTTTAAATTTGTTTACTTTGTCAGTAATTGGTTAAAAATATAGATTTATATTAATTAATTGGTAATTGTATACGGACATAAAGTCAAACATAATTTGGTTCTAAATATTATTATATTTAGGAGGGCTCACGCATATGTTTACGCGTAAGTAACCGCCAATTTGGGGGAAATACGCACATACTTCCACGTAAGTACATTGAAGTTTGAAGGAAACAAACGAATGCTTCCACCTAAGTATATGAGTGTTTGGGATGAAACACACAAATAGTTCTTCATAAAAGCATGTAGCATGTAAACATGCTAATGTTTGCATTTAAATATAATTGAGTTTGGGTCTATAATTATATAAATATTTGGAGTGTGCTCCAAATATATACATGGTTCCGGCAGAATGTATTTGGGAGAATATGTTACAGGGGTAATTTTTTATCAATGTGTGAAAGCCAAGGATTGTGACGTTGATTTCAATTTGCAGGGTTATAAATTCAGCTTTTAAATATAAACTTGATATAAACACCTACAGAAATAATTGTCTGAGAGAAGGTTATAGCAACACTGTAAATTCAGCTTTGCCAATGTATTGCAGCTGCCACAACCGATTTCAGATTGTCAAACTTCAAATTCGATTACCGCCAATTCTGTGATTTTCTCTGACTGTGTCATGTATAACAAAAGTAACAAGTGTTTAAAAATAGGCCTCTCCCATTTATAAATATTGGCGACATTAAAGCAACACTGTACTTAAAGGCTGAGTCACATTTTAGCTATTCCGAGTATCGCTGGTTGTGACCATTCCGCTTTTGTGTTCGAAATACATCTAGAAACCCGTATGTCCTGTAATGCGATTTATTGTGGATCCTTTTCGAGGTTACATTTGAATAATTTACTTCCCTTGTATAGTTAATTTACACCCAATTTAGGTCAAGGAACCTACACAATACAGAGCGGATATTTTTCAATCGGTTCGATTCTATATATTTTCTCTCCAGTTGGTCACACCAACGTTTCACGGGGATTCATCTACATGGTCATTTCAAAAAATTTCTAATTGGGCTATTATTCGGATTCCTTCGACTTCGTCTTCGAATGCAGTTCGCGCTGGTTCATCTTTGTCTGTTCTACCAACCTGAGTTGTTATCAACTACGATTATCTTGTGTTAAGCTAAAATAAAAATTGAACAGCCTGTTCCTCAATCTCGAACGATAGTTCTACTTTGTGTTCTTAATGGAATGAAAGTCGATTTTGGTTCCACAATTTTGGCAAGTCGAACAAAAAAGTAAAAATTTTCAACATTTCTAGTACAAAATGTTGGTTCCACTATTTCGAATGTACTGCCATTTGCCAGCTGCATAGAGGCAATCGAATGAAATCTTCGACTTAGTAGAAAAACAATTTGTATCAAATGCGAGTGTCTGACTTTCGTTCGCTGAGCTTTTCATTTAGGCACAGCGGCAAATTGCCCCATTTTAAGGGGTTCAAAAACTCGCACTATTCAAAAGCAAAAAAAAAAAATACAGAGGATTTGAGAAAGATGTATGTATATCATATTAACTGCCATACTACCCTCGTTAATGAAATTTGTTTCTGGAAATTTGTTCATACATTCATTAATTTTCAATTTCATTTCAATGTCAATGGCATATGATGTCTACCAATGGAATACAAAAAGCTGTGAATATTAGTTGTCTTTCCAAAACTGTGTTTCGTATGGTACGTAGTTGCTTCAACAATTCAGACATTTTAGTTTTTCGCACACATCAAAAATAGGTAAAAAAATTAATTCCCAGACAAAAAAAAATATCCAAGAATCATAATGTCTACCAAGATTTATAAGTATAATATCCAAGTACATACAACAAAGTGACATCAATCACCATGAATAAATTACAGACCTAAATCTAAATATTCTGCAATTAAATCCGATGGAGGGACTCGCGAGAAGTTCTCACAATCAGTGAGATGTGAGCTTTCTAGTTTTACACTCACTTCATGGGGTACTGGAATCTACCTACGGTTCCACGTCGTCACGGTTTCACGTCGTCACGGTTTCACGTCGTCGAAAGAAATATACGATGGTCAGAACAACAATCGAACCCACCTTCTCATGCACAGGTGTCACGCCCACTAGCCATTGTACCGAATATCGGACAAAGCATACATTTTGACGGGCTTATGTGTGTTATTTACATTAAATTTGATTTCGGTATGAGTGCATTTAGTTTATTAAGGCAACTAAACCACTGAATGTGTACTTCAGGATTTTAAGGTGAAGCTAAATTTTACATAAGTCCTAACTCAAGAGTATTTGTTAACTCAACTTCATTCTGGAAGGATTATTAACTATTTATCTAAATATCCAAAGAGGATCATAATCAATTCTGCTAGAAATCTTATTGAGAGAGTTTTGAATATTAGCGATACAGATTATCACGGAATTAATATTGAAAGGATTGAAAATATTCTGAATGACAATAGTTACCCAACGCAACTTATCTGTAAATTAATAAAACAGTATAAGAATCCAAAAAACATGAATACGAGAACGGTTACTGAACCGAAAACTTATAAATCTCTAACTTGTGTTAGAGAGATTAGAAAAATTTAAAATATTTGATGACAAGAAATATTCAGTGGCACACAGAACATATAATACTTTAGGTTCATTATTCACCAAAACAAAAGATAGAATAGATAAATTTGAAAGGTCCAATTTAGTTTATAAGATACCGTATAAGGGTAAGGGTAATGTAAATTGCTATATGGTGTACGTAGGTAATACAAAAAATAGACTAAATACTAGAATTGCAGGACACAAATCCGATCAGAAATACAATAAAACCACTTCTACACAAAAACCGCATTATCATTACACTGAAGTAATTTGAATCATTGTCCTGTTTTTGACAATACATCAATTTTGAACACAGAAAAACATTACAAACGCAAATATACATTAGAAATGTTACAAATCACAGAGAATTAACACAGAGAATTAACTATTAAACAGAAATACCGAATATGGCTCAGAATTACAGACATTTAGTTAATAGGAATTAACATAAATACATTAATGTTAAATATGATAGATATTTTCCATATTTAAGTTAATATTTTAAATTTTGTTCATTTAATTTTGTCTTCAAGTGTATTTTTGTTTAAGTTTTATCAGATATTTTTTCATATTGACAAGGCAAATTTTTTATTTCCCGCTCTTTTTTGAAAGGAAAAATTTGTGAAATTGAGGTTTTTTGAATTAGTTTTGAATTGTTAATTATTTAAACATATAATAGTAATTGTTCCCTGAAGAAGCCGCCCAATTTGGAGACGAAATATTGGAAATAAATAAGAAATAATTATAAATTATCTTAAGCTCTTTTAAATAATATAAATAAAAAATAAATAGTTTTTAAAGTTGTAATTTCCTTTAAGGCTAAAAGATCATGTTTTCTCCGGTTAGTGAAAAAAATGTAAATGCCGCGGGTGGGATTCGAACTCACATTCACTGGACGATCGTTTCGATGTTTGTGAAGCATCATCTTCAGCAGCGTCTAGCCCGTTAAGCCACTGCGGTGTGTATTCACACTAGTCACTACCCGAAGGTATCATTTATTGTGCAGAGTGATTGTTTGTCACAATTTACACATTGCTTTCCTACTTACACGCACTGATGCCGAAGTTTTTGAAAGTTCTATTTATAAAACGCACTATTATAATTGTAGTTGTCTCGTTCTGTTTTGGTTTGGCCCTACCATATTATTCAAATTTAGTTGTCTTAGATGCTCGTTATTTTTAAAGTTGTACTTTCCTTTAATCACTCTGCACAATAAATGATACCTTCGGTTAGTGACTAGTGTCAATACCCACCGCAGTGGCTTAACGGGCTAGACGCTGCTGAAGATGATGCTTCACAAACCTCACAAACATTCACAAACAGCGAATGTGAGTTCGTATCCCACCCGCGGCATTTACATTTTTTCACTAACCACAGAAAACATGATCTCTTTGCCTTAAAGAAAATTACAACTTAAAAAATAAAGAGGATCTAAGACATGGTAAAATAAGTAAGGTAAACGCACTAGGAATTGTTACAACAAACACAGGCATTTTGTTTCTGTTTGGTGTCCATAATCTGTCAAATTTGCTTCTACTGTAAAAGTAAACAAAAAAGTACAACAACAAAATGAATGTGAATTTGAAATAAGAGTGACACCTAAGCAAGAAATATGTTGAAATCAGCTGTTCTAACGAGTTTACCTTACTCATTTTACCATGATCTAAGACAACTAAAATTGAATAAATAATTCTTGTTTGTCAGTTTTGTCAAAAATATAAAAATATTGTGACTCAATGGGGAATACAATGCGGGAAAAAGTAAAAATTTGGAACCCTTCAGAATTACCTATAGGGTTAAAAAGCAGACCTATAGTATAAGGCAAGTAAAATAATCAACGGAACTATTTCATTATTCAATATTTCCAGAAAAGAAAATAAAGAATGAATGAATGGATGATTGTACCCCGCAATACATTTTTTCTTCTAGGCAATATAATGGCGATATCGCCTCAATATTGCTTTTGACGTTCCCGTCATCTTAGCCATGAAATAAGATGCTCAAAAATACCGTTCGGAATCGGTGTAAAACTGTAGGTCCCAATCATTGAGTTTAAAACTAGAAAGCGCATAGCTCACTGTTTGTGGGAAGCTCTCCCCAATTCCTTCATGGAATGTAATGGGAAACTATAACTGGCAATGGGCGCGAGTCACGTGATTTTATGCGTAGGTGTGTGCTTGATCAAAATTTGTTCACGAGAGCGTGAGCAGTATATATTGGTAACGATCTCACCGGACCGTTTAGTGTCCTATGACACCCTACCATGCGATCTCTTCAACATATTAATTGAGATCATCGTGGGAAGAGCTCCTGTCAACATGAATAAAACTTCAAATAAAACCCGTTTCCCATTACATCCCACGAGCGGATAGGGGAGAGCTTCTCCCAACCAGTGAGCAGTGCGCTTTCTACTTTGTCACTCGATAGTGTCGCCATCATTAAGCAGGGTGGCACGTTCTCATGCACAAGAGCCGCGCACGCTAGCCATTGCACTCAGCAGCAAATTCACATGATGCTGTCCTATACTAATGATTTAAACATTCCTGGGTAAAATTTGCAAGAAGTTAGAGCAGCATTTTCGAGAATTGAGAGGGAATCAGCGAAAGGGAATTTGGCAGTAAACGAGGGCAAGACAAACTAAATAGTTTTGACGAGCAGAACATCCACCCTATTGGATGAAAGGGTGAAACTTAACATCTTTCTTTTTACGAACATTGTTTTGGATATATTTTTTAATATTGATTGGAAAATAGAGCCAATATCGTAGTTCATGTAAAACCATTTTATTTTTGCGAGTAATTTTTGCGTGACTAATGTGAATATGAGTGGGATAGCATTTTCCTCACGTAAGCGAGTGTGAACGTAACTGGCGAAAAAATCTTCGAGCTTGATTGCGCTTGAGTGACCGTCTTCCTTTCGTGAGCATGCATAAGCGTGAACTAAAACATACTCACGTACCCATCACTAGTAATACATTTTCTCGATTTATTGCGAGCTTTCTCAGGGTTCGGTCTATTATTCGTTTTGTTATATATGAAATCTCATCTAGTGAGTATACAATTAATGCGGGGTACCACAAGGCTCTGGCCTCTCACCCTTGGCTCTTTCTAATTTTCATCAACGACCTAGTTAGTTGGCCTGCTAAACCCACATACTGTTTTCTAGATAATATAAATATTTATCACATGTATTCTTTTGATCGTCGCCTTAGTCTTTCCGATGTACAAAGAAAGAGAAAAATGATGAGCGATTTACTTAGCCACGATATGCTGTTGGCTTCTAAGTGGGGTCGGGCGAATCGAGTCAAGTTTCATGCACGTAAGACCCACTGCCGGTTATTGTCGCACAATTGACTCGTCTCTTACATCGATTACAAAATGGATTAATTTATTCTTTATATTTATTTGTTATCCGTCGCATCTTGCGTTTCCCTTTGCGCTCCTTCAATGAGGACACAAAACTTCTGTCAGCAGTTTAGCTGTTTAATTACAACAATTTGTGTGAACAAAATCCTGCATTTTTAGTTTTGTGCATTCACGGTGTTCATATATTTACATAATTTGAACATTCACAGTAATAATATCAGCTGGGTTTGTCAAACCTCAGCGACAGAATTCTTCTCTTAACGTTCAAACTTGAAACTTCCACACGTTCTCTTCCCTTCAATCATTAAACCGGTGACCGAGTTGACACGTCTATGTGTAAATTAATCTGCGTATTACAATAGATGTTGTAGATATTGAAGAATTTGAAGTTTTGGTCTTCTGTACAATGTGATATCCGCAGGACTCACCATGTATTTAGTGTGGCGAAAGAAGCATTCAAGTGTTTGGGCCTTTCCAAAGTGGGGTAGGAGATTCTTTACTCCAACTGACAGTCGCAATATCTGTATCATGGAATATAACTCTCACATTTGGACCATGCACAATGGAGGGCGATCATGCTAATAGTGAACAGCAGAGTAGACAAGTCTGTTGCCTTCTTGGAACCTCGTCGTAACATGATCTGTTTACCGGTCTTCTATCGAAATTGCAATGGGAAGAGTTCCTCTGAGATATGTGGTATTTAACCGTGCGACAAGGTTTCCAGATATTCACATCTATTTGATGTTACTTGGCACTTGGCTCTTGATCACACTAGGCGCTATAGAGACAATTTGTGTTTCAGGAGAGCAGGCTCCGGCCTATTACCTATAATGTCAACCGATTTATGCCAAATATCAACAAACACTCATCGTCATTTCCTCCTGCTCCTATCCGTACTTCCTAAGTGCACTACAATGCACTGCATTTATAGGGCTTCCGTGAGTGTTGGTCAAAATTAAAAAAAAATCTAACAAAAAATACTTTTTTCGGGGGGTTTAGCCTATAAATGTATATTATATGGTCCGTGGCCATCGATTTTGCAATGGTTAGATTGCGCGGCTATGGTACATGACACATTGAGATTGATCTCTGCTCTGACCTTACATTTCTCCCATCTAGCTGACTGATGTAGACACTATCGAGAACTTAGCCATGAAAAAGCTTCTCAAAATACCGTTCGGAAGTGTAAAACCGGAGTGTAAAACCAAGAAATAGCACTCCCCGATCCCTTCGAGGGATCTAATGGGGAATTATTTTGTTTATATCAGAGTAAGTAAAAACTCCGCTCGCGAGCCGAAAAATTCACCTCCTCAATATAAAGCTCTCACTCCGAGTTTAAAAAAAATTCAAATCTCAAGCGTATTTAATTTTGAAAATATATGTTTATTTGAATCTCTCCCGAGCGAATTAAATATAAAAAATAAAAATTCGATTCCGAGTTTATTTTATTGGGAGTGAGAGTTTTATAGTGAAGAGGAGCCGAATTTTTCGCCCCGCGAGTGGAATTTTCTTTGAATTTAGATATTCATAATAGGCAACTGCTACAAAAATCGATTGGAATGTTGTGGAAGGTGTAGAAAATATGAAGTATAAATGGCGGACTCAAAAGGATGGAACAATGCGGAATGTACATATAAAAAGTAAAAAGTATATGCGGTGAAGAACTACAAATAACGAGAAAATTAGTTTGGAAAGATTCGATCTAGAGTTCGACTACTAGTTGGAATATAAGTAAGTAAATAAGGCTACTAAAGGCAGACCAAAATTTGGTTTGGACAATGATTGGGGATATATGAAATATAGTGTATTTGGTTAAAAAGGGGTAAAAATTGGCGTAAAATTTTAGATTTCAAAATGCAAGTGAAAGCGTTTGGGATGATTGCGAATGTGTTAAAAATAGTGTCTGTGGTTAAAAATGGGGAGAAATTTGTAAAAATGGTACAACTTCAAATAACGGCAAACATATTCAGAAATGATTACAAATTTTTTAAAACTACCGTGTGTGGGCTAAAACCTGTAGAAGAAACCAGTTTGGAATGATTTGGAATGTGTTTAAAATAGTGTACGTGGGTAAAAAAAACGTAACTAGAGAAAAAAGTGCAAGAAAACGTACAACTTGAAAATAAAAAAAAATTACATCATTGGGACTATGTATATCAGAAATAGTATCTGGGTAAAAGTTGCAGGAAAGGGGAAAACTTGAATGATTGATGATATGTTAATAATTTTGTATGTGGGTAAGGATAACAAGAAAATTAGTTTGTAATGATTGTGAATTTATTAAAAATAGTGCAGTTGGTTAGAAATGGTTGAACTTAAAAAAGTCAAATAGAGGTAACACTTAAATCAAATACATGAAATGAATTGAATTTGTTAAATAACGTGACAAGGCAAAATAGGAATATGTGAGAAGTCTTGTTTTTAAATACTATATGTGGGAAAAATAGGTAAAAATGGGTGAAAATTCGAGAAAATTGTGTGCAACATATTAAAAATAGGATAAAAAGGTCAAAAAGGCGTAAGATTTCATAATGCATGCAAAATCGTTTGGAAAGATTCGGAGTTAGTTAATAATAGTGTATGAACTATTTCTAAAATTTTATATTTTAGGTTATTATTGTTACTACAACCCGCATCATCTGACTATCTGGTAGTTTGTTGTGCAAGGCAGATTTTTTTTATTGCTATATATTTTTAGTACGCGATTGGAAAATTCTCCCATACAGATGAGATAGATTTGATATTGTGATGTATTGATGATGTTAAAATGAAACATGTCAATTCTTTCTACACGGAAAATTATTCTTCCTAAATGTTATACCACGGAAAAAAAAAATCTGTGATATAGGTTAAAAAATCACCTCAAAGCACTGCAACAATGCGAGAACGCATGAGGAAAAGAAGAACATAGTGGAAAAATTCTGTCTGTTCTTGTTGTTGGAATTATAGGACTTTCACTGCTGTTGATGCTTAGGGATATTCGATCGATACTAATTCGCACATGTGAATTGCAGAATTGAGTTTGTATATATACGATTGATGATCAACCGATGGTATCAATTCAGGCACAGTAGTTAGGCATCTGATGCTGAACTCGTCACGGAGTTCGAAACTAGTCATGCCAGTGAGTGTGTGTTGAACTGAAATGTCTATTATTTCCAACAAAAACTAACAATTTTTCAAATAGAAAAATGTTCATGACTTGTAAGCTTGTAGTATGAATTTCTCATACATAAACCAAAAATTATTCCTAAACATTACGAAATCCTCCATATATTCTCTGGATTCCTTCATTAGTTTACCGTCAATGTTGCCTTTTTATGATCTATGAAACGTTTTTTGGCCGTTGGTGGTGCAACGGTTAGTGTGCGTGGCTGACGTGCGAGAGAACCGGGGTTCGATCCCTGCTCTGACCACCTTACACTTCTTTCGGCGACCTCCAGTATCGAGTAATATGCCATGAAATAGCTTCTCAAAACCGTCCGGAGCCGGTGTAAAACTGTAGGTCCCAGTGAGTGAGTGAAAACTGGAAAGCGCATTGGAAACATTTTCGTAGCTTCTTTGAGACGAAATGTATGACATTATTTTTATAACATCTATGAACAATTTTCATAGTTTCTATGAAACGACACCTCTGAATTTTTTTGTACTTTTTTAATTTATTTTTTCAAGCTCAAAGTTTTCAAAAAGAAACATGGCAAAATGAATCCTCATGATTCCTGGCAAACAATATAGCTTTTTCAGATCTAGCCACAGATCCTCATCAGCGGTTGTATAGAATGATGCTAATGAAACATTCATAAAACTAAATCATCATTTCCCACTATGTAAGTGTTCGAAAATTATCGCAAGGACATCACACAATAAACCATTTGCAAAAACCTTTTTCCATCGCCAGAGAAACATCGGCTCCCATTAGACATGATTTTTGTTGTCGGCTAGGAGGAAACAAATTCATACAGACAATTAAATTGATTACAGTTTCGTCGTGCTCTATATTCGAATTCATCAGGGATGATATTTATTTATTCGGCCTTTTCCTGCACGCTTTAAAATTTGTATTTTGTTGTTGTTTGAATGCAAATACAACATGTTGGTAGCTTGTCGCAAATGTAGTATACTTGTGTCCAAACACATTGTGTTTGCTATTCAATATAGCTTGATTGGGACACAATGATTACTTATTTAGTTATTATTTATTTAAATATTTTCATTTGTGACACAAATGTGGTTGTTTTTGTTGAAAAGTGCTGAAATGAGTCACGTGAAAGACAATAAAAGCATTATTGGGGTTTTATTGAGGCAATTGAATCAGTGATAAAAACAAATTAAACAATTTATTAAATTTTTTACAGAGTTTGAATATTTGATTAAGCTCCTCATAATTACAGTTAATCGCGGGGAAATATAAAGGGACAACATTTCTAGAAACACGAAGTGGAACATTAAATTTAAGATTTGAAATTAAATAATTAAATATTAACTCATCCCCATTTATTAATTTTACCATGAAGAATATAGCAAGCATAGTTCTGGGATGTTCGAACGTAGGAAGACTAATAAGGGTGGTAGATTTATATAAGGATTCTAAGCAAGATTCCTTAGAGCAAAAAGTAAGAATTGTTTTTGTAAAAATTCAATTCTATTAATATGACATCTGTAACAAGGGGACAAAACTAATGAACGGTACTCCAAAATCGGTAAAAAGATACTTTGACAGATGTGGGTCATCGAACTCTCTAGAGTCTAGACCAACGTTTGATAAAACCTAGTGAATTGGAAGACTTACTTATACAAGCATCTATGTGCAAATTAAAGCTAAGCTTGGTATCAAGAGTAATCCCCAAGTCTGGAGAACTTTTCCTCTATTAAATTAAATTTTCTTACATTTGTCCAAGTTAAGCAACATACAATTCGACTCACACCAATTAACTAGACTAGTTAAATCATTCTGCAGTAAACTGTATTCATCAGGTGATTTTATGGACCTAAAAAACTTTACATCATCAGCATACATTAGTATTAACTAATTGTGAATAACTGATGGAAGATCATTTAGAAACGGATTAAAGAGTATCGGACCCAAATAACTTCCCAGAGGAACTCCTGAGGTCACAAGAATCCGCTTTGAAAGAGTATTCCTCAGTAATACACATTGGGTTCTATTAAGTAAATATGATTTCAACCAATTTAATAAACGAATAGGAAAACCCATTAAATCAAGTTTTAGAAGAAGTAGTCTAAGGTCTACTTTGTCAAACGGCTTTCTGAAATCTGTATACATATATAGCATCGGTTTGTAATTTAGAAGAATAAATAGAAAAAACTAATGAAGTAAATTAAAGAAGATTGACAACCGTAGATTTACCTTTCAAAAAACCATGCTGGCAAGAGGAAACAATGCCCCCTAGAGCGTGAACAAGTTTACGCGTAATGGGAAGTTCAAACAGTTTAGGAATAGCACTGAGTTTAGCAATGCCTCTATAATTTTCAACATTAGATCTACTACCGCTCTCATATATGTATATACGGCCAATAAAACTTTTTGCCACAATTCTTGGAAATCAACTTTGGTTAATGATATATTAAACACATCTATCAAGGGTATGTATAATAAGTCTGCACATTCTATAAGTACTATCGCAGGCACCCCATCAGCTCCAGGACTACAAGACGGTTTCAGCGACAAGAGACTAGTATATAATTCAGCGTCTGAAACCGAAAGTTCAAACATTAAATCAAAACTACGAGTACGATAAGGGTAACTTAATAAAGAGTCGGAACTCTTAACATAAGTTGACTAAAAGAAGTCAGAAGATTTAGTGCTGCCCCTATAGTTCAATGCTGGAAATCACTTAACCTTCTTTTTCGAATTTACAAAATTAAAAATGAATTTAGCCTAGATTTCACCTTAAAGAGATATAAATCATAAAGTTTCCTATTTAACGTGTCACACTTATGCATAACAATAGAATAATTCAAATAATCAGAAGAAGACCCACTTATTTTAAACTTCTTATATAATATATTTCTTCGGTTTTTCAAATATTTCAAGTTCTTTGTATATCAAGGAGGACAAGATGATTCATCATTGCGGTAAGTAATATGCACCGATAATGGAAAGTTCCTAGACAAAATGTTATAAAAATGTGTGCAACTATCAGAAAAGACGTTAAAGGCCATAGAACATTATTTAATGATTCACGAAGGGCAATAAAATTCAATGATTGAAGGACCGGCATATAATATCTATTAACATTATCATTCATGATCCAGTTTAATAAGTAGAGTAGAATGATATTTATCCTCAGGCAAAACAAATGGCACCGCTCTGAGAAGATATACATAGTTCACTTATATGAGAAAAAACTAAGTCTAGAAGTCTATTCGATTCATTAAAAACATAATTGAATTGCATTAGCCCCAAACTAAGCATAATATTGAAAAAATCCTTCATCCTCCCCGTACACGTGGGCACCAAGCCACACAAAAGCTATATTGAAGTCACCACAAACAATGAAAATATCACGAAAGACATCTTATCATTAATAACATCTAAAATATGGGCAAACTCTGAATACACATTATAGTCCAAGTTAGGTGGAATATATGCGCAAAGAATAAAAATATGCACGTTAAGTAAAGCCAATTGGACACAAACAGATTCAACATTAGACACGTCAGCAGTTATCACTAATGACGAGGGAATAGAGCTATGTACAGTAGAGTGGCACTGAAAATCCAACTTTGAATTTTCGTAAAAGCCCATGTGAATTATGGTAATTCTTAGTCTAAAACATGAATGGTGAAAATTTGAGCTAAATCGGACAACTCTAACCCGTGCCCCACTGGGGTCAAAGTTCAAATTGACCTAAATTCAGCAAATTGCTTACAATTTATAAAAAAAAATTGTTATGTGTGCGCTCATTCTGATGACAACCATCCAAATTATAGTTTTAGATAATGTTAACTATATCCCAAAATACTTTTCAGTAAATTTAACCCTTCTGTACCAAGGGGGTCAAAGTGACCTTTTTTTTATTAGGCATATAAAAACTATTTTGTTGAAATATTTGAAAATACACAAAACGTGTTTGCAATGATGACAATAGATATAAGCCTTAACGTATGCCACATTTTTCGTGTACTCTTCATTAATTCGAAGTATATTTCAAATTAACGAATTTATGAATAAAAAAGTCAAGGAGTACTAGATTTTTCAAATTTTTGTAAATTATGAAACTTGTAATGTGGAAAGCGATCGTCATAACAACAGTTGTCCTAAGTCTGTCCAAGTGATTTTTTATCTGTTTTTTAAATTTTGTGAGTTAAAATATGGCAAAAGTACGAAGTGAAATTTATTTAATTGGTTATCCAAAAGACCATTTAACTGACAGTAAGCTTCCATCAAAATTGGATTGCCTTAGAGTTCAACATAGAAAAGTGGCAACATTAAGTATTAAGGAGGGTGCTCGTCTAGTTGTTAAAGAGTGCTCCGTTTTTTGGGAGAAGCCCGTGTCCATCCATAACATAAGCGCTGAAAAAAAATTATTGTTCATTTACAATAATTGGAGGATATTATCGAGACATGAGGCTAGAACTTCTGACGGTTACAAAAAGAAGTTAGAATCTTGGAACAACTCACTTAATGATTTATTTGACATGGCTCATGTGGATGCACTCAATCTTATGAAAATCGAGGAAGACAAACACTTTTTCATCAGACAAAGGCTTAAAGGACGTGAGGGTTGCATGCTAGGAATTGATGTAAGCTTACAAAAGAAGGAAGAAAAACAACGCCAATATAAGGAAAAACTTAGGAAGCAACAGTTTCAGGAAACCCCATCAACTTCAAAAGGTATTGTACATTTAATAAACCCCTACTTTTACCTATGTCATACTAAAGAAATTATGGCAGGTTTTGTTACTTACGACTCTTTATTTTCGGATGCTTCAAAAAACGGAGAATCGACTGAAAGTAAGGATGTTGAATATACTGAAACAATAACTGAGGATGTCATAAAACCAAAAAAAAGGGCATGCAAACAGATATTAACTCCTAGACTAGCGGCCGTTTTGGATAAATTAAAGATTAGTTCAAGAGATGAAGTCCACATAATAATAGTTGTTCTAGATGCCGTTGGCGCAAGTTCGTCAGATTTCATTATAAACCGTAATTCAATACGTCAACAAAGGGATGAGTTACGAAAAGAAAATAGTATAAACGTTGTATCAAAATTCATCAAAGAATCTCAACCCCTAACAATACACTGGGATACAAAACTATTGCCAGGTTTAACAGGGAAAACCGAAGATCGTCTTTCAGTAATAGCAACGGCTCCGAAAATTGAAGACATTTTAAATCTGCCTGATATTCCATCAGGAACTGGAATAGAAATAGCATCTGCTATATATGATACTTTAGAGGAGAACCAGGTTTTAGAAAAAACAGAGGCGTTTGTATTCGATACAACTTCATCGAACACAGGCAAATTAAAAGGGGCGTGCACTATTTTAGAATAGAGAATCGGACGAGATATTCAATTCCTTGGTTGCAGACATCATATATTTGAAATAGTGCTAGCAGCTGTGTTTGTGGAAGGATTGAGGGTATCAACTGGACCTGAAGTTGTAATATTTAAAAAGTTTAAGAAATATTGGCCAAATATAAATCACACTAATTTTTTGACGGGATTGTCATATCCGCGAATAGAAGAGATTTTAGGCAATGAACGTGATGAGATTTTAGATTTCGCGAATAAAAAAATTAAGGGCGACCTTCCGCGGAGTGATTATAAAGAATTTTTGGAGTTAGTAATAATTTTCTTAGGAGGAACTCCACCACGGGGATTGAAATTTGCGAAGTCTGGTGCAATGCACTTAGCCAGGTGGATGGCTAAGGCTATCTATTGTTTGAAAATTTTAATGTTTCAAAACCAGTTTCCGAAAATAACCGAATCTGAAGTGAATGCAGTGATTGAAGTTGCTGGATTCATTCTTAAGTGTTATTCGCCCTTCTGGTTCAATGCAGATAAGACTGAACAAGCGCCTTTAAATGATATTAAATTTATACGGAAAATGGAAAAGTATAAATTATTCAACAAAAAAATATCAGAAAAAGCTGTTTCTAAGTTTATTAATCACCTATATTACCTAAGCGATGAATGTGTAGGATTTGCTTTATTCGATGATAGAATCAACATAGAAACTAAAGTCTCGCTGGCAGCAAAAATGTGTTTGGCTGAAAATGCAGAAGAAAATGAAGACGAATGTGAAGATGTTCCAAAAAAGTTTTTGTTTAAACAAGACAATATTAAAAACTTTTTTGACAGGGATAATTCATCTATTTTGAGAGAATTGTTCTCTAAAAACACAATGCATCTTTTAAAAATATTTAATATTTCAACCAATTTCTTAGAAAGGAAAGGAAATTATTCAAAACATAAAAATTGTTAACGACTGCGCCGAAAGAGGGATGAAACTAATCCAAGATTATCATGGAAAAATTACAACAGATGAAAAACAAGGTACCGTTAAATAACTCCCAAATGAAATAAATCCCAAAAAAAAAGTGAAATAAGTCCCAACAAAAAATTAACAAAATTCCATATAAATTGGGAATAATATCATTATGAAATAAATCCCAACGCGTTAGGACTTATGTCATAATTTCTAATTGGGAGTTATTTCATAATGAAATAACTTCTAAGTCGTATAACTCCCAACAAAATTATGTTGGGATTTATTTCATTTTTTTAACTAATTGGAATTTATTGCATTCCTGTTGGAATTTATTTCACTCCAAAGAAGCAAAACAACAATTCTAGACGAATTTTAATCGATGGCACTTTTTCAATTGTACCGCTTGGATGCTTTAAGCAACTTCTTTTGATTCATATTGAATATTATGAAAAGGTATGTATGTCAACCGGGAGGGGGGGGGGGCGGTTTCGCGACGCGGCGCGGCGCGGGTCCGGCGGCTAGATCGTAATTATTATTACGATTATGTATATGCTTACATATAGTTATGAAATAAAAAGCGTTCTGTAAAAGGAAACCAAAAAAAATTGGGAGTTAATTAATTTTTGTTGGGCCTTATATCATTGGGAGTTAATTCATTTTTATTGGGTTTTATTTTTACATTTTGAAATAAGTCCCAGAAATTGGGACTTATTTCATTTTTGCCTTTGGGAGTTATTTAATTTTTTTCAGTTGGGCGTTATTTCATTCTTATTGGAATTTTTTTCATTGGGAGTTATTTCATTGGGAGTTATTTCATTTGGAAGTTATTGCACGGTACCGAAAAACAAAGGCAATATCTTTTCAAGGTAATGATAACATATATTAAAATCTTATGATAGTTCTGTAGTAAATATCAACCCTATATTTTTGTTTCAATTTTCAGGTTGTACACAATTATAGACAGCAATATTCGAAAGAAGATAATTTAAATAGTTTGCGAAATGAATTTCAATAAAAAATCCAGAAAGCAAAATTGTATCTTGGTTTTGATATATGTATGTATGTAATAAAATCTATGGGTCATTTTGACCCGCTGGGAGTAAAAGGGTTAAGTTTTCTAAAATTTATTTGGGATATAGTTCACATTTTTTATACCAATATTTTGATTGGTTTTTATCAAAATCAGCACAAACAAAGCGAATTCTCTGAGTAATTGCAGGTAATTTGCTGAATTTACGTAAATTTGAACTTTGACCCCAGTGGGGCACGGGTTAGAGTAGCCCGATTTAGCTCAAATTTTCACCCTTTAAGTTTTAGATAAGTGTTACAATAATCCGCCTGGGCTTTTACGAAAAATGAAAGTTTATTTTCTTCATACATTTCAATGCCACTCTAATGTACAGATATCAAAACTTCATAAAAATATAAAAAATATATAAAATTATAAAAGATATTACAAACAGTAAAAGATAAAAAACTAGCAAAAGAATAATAACTACATCTTACCATTTTTCTTTTCAGTTTTAAGGTCCTTTTTAACACCATCCGAATCCTTTGAGGGCTTAGCACTGGCCGCCTTTAATAGGACACATATAACTAATGTCAAAAGCAGTATTTTCATTGTAGGCAACATTTTGTTGATTTGACTTTAATTTCTTTGACAGAACTATTTATAAATCAAATCAAAAATGTATCAACCAGTCATACACGAAACGAACTTGCACACTGTAAATATATTTAAAAAAAAAACAATTTTTTTCGTAGAATTTTATGACTCCAAGCGGCTGTTAAAGCAAAAAGGTCAGTGGTAAGAGAACAAACAGCATAAATGTTTATACGTTCATAGACACAGTAATTAAAACGGTCAGCCGGCTGGTTGTTTGGGTTGGTGGTCGATTGGTCAAACTCGCCAGTTGTACGAGCGGTGATAATGATTTACCACTTGGTGGTAATTATAGACATTTCATTGCGAATGATTGTTGTTTGCACATTATTTGCTGGTAATTGTTCATGTGGATTTAATAGATAATTCTTAGCTTCAATGTAATTTATTTATTTTGTATTTGTTGTAATACAATTTTGTTTTTATTTTTTTTATTTTTTTTTAATTCATTCTTTTTATGTTACACGCAACTTTGGTCGATTAATAAATGCGGATATTTGATACGCTCATATGCAAGATTTGCAATAATATTATGGTCAGTTGTTTTGATTTGTTTTTATTTTGTGTTCGTTCATTTCGAATTAGTTTACTAAGTTTTAAAGTTTCGCTTCAGTTTTCAGTTTGTTTTCATAGTCTCTACAATATGATACGATACGAATCGCGCAAGTGTGGCATATTGTAGGTTTTTGGTTGGTGTAATGATTTTATTATGCTTTATTTTTCAATGTGGCTTTGAAATGTATTAGTGCGGAAAATCAAATTTTAGAAAATGAAACTTTACGTGCTTAGAAGCAAATGCAATTTTTAATTAAACAATCGATAAAATAAGAAGAAACAAACAATTGTATGATGGTGTTGAAGCAACTAAAGGGTGTATTTTATTTGGCATAATGGTAGATAAATAAATGGGATTGTATACATAAATAATTATAGTTCTGGCAACAGTAGATTATGTGGAATACTTTTTCTTCCTATGTTGGGGAAACACATTAAAAAAAAGCCTTTTTACAGTCCGTGTTTCGAATAAACTGTATAATAACTGTATAATAATCGGTAGTCATATCAATAGTTTTTGTATTTTTTGCCATTAATTAATAAGCAGTTTTGAAGTCATATTTTCTATTAAAAACTATATATCATTTCTAATAGATGGTAACATTATTTTTAAGAAGTTTTGTAAGATACTTATGGTTTTTTTTAACAAAAAAATTAATAAGTTAAACTCGACAAATTTCATATTTTTTCCATAAATTTTTGGGATTGTATGGGATCTGCTGTAACGGGCATTGATTGAGGTTTGAATCCTTTAAAAGAAATATTGGAAATGTCGAATTATAATTATGGTGGGTCTTGCAAATTAACCATCTATGGGCACGCGTTAACCTCTTAGGGTTTGAAAACGAATTTCAGCTCAGACCGGCTTTTTGTATGGCAGCCATGTTTAGATATCGAGCTTGAGCTTTGCCAGACAGAAAAAAAAGTTGTTTTTTATCAAAATAATAGATGCTCGAGGAACATTTGTGCCGTGTAGGTTACATAGTTTTTGAGTTACCCGACAAAAAGTGTCGTGTTGCTGACTTTGAGGGCCTGGTGCTGCACCAAAAATGCTCCGATGTGCCCGAAACTTTACAGATTTTTCTTTTATATCAAAAACAAACAAGTTTGTTTTTAACATTTCCAACTTTAAATATAAAAATCATTCTATTTTGCAATGCAAATGTCATTTTGTATGGTGCTTACGAGGTTTCGAAATGGATTTTTTTTCATACAAAGTTATGCCAGTTTTACAGGGACCGTAATCATTAAGAGTTTTATTATAAAAATTATATATTAATGATCATATCATGAGATTTAAGGATCTTCTTCAATGGTAATGGTTAATTTTTAGTAATATTATAAAAATTATTTTTGAGTTTTTATTATAATTAATTTTCGTTTTTTTCTGGTGCAATTGGCAACTCTGAAATTTGGCAGCTGTCAAATATGGTTATTCCGATTATTAAAAATGGAGCGCTTTACGAAAGACCAACGCGTTATAATTGTGAAAACTTATTACAAAAAATTTGGAAAAGTTTCAGGCGAGAGAAGAATTTTCAGTTTCCATCTGAATGGCTTCGTGGATTCACAAAATTTTCGAATTTTGGGCTCAGAATATACTTATGCAATCCGTGAGTATGAAATGCACCCACAACGAGCACCTGTCTGGTGCCGATTTTGGTCAGGCGGCGTGAGTGGGCCTTACTTTATTGATAGTGAGACCGAAATTGCAGTGACTGTGAATGGCATACGTTACAGGCGCATGTCAACGGATTTCTTGGGGCCTCAACAGGACGGCATTGATCTGGACGACATGTGGTTTCAGTAAGACGACGCCACCTGCAACACCGTGCATGAAACAATCGATTTATTGCAGCAACGATTTGCAGAACAAATTATCTCAAAGAATTCTGATATCAACCGGTCACCAAGATCATGCGATTTAAAGCCGTGCGATTTCTTTCTTTGGGGTTTTGTGAAATCTCGAGTTTATTCTAATAAACCGGAAAGCACGAACAATATTAATAAAATAAAGTCAGTCACATGCTGTCTTTCGTCATGGGTTTTCATACTAATGTTGAGCATTCCCCAGTGTTGTGTTTTATTTTAAAGTTCAATACTTTTTATAAATACATTTTTGTTTTTTTAAGTGTATTGTGAATAACAATTTCCGATTCATGCCAATTTCTTAAAGCTAAGTTTAACCTGACCGTGTAGAAAGTTTTGTAGAAATTCCTCAATCCCCTACCATCATTCCCTGGATAAAAATATGTACAGGGAATGATATGATGAATGAATGATAGGTTATATAAACTATAATTTAATGTTAGTCGATGAGTATAATTTTTTTAAAATTTTATGATGGCGAATAATAGAGCAAAAACAAAGGAATAGGTATTGACAGAAAAGCGAGAGGTATAAAAAGAACGATATAGTAAAATTAAAGACGATCCACTTAAGTATGAAGACCAAAAGCAAAAAACAATATTAAAGTATAATAAGAAAAAAGAACAGAATTTAGTGAAACCTATTGCTGAAATAACATCGCGTGAAAAACGTGCCATGAGGAAGACCAGGAATAAAATTTAACAAAATGCAGACAAAATAAGAAAAAAGGAAACCGTGGTTAAGAATTTTGAAGAGAAAATGATGAGAATGAAACCAATCTACCCGACCCGGAACGTCCTCAACAGGAAGATCTATACCTTCGAGAGGAAGTTCGTAAAGCAAAACTGTTGGCAACAAGAAACAGAGAAATACATTCTACGAATAAAGGAGAAATGTATGAGAAAATTTTGAGATTATTTAATAAATATTAACAACTATAATTCATTTTCTTTTACAGATATGCTGTCATTTGCCAGAAGGGCTTAAAAGATGGAAAAATTCAAATTGCAAAACTTTTACAGATAACATCGAATATCTTTACTGTCGATAAAAATGATGCATTCTACATTTCGATAAATCAAGTTCTGTATATATTGCCCACACCAACCGTTATTGTACATGGATGTAGCGTTAAATAAAAGTGTCCATGCAAGGCCGACATTGGCATGGAAACGTTTTAAAAAGAAATTTGTTACTCTTCTCAAAAAATTTTAAATAATATCTGCGTAAAAGACTAATAATATATGTGAATGATCTGAATTAAAACAAATAATCCCAATTATTCAAGCTTGAGGTCAATATTCCTTTTTTATTTTCGATAACGACGTTTATAATTATTTTTCTTATTTAAAACTGAGAGAGCTTGGAAGTTATTGAACGTATATTTGTAATTCAAATAATGCTATTGTTGTTTAGGTTTTACAACATAATCAAAACATTCGACTATACCATTTCCAATTAAAATTCTATAAATAATTTCGATTCGAAATTTGAAAAACATTAACAACATTAAAAAATTCAACTGAAATTTGGAAAACTTAAACGGCTCAACTGATTATTAAAATATAGCAAGACAGAAACTGAAATTTAAGAGACACCGAAAAATCTGTCTCTTGTATTGTATGGATGCAAATATAACGTACTTGTCGCTTGTCGCAAATATAGTGTACTTGTATCCAAACACACTGTGTTTGCTATTCAATATTACGTAGTGGAGACTCAATGGTTACTATATTATAATATATGGTTTTGTGACCCAAACATGGCTTTGTTTATTGAAAACGATAACGTAACATACAAAAAATAAACAAAAAAGCAGCAGATCTTCTATTCACAATGCTTGCACGTAAGTTATGAATGTTGCAATATACTTATATGAAGACTGTTTTTTGCTTACATTCATTTTGTTATTGCTTGGATGCAAATACAGCGTGAGGGTATCTTGTCGCCTATCGGAACCGGTGTAAAACTGAAGGAACCGGAGTAAAACTGTAGGTCCCTATAAGTGAGTGTGAAGCTAGAACGCTGGTTGTGAGAAGCTCTCCCTACTTGGGATGTAACGGGAAACCATTTATTTATTATCTTGCCGCAAATATAGTATACTTGTGTCCAAACACATTGTGGTTGCTACTCAATATACGATGTTTGAGACACAATGATTAATAGGTTATAATATATGTATTTATGATCCAAATGTGCCTTTGATTTTGAAAACTGCTGAAAACAAAAACGTAACAGATAATCAATATCCCAAAAGCAGCAGATCTTCTATTCACGAAAACAATGATTGCAAACATGTGTATTATTTTCTAAGCCCGTAACACTTACTAAAAGGCTAGCTGTCAAACGATCTGTCATACTACGCTCACTTTTTGGCATTTTTGATCAGTATACCTTGGCAAATCAACATGAATAGCTTCTTGAACGACGCTACCAAATCATGCAAATTTACTTTGAAAATCATTCATCGATTCGAGCAGCTCATAGACGGCTTTGGGATTTTTTTAGTATACATATTCGTCCATCTGAGCAAGCGATCCATCGAACTGGGGATAGACTTCATTCCACGTACTCTCTAAATGATGGAATAACACCAATAAGTCGAAAGAATGTGCGTACTGCAGAGAATACCGCCGTGACCTACACCCGTATAAGATCCAGCTGGTGAAGGATTTAAAGCCACGAGACCATCATATGTGTCGTTCTTTAGCCGATTGGGCTCTAGAGCAGTTGGACACTGACCCGATGTTAAATCGCAAAATTGCGTTTTTTTAAAAATTTATGATGACGAATAATAGAGCAAAAACAAAGGAATAGGTGTTGACAGAAAAGCGAGAGGTATAAAAAGAACGATACAGTAAAATTAAAGACGATCCACTTAAGTATGAAGAGCCAAAGCAAAAAACAATATTAAAGCATAATAAGAAAAAAGAAGATAAGTTAGTGAAACCTATTGCTGAAATAATATCGCGTGAAAAACGTGCCTTGAGGAAGACCAGGAATAAAATTTAAAAAAATGCAGACAAAATAAGAAAAAAAGGAAACCGTGGTTAATAATAATGCTGCATAGGGAGTGAGACTAGTACAAAACAGACATTACAGACAGCATTACATGCAGAAAAATTCACGCTACTGGTATCATCGGACCCTATTTCTTCAAGAATTAAAATTTCTTCTTTAAATGGTCAATGAGATCGTTAACGCACCATCACCAATTATTTTTGGTTGAAAATATGGATAACATTAATCAGTGTGAGATGAGATTTCAACAGGATGGCGGTACGTGTCATACGGTGGCCGGAAAAATCGTTTTAGTAAAATCAAAATTTGGCGATAAGTTGATTTCGAGAAAGGGAACTGTCAATTGGCCTCCAAGGTTGTGAGATTTGACACCTCTCGGTTATTTCCTGTGGGACTACGTGAAGTCACTGGTTTATGCTGATAAAGCAGCGGCATTTGACGACTTGCAAGCTATAATTGTTATTCGTGACATACAGCCAGCAATGCTCGACAAAGTGACCCAAATTTGGACGTTCAGAATGCGCATCGTCACGGCCATATTCCCGAAATCATTTTTAAATGTTAATTTTAATTTTTTGTATTCAAAATTATAATGTTCGAGCGTTTGGTCGTTTTTTTAAATAGGTATATTTTCCAATATTTCGCTTCCCTTTGGGTATCATCTTCAGGAAGATAAACACAATTATTAATTAAAAATGAAATGAATTAATAAACAAAAATTTATCTTTATGTCATTTGAAAATCAACAATAACAAAGTGAAAAAATTACACAATTAGAGAACATTTTTGTGGTTATATGAAAAATTTTTTAATTTACAGGAAGAAAAACTCATTTAAAAATGTATTCCTGAGGATGCTACCTAAAGGACAGCGGAATATTGTAGAATAAAATTATTTAAAAAAACGACCAAACGCTCGAACATTGGAATTTTGAATAAAAAAATCATCACTCTTTTATTTAATTTTTTAAGCAAAAATGCATAAGCCCAGGCCCGGCTCAAAAAAAAAACCGAAAATCGAGTAAAATATGGCAATTTCAGAAGCCAACACTTTTTTAACCAACGGACCCATGATGCCCCTGTGGTCGAAAAAAGGGTCCCAAAAACGGCTTGAAAAAACTCCTTCCGAAAAGAAATCCAAAAATCGAGCAAAATATGAGAAATAAAAAAACTAAAATTTTTTTTGGATATCGGACTTATTCCGCCCTCTGGGTCCAAAAAAAGTTCACGAAAATAATTTTTATATACTGCTCGAAAAGTGGAAAAAAGAATTATTGCGTTTTAGTTGGCTCGAAAGTGGATTTAAAAAGAAAAAGGTTTTTCAAACAATGTTTTTTTTTAAACATGAGATTTTTTTTAAATAAAATTAAAATTTTTTTTTTTATAGTCCCCGTCGAGGTTTCACAACAATCATTTGTGGCCGTTTTTCCTGCTTCAAAATTGTGTTTTTCTTATGATTTTCGTTAATTTGCATAAATGAGGACATGATTTTCCTGAAGAAATTTAAATATTTTGTTTCTCCGATTTTAAAATGGGGGTAGGGGCGTGGGGAAGATTCCGTTTTACTTTTTTTAAAGGCGAATTTAGAAAAAATTTAAACAAAAAAAAAATATGTATTTACTTTATTTTGATGGGGTTAGGAAAATGATGTGTGAATAGCGCCGCAGTCAAAAATTTCTTAATTCTATATTTTTTAACAATAATATAAGATTTACAGACAGGTAAAAATTTGCAAAAAACCTTTGTGATTTTTTTTTGCTTTTTTTTAATTTTATTTTTTTTTAAAACATTAAATAAAACTTAAAACTAACCTAAAACTACTTAATGTGAGATCAGCTGGACAATATGATTGTATTCTGATTGAGAACACCTGGAGTAAAAATTAACAGACAGACTTTCTATTTTCGATATCACAAAATCCGTTTCAGCAATTTGGTGAATTATTCTCGTGGAGTATTACCTCGGAAGATCATAAATTAACTTTAACAATTTATTTTGCAAAATTTGAAGCTTTGTCAAGTGACATTTAGCACTATTTGCCCAGAGAGGTGATGCAAAAAACATGACAGCATGGAATACGGATTTCAATATCTGTTTTTTGTTATCAATGTTTTTTAATTGTGAGTTTCTATTTATAAAGGGGTAAAGATTCCTAATAAGTATATTGAATTTGTTGACAATATATAATAAATGTAAGTTTTGTATCCAAAACTAAAAATAAATAGATGGTTTCCCATTACATCCCATGAAGGGACAGGGGAGAATTTCTCACAACCACTGAGCTGTGCGCTTTCCAGTTTTCACTCACTGATTGGGACCTACAGTTTTACACCGATTCCGAACGGTATTTGAGAAGCTTTTTCATGGCTATATACTCGATAGTGTCGCCGTCACTATGCGAGGTGACTGCCGCCGAAAGAAATTTTAAGGTGGTCAGAGCAAGGTTCGAACCCAGGATCTCATGTACAAGAGGCGCGCACACTAACCATTGCACCACCGATGGCCACCAAAACTACACCTAAATATTTGACATTTGTTTCCCATTCGATCAGTATTGTTAACAATAAAGTCACAATGAGGAATAAAACAACTCTTGCGCTTACGTGTGAAATATATGGCCTGGTTTTTATCACAGTTAATGGCAATTGTCCATTTTTAAAAATATTGAAATATATTTTCCAGTGCGACCTGTCGATTAACTAAAATTTCCGAATATAGTAAACCAGAGCTCAAGATTGCCGTATCGTCAGCAAAAATCGACATAATGCAATTTGACGAGGATGGAACATCGGCCGTGTAAATAATATATAATAATGGGGATAGTCAAGATCCCTGGGAGCATCCAGCATTAATATGAAAAATCTCGAAAAATTTGTCACCACTATGAACTCTAAAAGTTCTAGATGATAGGAAACTTTGAATAATTGTGATTATTCCCGTGGGAAAATTAAGACGTATAAGCTTGTATAATAAGCCGTCATGCCATGCTGAATCGAAAGCAGCCTTTATATCCAATAGAATCATTCCGGTTCATTTGAAGTTAGACTCAACAAAGTTTGAAGTTAGACTCAACAAAGTTTCTTATCTGAATTAAGGGCTGGATGGTATTATGTGCCCTGCGAAAACCGAATTGTTGGCTTGGTAGAATAGCATTCGATTCGGTAAAGTTTGAGATTTTATTTTTAATCACTTTCGTAAGTAATTTGCTAACTGAAGAGAGTAGACTAATTGGGCGGTATGAATATGGTGAATCGGCTGGTTTATTAGGGTTTTTTATGCCAATTACTTTAGCTTCCTTGAATTTACTTGGAAAGTAACCAAATTTGAGACAGGAGTTTATAAAAATAGTCAAATATTTGATTCCTCTTTTAGGTAGTAAATCTCTAAATAATTTATTGTTTATACCGTCCAAACCAGGGGATTTTCCGGATTTAAGACCCTTTAAAATGGGTTTAGTAGTTGGCATGTTTATCAAGTGTTGATCGTTTGATGCGAAACTTGACTAGAGATGGGAACGCGTCACGTGATTGGCGTGATTCACGTGAGCTGAACAAATTTGGCTCACGTGAACGTGAGTAGTGAAAAATCTTCGTGCGTGAGTCCAATCTTTGCGTGAGTGAGTGTGCGTGAGCACACTTCGATTTTCTTACTACTTTCTTACACAAAGTATTTTTGGAAGGCTTCTAATAACATTTCCCTCTAACAAAGCGTCGTTAATCATCTTCTGTATTTCAAGGAACTGTGCTACACGCGAAGAAGTTTTTATGCGTTTTACAGTTGGACTGTTTGCAAAAAAGTGGTAATAATATCAAAACTTCTAAACTATAGGTCTGATTGTTTGAGAATGTGCTGAGTATTTGTAGGGGAGGACACCGGCTTTCAGAATCTGGTATTTAGAGGCACCTTGTTTCAAAACCACCTTGTGGCAAAACTTTCATGGCACGTAACTTCTTAACTTGTGGTCTGATTTAAATGATTTTTAGTTTTGAGATTCTACTGAGCCGCATAAACTCAAAACATGTAGAGTCGTGTGTCGTCTCTCTAACCGCTACAAAGATATTTGGAATCAAAAGTTTAATATATAAACATTCGGACTGAATTTCTCTAGTTTTTTGGAACTAACTTGGTCATTTTGAGTCAAAATGTGGTTCTACAACATCTGCGACTGCAACAACGACAACTTCTCAAATTTAAAATATTTCAAACTGAAAAAAAAAACAAAATTTGTTAGGAAAGGTACCATCATTCTGTCACTAGTTTCTCAAATTATTTTGTAAGAAAGATATAACTTTTGTGTTGTACTTTTTTTTAATTAAGGCTTTGCCAAAGGTACGAACTGTAATTTAATAACTTTTGGGTATTGACCCTACAACCAGCCTTAACAGGAAATTAATGATTTGGACAAATTTTTCAATTTTTGAGTTTGGGAAGGTTCCCTTGTTGATTATATACTTTTTGAACCAAAATGTTGGCTGAAATGATGTTAACTACAAGCCAATAAAAAAGGTCGTACAACTAATCTAGATCAGAAATGCTCTAGTTTTAAAAAACACGAATTTTCGTAACAGACTTTTTTGGGAGTAAAAATCCCACATTTGTGTCAGTCACTATTTCCCAAGTAATATTAATTTCGTTAAATTAAACAGATATTGAGCTATAATATGTGAAAAAATAAAAATATTAGAGTGTTACGTTCATAGAGTAATGACATATAGAGACGCCAACTCTCTCAGTAAATTGATGACATTGGGTGTGTTGCAGATGGGCGGTTGCATGTTGGAAAAAAGTATTGCTTTAATAGATAGAGGCAATGGCTCAAAACATCCAACAATAAATCAGCAACGGCATTTCTATTTGTGCGTTAAAATTTTTGCGTAAATACACCACAACTATACACTAACAATAAAATATATCAAAAAAAGTCAAAAATACGTTTAAATGTCACAGACAAGACAATTTTTGTAATTCCACCTGGCTCAGACGTTAGCAACTTTACCCTACTACCCTCCGACCACCAATCCGAAAATTTTGAACCCGCTGCCATTTCGCACCCTTGCATTTTCGGATATGGTCCTTCACGAAATGAGCCAAGGAATACGCTGGAGGAATTTGTACGGAACTTCCTGAATCACCCTGTATATGACGAAATATAAATTTGAACTTTTTAGCTTTACATTTGACAACTTTTAAATTTCAACTATTTATTTGTTTAATTTGTTTAATTGATTGTTTAATTATTGCAATTGATAGATGTTGAATTGGTAGTTGGATTTAAATGGTGTCTTTGAATTTAAATGGACATATTTTTTTCAATTTCCTATGAGATAAATAGATCAGGGGTTTTCTGCAATTCTAATATGTATATTTTTAATTCACACTTTAATTATTTAAAAATTTCAGTTCATATCTGTTTGTTTCCACTTGTGTCTGTTAAACTTCTTGTAATGTTCATTATTTATTTAATTTCATTCAATATTTTCCATATTATTAATTATTTTCATTGTTTTAATCTTAATTGAATTGAAATTTACAGTTTCAATAGCCTTTTCTGGAATTTAAATTGATGTGCTTCTAATTCTATGTAACATCGATATGTCTCATTTGGTTCAAAAATATCAAAAATATTTGATTCATTAAAGCGAACCACAGACTTGTCATTCACGATAACTTTTTATTTGGTAGATGAGTTTGAAAAAATTATACCAACAAAATTGTGTGAATATGATAGTAATGCGAACACCGTGCATTACATTCTTATTTGGTATCAAAAAGGGCGGTAAACCGACAATAAACATCAACGATAACTGATGTTCATGCTCATGAATGACAAGTCTGTGGTTGGCTTAAAAATATAAGCATCGAGCTTCGTCGATAACTTTTTATGTGAATGATGAATTTAAAATATACTACCGAAGAAATTTTG
The DNA here is from genome assembly GCA_963931995.1 of Phaonia tiefii. Classification (NCBI taxonomy): domain Eukaryota; kingdom Metazoa; phylum Arthropoda; class Insecta; order Diptera; family Muscidae; genus Phaonia; species Phaonia tiefii. The sequence continues at coordinate 173,543,593 of OZ008370.1, forward strand.
TGAATATGATAGTAATGCGATCAACTGCGATTACATTCTTTTTTGGTATCAACGACAACAATAGCGGATGTTCATCTCCATTAAAATGACAAGTCGGTGGGTCGCTATAAAAATCAATTTCACATTATTGTTTGAATAAATATTTTCTATAAATATTTTTAATTAAAATTTAATATTTTAATGGAAATTGATCTGGAATCAAACAATGATAGGAAAGCTATTTGCACAATATAATTTTTCCCATTATGATATAAATGTCGTCTTAACCTCCTGTGGTAAGACATGTATAAATTTTCAAAAATAGTTTTATTTAATAAAGTGTGTTTAAAATTCCAATCATAATTTCAAACACTTTTTTAAACCATTACCATTACACCAAATCGAAAGCACCCTTTTATCTACGCTGAAATACAGTAGCCCAGATTAAAAGTCGGTTAACAGAAATAAAACACGCCTTTTAAACACGATTCCAAAATAGCTGCTGCATGTTGATCGTTCATTAAAAAAAATTACTAAACCATAAATTTACAATTTTAATTTGTATTTCTTTGATTTTATCATAATTTTTTGAGTTTTTTCTTATTATTGTTATCGATAATTAAAACATGAATTTCAAATTTGATCGAAAGTGAAAATATGTTGTTAACACGGAACTACATCCATAAATATTTTTCATAATATTTGGCTGAATTTTAAACACGAATCCATTAACAATTTATTACAGCAAAGAAAAACAATAACAAATAATTCACGAAATGACCATAGATTATGGAAAACTGGTTAGGCAAATACAAATTTTGCACATTACAAGAAAATGTATTTCCTGGCCACATCGGGAAGGCCTCCACACATAAACCAACTAACACACACACACGCATTAATTTGGACTTTCAACACGCCACACACAGATTGCGCAAGCGTTCATACCGCAGACAACATATGTTAACACTAGCGATGGTTTGACGCGATATTATTGGTCGCATCGAAATGAAGCACAACATCGAAATATCTAATTTGTGGTCTTCAACAGTTTCCTCTTTTCTTTGCAATACCGTCACGACGTAATACACGATTTCCCAAAAGAAAACATAACAACAACAGCCACATACTACACTTGATTACTTGTTTTCTTTTTCGATTATTTTTATTCCACTTAGATACCAACAAACAGCACCAGCATTAAGACCATAAAATTACACCTTTAACTTAAACTTGTATGTTGCTCTATTAACAAAACAAAAACAACAAAAAAACAAAATACAACACAAAACGCACACACGACATCTGATCTCTCAAACATCGGCTTGGAAAAAATGTATGTAATCAAATCAAATACCACGTCCGTCTGTACGTTTACGTTTTCGCTTGCGTTCGCACCAGATCTCCGTTCATCCGACGTTAACATGCGCTTACCACGAATGTTACAAACTGTTTGAATTGTGGCTAAGATCATAATAGACCATAATACCACCCAGCACCAGCACCAGCTCCAGCTCCAGCACCATCAACAAACGACAAGTACAATAGCTATCAAACATGCATAAAATTTGCTAAAATCTCAGCGTAACGACTTCTTACTGTAGCCTACTCAAAATGAACTCCCGTTCTCTTAAATACAACTAGGTGTTCATTTCTCTCTTAACAGCTTTATAGCTAAGAGAGCGGATGAACCACTAAATCAGCTGCTTGCTGTCTTTTTTTTCTCAAAATCAACTTTATTTACATTCTGTTGTTGTTTAACTACCAGGGGCCGGCTGTGCTTGGTCAGCTGTTTCACTGGTGGCTTAATCAATTCATATAACAACAAAAAACGTGCAGTCGCGTTTGCGGCAGTGGTCGATACCACCACCATCGAAATGCCGGTAGTGTTTCGGTCATTTAATTCTAAAAACCAGTTTTAGGTTTTTTTTCTTTGGTTTGTTTACGTATTTTTCTTGAATTCGTAAACGTTTCTTGGATTTTATAAATTTTCGTAAACTTCGTACGGTGGTTCAATGTTTGGTGTACTCGTTAATATTGACCACTTAATTCGTATACAAGTATATGTGGCATTCGTTGGTTACGAGAATTGTTTCATACACTAATGGATATTAATTTTTCATAGTTAATCCCATCAAAGTATACCAGGCACTTCACGAAGCATTAAATCATGTCATTAAGGCACAGGTGTAAAGAAACAATTATGTAGGTTAATATTTGAAATATTTGTTACTGGGACACATTAAAATTTTCTGAAAATATTCTTGAAATATTATGGAAATCGATTGATTTAAGGCGAAACGAATTCGCGACCGTCGAACAGTGGGATAAATTATACCTAATCATAGGCAAATTCAAGCTATTTCAGGAAAGTAATTAGTAAGTTGTAAATACATATGCGTTGTAACTGGAAAATTCAAATTCCCGGACTTTCTCCTATCCCGGGTAAGCGGGAAAAATAATTAAATATCCCAGGATCTTGCAAATTCCAGGTTGAAGTATGAGCACCTTATTTTACATTTTTTATTAATTTTGTGGGTCAATATTGTACGACAAAAGAGAGAAAAGAGTATAAACATCTTAAATAACGAAGTTATATTGCAATATATGACGAAATCTAGACTTTGATGCAGCTAATACTGACGAGGATTTACTTATATTTGAAATTTGGTCGCCTAATTTCCATGAAACTTACCTAGCTTTCACACCAACCATCTTTAAAGCTTTAAGGATGTAGATAAAATTAACACATGTTTATATAAAACCGACAAATGTTTAGCGGCGACAACCTCATTTTGCACCAGTTTGTGATACACTGGTACGTGAATTTATACACGTTGAAAAATTTGTAGTTTTTTGTTGTTTGGATGCAAATATAACATGTGTTTGGAGCTTGTCGCAAATATAATATACTTGTGCCCAAACGCTTTGTGTTTGCTATTCAATATTACATGTTTGAGACACATTGATTAATATGTCATAACAAATGTGTTTGCGACCCAAATATATTTGTGATTGTGATATAAATACAGCAGTGTTTGTTGCACTGTTTATGCTCTCTCGAGAGAGAGGGGCAACGAGAGTCTGTATCTTGTGTGTATCTGTATTTTAGCACAATTTTCTCAGTAAGTGTTTCATATATATTGCTGAATGTGCATGGAAATTGCAGATGGAGTCTGTGTTTCTTAATTTGGCTGATGTATTGCCTTTTAATTTCATGTATTCAGTCATCAATGGTTCATCGGACAGAGGATATCAAAAGCGCTTGACCAGCGAAAAAGGAATAAACAAACTCTCGGACGGTTAAATGGTTCGTGATGTTGCTTTGGTTTTTGTGTATGTGTATCGCATATATTTATGTGTGCTACCTAAGTGAGAAAGGATTTTGAGAAAAGAAACTGGAGAGGGCAACAACGTGAATCCCTTTTTCTGCCCGAGCCTCTACTGAAAAAATCGGAATGGCGGACAGTTTGTAAAATATATTAAAAAAACACAAGTAATTAATACACGCTTGTCTTGCATGAACTAGATTTGAATGTAAGTATATTGTTCGTGTACCAACGCATAGTTATAACCAACGCATAGTTGAAACCTTCTGAAGACACAAATTTCAGAGACAACAAAGAAAGGAGAAACAACAGAGCAGCAGATTCAAAACAAAACAAATAATGCATTCAATGCAAGTAAATGTAAAAATTATTTAAATCTTTTAATTTTTTGTACTAATTATTTATATAAGTAAATGTGAATATATACTGATAAAATTAATTATAATAAATAAAGAAAGAAATAGTAATGCGTTTCTAAATATTGTTATGGTTGGGAGAAAATACACATATGTCTCCACGTAAGTATATGGAGGTTTGGGGGAAACACGCGAATGCTTCCACATAAGTATATGGATGCTTGGGATGAAGCGCGCATAAGTTTCTACGTAAAAGCATACATATTTGTCAGTAAACACGCTAATGATTGCGTTTAAATACACCTGAGTTTGGAACTTGCAAACATATAAATGTTTGAAGTGTGTTCCAAACATATACATGGTTCCTGCAGAATATGTTTGGGAGAATATGTTACAAAGGCCGTTTTTTTTCAGCGTGTAGGCGACTTAGAGAGAATAATACTCCAACAATTGATGGCTGTATATTGCACAACTACGAGTATCGGCGAAGCATGAACCATGAGCTTTATCTCGAGATTGACATAACGCGATTGCGCTGGCTAGGCCATGTCCGTAGAATAGATGAAGATGAAAAATAGAAAGACCAATACTCCGTCGGAGGGATCAGGTTGATGAATGCCTGCGTACACTTAATATTGCCAACTGGAGAGATAAGACAAAAATTGAACTTGTTGAGGAAATATGATATCTTCCTTTTATAAGGTTGTTCGAAACCGGATAAGTAAGTAAGAGCAACTGATGCAAGTTCACAGTATATTTTAAAACGCCGTGTGGAACAACAACAGACGCCATTTCATTAATTATTTGTTTTGGGAAAAACAACTTATGAGACGGTAAAGTCTCCAACATACCACTTTTTAGTTTGGAAAAGCGTTTATATTTATTTGTAGCTCCATATCATGAACTAATTAATAGATATATTTAATTATAACATGATTTGTTCGTTACTAATAGTGGCCCCAACTAAATACATTAGTTTTGAGATATTTACTTTATCGGTTTAATTTTGGTCAGGAGTTTCTTATATGCAAATAAATGTAATATTTTGCATCTTCTCTCTTGATATTTCTCTGACTTTTTTCCAACATCTTTATAAGAAATTTATTTACTGAAATTGCTGTTAACAAACAAAATATTATTATTTTGCCTTCGTTATTTTAAGGTCTTATTACCTAGTATGGCATTTAAATTAGTTACCTTACTTTTGTGTGTCTCTTCATAATTGTTTCAAAAATGAATTTAAACTTTAAAAATGCTCTCCAGAAAAATACGAAAAATTCACAAGTCGTTTTTGCACAGATGTATGTATATAATGATGGGAACCATATGTTGCAAAGAAATTATGATTATGTATAAACATATTCAAAAACGTATGTCTCATCGTACACTAATTGGTGTTCAGTATATGTATTGACCTCTTAATGATTGTTAATTTGTATGCAAATATTATTATTTAATGAACTTTGTAGGTCATCTTGTATATGTCCACAATATACTTCATCCCACTTTCTTAATTATGTGGCTGCTTACAATATTAATTAACTTTTGCGTGGGCAAATGTCTCATTGATGCTTTTGGCTATTCCTATACGTCAACAGAAGTAAGGTATCTTTCAAATTCGCTTATCTAATAGAAAAGTTTTGCATAAACACTTTCAAATTATAAAAATATATCATGCTCTAGACATTAGGGTGTATTGAAAAATGGCAGTTTTGAGATTTTATATCAGGCGATGGTTATTAAAAAGCTGCTTTTTACTTTGTAATCATCTTTTCAATAAGCATTTCAAAATTGAATCAAATAATGTTTTTATTATATGCCTGTCATGATGCATCATTTAAACTTCATGATGACCATAAAATTAATTAAAGGGCAAACGAACCCTCGAAAAAATAAATGTGTGTGTCATGAAGATACGTGACGAAAGTGTAACTTCATATTGTAGATGAAATAATGTTTGCATTCCAGTTTTTGTTTTAGTCCGATGACTGTGAATATTCGTAAATTTTTATAGAGGAGTGTTCGTGTATGGGATGCGTAAATAGGCAGCATGAAAAATCGCCCAAACCAAAATCTCTTAAAAAATATGGAAAATTACCAAAATGCTCCCCCAATAGGTATTAAAAATGGCACAAAAAGAAAATATAAATTTTGCCGAAAAATAATGAAAAATGACCAACGTGAATGAGGAAAAACCGCCCATTTCCTATGTAAGAAAAACAGAGGAATTATGCAGAAGAAACATCTCCCAGTTCTGTTGCCACAGAAATGAGATTCTCGTAGAAACTCACCAGAAATTTGCTTCTCAAAAATTTAATAATTTTAGTTTCAATAATTTCATTTCATGTGCATACACCGCAGTAGAAAGTGTGGAAGTCTCAACTCAGCGCGCACTGGCTTTTCAAAAATATCTTCGTTCGGTTATCATTCCGTACAAATGTAATTTTTTGGGAAAACCATTCCTTAAGGAAGGTGACTGGTGTTAAAGGACGTTTCTCCAACATTTTGGTTTAGCGCAGCAAGGAAAAATATTAAAAACAATCCCGTTTTTTATAATTCCACATGTACAAGAGCGGTTCCAAAACTAGCCGACGTCACAAAGAAAATAAAGGGTTTTCCAACTTGAGTGATATGATTTCTAAGTGACGATTCGGCCACTTGGAGTAGGTCATGGTCTGTCATTTTGTTTTCATTGTATTTAGTAATGTTTACAATTTCATCATGCAGAGACATACGCAAGAACAACGTTTACAAATTATTCAATTTTTTTTATCAAAATAATCGTTCTAAATTGCAACTTTTCCTGCGCTTTGCCATTTTATAATCGTAATAATCGTCCACCTGGGCTCGCTATTCGTGGAACTGTTGCAAATTACGAGCGTACATTTTCTTTACATGATGTCCAAGTGCCAATAATATGAAGAACCGCTCGAAATAAGGAAAATATAGCTGCCGTTCCAAGACGTTGTCAACAATTGGGACTGTCTCAAACGACAACCTGGAGGATTTTGAGAAAGGATTGGGCTTGGATCCGTATAATATTGTTAACACTCAAGAACGGAAGCCAACGGTCATGAAATTGCTGATTTTGTCTTTGAACAACTTGAAAACGATAACGAGTTTTTTTAAGAAAATCATCTTCTCCGATGAGGCTCACTTTCATCTGAGTGGTGCGGTAAATAAATAAAACTGTCGATTCTGGTGCGAAGAAAATCCAAAAATTATTCATTAACAACCATTACATTCACCTAAATTGACAGTTTGGTGTGGTTTTAGGTCTGGTGGAACCATTGGTCCGTACTTCTTTCGAAATGAAGCTGGTAACACCGTTTCTGTCAATGGAGAGCGGTATAGATCGATGATAACCAACTTTTTATGTCCGAAATTGGATAAGAAGTTGATCTTGACAAAATCTGGTTCCAACAAGACGGGGCTACATGCCACACAGCACGTACCATAATTTCGAGAATTTTTTTCATGGCTAAATACTCAATAGTGTCGCCGTCACTAAGCGAGGTGACCACCGTCGAAAGAAATTTTTATTTAAGGCGGTATGAGCAGGGATCGAACCCACGTTCTCATGCACAACAGCCACGCACACTACCATTTCACCACCGACGACCACACAATTGTCATACTATTGACATATTGGCCGCCGTTCAGGACATACGACTTGATTTAGTGGAGAAAGTGCTCGAAAATTGGGTTCATCGAATTCGTTTCTGCAAAAGAAGACGTGGAGGAGGCAATTTGAAAGACATTTTATTAAGATCTTAATTGCATCGATTGTGCTTCACATTAAATAAAAAACATTTGAATTTCCTTAACTATTTGTGTGTTTTTCTAAATAGATGATATCACTCAAATTGGTAAATGTTTTATAGGAAAATGTGAAAATTGTCTTTAATTTTCAACATAATCTCCTTTTAGCTCGATACACTTTTTCCAGAAGAATTGTCAAACTCCTTAAAATAGCCATCAACAGCAGGCTCCTCCTCGTCATTGTAGGCAAATCTTTTACCACCGAGCCAATATTTCAAGTTTGGAAATAGAAAATAGTCCGAGGTAGCCAAATCTGGCTAATTTAATTCATTAAATTGGGCTATCACAATAGTGGATGTGTGAACTGGGGCATTGTCTTGATGAAACATCACTTTCTTTTTGCCAAATGCCAAAAACTTCGTCAAAAAATTTCCCAAAACTTCATCACATAAACGCTGTAATAAATTATCTAACATTCGCCGTTGATGGTTTTTCATAATCAAAAACAAATAATATCATGCGCATCCCAAAAAAAATTACAGCAGACAGTTGTCCGAGGCCTTCGGCCACGGACTGTCCCTGCAGGCTGTGTCAGAGACACGGCCATTAAGTTTAACGTAGAATACGTCATCCGATAAGACAGAAAACATATATAACAATAAATTCATTTGCTTATATTATTTATCATTTATTGTTATATATGTTTTCTGTCTTATGGGATGGCGTATTCTACGATAAACTTAAATGCCGTCCGTGGCCGAAGGCCTCGGACAACTGTCTGCTGTAATTTTTATATTTACCAACGGCATTTGATTCAAGTCCGTTTAAAAAAAAAATATTATGTTAAATTTTTTTAAACTTAATTTAATTTATGTATTTTTATTCTGTTGTTCGACCTTTTCCTTATCAATAAATAATCAAGCTCGAAGAATATTGATTATTTATTAATTTATGTATTTTAATTAATATTTTTATTGAAATAAGTTCTGCGAATGTTGAGAGGGCCGCCCTAATATTAAAAAAGGTTTACCTTATCGAGTCTTCGCATTAGCATTCGAGCGTTGTGTGAAAGGTTTACGCTTTACAATTCAAAATTAATGTTACAACAGCTTTATTGAAGCTTTCGCAAAAAAGCTTTATTACGTTAGCTTACTGTTTGTTTCACTTTTTACTAGATACATGTTGCCAAGCAACATTAGCTTGCTGTTCGTTTCACTTTTTACTAGATACATGTTCCTAAGCAATGTTGAGCAACCTAAAACACTCAACCAAACACCACACATATGTTTGAGTGTATGTGTTTAAACAATTTTCATTTGAGAAATTAAAATGCTAGAAATATATCAACCAATATGAAATGTATATCAAACGAAAGATAACATCTTCATTTACCTACAAAAAAAATTTTAAAAAAATTCATCTAGCCGTTTCCTCAAATTCAATGAAATAAAGATTACAACAATAAAAACCTGACATGACTCCTCACACCGTAAGGTAAGACGTATTCTACGTCAAATAAGACACCATAACCTCGCCTGCAGGTGGAACCGTCTTCGCCTTCTTTTGACACAATTGTCTCATTCCAGTCAACTGTTTTGACTGTTCCTTTATCTCAGGTATGAAGTGGTTGACCCATGTGTCATCCATGGTTATGAATAGACGCAAATATTCGTTTTTATTGCGGTGAAACATCGCCAAACACTCTACTGAAACATCTTCACGACGCTGTTTTCGCTCTATAGAAAGCATTTTCGCGGCAACCTTCTTGCGCACAGCTTTCTTATCTTAATCTTCGGTCAATATACGATGTATACCTTTTGAAATGCCTATCATTTCAGCTAGCTCAGGCATCTTCAGTCGACGATAATAGAGCACCATTTGGTGGATTTTCTTAACCGTGTCTGGTGTGAACACCTCAATTGTTCAATCACTACGGTGTTCGTCTTGGCAGCTCATAAGGCCCCGTTTAAGCTCTGCTACCGAATATTTTACATTCATAAACGAAGGAACAGACTCCCCCAGCGTAGGATCTAACTCGGCTTTAATATTGCGTGGACTGAGATCATTCAAATGGAAATATTGAATTTCAAATTCACTGATATCGTCTAATTTTGATGGACGATATAATAATAATACTAAACAAAGAGGGGCCTTGAAACTTAAAACACATGTATGTTTTATGACGTTGTAACTTCACCAAAATATTTATTTTTTCAAACTACTGGCACCATCTATACGTCAGGTCGGCTGGTTCTGGAACCACCCTCGCATTTATTAGTAAATAAGTTTAAAAAACAATCAGACGGAAAATCACCCAACAAATTTTATAACACCATTTCTGAAAAATCACCCAAATACATCAATGCAATTTAATGTGTATTATTTGGTATATGTATTCTAAGAATACCGCAGGTAATTAATAGTAGTAACTAAGAAATTGCGTGAAGTGATCTGAATCTTCCAATGATTTTATTTCGTCATTTTAAATGTACTTGCCTTGTTAAAGGCTTCAATTGTAGCCAATTATGTTATTCGGGAGCTCACAAAATCTTTTTGTAGAAGATATTGCAGCAGAAATCGTAGCATTATAAACGGTATCTCAATAAGAATGCTCTTTTTCATTTTAAAATAAAAACAAGTATATTTTGTGGCAGTTGTAATTTTTAATGAGTTGTAATGAAGACATGTTCCGATGAAGTGTGTAATAAAATATGCATCAAATGGCCCCGACGGCTCTGATGGCAGGCCAGTACTCTTTTCATGCAATTTTCCATGACTTTTTCAACGAGATGTGGCTGTATCGCACCGATGAAGCGTTAGATCTCGGATCTGAGATCAGGAATTGTTTCTGGTTTCTTTGCATAAACCCGAGATTTCACAAACCCCCAAAGAAAGAAATCGCACGGCGTTAAAACGCGTGATCTTGGTGGCCAGATGACATCTGTATTTCTTGAGGTAATTTGTTGTGGAAATCGTTGCTGCAATAAATCGATTGTTTCATGCGCGGTTTGGCAGGTGGCGTCTGGATCCAAGCCGCTCAGTTGAGGCGACAAGAAGTCCGTTATCATGTTCCTGTAGCAAATGCCGTTTACAGTCACTGCAATTTCGGCCTCATCTTCAAAAAATTAAAGCCCAATCACCCCGCCTGACCGAAATCTACACCAGACAGTTGCTCGTTTTGAGCTTTCTAGTTTTACATTCACTGATTGGGGCTTACAGTTCTCAACCATCGCCATCGCTAAGCGAGGTGGTCGTCAAGGGAAAAAATGTAAAGTGGTCGCGACAGGGAACGAACATACGTTCTTTTGTACAACGTGCACATTACCCGTAGCACACCACGGACGGCCAAATATGTACACTATTTAGTTTTTTTGTACACTTTTTGTAGTTTTCTGTCCACTTTATGACTCGGGCTGTCCTACAAAAATGCCCATTATTTTCTTCATTTTAGCTCCATCGACATACGGAGACCGGGATAATGTTCACAAAGGACGTAGGCTTCATCTATGTATATTTTTATGGATTTTTTGGGAGGAAGGGTCTTTTGCCACACAAAGTCTATTGAGAAAAAATTTTTGGAAATTTTTTTTATAATTTTTTTAAACGCCAAGTCTGTTCTGAATATGCTTGATAATTTTAAAAATTTTAAGTTAATTCGTTTCTGAGATATAATCGAAGGAAGAATATTACAAAAGCGTGGATTTTTGGTCTATAAAACCCACAAGAAAGCTCGAAAGTTTACATTTTGGGGGTAGTTTTCCCTTATCATACGCTTTGGATTGGATTGGATTGCCCCATATTTGTGCACACGCCCCATATTTGTGCACCCAAATTAGTTTCAAATATACTTTCTCAGCGATGGTAAAAATAGCAAATAAGAAGTATTGTGAATTTTGACATTACTAAACCTTATGTATGCTCAACTCATATGCAAACTCTGGCTAGACGACTGCATGCCCAACGATTGCAGGTGACATACGTATCAATTATCGGGGAATAAGCCTTTTATCCATTCCATACAAGGTCCTCTCGAACATAATGTGCGAAAAATTTAAGCCGTTTGTTGCAGACCTGAGCAGATCTTACTAGTGTGGCTTTAGGCATGGAAAATCAACTATTGCCCAGATATTCACATTACAAAAAACGCTGGAGAATCCCCACGAAACAAAAATCTACACCTACCATGTCTTTGTAGAATATAAGGCTCCCTTAGATAGCCCGGTGTTGGGAAAACTGCACCTAGCTGTATCGGAGCTTGGAATTCCTGATAAGCTGGTACGCCTTTACATAACGACACGCAATACTCAGCTAAGACTGGTAAAGATCTCACCTAATCCCTTAGTACGAGGCGAGGCCTCAGGCACAACGATAACATATCATGCGATCTCTTTATCGTTTTTATTGAGCTCGTCTTGTGAAAGCTGCAGGCGATTCGAAAAAAACTATCAGCAACAAAAGTCACATGCTGCTCACGTATGCTGATGATTTAGCCATCAATGCGCGTAATCTGCGAGAAGTTACTGCAGTATTTGAGAGGTAATCAGCAAAATTGGGTTTGGTATTGAAAGAGGACAAGACAAAATGAATGGTTTCAACAAGCAGAACATCCACCCGATTGCATGAAAGGATGAACGTTGAGAGCTCTTATAATTTCGAGGTAGTGGACGAATTTTTTTGAATCGGATCTGCCGTGAACAGAAGCAACAACGTCAGCTTAGAATTCAAACGAATAGTTATGCTTACAAACATGTGTTATTTCGGGCTAATCAAGCACTTCAGTGATAATACGAAAAACGTCGACAAATAGGACGACCAAGACTTCGCTAGAAAGATCAGATTGAAGATTGGGTTGTTTGAGGCCACCGAATTAAGTAAGTAACTAAGAAAACAGTTCAGAGACAAGACCCTCTTTCGAACATAAAACTCTATCAGGCAGATACAACCTCTCTTGCGTTACTGCGCAGAATCCTTGATCATACCGCATGTTGATGAAACATCATTGGGAGTGTACGAGAGAAAAATGCTCCGAAAAGTATATCGATGACGAATGAACCACGAGCTGCATAGTCTGTATCCCGACACGGCATAGTTATGGGTAACAAAATAGCAATAATAAACAAAATCGATCAAACTGAACCAGTGCGAAAGGTATTCGAAGACGTACTCGAAATGCGTCGAGAAATACGATAATCAAGACTTCGCTGGGCGACCAGGGGGAAGACTGCCTGCGAGAGCTTGGTGTTAGGAAAGCTGAAGATCGAGCCGGTTGGAGAGACATGTTATCCATATAGTGGAAGCCTCTTGACCCCACTGTGTTGCTTAAGGCCACATATGGGCATTTCCACAGAAAGTGCAACCTTATGTCACATCACGACACCGTCTTTAATTGCTTATAATTTATTACCATGTAGTTCGATTATTTGCTATCCCTTTACTAAATACCGATTCTGAGTAGCCCTATAAAGTAAAAGCAGAGAAAACAATCAAACTAACTGGTCCTAGAATAATGGAATTAACCTGGGTTGACGTGATGCGGTGAAATGTGGACTTTTCTGTGGAAATCCCCATACGTAAGTAAGTAAACTTTAAGTATGTTATGTATAGATATAAATAAAGGGATATTAATTTTAGAGTCAAATATCTAATAGAAATGCCAACCAGTGTTGTTTGATTATCCACACTGCTATTACATTTTCGATTTTAAAAACTAATAATATATTACTACTTTGTGTTTTCTTAAATTTGATGAAAATATATTAAATTGTTTTAATTTGTTTTACTTAGCTATTGACGTCATTTCCTATTCAATATTGATTATTTATGACTCATATATACATATATATAAATAATATACATAAATATTTGGAAACAAAATAGCTTTGTATTCCGTTAAAAGCATTATAATGTTCTGCAAAATTTCCTTCATCACAACATCACGTTTGTTTCTTAAGTCTTTTGTTTGTTTTCACTTTGTATATCCCACACCCCTCATACATTAAACAATTAACCACTACTCAAAGTATTCAAAGAAATCATTTATTTATGTGAATTGCATAAAATCTATACATGATTTCAATGTTAATACAAAACATTTTATTGGGGTTTTTTTCTCCCTGTTATCTCACTAATCTACTCCTGAGGCAAACGAAAAGATAGATTGATTAACTTTTAAACTTCCTGTATCGTCTAATCACGAAGGCGACGACGTGGCAATGCTGAGATCAAGAACATTTGTTTGGTTCAAATCAAACATTTTTTAAGTATCTCACTTGGGTAGAAATTCTTTGTTTGTTCCGTTTATGCTGGCTGATTTACTATCTTCAATTAAAAACCATTAGAAAAGAAGTCATGTGGGTGTCTACTTTGAGAAATCTTGATTTATTTCAACTCAGTTACCAAAAACGATACAAAACAGCAAAATCACTGCAGCATGGTGATGTTGGTGTCTCCGCTTTTCGTTTTGGGCTAAACCATTTGATTTGGGTTTCGTTGTTGTTGTTGGTGTTGCTGTTGCTGTTAAGGAGTGTTTTTAAGCATATTTTTCATGGTACTTGTAACTGAAATTTGTATCTTTGATCTATTGTATGAACTCGACAGTTTGCAGTTTGGATAGTCGACTTCAGCGATAAACACAGCTCAGCTGTCAATTTAATGTTAGATTAGTGTCAATTGAAGGTATTGTTTGTTTGGATTAATATTTTCCTAAATTTCGTTGCCTTTGACTTAGTTCTGCGGCGGGTTTGTTTATTTAACCTTGGTTTATCATATTTTGTTGTTGTATTTGCTGGATAGTGGTTCACGTTGCGTCTTTGATAAGTTCAAACTTCTTTGAACTGAAAGAATAGTGGGGTACATAGAAAACCGGAGGCTCGTTGACATTTTAACCTCCATCAAAGATAGACAACAAGCAATGACACCTTATTGAAACTCGTTTTAGATGGCAACCCTAATACAAGTGTAATAAGAAGCCAAAATTACCGGTTTTTGGTGCTATTAAATCCATAGAAACTCATGAAGATAGAATCCAGAATCCGCTTCAAGTCGCCTTCTTTCAAGATCCAAATAGTGTCAATGCAGATGCTGCACTGACTTCTTCGCATCACTATTTCTGCAATTCCTCTATAATTCAAACAAACGTTAAAGATATTCAATACTTCATTGACCAACAAATGACAGAAACAAAAAGTACGTGGAAATCAAAACTCTTAGTCCACCCAAGGGCATGAAATTGATAATCTCACACAAATAATTTGATCCATGGAATTGCAAACTTTGCTATTGTTTCGAATTTAAATCAATGCTGAAAAAAAATCATAGGAAAAACTCGAAAAACAGCTCATTGTGCAGTGACCGCAATATTACAACATCCGAAAAATTTATGTCAAAAAGATCAATTTTCATGTTGAAATTTCTAAGAAACCCAGCAAAGTTGCTACTTCTTAATACTTTAGATTTTTAGTAATAAAAGTTATTTATTCTTCATTTTTTCTACTTCTTTCAGTTTAGTGTTGTAAAATCAATTCCAGCAGCTACAAAAGCGAAACCAAAAAGGAAAAAAGGTTAAGACTCGAGAGATCATGTAACCACTGCCATGCAATGTTGTGGCATGCCACAATGTACCATATCACATTATGTGTTAACAAAGATCATTGTGTAGTTAAGCCAAGATCTGCATTAATGTGATCTTTATGCACAGTACACCCTACACTCAATATTTGTGTACAAGTTTTCGGAAATCAATTATTTAAAAAAGTTAAAATAGGCGCATCTGAAATGCAAAAGGAAAATTTGGCTAAAAACACAGCCAACTTTCGAAGAAATTTTAAATAATAGGCTTTTGTCTTCAAAAAGATTATTTTACAAATAGCTAAAAATTGTGCGGGTGACTCGAAAGGACAGTATTTTTTTTATTTTGCCACCCATTAGTCTGGGAACCAATCATTACATCCGTAAAGCTTGCCTATATGTGACTGGGAATGAAGAAAGGGAATCAGTGTGCGAAAACATTTTTCCGCGATAACACATGCCAATTGATTTGGCATACACTTTTACTCCAGATTCCGTGAAAACTTCAAAATCTATTATCTGCCACAAATATATTATTTTCCCGATGTTCTATTCATTTTATTGATCTTTAAATATTCAAGTTTTTCAAGATTCAATATCATTTTTGGAACAAAGTTCCTTATCGCACGTTGCGGGGGTATGGGGCCTAAATCAAAACAAAATAAACCACTATTATGCTACAACTAGAGTTGTGTAGTTCACGATCGAACTAGTTCAATTGAACGATTCACTCTTGTGAACTAGATGAACTAGTTCACAATATTCCGCTCTTTTGTTTCAGTAGTTCACTTGTTTTAGCAGTTTTTTGTATTTCAGTTGTGCAGTTCTCTCCGCCATTTTCAAGTGCATTCTCTCTTTATCTCAGTCAATTTGCACAAAGTCGCCTAATGTTGCAATCTTTGTGAAATGAATATATAACCGGCTTCTACACACTGACTACAGCGCTAATCACTACTTTTATTCCAAAATATAAAAACATTATCTACGGAAACACCAATATTTCGGAAACGTTAAGCCGATCTTCAAAAGGGTGATGTAGTATAGACAATTTTCACAGTATCCGAAACACTTTAGATTTCTGCAAGAATCAAACCATTTTCGCCATTATTCTCTCCGATTGAACTAAAACTACAAGCTGAACTGAAATGAGCTCTTTAGTCCACAGCTACAATGAACTAGATGAATGAACAAGTTCATTTTGTTGACCTGAACTAAAAAGAGCGCTCACTTGAATGAACTAAAATTCCCAACTCTAGCTACAACCCACAATTATCAACTATATTGTTTACTTTTGCTTTGGTTTGTGTCCAGACTACCTAGATGTCACACATATGGTGAGAAATTTCATATTTAATCTGAAGTTATCTAGGTGCAGCCTGTAACCAATATTTAGAATATATTGTAGTTTTGAACCAAATAAAAAGAAAATTTAGAAAACCCAAAGTGAAAGAACTTTAAAAATGAAAACTTTCTTAAATATGTGCTTAGAAAAAGTAAATTTTCTCAAAACAAAAAACCAATTCACAAAGTACGTTTTCTTAAAAAATACCGTATCTTGAAGAAGTGCCTTTGCTTAAAAACAGTAAATTTTCTTACAAAAAGTACTTTTTCTTAAAAAAGTTTTTTTAAATCAGTACCTTTTTTAAAAGATTATATTTTCTTACAACATATTGCCTTTTCTTAAAATACTAAATTTTCTTTAAAGTGTACCTCTTTTGAGAAACAAACTAAATTTTCTTGAGATAAGTATCTTGTCTTAAAAATGTACCTGTTCCTGCAAAGAGGACGAATTGAAAAAAATTCTCATTTTTAACAAAAACTTATCTTCAAAAAACACCGTTTCTTAAAAAAATAACTTTTCTCACAAAAATTCCTTTACTCAAAAGTACGTTTTCTCAAAAATAAAATAATACCATTTCTTTTCTTTTCTTGAGATAATTAGCCTTTTTGAAAATAAGCACATTTTCTTAAAAAAATAACTTTTTCCTAAAAACAGTACCACTTCTTTAAAAGTACCTAGTTCGTAAAAAAGTACTTGTTTGTAAAAACAATTCATACTCCTATGGCTTTTTCTTACAGAAAGTATTTCTTCTTAAAAATAGTATCTTTTCTTAAAACAAGTATTAGCTTCTAAAAAAGGACCTTTATGGGAAAATATAATACATATTCTTACAAAAAGGACCTAAAATATATTTGATGTGTTAACATCTTTAGGCACGTGTAGGGCAATCTATCAAGGTGAACTCCTGCAAACAACTCACAGCATTAGCATCACATATGTGGTTGTTGTACAACAATATTCTCTGGCTGAAAATAAGTATGATGGTATTGATGTACAGCGAACCAACAAGCAGGTTGTCGTCGCTAAAGAGTATTGAATAGTATAGAGAACCCATGGAAAGAATTCAAAAGCACTGGCGAATGATTCAAAATGTATTACTCTCATTTTGTCATAACTTGGTCCATTCATAATTTTGATCTGATATATTAATGCCTTTTGAAACATTTATGCTTTTTGTATTGTTTTATGTAATAACATTGTCGAAACGATGCATGTATATTGAAGTATTCTATAAAGAGAATAAGACTCGTTTATGCTATTTTACTCAGAAAAAGAAAGAATGGAAAAAGAATGCAATAAGTTGTCTATACTATTCAATACTTTTTGTCATCACTCCGTTTATGACAAACAAAAACTATTATTTCAGTGAGTTAAATATTGCTTTATTTATTTTAACAATATTACATCTAATATTAAAGCAGATGTAAGAAAAAATAAAGCGCAATAGCAAAAGAGCCTTCGGCATAAAAACTGTTCTTTTTTTTATTTTCCAATGTAACATTTACTAATGTGTTCAGAGGAATCGAACAGGTACCATGTAACAAACAGGTATTAACACATCGCCCGTGAGTTCGAACACTCATTGATTTGTTTAGGCAAAAAATACATTGTATAAAAAAAAATTTCTTAAAAAAAGTTTATCATTTTACAAAAAGTATCTTTTCGTAACGATCCATTGAAATTGTCGTATTTTTCAACGGGCGCCTTAGGCGTGTTGGAACTAACTAGTACATAATATATAGCGAATGGAACTTCGTTCCAACCGGGTGTCCCCTGACACCTCATTTGATTTTTTTTTCATTAAAAATAATTTTTAACAGAAAAAGTTGGTAAAGAAAAAATTATAGTGATTATTTCGGTGGATGGTTATAAATATAGCTATTTTTCATAATCAGCAGTCATAAATAGTAGTCTCATAATAAGTAATTTGATTGGGGCTTTATCGAACGTTTTTTTCCTAAAGTACTTAATTACTAACTTAAATGGCCTTTCAGATACCCAGAAGGCAAAGGGTCTTTCAAAATGGGTTTAAAATGTTTCTCTAACCGGCTCGACCTGCAGCTTTTCTCCTCCAGTTGGTTCCATCAAGCTCTCGCAGGCAATATTCCACCTGGTCTTTCCAGCGAAGCTTGGTTGTCCTATTTGTCGATATCCTTCGAGTGCATCTTCGAATACCTTTCGCACTGGTTCCTTCTGCTCCATTCTACTCACATGGCCTAGCCAGTCTAAATCCGCTATTTTGATACGTATAGCTACGTCGACATCCGGATACAGATTATACAGCTCTTGGCTCATCCGTCGTCGATAATCGCCGTTTTCTATTAAGGGACCATATATTTGTCGGAGCATTTTTCTCTTGACGACTTCCAGTGATGTTTTATCAGCACGCGATATAGCCCCGAATTCTGCGCCATAAAAATCTGATAAAGTTCTCGGGAGACCGAATTATCTGTAAAATGCTTGATTAGTGCCAACCTGTTTGCAACACAATTCTTCGTATGATTTCTAGGCTGACGTTATTGCTTCTGTTCAAATCGGAGATAAATAAATTTGTCCGCTACCTCGAAATTATAATGGTAATCAACGTTCACCCTTTCATCCAATGGGGTGGATGTTCGACTTGTCGAAACCATTAATTTTGTCTTGTTTTCATTTACTGCCAATTTTGGTGATTCTCGGAAATTTTCTCAATTCTCGAATTTCTCGAAAATTTTCCAGTAATTTCTCGCAGATTTCGCGCAATGACGTCTAAATCATTAGCATAAGCTAGCAGCGTCTAACTTCTGTTGCTGAAAGTTTTATTCCTGTTGACTGCAGCATTTCTCACGATGGTTTCAATTCGTACTAAATTGTTCGGTGAGATCTCTACCAATCTTTACTGAAGATTCCGCGTAGGTCAGTGTCTTTCTATAAAGGCGTGCCAGCTTAGCAGGGAACCCCAATTTCGACATAGCTTTGCACAGTTTTCCAGTTCTCCAGATTTTGTCGTATTGCGAATATCTGGTCGATAGTTGACTATCCAGGCCGAAAGCCACACTGATAAGTTCCGCTCAGGTCTGCAACAAACGGCGTTAGTATTTCGCTCATTATACTCGTGAGGATCTTGTATGCGATGGATTAAAGGCGTATTCGAAGGCAGTCCGTACATATAATCGGGTCACCTTTTTTGAAAAGAAGACACAGTATGCTAAGGCGCCAATCACCGGGCATGCATTCGTCTAGTCACATTTTCATATGATCCGATGTATACAACTTTCTAGCTCATAGCCGCCAGCCCTAACAGTTAAGCCGGTAGTACAACAGCACCAGCAGCTTTGTTGTTATAAACCCGGGAAATAGCAGTTCTATTTTCGCTATTAAGGGGGGCAGTCGATGACATCGTCGTGGATGTGATCCACACCCTCATCTGTATTGAAGTATCCTGGGACAGGTAAAGTAATCTCTCCATATTCCCAATATATTCTGCAAATCTGTCACAAGATTCCCAACCTTATCTCTACCAAAAGGGGCCCTGATCCACTGCCGTGGGTTTGGCCTTGTGGTTTAAATAAGTGAACGGTTTCCCGTTACATCCTATGAAGGGATTAGGGAGAGCTTCTTACAAACCAGTGAGCTGTGCGCTTCTAGTTTTACACTCATTGATTGGGATCTACAGTTTTACACCGGTTCCGAGCGGTATTTTGAGAAGGTTTACTCCGCAGTGCCGCCGTCACTAAGCAAGGTGACAGCCGTTGAAAGAAATTTAAGGTGGTCAGAGCAGGGATCGAATCCACGTTCTCATGCACAAGAGCCGCGCACACTACCATTGCACCACCGGCGGCCACGGCCTTGTGGTATAGGTTATAATTGACGAGCCGCATTCTTACTTCTTTCAGATTCAATTTGCTCACTCTTGCGATTTCTCCACAACAATTGTTTCCTCCGTCCTTTCTCCTCATACTGCTCTGTCGCGGGTAGCTTTGCAACTGACTGAAGCGTTGCACATGTTGTTTTCATTTCATGCGATACTCTTCGTCGTACCACGGTTTGTCTGTAAGGTTTTCATAGCCAAGTACGGCCTCTGCAGCAGTTTTCATAGAGTGGGAAATGTATTACCACTGCGCTTCACGATCATGAGGCGAGGGTGCGTTCTGCGCCAGTAGCTGACTGAACTTCTCTGCATAGAGGTGGATACCTCTGGTAATTGCAGCTTTCTTTATGTCTGGATTTGCTCTGGTTAACTTCTGATGCAACCAGATAAAGATCAGAATTGATATTAGCTCCACAAAACACATTTACACCCATTACACTAGTAGACTGCCTTCCATCAATTACTAGGTCATCAATCTGGATTTTTGTTTGTTGATGTATGGATGTCTTTATGATGGAATCTCGTACTACTGAAAACCATGTTTTATTCAGTTATCGAAAGTGATGGCTTAAAGTCTGAGTCATAGAATAACACATACGTAGAAGGTTTTATTCGCTCAATAAATTAAACGTCATAGATACGATGGAAATTACACAGTGGAGGGTGGAAAATATGGGTTCAATAATACCAGATGGTGGCAATAGTATACAGCGATCCACAAAGGAACTACACCCGAATTTCGTGTTTTTGTGGCAAACTAGTTGTGTTAAATACAATACAAGTGTATACCAACGACAAAAGTCAACAAAAAAGTGCAAAATGCATTTAAATTTTTCAGTTCTACACCAAAACGACAGGAAATAGTTAAGTGAACATATTTTGTAACTCCACCTAGTGTATGTAAACATTTCCACAGACCTACCGAGAGAGTGTGAAATGAAACGTCAGATGAGAGAATAAGTTCTTCTATAGTATGTGTCATTCTATGGTCTGAGTTTACCGATGGTTGTTTCAAAGACACTTTCCCTGCCGACTTTAGCATTAACATCAGCTAGAACAATCTTGATGTCATAGCTAGGGCAGCGGTCGTATGTTTCCTCCAGGCGCTCATAGAAAAAGTCCATGGGGTCATCGTCTTTTTCTTCCGTCGGGGCATATACACGATATGTTAAAGTAATTGGCTTTTATGCGGATCGTGGCTATACGTGGCTATCATGAGGTTGGATCTTGAGATCAGGTGTCGCAGTCTTTTGCAAACTACAAATTCAAAACCAAATTCATCTTGCTGATTATTACAGCTGCAGTATATGTTACAGTTCTCCTTCTTTGGGCATCTCGCATCTGTTAGTTTTAGTGGTTACTAAGAATACTATTTAGCATCAATTAGTGTCTTGAGACACCGTACTGCATACTACATCACTCCAAAAGATCCAAAGTACCATATCTATATCCAGCCTGTTAACCGGAGATTCCTCATTATAACCCCTAGATCTATCTCGTGTATCTCAGTGAAGTTATGCAGTAAGGGACGGCCCATAGTCATCAGGCGTCTATTTATCAGAGCCGGACAACTACAGAGGATATGGTCCACTGTCTCCTCCTCTTCTGCGTCATCGCAGGCACGGCAGTGGTCATTATATGGCAGCTTCAACCATCTTGCGTGATTACCGATTGGCCAGTGTCCGGTCAGAACGCCAGTTAGCCTAGATATTGGCTGATCAGGGAGTTAGTCCAGTGAATGTTATATTCTGACCATGTGTTTCTGGATATGCGGCACGTTTCCGTCCTATCCCATCTGGTCCTCTTTACCTCTTTTTGACCAACCCTACAGGCGTTGCGACTGACACCATATTGAGTTTGGTGGAAGAGGATCCTGCCCTAGCTAGTTCGTCTGCCTTTTCGTTGCCTGGTAGACCCTTATGGCCTGGTATTCAAGTAAGAACCACATTGGTCAGCCGGCCTAGCTCACAAGTTTTTCCCTACATTCACTAACGAGTTTAGATACAGTGTTGCAAGATTTAAGTGATAGGAGAACGGCTTGGCAAATATTCCAATGCGCTCTGTTTTTCGCTGTAGTATAAGTGCGGCGCAGGCTTCTTTGATGGCCAGTATCTACGCTTGGAAAACGCTGCACTAGTCTGGGAGTTTGCAAGATAAATTGAGGCCTGCCTCTTCGGAGAAAACTCCCGACCCGGTTCCAAATTCCATTTTGGATCCGTCCGTAAATACTTTGCTGTCAAAACCTGTAAGTGGTTGCCCTTTAACCCACTCTATTCTCTTGGGAAACCTGACATCGAATGAGGGGTGCAGTAATCGGTTGTTATATTGAGTTCTCTTGGGAGTGTCCATAAGCGTTGCTCTTCCAGAGTCCGAAAGCGTTTAGTCCGGTGGCACTCTAGGCCGCACTAGCTGTGATGTGAAGGTCGACTCCGAACATTTTCCGACAAACGTAGTACGCAACGGTTGCCTCCTATGCGCGGTCCTCTATGTTACGCTTCCAGGAAAGTTTAGGGTCTAGAATCACGCCCAAGTACTTGGCGTAAGTTGGCATTGGAATCTCTATTCCACTTAGCCGAGGAGGATTTAACTTTGGTATCTTGGTCTTCGTCTTGTCGTACTGCATCTACCATGAATAGTATAAAGACCTTATTGCACTATTTTCCCGCTGTCATATAGAGAGTCTAAGTAAAAGAGCATAACCGATTCTTATTCTCTTTATAGAATATTCAATATAATTGCACCATTTCGACAATGTTATTACATAAAAAAAAGCATAAATGGTTCAAAAGGCATCAATGTTTCTATTCTATACTTTACTATTCAATACTCTGCTTTTACTTTTGATTTTTTGTTCGCTGTCGCTACGTCAATACCATCATACTAATTTTCAGCCAGAGATTATTGTTGTACAACAACCACGCATGTGATGCTACCGCTATGTGTTGTTTGCATGTGTTCACTTTGATATATTGCCCTGCACGTGTCTATAAATGTTAATGTATCAAAAATTATAAAGCTCGCATTTTATACGAATTCGTCACGCGAGTAGTTACTTCACACGAGTTCATAGTTCCATCGAGAGGGAGCTAAAGTATAGATTAATCGCATCAACAACAAAAAATTACTCACTGAAAAAGTGTCGTCACAGTAACTACAAAGAATTTGAAGAAGGAGTGCTGCATTGGACAACGCAATATTAAAAGAAGTACTTCTGCACCTAAATTAGCACTACATCTTACCAAGGAGTTGTGGTGCAAATTCTACTTCTTGGTATACTCTTTTTTTGCTGGGTTGCTGCGACGAATAAGCCTCATTGATGGTTTAAATAGGTGGTTTCGAAACCGATGCTTCCATATATGAATGATGTGTGACTTTTTTAACTTTAAACTTTAAATTCATTTATTTCTCCAACTTTTCTTCAAATTCTTACAGCTAATTAATATACATACGTACATTTTTTCCTAACATCTACTGACAAAACTAGGATAATTTCATTTTGAATAAATTATATCGGCCTATGGCCAGCCCATATACATTTTTACTTTAGTTTTGACCTTTTGTCCTTATTTTCGTCTGTTATCCCGGGAAAAAGGAGACTAAACCCGTACCCTTGCGAACTTAAAAAATAACTTACAACTAATCTTAAATCTAAGGGGGAGGGGAACTATTTACAATGGATAAGGAGATTATTCAGGAGTTATTGTTCAGTATTATATACTGTATTCTCCAAGTCGTATGACGCATGTCTCCTGTGGTAGAATAATAGTTTTCCTTCGAGGTTGAACAGCATTCCCCTATCATTTAGCCCCATGAGGCACATTGGAGTTAAAACCTTATCCGGTGTTATCATAATTTCAAATTCCTCTTGTGTGATCATAGTCTTACGTACTAGTTCATTTTCACTTTGGTGACACTTATCCAGAAACCCGATGGCTAGCTCAACCATCCATTTATCAATTCTAGTGAGCCCACTGCTCTCATACAGAAGTTTATTCGAGGGGGTCGTGTACGTACCGTCTTGCGTCACTCTCGGTCCCATATTAAGACAGTGCCTTAGGAATCTCCGCTCTGTCTTCCTTAGCCTCTCCATTTGGCTGGATGATATGCCGAACCAAATGGGGAAGGCGTACGTCATAGCTGGTCTAATAATCTGTGAATATACCGTCATCTTCACCCTAGGGCTAAGACCACGTCTTCCACCCAATACTCGGGAGTACAGTTGGAATGTCCCCTTTACCTTTCTCAAAATCGCATGTACATGTTCGTAGAACTTCATGTCCTCAGTGAATGTGACACCCAAATATTTGAGTTTGCCGGTGTTGTTAATTGCGTCACTGCCGATTTTGACCGAAGGTATATATCTCCTCGCATTCGGGTAAAGTGTACTCTTCTTGCCCTTTATCATCATACTTGAGCATTTCGGCACATTTAGTCTCAAGTGCCAAACTTTTAGATACTCCCCTAGTACATGTAGGTACCCGTTCATATTACGGTTTGCGACTTTCGCACTTGCGTGTGTTGTGGTGATCAGTATATCATCCGCGTATAAAATCAGGCCCTCACCATTTTCCGGATGAGGAATATCGGCAAGGTAGATATTGTAGAGTATCGGACCCAATATGGATCCCTGCGGCACACCAGCCACCGTTGCAACTGTGGTAGAGCTCGATCCTCCCACTTCTACTTCAAAAGTTCTACCCCTCAGGTAATCATAGACAATCCTCGTCAACTGTTCGCCAAACCCAAACTTCGTGTGCATTTTAAACACTATACCCTCGATCCACACTGTGTCGAAAGCCTTTTCGACACCAAGACTGACTACCAGCGTAGGTTTCCTCGTGTTAAGTCCTCTCACCACAGTATCCGCGAAGGCCATGAGCGCATGGTTCGTGGATAGTCCGCTCCTGAATCCAAATTGGAAGTCCTTTAGAACTTCCCTATCTTCCATGGTCTCACGCATTCTGTCATATAGGATTCTCTCAAAGAGCTTTCCTATATTAGACAATAATAAAAAAAATGATAATAGATTAGATCTCAAGCACTTAGCAATTTGTGAGATATGATTTTGAGAGAAGGTATGTAGCAACATCTAAGTAGACTTCTATTTCATTTCCAATTATTAAGGTCATGTCATAATTAAGATCATGCCAACCTTTATACCGTTGCGGTTTCATAACTCTGTATATAAAATCGCACTTTATGCCGACAATCAGGTAGTAAATTTAATATAAATTAAAAACTCCATATTTCGTAACTGTTGCTCAGTGATACCGCATGCGAACAAACATTTTATGTCTCAAAATACATGTATTTCAAAATCATAATCTGAAATCCAAATGTAAAGCAACCCCTTGATTCGTTCTTGCCATATGCCTTTAATAAGTTCCACCTTGTTTTGTCACAGTGTACAAATAAAATCAATGGTACAATGATAAAATCAAATTGTACGTGATACCACTCACTACATCAACATGAGATATAAAGTTAAAGTCTACAAATACCATCAAATGCAATCAACAGATATCGCGTGTTTCTAAACTATAACAGATCATAGACAGATTACAATCTGTTTGCAAGTTGTGGGTTGCGTTTATGTCTCGTTTTTTTTTTTTGAGGACAAAAATATTATTTTCCGTCAACACCTTTTGCCCAAGTGTGCGATGACAGCAGCGCATGCTACCTACCAATCTGCCACTAACTGATCAACATTTTTTAAATAATTCAAACTCGAAATCATTCAGAGTTACCTTTGTGCATTGTTTGCCATGAAATATGAGCAAAAGTGGATCATAAAGAAACTGTTGAAAGATCAAAGGCTACGAGCGAGTACAATGGCATAATGTCTCCAAATTCAAATGTTCATCAATGCGTGTTTGGAAGCAGCAGCACGCGTATCACTTTTGAATCGCATGACATATAAAACAGCCTATGATAAACAAAACATAATCAAATGAGCCTTTTGTTTGTTCAAATAAACCGCGAAAGTTTATAATGGCAAACAGCGAGGGACAGTGGGTGCAACTACATAGGTTAATGGATTCGTTGTGATTTTAGGAGTCACTGAGGGAACAGTTTAGTATTTGGTTGGGTTGTAACGGGTCCGCCAAATAACTTTTTTTTTTGAAAATGTATTAGAAAAAAACTACTGAATATTTTCTCAAATTTCTTTATTTATTTGAAAGTACAATCCTTCCGGTTAATAATGGAAAATAATTTCATTCAATGGCTGCCTCGGCTGGCCATGCAGCAGCCTACACGATCGTTCCAATTTTTTCAATATTCCAATATTTTACAAATATTTTACAAATTTATATAGGTTTTATTAAAATCCCACCTAGAAGTATTAAAAATCGGCAAATAAAGGGTGGCCCCAATGCACTTAAGATTGAATTATACAAGGGCGGATCGATAGTTATATGAAATGCAATAGTTATATGAAATGCAATACTGCCCCCATCAAGTACCACCTGTTAACAGACTACTGTTAAATTTTGAGCAAGTTCTGTCATTTACTTTGCGTTTAACAGCCGTTCAAAATAATCAACCTCGTGCATTTTTTTAAAAAATAAAAAAAATTGAATTTCGAATGCCCATGAAGCATTATTTTTTGCGAAACAAAACCATCAATAAAACCAAGAAAAAGCTTGATAAATACTTTGGGACTCTACACCATCGATTTCAATGGTATAAAAATGGTTTACTGAGTTTCGTTGTGGTCGCACAAGTACATATGACGCTGAACGTTCTGGACGACCACTTGTAGTCAATACACCCGAAAATTTCGAAAAAATCCACGATATAGTGTTGGCCGATCGAAGAGCAAAAGTGCGTGAGATTGCTAATGCCATTGGCATTTCATATGGCAGTGTGGTTTCGATTTTAAATGATCAGTTAGGTTTAAGAAAGCTGTCTGCAAGATGGGTGCCGTGTTTGCTCTCAATTGACCGTAAACGTAATCGTGTGACAACTTCAAAGGATTGTTCGGAGTTCCATGAATTGGGCTACGAATTGGTACCTCATCCGGATTTAGCCCACAGTGACTATTTCCTATTTCCAAACCTAAAGAAATGGGTCGGTGGAAAGAAGTTTAGCTCCAACGATGAAATTATTGATCAAACTAATGCTTATTTTATAGGCCTTGAAAAATCCTATTTTTGTGGAAGGGATACAGAAGTTGGAAAACGTTGGAGTAAGTGTATTGAGCTAAAAGCTGGTTATGTTGGAAAATATTTTTTTTTAACGTAGAATACGTTATACGGTAAGGTAGGGGTGTTGATCTGGAGCACAAAATTTTGAGAAAATGTTTGTCAACTTTCACCCACTTTTACTTAAATATTAAAACATATTTTAGCAATTTTTATATGTTACTCAGTTTTGTTAATATGTTTTGTTTCGAATTACATTACAAAAATTATATGTCTATATATAAAAGTTTTATGTAGTTAAGGAAATAAATATTTAAGAGCATGATATTTTAGACTTTTTTTGTACATGCCGCTGTTGTTGTTGGTTTGTAAATGCCGCTGTTGTTTTTGTTGTTGTTGTGAAATCAAATGATTTTGGCTTTGCTGTGCTTTGTTTATTTGTCGAGCATATGTGTGTGTGTACATTTCGTTTTGTTGGATCGGTCGTTTATTAGTTCGTTTGGAGGGGAACATAAAATGAAGGGAGGGGAGCGTGGACACTTGTGTGTGCTTGAAAGTTTACAGATCTTTGCTGTCGTTTGTTTACTTCTGCGAGCAGCGTGTAAATGTGTGTGTATCTACATTAATACAAAGGATTGGCGATATATACGCTAACGTATTCTACGTCTGACCTATGCGCCCGTGTTATCTAACACAGGCTTGTTATTTTTTTTCAAAAAAAAGTGTTTCATTAAAAAAATCACTGTTTGATCCGCCCTCGTAATTGCAATGCTTTGCCTCAACAGCCGCATTTTCGAAAATGCACAATTTGTTCGATTATCGAAGCCAACAAGATGAAAATTTGTGTCATCGCTGAATATAATTTTGTTCGAAATCCCACTTAAATGAAAACAATCTGTCATCGCCTTGAGAATGATGCAAAAGTAACGAATATACACTAGGAATCAAAAACTACACGCTGAAAAATAAGGGCCTCTCTAACATATTTTCCCAAACACATTCTGCAAGAATCATGTATATGTTGGAACACACTTCAAACATGCATATGTTTACAAGTCCCAAACTTACTTGTATTTAAATGCAAACAGTATCATGTTTATTGACAAACATGTATGCTTTTACGTGAAAACATATACGATCTTCATTCCAAACACCCATATAGTTACGTGGAAGCGTGTTTCGCGTGTTTCCCCCAAACATACATATACTTAAGTGGAAAGAATATAATAATATTTAGAAACGAATTATTCTATATAGATCGAACTGGTTGGCGAAATATGTTATCTTCGTTTTGTAAAGTCCCTGCCCCCCGGGGTTGTCCGAGACCGGATAAATAAAATAACAACTTTTATACAGGGTGGCCCAAAATTAACGAAGGGGTTTGAATTGCTTATAACTTTTTTATTATAATTTTTTTTTTCTTTTCTTTTCAGTATTTCGTAAAGAAGACTCAGGGAATTTAAAATGGAGCAGTACTCAATTGAACAACGTGCCCAAATTGTTGAGCTTTATTTTTCAAATAAACGATCCATTGTTTTGACTCAGCGTGCATATCGTCGTTATTTTAATGTGCGGGTTGGACCCTCAGAGTCAACAATAAACCGTCTGGTTGCAAATTTTCGCCAACAAGGGGCAGTAAGGAACCTTCCTGGTGCTGGCAGACGACGAACGGTGCACACTGATGACAATATTGAACTGGTACAGAGGAGTATTCGGGAAGATGGAGAAACATCAACCAGGAGACGTTCGACACAACTTGGCCTCTCGCGAGCGTCGCTGCAGAGAATTTTGCATACAATAGGAATGATTCCTTACAAGATTCAGCTTGTCCAAGAATTGAAACCGACAGATTACCAGCAACGACTTGATTATGCAGTTTTTTCCCGGCAAAAAGCAGAAGAAAATCATAATTTTGTTCATAATTTAATTATGTGCGACGAAGCCCATTTCCGAGAGTAGTTCAGCAGCGAGAATTACACCCACCTAAGTGTACGGTTTGGTTCTGTGTTTCATCGGATAGGATAATTGGTCCATATTTTTTTGAAAATGGACACGGGGTCACCGTGTCCGTCAATGGTGTAACATATCGGACAATGTTGGACAATTTTTTAAGGCCAGCCGTGGAAAACCATCCGCATGTATAGTTCCAACAAGATGGAGCCACAGCCCACACTGCAAGGGCCACAATGGCTCTTTTACGGGACATCTTTGGGGAACGAATTATTTCGCGTACAAGTGATTTTAATTGGCCTCCGCGTTCACCGGATTTCACCGCTCCAGACTGTTTTCTTTGGGGTTATTTGAAAGGAAAAGTCTACATTAATAAGCCTAGAACCATCCAGCAATTAAAAAGCAATATACGCGACGAAATAAACAACATAACACCTGAAGTTTTGCGAAAAGTGATGGAAAATGTGTTGGAAAGAGCACGAATATGCGAAGCAGAAAATGGCCACCACTTGCGAGATATTATTTTTCATAACTAAACTAAAAAAAATTAATAAATATGTCTTAAATTAAAAGTTATAACGAATTCAAACCCCTTCGTTCATTTTGGGCCACCTTGTATAATTTCAATATTACTATAATGAATTTATAAATAATTAATACAAAAAATTAATAGATTTAAAACGGTCCATTTTACATTTATTTGCATTGAATGCATTATTTATTTTTTTCACGAAATGAGAATCTGCTGCTCTTTTGCTTCTACTTTCTTTGTTGTCTCTCACGTTTTGGTTTTCAGAAGGTGTCAGGTATGCGTTAGAACACAAACGAGATATTTATATACAAATCAAGTTCAAGCAAGCCAAGCGTGGATTAATTAGTTGTGCTTTTTTTATTACACTTATTTCACAAATGATCCGCCGTTCCCTTTCCAGGTTCTTTCCTCAAAATCGTTCCTCACTTAGGTAGTACGCATCCCTATATACGAAACACATACACAAAAACCAAATTAATATCAGAAACCATTTAACCGTCCAAGCCTTCGTTTATTCTTTTTTCGCTGATATCCTCTCTCCGATGAACCATTGACGACTGAATGCATGAAACTGAAACGCAATACATCAGGCAATATTAGAAATACTTCATCTGCAATTTACACGCACATTCAGGAATATTTAACACACTGACCGAGAGAATAATGCAAAAATACAGATACACTCTTACAAGATAGACTCTCTCGTTGTCCCTCTTTTATTCTCTTGCTCTCGAGAGAGCATGGACAGTGCACCAAACACAACTGTATTTGTATCACAAACATAAATATATGTGGGTCGCAAACACATATATTATAACATATTAATCATTGTGTCTCAAACATGTAATATTGAATTGTAACCACTATGTGTTTGGACACAAGTGTACTACATTTGCGACAACCTTCAAACACACTTTATATTTGCATCCAAACAAAAAAAGACAGATTTTTCAGCGAAAATCTGCAAAAACAAAAAAAAAATGATGTTTCCACCAAGTCCAAATATATAAGTACATATAAGTATATATATACAGTATAAGTATATTGCTTCTTTTGCATATGTCCAGCACAGTCGTCGGAAATGTGTCTTTATATACATCAGTGGGTTCCCCATTTACCTAACTTTAAGCCATTGGGGCATTTCACGTAAAGCGGAAAATAACCAAAAATCGTTCTTTCTTAGAAATTCGTTCATACTTGGCTTCACTTTACTTCTAGTAGGAACAGAAATCAACGTGCAATAATATTTTTGTATGAGGTCCATTTGTCAAGTTATGGCATTCTAAAATTTTAGTGTTTTCGATATTTGTTTTTTTTACAATTATTTCTGTGAATTTTAAAAAAATATTAAAGTGACCGATTAGTATAGAACACGGTTTGGTCTTTTTAGAATTAAAATCAAATAAAAAAAAAACATTTTGTTTATTTTCAAAACAGGAAGTGGCCAATATTTGGAAGCAGATAGCCAATTGGAAGTGTTATATTATTAAGAAGTGTTATATTATTAGTTAAAGGATAGATATTAATGGAAATATTTAATATTTTCTTTCAAATTTCTAAGACTTCTAATCAAAATGAAAGAAATCTATGATATAAATTGGCTAGAAATAGAGTGCCTTCAAAACAATTGGTGGATCAATTTGTGAAGCGACTTCATTCATCTGGGTCCTTATTGAACAAAAGAACTGACGTACGTGCTCGTCCAGTGGGTTCGGTGGAAAATATTGCTGCTGTTGCTGAAAGAGTGCCACAAAATACATTACCATATAATTTTGCAGTAATTGAACAATTTTCGCACTTCTTTGCGCAGAATTTTGCATAAAGATCTCGGTATGAAGGCTTATAATGTCCAATTAGTCTAAGAACTGAAGCCTCGTGGGCATCCGATGCACTTTCGCTTCGCTGAATGGGCTGAAGATCGGTTGGCTGAAATTTACTATTTTACCGATAAATCATATATATTTCCATGAAGCTTAGCTACATTAACAAACAATGCATCCACTACGAGTGACTGGTTGGTGCTGTTTATGGCATGACGGCATCGTAGACTGATTTTTCTTCCAAAATTATCAAGGAGCCGCCGTTACCCTCAATGGCGACATTACCGTGCATTGCTCACCGATTTTTTGTTAACAAAAGTTGAAGAGGTTGACATGAATGACGTACGGTGTCAACATGATGCCACTACGTGACACACAGCCAATGTTACAATCGATCTTTTGCGCACTGTGTTCGAAGACTGCATACTCAGCCCGTAGCTTCGCAGCTACGATTTGACCCCGTTAGACCACTATCTCGGGGGCGCCGTGAAATATAAGTGTTGCGCAAATAGTTCCGAGTCCATGGAGGCCTTAAAGCACGAAATCAATGCAGTCATTCTCGAGATAGAAACCCTATTGGATGACATACTGTGAAGCAAGTCGTATACGCTGAAAAATCTGTCTTTTGTTGTTGGTTGGATGCAAATATAGCGTGTGTTTGGAGTCTGTCGCAAATATAATACACTTGTGTCCAAACACGTTGTGTTTGCTATTCAATATTACACAATGAATATGTTATAATATATGTGTTTGTGACCCAAAATTATGTCTATGTTTGTGATACAAATAGAGCTGCGTTTGTTGTACTGTTTATTTTCTCTCGAGACAAAGAGGCACAACGAGAGAGTCCACCTTGTAAGTGTGTGTCTGCATTTTTGCATTACCCTTTTAGTCAGTAATTCATAAATATTCCCGATTCTTATTTTGGCTGATTTATTGTATTTTACTCATCAATGTTTCATCGGGCAGAGGATATCAAAAGAGCTTTATAATAAACGAAGGCTCGGATGGTTAAGAATCACTGACTTCATCCGCAATTTACATGCACATTCCTTTTGTGTGTCCTTTGCTTTTTGTGTGTGTGTGTGCAACAAACTGAGAAACGATTTTGCGGAAGGAAACTGAAAAGGGCAACAACGTGAAGCCCTTTGTCTGCCCGAGCCTTTACTTAGAAAATCGGAACAGCGGTCAATTTGTGAAATAAATAGAATAAAATAAACAAGTAATTAATCCACGTTTGTCTCGCATGCACTCGATTTGTATATAAATATATTATTAATGCACCAATATATTGTTTGTGTAAATATATTGTGTGACAACCAGAAAGAGTAAAAATTCAGCTACCGAGCAAAAAAATTCAACTACTCGTTAATATAAAGCTCTCACTACGAGTTTAATAAAATTAAAATCTCGAGCGAATTTAATTTTTAAAATTTTCGTTTATTTGAACCGGTCTCGAGCGACTCAAATATAAAAAATAAAACTTCGATTCGAAGTTCAATTGTAATATTAAGTAAATAATACATGTGGTGAAAACTGCCAATAACAAAATCCGTAGTATTTGGTCTAGAAGTCGACTAATAATTGGAACACAAATTTAAATAAAGCTACTAAAGGCAGACCAACATTTGTTTTGGACAACGACTGGAGATATATTAGTTATAGTGTACGTGGTTAAAAAGGGGTACAAATGGGAAATATCTTTTGGAATGTGTAAAAATAGTGTCTGTGGGTAAAAAGGGGGATAAATTGATAAAAATGGTAAAACTTGCTATCACTGCAAAAAAATTTAGAAATGATTAGAAATTTATTAAAAATAATGTCTGTGGGTAAAAAGCTTGTCAAGCAGGGCCATGAAAGGGTACAACTTCAAAGTTCGAGGAAAATCGATTGCAATAATTTGGAATATGTTAAATATAAAGTAATGTACGTGGGCAAAAAATGGAATACCCCATGTTCCGAGCAAAGAGCGAAACAAACATAAAACTTGAAAGTGCAAAAAAATTGGCTTCATTGGGAATATGTATATCAAAGACACTGTGCAGGAAAGGACAAACTTGAAACGAGAGAAACATTAGTTTGGAATGATTGGGAATCCGTGAATAAGAGTGTTAGGGGAAAAAGGGATAGAAAGTCTAAAAATTGAAACAAGGAGAAATTTTGTTTGTAATGATTGGGAATTAATTCAAAATAGTGCGGTGTCTACAAAATGGTTGAAATTCCAAAAGAGTCAAATCAGGTATTACTTAAAAAAACAAAACAAAAAATACATGACATGATTCGGATTTGTTAAAAATTGTGTTTGTACGTAAAATGGGCAAAACATAAATAAGCGAGAACTCTTCTTCATAAAAATTATATGATTATGAAATAGGTCAAAAATGGATAAAATGTAAAAATGCGGGAAAATCGTTTGGAACGTTAAAAATAGAATATGTGTATAAAAAAAACGGTAAAAGGTCGAAAAGGCGTAGAACTTGTAAATGCGAGAAAAATCGTTTGGAAACATTGGGAAATTGAAAAAGGGCCAAAAATGGTTTCACCTGAAAAAGATAGAAATTCGGGTTGGAATAGTTTGTAACTTGTTAAAAATTTATATATGGGATAGGAGGTGCCAAAGTAAATGCTCAAAATGCGGGAAAAATAGGTCTTGGTTGTGGATGTTTCGGATCTAACACCGAGCATGTCGTTCATAATTTTGAAAGGTTTTACAAAAACACCTGTTTACTTTTAATGTCAAAGTTTTAATATGTACTTATTAGTTTTGTGTTGAACAAAATCACTTAAAACTATTTTTATCGGGTACAACCAATGAATTTTAAGTGACAGTTAATGCTTTTTATTATCTGAAATGGGTCGGCACTGAAATTTTGTGTTTGAAAAATATGTTTTGTACGAAGTAGACTGTAACATATCACACATCACACAATTTTGCATTCCCAATTTTACACACCCCCTCCCTTTTCATAAACATATACAATTTATGCCTTCTTCTTAACCTTTTTAAACGATTTTCTCGCATTATCTAGTTTTACCCTTTTCGCTCCCCATTTTACCCTTATTTAGTCACATTAAATAATTTTGCAATATTCCTAACCTATTCAAACGATTTTTCTCGAATTTTAAAGTTTTACCCTTTTCGGCCCAATTTTACCCTTTTTACCACCATTCAATATTTTTTAACATTCCTAACCTATCCAAAAGATTCTTCTCGGTTTTTTTCAGTTTTACCCATTTTGCCCCTTTTTCACCCTTCTTATACACATGCACAATTTTTGAACATTCATATCCTTTCCAAAAGATTTTTCTCGCATTTTTCTCGCAATTTTCAACGTGTAGACTTTTTGATTTATCCACATTCACAATAAGCCTAATATAGTGCAAGCCATTCGCGAGAATCAGAAAACGTCAACAAAGTCGTTGAAAATTGGATTGACAGGAATAGGTTCTGCGAAACTGCCGCAGCAGCTACATGAATGAAATCGTGTTCCATAAATAATGGAAATACTTGTGATTGCTAATAAAGCAATAATATACCAAAAGAAATTAAATTAGCGTAATTTTATTTGATTTTTAGAAAGTTACCTGCATTTTGACCGCCATGTATTCTTACTTTGAAACTCTCTTCTTCTAATGCAAACTACTGCAGTTATTTGTCATAATATTAGCTCAAAATTTGTTGCATCATTGCCATGACCGAGCAGCACGTGGTTTTTGCTGTTGTTTGGGGATTACTGCATTTTAAATAATTATTTCCTCCATTAAGATGTGGAAGAGAACTCACGTCAAACTGATTTTACTCAGGGAAATTGCCGCCTTTCTTAGGTAGGTCCTTGTTTACTAATACCTTGGTTTTTTAAAGCACAAAACCTTTTTGATTCTTGTAGTACAAAACCTTAGTCTGTAATGTAAAAACAGTTGTTTTCCACTGTCAGTTTACTAAAAAAGAATTTCATCCTATCATTATAAATTTAACGCCTGCATCACAAAGTTATATTCCTATTAATTTTACCAGTAACGCCAAATTTCTCCCACTGTTCGTGGTTACCTTCTTTTAGTATTTTGCATATCTTGGCGTAACTAATCTACATTGTTAAAAATAAAATATAAAATAAAAAAATATTATTTTTGCGAATGCGAGGTCTATTTTCGAGTAAGTACTTTGTGCACAAACAAAGATATCGGAGGTCTTTTTTTGTGTCACCGAAGTTTATGGCAAAAAATGTCATAAGTTGACACTGAAGCCAATGTAGCGGCATTTTGGGTTTCATTGTGACTTTAAAGATTTCGGCTCTATTTTTGTCTTTTTTTTTTGTTTTCAGCATAAAAGCTAAACTTTTATGTGTAAGCACAAATGCAACATAATTTAAATTGATTTATTAGCGACATTAAGATTAATGCTTTATTAAGCCTTGAATATGAGTATGAAACAATTTTTGTAGCAGAGGTTTTCGTTTAGCGCTATGACTCATCTAACATGCATGCAATATGTAAGTGAGTACAGTAAGTACAAACATGCATTAAATCGTTCATAAATTCTAATGTCAGGGGGATACCAGGAGCTGGCTAAGAACGAGATAGAAATTAGTTTAAAGCTGTAGAAAAAATTGGGTTTAAAGTTACTGCTTGCAACGATCTATTGAGGGCATGTGGTAAAAATGTCTTGATGAAGTAAGTAAGTTGCAATGCCTTCGA
Source organism: Phaonia tiefii (assembly GCA_963931995.1). NCBI lineage: Eukaryota > Metazoa > Arthropoda > Insecta > Diptera > Muscidae > Phaonia > Phaonia tiefii. Next base: position 173,579,919 of record OZ008370.1, read on the forward strand.
TGTAAATAATGGTTATTTAACAACATCTGTATTAACACAAACTGTTTATTCAAATTAATACAAAAAAAAAATGTTTTCCCTTGATAAACCATGAAGGGTCGGGGGAGAGCCGATCATAATCAGCGAGTTGTAAGTTTTCTTTTTTCACATTATACTAAATGAAAAGAGCTTTAGTAAAACCGAATGAAATAAAATCAAGGAATATATATAGGATTAAAATCACGCTGTGTTAATTTTTAAATTTAGTCATTAAAGGCTGTTTTTTTTTGCTTAGGTTCTATCGGTCCGTGGTGCAATGGTTAGTGCGTGTAAAACTTTAAGTCCCAATCAGTGAGTGAAAAATTAGAAAGCGGACAGCTCACTGGTTGTGAGTAGCTCTCCCCAATCCATTCCTGCGATGTAATGGAATCGATTTTTTTAGATAGAACCTACGATTAGGTTGGCTGTCAAACAAACTGTCATACGTAGCTCACTTTTTGCAATTTTTGATCAATATACCCTGCCAACTGTCGTGAATATATTCGAGCTTAAACTTCGCTACCAAATTATCTAAATTTATTTTAAAAATCAATCATCGATTTGGGCAACTTATAGACGACATCGTATTTTTTATGGCGCACATAATCATCCATCTGAGCAAGCCATCCGCCGAACTGTGGATAGATTTCATACCACCTACTCTATAAATAATGCGATAATACCAACACGTCGAAGGAATGTGCGTACTCAAGTGAATGTCGCCGCTGGTAACGAAAGTGTGCAAGAAGATTAAAAGTTATCGATTCGTCGACGGTCGCAGGGATTCTGGCTCTGTCCGTCCACTACATATGTGAAAAATTTTACGCAAACATCTTAGCATATACCCGTATAAAATCCAGCTGGTGCAGAAATTAAAGCCCTAAGATCATCATATGCGTCGATCTTTCGCCGATTGGCCTTTAGAGCAGTTGGAATCTGAGCCGATGAAAATTGTTATCAGCGATGAGGCTCATTTTTGCCTTAACGGGTTTGCCATTAAACAAATTTGGCGCAACTGGAGTGCGACCAATACACAACAGACCCTACAGACTCCATTGTATGCAGAAAAATGCACCGTTTGGTGCGGTCTACACGCTGGTGGCATCACGGGACCCTATTTCTTCAAAAATGAAGCCAGAGCTTACGTTATGGTCAATTCTCATCGCTACCGCACCATGAGAAATGATTTTTTGTTTGTGTATATAGATGACATTGATCCGAGCGAGATGTGGTTTCAACAGTATGGCGGGCCGAGCCCTACAGCGATCGCAATTGCAATTTCAATTTCGAAAAACTGATTACAAAAAATAATACAAAATCAACACAAAATAAAATGTTTTTGGCTTTGGTTCTTTTACCGTAAGAAGACTAATTATTATTCAGAAAATGTAGAACTATTATTCAGATTGTAAAATATTTAAATCTTATTTGAATATTTTTCTTATGAGCATAATATGATTCTAACTGAATCTGACTAGATTAGAATATGACATTTGATTGGAATTGAATTGGAGTAAATTTATTGAGTTGAATTGAACAATATTTCAATATTTCACAGCTGCATTTAAATTTGGCATTCGCGTTTAATTTTAATTTTTATTTTATTTATAAATTTTATTCATATTCACATTAAACTTATATAAATTTGAAAATCATTTCCGAATTTGAAAGACTTTTTCATGTATGAAACTCGCATGAAGTGTAAAAAACTTAATTAATATACTTATTGAAATTATTATGTTGTTTTTGAAGTTATAAAATCACTTTGAAATTAAAAAAAAAATATTTTGGATCTTGATATCGTGATACTTACTTAAAACAACTCTTAATATTGGAAAATTATAATTTTTTGTTTAAGTTTTACAATTTTTTAAGGATATTTAACACAAATTGAGTAAAATCTGGTTAATAACGGTCAAATAACGTTAATTAAAAAACCGGCACATGGGTTATTGGAAAGCAGCTCTATTGATCACCTACATGATATCGACTACGCATGTGGCATACGTGGTATGATCCAGAATCTTGATGGCGTCAAGGCCAAGTTCAAGAGCGTCTGGTAACAACCCTCTAACATCAGATATTGATGGTAGCGCCGGCCAGTAAGACCACCAAATACATGTAAGCGGTATCTAGAAATGGAATATAAACCAACTCGTCTATCGCGGAATGACATTAAATCACTTAAGTGATTTCATCTACGTTCTTCGTGGATATACTATTTAAATTTTGTATTAAAATATTTTTATATTTTGTTTAAATACATAAGAGATGTACATACTTACTTACTTACTTATCCGGTCTCGGACAACCCCGGGGGGTCAGGGACCTTACAAAACGAAGATAACATATTTCGCCAACCAGTTCGATCTTTTGCTTTATCTCTCCAGTTGGCAATACCAAGTGTACGCAGGGATTCGTCAACCTGATCCCTCCAGCGGAGTCTTGGTCTTCCTGTTTTTCGTCTTCCATCGAGTTCGGTTTCGAAAAGCCTTCGCGCTGGTTCATCTTCATCCATTCTACTGACATGGCCTCCGCTTAACTATGTCAATGTCAGGATAAAGCTCATACAGCTCATGATTCATGCGTCGCCGATACTCGCCGTTGTGCACTATAGGGCCATACATTTTTCGGAGTATTTTTCTATCGAAGACTCCTACAGATGTTTCGTCTGCTTGCGATAGGACCCAGGATTCTGCGCCACAAAGCAAGACAGGTTGAATGAGAGTCTGGTACAGCTGGACTTTTGTTACTCGAGAGAGGGCTTTATCTCTAAAGTGCTTGCTTAGCCCAAAATAACATCTATTCGCAAGCACAATTCTCCACTTGATCTCAAGGCTGACGTTGTTGTTTTTGTTCACGGCAGATCCGAGGTATATAAATTCGTCCACTACCTCGAAGTTATAACGGTTATCAACGTTCACGCTTTGGTCTAATCGCGTGGAGGCGCTGTTCGTTGAAACCATTAATTTTGTCTTGTCCTCATTCACCGTCAGACCCACTTTTGCTGACTCCTTCTCAATTCTCGAAAAAACCGCAGTAACTTCTCTAATTGTGCGCCCATATTGACTGCAGCTTTTCTCATAATGATCTCCATTAAGATGTTAAAGAGATCGCGCGATAGGGTGTCGCCTTGCCTAAGGCCTCGCTTAGTTTCGAAAGGTTCGGTAAGATCCTTACCAACTTTCACTCCGGATTTGGTGTTCGTCAAGGTCATCCTGCAAAGGCGTATGAGTTTTGCAGGAATACCAAGCTCAGACATGGCTTCATAGAGTTTCTCCCGTATCGGACTATCGAAGGCTGCTTTATAATCGATAAATAGATGATAGGTGTCGATTTGTTTTTTGTGTGTCTTCTCCGGGATTTGGCGTAGCGTGAAAATCTGGTCAGTTGTCGATTTTCCAGGCCTAAAGCCACACTGGTTGGCTTTAGTCTTTCGCATATTATACTTGATAGAACCTTATATGCTATGGATAAAAGGCTTATTCCACGGTAGTTGGCACAAATACTCGGGTCACCTTTTTTAAATATGGGACATAGTACACAGAGACTCCAATCGCCAGGCATTCATTCATCTAACCAAATTTTGCTAATGAGCTGATGCATGCACCTTATCAGCTCATCGATTTCCGTCCTTGTCTTTACAGAAGGGGGCTCTGAACCATGTCCATTAGTTCCGTTTAAAACAGAGATGTACATAAATAATATATATTAAACTTTAAAACCAAAGCCGTGTGATACTTTGTTAAATAATTAAAATAATATTTTCGATAGAAATAAGATATATTTTGTGCATTATTGCTGGCAGAAAAAGACCTTTTCGAAGGACAGATTTCGTATTGGTGCATGTTGAAACGTCAACCAAGATAGAAATGATACAAACATATAAAACATTTTCACAATTTGTACAAATACAATACCTTTTTAATTTACTGCAAGTTTACCCATCGCAAATTAGAATATTAAAACTTTAATGATTTTAATTCAATTGTATGTTGACTAATTTTTAGCGGAAATCATAATTTTTATCGTCCAGATAAAATATTGCAAAATAACAAAATACGAAACTATAATCAAATAATTAAAAAAATAGCCTAAAGCAAAACTTCGCTGTCATAAAATCTACAACATGATAGTTGGAAACATAAAAAACAAACAATTGTTAAATATATTTTGTTTTCCACCCGAAAACGCGTTCGTGGTTGCAAATAGCAGAAAAGTTGTTGCAGGTAGGAATAGACAATCGATGTATGTCATCGCTGGCCCTGCAAACTGCTAATAAATTGGATATCCGTGCGGAAAAATATCGAGATATGGCACACAAACCAAACGTATGTATCAGAAAACAATGGAAAAATAAGAAAACAATTTCCGACCCAACCGCCTAGTAAGAATGGACTTTTTAATTTTAAAATAAAAACATGTATTTTTTTAGATGGTTGTAATTTTTTTATTGGATCGTAAAGAAGACGTGTTCCGTTTAAGTATGGACTCAAATAGCCTTGAAATGGCCCCCACGACTCTGATGACAGGCCATTAATCTTTTAATGAAATTGATTATCTCTTTTTCACAGAGATGTGGCTGTATCTCACCGATGATGCGTTCGATATTGTATTCGAGCTCAGGAATTGTTTCTGGTTTATTCGGATATTCCCGAGATTTCACAAAACCCAAATGAAAGAAATTGCACGGCGTTAAATCGCATGATCTTGGTGGGCAGTTGACATCAGAATTTCATGAGATAATTTGTACTGGAAATCGTTGCTGCAATAAATTCATTGTTTCATGCGCAATGTGACAGGTGGCACAGTCTTGCTGAAACCACATCTCGTCCAGATCCATGCAGTCCAGTTGAGGCCACAAGACCAGCCTTATCATGTTCTTGTAACGAATGGCGTTCATAGTCACTGCATTTTGGGTCTAATCTACACAAAAGTAAGGCACAATCACGCCGCCTTACCAAAATCCGACGCATTTTTTTCTCATGGATTGCATGAAAATTTTCTGAGCCCCAAATTCGACAATTTTGTGTATTTACGAAGCCATTCAGATGGAAATGCGCTTCATGGAAACGCGCTTTTTGTTCAAAATTGAGAGTTTCCACTCTCACAAAACAAAAAATGGCACTAAATTTAAAAAGTGCAATCTTACTGATACACGGTTTATAATTTCACCTCATGTTCCCTTTAACCCTAAGCAAGAAAGATGGAACAGCCTTCGGAATGCATGATATTCCTAACAGAAGCCCTTGGTTGCAGTAATAATACAAAAAAGCATCTTGCGAGCAAAAGCCAGGTTGTTTTGACTCACACAGCAAATTGTCTCAAAAAAGGTTGTAACAATCATAAGTTCACCTGTTCCCACCGAATTGCGATTACCATAGAACGAAACCGATTTAAGCATCAATTCGGTAGCAACCACAGAATTTGTGTTTGGGTCGCTGAAAAATCCTTACATTTACACCAAATATCTAAATCATATCTTTATCATGTCCATTTAAAAATCTATTACTAGAATAATTATTTTACCAAAAATATATTACTTTGGAAGAAAAAGGTACAAATATGTTTTTGTTGATGCACCAGATGCCTCCTTTACGGGGGGGAAATTGGGGTTCATTTAAATGACCATTGTTTGACTTATCGAACATCCGATATCGGTAAAACTATACGAGATAAAGAAATTACTATAGAAATTACTAATTACAATAGAAAAGTAATTTTCAATAAAAATTCTGAACTTTCTGCATCGCGGCTCAAATGGGTTAAAATCACTTACGTTCCACATTTCGATTCGAAACGGATGCCAGCACTCAGACCCAACTTTGTGTTTATAATGGAACGTATGTACAATTATTGTAGAGGACGGTCCCAAAACTAGCCAACCACACAAAGACACAAAATAGTTGGGAAACATTTTCTTTATTTTTCAACATAATCTCCTTTTAGCTCGATACACTTTTTCCAGCGATATTCAATAGTTTCGATTCCCTGTTTATAGTAAGAACTGTTAAATTACTTAAAAGAGCCATCAACCGCAGATTCTCTTCTTATTTCCTCTTCATTATTGGCAAATCTTTGACCACCGAGCCATTTTTTCAAGTTTGGAAATATAAAATAGTCCGAGGAAGCAATTCGAACTTTAATTCATTAATTTTGGCCATCGAAATAGTGGATGTGTGAACTGGATCATTTTCTTGATGAAACAACACTTTCTTTTTCGCCAAATGCGACCTTTGTTCCACAATTTCATCACTTAAACGCCGTTCTTTTCCTTTCTGAAGATATTCAGTAAAAATGGGCATCCCACAAAAAAGACGCCCTGACCTTGCCCGCAGATGGAACCGTCTTCGCCTTCTTTGGACACTATTCTCCCATTCCAGGACACTGCTTTGGCTGTCCCTTTGTATCAGGTGTGATGTAGCGGACCCACGTCTCATCCATGGTTATCAATCGTCCCAAAAATTAGGCTTTAGTCCGGTGAAACATCGGCAAACTCTCTACTGAAACATTTTCGCGTCGCTGTTTTTCGTCTATTGAAATCTATTCCATCTTGCGCTGATCTTTCTTATCTTCAAATCTTCGGTCAATATACGATGCATAACACCTTTTGAAATGCCTATCATTTCAGCTAGCTTACGCACCTTCAGACGACGATCATCCAATATCATTTTGTGGATTCTCTTAAACGTATCTGCAGTGGACACCTCAACTGGTGGACCTCTGCGGTGTTCGTCCTGGCAGCTCGTACCTAATGTTTCTACCTAATATTTTCCAGTGTTCAACGACGGAGCAAACTCCCCCAGAGTTGAACCTAGCTCGGCTTTAATATTGCTTGGACTGAGACCTTTCAAATGGAAATATTGAATTACATTACGGTGACCAATTTTTTCCATATTTACAAACTCAAAGAGATCGTTTACTTTTAATGGTTCAAATAAAAATGCTGAACAACGTGGCGCTTTGAAACTTAAAACATATATTTTATAAGGTTGCCACTTTTCACCAATATATTTTTTGTTAACTACTGGCACCATCTATACGTCAAGTCAGCTAGTTTGTGGATTTTGCGTTAAAACGTCTTATTTTGCAGATAATGCCCATATAAATCAATGTGCAGTACAAGCATATGTCATCAGTTCTGAAGATATTCACGGTCTGTCGTTTGAGATGTGTTGATAAACACCCCAAGGTTGACGTAGTATACCATCATCCTTATATAGAGCGGTTGAATTGGACAGTGATCAACGACCAAGCGTTTAGAATTTAATTTGTTTCCCTAACTATCGTCCCATATAAAGTGCATTGCTTACAAGCATTCAAAATTCGCACTAAAGGCGTTTTCAATGGCAACCTTTAATGCGGTTGCGCCTTCTTCTAATACGGTTGTGACAACATCTAATCCCAGTTATTATTCGGTGGTTATGATCTAGAATCTCACTCATATTTTCACACGAAGGCTTAGTATTATATTGAAAATTGAGCATGCCAATTCCCAGGATAGTAACACGAAATCTATATATCTAAAACACAAAAATGGAACCAATGTGCCCAAACCGGTTTCATTAGAAAGGCAATAATGGGGAGATTACCAAAAGATTGCATTAGATACATTCGGGCTAGTGAATTTTTGACTTTTTCCGTACAAAAATGTTCAGGAATTTTGAAATTTTAAACTTTTAATTTTCAAAAACCAAAAATTAAAAATAAATTAACATATATGTAAATAGCACTTGCGTTACATATGCCAATAAGAGCAAAAACTACTTGGGCGGATGGGCGTGTCAAATGAGCTGTACTGACGAATGATTTGAAGCCGGAAGAATGATTCAAAGCCGGATTTCATGTCTTCGGTTTTGTGGGCGGAGAAGAGCGGCAAATTAGTTTTTATGTGCTAGAAGGCTGAAATTTTGCACATGTATACTACTGACGACGGGGAAGATCAATTTGAAGCTGGATATTAGATTTTCGGTTGTATGCGGTTAAGCGCGTTTGTTTACATCGCATGAAGGAATTAGGGAGAGCTTCTCACAATCAGTGAGCTGTGCAATTTTTACAATTTTACACCGGTTCTGAACGGTAATTTGAGAAGCTTTTTCATGGCTAAGTAGACGATAGTGTCGCTATCACTAAGCGAGGTGGCCGTCGTCGAAGGAAATGTTAGGTGGTCAGAGCAAGGATCGAACCTACATTCTCATCCACAAGAGCCGCGCACACTGGCCCTTGCACCACCGATGGCCACAATAGATATTGAATGCTAAAAATTGGTACATACGGGTACATTAATTTGAAGCCGGATTTTCCATGTTTGGGTGTAGGCGGAGAAGCGTGGCAAAAGTGATTTAAAAAAAAAGCAGTCTGAAATTTATGGTTGAAACGCGTATAGGTTGGAGCACCTTATAGGTTGGGGGTCTGTAATGTTTGTCGAATATTAGCCCCTATATCAGATAACTTTCAATGTTAATTTGGGAAGTTCAGCTGCCATGTTTGGAGATATAAAGACTAATGGGCGGAGGATGTATTACGCCTCTCACGAAAATAAGAATTATCATCAAAAAACGTTCAAAATTTCACGACGTGTGTTACAGATTAAGTAATTGCCTGCATTCGGAGTTGCAGCCGTCAAAATTTGAACAACATCAACTCCAAGTTTAACGTTTCCATTAGTGTATTCACAAAACCGGGTTTTCAAAAATTTCTCTTTCTTCGTATATTCCGATTTTAGCGAAACCGGGTTTCGGTTAAACCCAGGTGTACAAACTGGTTAATAACCGGTTTCAGTTTTTATGACAAAATAGTAAACTATGTATTTTGTAAACATCGTTTATTTTTAATTCAGTCTTTTTGAATTTTGAAATCGACTACCGAGCAGATAGCCATGAAATAGCTTGACAAAATACCGCTCGGAACCGGTCTAAATATGCAGGTCCCAATCGGAGTGTGGAAGCCTATGCTTTCATGGTATGTTATAGAAAACTAAAGTGTGGATCATGTATAATTTGGAATTTAATTTCGCTTTAACAAAATCGACAGTATCTCAATCAACCAACACAATTTTTCAGTACATTGTCCATTGTTTGGGCCTCTGTTGCGTGTTTTAAGTGTTCAGTGAACTCGTGATTGTGTAAGTAACACTTATATTTCACGGCGCTGCAGAGACAGTAGTCCGACAGGTTCAAACCGCAGCTGCCAGGCGGCCAATTGACTTGCGAGTTTTGGCTGATTATGCTGTTTTCGAACACGATGCACAAAAGATCGATTGTAGCATTTGCTGACATCCTTCGCCCATGTCATCCTCTTCGACTTTTTGGAACAATTGCTTGCTCATCTTCGAAGAAAAATGGACATATGATGCCGCCATGCCAAAAACCGCACCAAACAGTCACTGGTTGTCGATGCCTTTCCCTCGACGACATGTGCATCAACTGTGACAATTTTGTTTGTTAACGTAGCCCCGAGGTGAAAATGAGCTTCATCGGAAAAGATTATTTTGCGAAAAAAAAAGTGAAAACGAATCGGTCTTTATGCAAAATTCTACACCGTGTTACATAAAACTAGTTTACCTTAGGGCTAAATCGATTTATCGTGGGGTCTTGGTTGCCCATGCGAACACTGTTACGCTGATGGCGGTCATATCTCCTAATAAAGACGATGTATTGTCAAATTCTTGGTATCGTTAAAAATATTCCAACTCACATCTAAGTTACATATACTAGCAAATAGACAACGGAACTGCTAGACATTTACAATAATAAAAATATAAATCAAACTTCAAAGTATTTTATTTTCAATTCGAAAATATAGACAGATTATTTGGAAAAGTGAATTCGTTATATGAGTGAAAGGCAAAATGTTTTTAAATTTGGGGTTGAATGTTTTTTTTTTTAATGCCATCGATGTTGTTTTGTCGACGCATTGTGTGATTTTTATAAATGCTAAATCTGTTCTGTGATTTTTATACATGCCAAATCTGTTAACGTAAATAACTTTATTCAAGACATGCGAAAATGTAGCATTTTCTTTATTTTGATTTTAAAAATATTCGAGAAATTATCCTTTAGCGCTGACTTTTAAAGCGTGGTTAAGAATCGTAGTTCTTGCCAAGGTCTTTCGCCACATACCCAAATCTTTGGCCCATCTAAAGTAACTACTGACACTGACAATATGTGGAGAAAATTTCCCTTTTTCATATAAAGTGTAAAGTGCGCTTAAAATATTACATGTTTTAAAAATGTTGGTCGAACTCCTTTGGCCTTATGTCGCATGTAGACCGCAGTTTATCGCAGCCTGGTTAGTGATAAACTTGTGCTACAATCTTTGCTATTTACGCCACCCGATTTGAAATTAAAATGACATTCCAGGTGACAACTTTATTCTTAGACCAATTTAGAACAAATCTGTGCCGAGACCAAATTATCGAAGACGGCGGCACAACAGAAACCATAAAGCGCAGAGTTTTGGTTTTTCTAGTTTTTTTTTAAAATTTGGGATGTTTCTCAAATAACTGAACCATGAAAATTGGATCCGTCGGTCAAATCGGGTCAGTTGGTCAAATCGGCTCGCATTTTAAACCGATGAATGCCAATTGTACTGGCGGCGTCGTGAGCTTCAAAAAATAGATGGTGGCGGCGACGCGTTGAAAAAATTGCAATCTGCTTCCGTCTGTTAAACAGTTTACTTTTATATCCTCACCCATAAGATGGGGGTATATATCATTCAATGCGGAAAAAATATAACGGAAAGAAAGAACCATTTTAGGCCTTTAGTACCATATCTTTGGACGAAATTCGCTTTACGACCTTTTAAGACGATGGATCCATGTATGCCTGTCTGTCTGTCTGGCTGGCACCGTAAAACTTTACAGATCACAATGCAATTTTTTTCAGTGACTATTATTTGTAGAAAGTTAGTTTGGAATTGAAAATGGGCGTTTTGACCACGCCCCTTCTGATACCTCCCATACAAATCGACTCATTTCAGACAAAATTATATTTCTTTCAAACGTTTCTTCTGGTAGATTTGATTAGCATCATCTCATACATTGGTTAATAAGCTGTAAATGTCTACTCAACTGGAGGAAATGGGTGAGATTGTCACGCCCATTGTGTTACCTCCCATACAAAATTGGGTGTTTATCCGGATTGTCAATCCGATAAATACCGTGAACCACTTCAGACCTTAATGAAATTAGGTATAAGGCTTCACGTTATCAAACGCCAACCACCGATTACAGCAAGAGTGATTTTGCCACGCCCATTTTAATACCTCCCATACAAAAGTTGTTTGGCCGCCTGGTTGTTCGGTACGAATAGCCCCGCAAAACCGAACCAATCTTTATGAAATGTTGTACTCGTGCGGTTTTGCCGCACCCATTCTGGTATCTCCCATACAACATTTTAGCAGATAACCGGTTGATCGACACGACAACTGTCGTAAACTACAACCGCTCTTAATAAAATACGGTACTAGGCAATATTTTGCGAAAAGCTACTGTGTAACACTAGGTCACAAATAACAAAATTTTCTCTGTGATTTGTTTCTAGCATACTTTTTCTCATTGATTTTGACCTACTAAACACGAAAATGAGTTTTAAAAATTTTTCTGTTGATTGGTTTTCGAGATACAAATTTTTGAACTTTTTTTTTAAATTTTTGGAGGTACACTTACAATTTTGAGCATATCTTTCGTCTTCTTTGACGTATTTGATCCTACTACTACTCAAATTAAAGCAAATTGAGCCGTCTACAACTCATTCTCAGAAAATTTTCAAATCGGGTGAGTAGTTTTGATGTTGGCGGCTTAAAAAGGTTAAAAAACTGCGTTTTTTTAGTAAAAATGTGGCAGAAAAATTCATATAAAATATAAAACGCGATGCTAACAGCGATTTTGGTTTTTTTGCGTATAGCTGGCATTTTTCCAAAGAAAATAAGCACTTACTTAACAAAATCTGATAACAAATGGCGGACTTATAATTTTTTTGGTAAAACACCGAAATTCCGCTATTTCACGATATTTTGATTTTCATTATTTGCACAGCTTACCTACCCAACGCAAACGAATAAATACATTTGAACTTAATTTAAAATAAACAAATTAGTCTTAGTATATTATTTTTTAATTTATTTAGAGCACTACATACTCAATGTATGGCACAATTAGAAATGGATGTGCCAGGTTAGCTAAACTACTCACCCGATTTGAAAATTTTCTGAGAATGAGTTGTAGACGGCTCAATTTGCTTTAATTTGAGTAGTAGTAGGATCAAATACGTCAAAGAAGACGAAAGATATGCTCAAAATTGTAAGTGTACCTCCAAAAATTTAAAAAAAAGTTCAAAAATTTGTATCTCGAAAACCAATCAACAGAAAAATTTTTAAAACTCATTTTCGTGTTTAGTAGGTCAAAATCAATGAGAAAAAGTATGCTAGAAACAAATCACAAAACGACTGTTGGCTAGTGTAATTAATAACTGACTACTGTGCCACGCCCAGTTTCGTACTTCCCATACAAAAGTTGGGCGTATGTCTGGTTTGCCGACTCGATATCTCCAATAAATCAGAACCGATCTTAATAAAATATGGTTCTGATGAAAATTTTGGCAACAATTTGCCATACCCATTTTTGTACCTCCCATATAAATATTGGGATGGCAGTTGGTTGGTAGTCAAAAAAAATCCCCAAAACTGTTTCGGATCCTAACTAATTTGGGCATTAAACGATATTTAGCTCAATTTCAATCTGCTACTGAATATGGTCACTTTTGAATATATTTATTTTTTAACAGAACTCCTACGCATTGGATGACTTAGTGTGAGCGTATGATTAGGTCGGTTCACCCGACTTAAATTTATGCACTAGGGTCCAATCACGCCGCCTGCCCAAAATCCGCCTCAGACAGTTGCTCGTTGTGGGTGCATTTGTTTCTTATGGTTTTCATGAGGATTGTCTGATCCCCAAATTTGATAATTTCGTGTATTCACGAAGCCATTCAGAAGGAAATTCGCCTATCCCGGAGGAGATGACTTTCTTTGAAAAATTTACATTGACTTCGCTTTTCTCCATTACCCATTGACCGAATTCCAGCCGCACTTTCCAAGGTCTGCTGGTTTGAATTTGGTACGCTTGAAGCCTTTTATGAAAATTCCCTGCGAGGTGATTCGGGAAATTTGAAGATGTTGATAACGATGCCGAATTGTTGTTTTCGAGTTTTCGGCGACACTCTCGTTTACGACTGCAATGTTTTAAAGAGACCGACCAGTACGTTGGAGAACATAAGGAGTACATAACCGATCCTATTTCTTTAAATATTTGGAACACTCTTCGAATGGTTGACACATCTGAAATCTTTCTCGACTGAAAATTCTTTGAAGTTTGCGAAGTTGTCTCAGCATAACTTTCCAATTTTTTGTAAGAAGTTTTCACAATTACAACGCGTTGTTCCTTCGTAAAGCGCTCCATTTTTAATACTTGCACAAAATAAAAATTACACTAGATTTAGAAAGTACAATCTTACTGATACACATTTTATTACTTAATTTCCTATCCTAATATATTTCGATATAGAAAACTACCGGCAACGAAGTGTCGAGCCACCAAGGTCATTCGATTTAACGCCGTGCGATTTCTTTCTTTGGGGTTTTGTGAAATCTCGGGTTTATGCGCAGAAAACAGAAACTATTCCTGAGCTAACATTCGTGATCCAAAGCGTCATCGGTGGGATACATCCACATCTCTCTGAAATCATCATTGAAAATTTCATGAAAAAAGTAATCCCTCTGTCATCAGAGCCGTGGGGGCCATTCGACGGATATTTTATTCCATAGTTAATCGGAGCGTGTCTTCTTTACAATCCGATAAAAAAAAAGTCACAACTGTCTCAAAAATACACAGTAGTTAGTCGATATGAACATCTCATCAAACTTTTCAATTCAATGATGTCAACGGGATTACTGACCGAATATCATATTATAGCAATGTTGGTTTGACTCTTTTTTGTGTGAAATGTTTCCCTTGGGGCTACTAGCAGATATTCAATGATTAATCAATTCATACTACAAAAAATATTTAATTTAACTGTTGCAGTTTTTGTTTTGCTTTCATATCGTTCACAATGTGGATCATTGCAAGCACATAAACTCAATGAAACCTATCAACATGTATTCAACACTAATGCTCATTTCTTAAGTCTTTCGTTAAATTATTAACTCCCCCGGCGATCATCATTGCAAACATTTCATCAGATACACGTATGCAATCAACAATTTGGAGATTATAGACAAACTCAAAATAATTTTCTTAATTTCAACAACAAATCACACCATATTTAGTTAATTGCATTTGAAAGTTTACCTTCGGTTCATAAAATAGCAACAAAATAAGTGATGTTGTAGATTTTGTTCGACTCTTGATTCTCTATTCTCGATTGTGTGTAACGAGCAATTGCACTTTACATGAACATCATTTGTGAAATCATAAAGCAGAACATGTCAAAAAAAAAACAAAACAAAACTTCGTGCGACTCTGACTTTAATCCAATAAAACTAAGGTACATGTAATGTTGTTATTGTTGTCGTTGACATTAGGAACATAGAAACACACACGTTTTTCTACATGACAGTAGTGTCAGATTGGTGGTGGTGGTGGCGTTGTATTTTCTTATGTTCCAAGGAGCAAAATGTTGAAAGTTATGTAGCCGCTTTAACATTGAAATAGCAACATGGATCCGTAAATTGTCTCGTAAACATGGACGTGTAAACGTGTCTGTCGATTGTTTCAAATCATCTAATGTCAGTTAATGTGCCAGTATTGCCAGCAGGCAATGGATATACAAATGTTCTAGGCATATTACATGAGTGTCTTTACATAGCTAATGAAACTATTTGAAATTGAACACTACATTATTGAACATTTGACAGTCCTTATCAGTGTGGGGCGTCCCAAGCATGCGCCCGTTTAAGATTGTTTTCAAAAGTGTGGGGCATCTAATATTTACCTGTAATTCGCACATTTTGAACCTAGCAAATGGTCAGCATTGGCCTATTTCTTATAGACAACGCTCTGGTAACTCAAGTGTATAATTTTCCTACAACAAAAATGCATCATATTGGCAGTGCATTGTACTTAGGTATCGTTCAAGTTTAAACTAATTTGACAGAGTAATAAAAGTGATTTATTTTTGAACGTATTCACTGAAATACTCGTACCTATAATTTGGTGATTAGGTGATTTATCTTGCAAATAATATTTATTGTCTTGAAGACGGATAAAATCAATAAAAATATATGGATTGCATTTATAAACATTTCAAGCTTGTTTAAAACATATATGCATGTATTTACTGTGTAACCGTAGGTGATGCAATGGTAGTGTGCGCGACTCTTGTACATGATAACGTGGGTTCGATCTCGCCTCTGACCACCGCGCATTTCTTGCCTCGTTCAATGACGCCAACTCTGTCGAATAACTAGCTTTAAAAAGTCCATCAAAAAGCCATACCTAATCTGTGTAAATCTGTTGGTCCCAATCAGCAAGCGGAGCATTAGGAATGGCACAGCTCACTGACATCGAGAAGAGCTCTATCCACCAGAGATTCAATACGGCCGAACACAAGCCGGCGGCCTAAGGCAGACGGGTGCTTTTCTATGCCCATAGCCACTGCCATTTCCTTCGGTTTACATCGACTTGAAACACAAGCCTGCCAAACGTCAAAGCCGCCGACAAATTGTTCTGCGTTTGCAGAAAATTTAAATTGCCTAAAATTGCAGATGAAATTTCAAACATAAAAATGCCTGAGGTAATTGTTCATATTGTTGTTGCCTGAGCATACAATAGCATACAATATTTTTAGACAATTTTATGTCGATTATTTTTCTGTGTTGGCTCCATTTTATAGAAGGTCAAACTACTAAAACATTTTGGTACCTACATTTTGGTACCCGCCATACAAAATTTGTGGGGCCGGCTGGTTGTTCGAACAATCGTAACAATCAACCAACGCTTATGAAATTTGGTATTAGACAATATTTAGTCAAATGCAACTCTGCTGTGAAAAATAGGTGATTTTGCTACTCCAAATCTGGTACCACCGATACAACAAATGGGCGGAAGTCCTATTGATGAATGCGATATCTGCCATAAACCACAGCCGATATTAACAAAATTTTGCGTCTGGACAATATTTTATCAAAATCTCTCTTGTCGCCAAAAATGGACAGCTTTGCCACTCCCATTTTTTACCTCCCATACAAAAGTTGGGCGGCAGTCCAGTTGTTTGACAATATCTCCCGTAAATCACAATCGACCTTAATGAAATTTGCTACTGGGCAATGTTTTGTCAACAACTACTTTTGTCAACAGCTAAGGGTCAACTTAGGCACACCCAGTTGTGTACCTCACATAAAAAAATTGGCGACTGTCCAGTTGGTTAATGCGAGGTCCGAAATTACGGATTAGAAATGATTTTTTTTGGTAACGTCAATCTGCTACGGAATATGAGCGAATTCACTACGGTCATTCAGTAAAGTGAAGTTGGGTCTACTGCACAAGTTAAAATCCATTTTTAATGAAATATGGACCGTATGGATGACTTAGGGCGAGGATGTGTTTAAGTCGGTTCACCCGACTAAAGTTTCTGTACTCGTTCCATATTTGGTTCATATTTGCGACCTGTAAAGTTACAGATACCGAATTACAGATACCGAATCAGATAGTTTTAGTATATATCGGTTTAAGTTTTAATAGGACTTAATATTTATTTTGGCAGCGAGTAAAGTTTTGCATAACCTTAAATATAAACAGCCGCTTACTTTGATTGAGCCAAATTTATACACAAATGTTAAATGCTGAATAATTTCGAGTTCATAATAATGTATAAAATGTATTTTATACATGTCAACAAAAATACGTTTAGATCTCGTTTGGCTCAAAAATATCACTTATGCCCCAAAAATATTTCGTTTGCTACTGAATCTCATCGTTATCTGAAAAAGTTGATCTTTTCCTGCACAAAAAAAAAACATTTTTGACCAAAAGTCGTTTCCTTTCGTGTAGACGAACCATCACTTACATTTATAAATAAACTATAATTTCGAAAGTATCATAATTTTCCTCTAAGTTAAATAACTAAACCGGTTTATTTAGTTAATGTATGAGAAATTCATACTACAAGCTTAGAAGGTCAGGTACAATTTCCTAATTGAAAAATGGTTGGTTTTTGTTGGAAATAATAGACAATTCAGTTCAACATACACTCACTGGCATGAGTAGTTTCGAACTCCGTGACAAGTTCATCATCAGATGCCTAACTACTGTGCCTGAATCGATATCATCGGTTGATCATCAATCGTACATATACAAACTCAATTCCGCAATTTAAAAAATAAATGGTTTCCCATTACATCCCACGAGGGGATTAGGGAGAACTTCTCACAACCAGTGAGCTGTGCGCGTTCTAGTTTTACACTCACTGATTGGGACCTACAGTTTTACACCGGTTCCGAACTGTATGGTGAGAAGCTTTTTCATGGCTAAATACTCGATAGTGTCGCCGTCACTAAGCGAGGTGACCGCCGTCGTCGAAAGATACTTAAGGTGGTCAGAGTAGGGATCGAACCCACGTCCTCATGCACAAGAGCCGCGCACACTACCATTGCACCACCGACGTCAATTCACATGTAGCAATTAGTATCGGTCGAAGATCCCTCAGTATCACGCACTGAAATTCTAATACAACAACAAACAGCTTTTTCCACGATGTTCTTCTTTTCCTCTTGCGTTCTGTCTATTATAACCGAAAAATTGTATACACATGCGTATACAGTCGAAATTCATCACTTTTATGAAATAATTTTCTCATACGCTGCATGTTAAGTTGATTACTTCTTCTTCCAGTAAAAAAAACAACCCTTTACCAATTTTCGTACTTAACAAACTTTGCGATGGCACAGAATATAGACTCGCGGACGTGCTGTGATCGATTGCTTGATTCTTGTATTCAAGTACATTTCAGGGCAAGCGAAAGTACTAACGGGTCCGCCAAATAACTTTTTTTTTTGAAAATGCTATAAAAAAAAACTACTGAATATTTTCTCAAATTTCTTTTTTTATTTGAAAGTACAATCCTTCCGGTTAATAATGGAAAATAATTCCATTCAAATGGCTGCCTCGGCTGGCCATGCAGTACCCTACACGATCGGTCCAATTTTTAAGCATATTATCGATTGGGTGCAGCTGTATTTCACCAATGCCTTCACGAATATTGTCCTTTAAAGCTTTACGCACACTTTATGTCACAGCAGCAATATTCTCGGGTGTACGCACTATTTTTGGCTTTTCACGCTTTGGTTTATCGATGAGGATGCCAGTTACTTTCACTTTTTTCACAAGATAATGAACATACGGAGCTGACGGTGCTTCTCTTCTTCCAAAATCCGTACGCAATTGTCGCACACATTGTGCAACATTGCCATGATTTTCAAAGTAATGTCGCAATATTTCCCAGCATTGTTCAAGCGTATACACAACCATATTCGTTCAGCGGAAGGATAAAACTAATTATCTGTCAAATCAGATATGAGCTAAGTGTTACCATTCACGAAATAAGCACTAGTTGAAAAAAAAAATGTTAGATGGCGGACCCTTTATAATAAATGTGTGTATGAAATTGCACAAGTTAAGTCCTTGTGGAATGATTTGTTTGGTTCAACATATACTAGCTTGCTGCAATTTGGTTCGGGCGTAACGGAATTATCCGTTGCGTGTAACATACTAAATATAAACTCAACTAAATCTTATAAGCAAATGAATTTTTGCAAAAGACTACCGGAAATCTCTGTAGAATAATGGCAAATTATTAAACAAGTTTATAACATTAGTATTTGTCACAACGCCACAATTTTAGAAAGGTATTTCCTGTTCTGCCTTAATATCCTCTGGCTACTTTAATTATTTCTAAGTTGTTAACAATTCGTAAAAAGTTGTCATAGGTTTGTTAAAGGTTTAAGAAGGAAAAGCCCAAAAATTGTATTCATAATCGAAAAATTCCTCTGTTAAGAGTTCTCTAACGTCGCCATTTTTGTTGAACGTTTCACCCTTCTTTAAGACCATTTTATCCGCATTAATACACAAATGAAACAATTTTTTTTACATTTCACGCGTGCAGTACTTAAATATTTATGCGATATAAACACGTGGAATTATTCTGTGTATATTTGCAGCGTTTATAGTGTCACATTATCCTGCTAAGCAACCAAATAGTTTCGTTCAAATTTTTATCATTTTTAACCAAAATGAACTTATGTTTACATAGTGATGTATATAAAATCAAAACATTGAAACTATAACCTATTATCCGGTTTTATATTCGACTACCCAAAACTGAAATCCAATTCAATATGATTTTTTGACACTTCTTCCAAATTTATGAATATAGCAAATATTAATTGATCTTTTTATTAAATAGTTCTTTCCATTAATGTTTAAAATTTTGCAAAAATGGATTGACGCATTTAAATAATAAAAAAATTAATTCGGTCTATCGGTTATTGTTCATCTCGTTTTTACATCACAAGCACTGTGAAAATACATAAAACAGGGTTGTCAGTCAATTATCTGTTCCGTAGTTAAAATACTCATTATGTATACGGTTCTAATAAAACCTTCGTCAAATTTTAAAGCTTTCAATAACTGATGACTGTTTTAGAGGTAATTTAATGATTTTTTATGAATAAGGCCGTAAGCATACAAAATAATCTGTCATAAACAATTCAGCACTTGTTGTTATGATGAAGTTTCTTGCCGTAGTACATTTTTCGTAAGGATCTCTGTCAACGTTTAATTTGTCTATTCGTCGTATATCTAATGCACATGTATTCTTTAGTTTAGGATGACATAAAGCCATACGCACTCAGATGATATTTTTACGAAACCATTCATATATGATATTTATATACATTTTAAAGTTGACACAATGACAACAAATTTGATTTTTTTTTTGTCGTTTCAGAAGTTGTAAATTGGATGAAAATGGGGAACTCGAGTGTGTAAGTTAATGTTTTACCTTAAGTCTATACCAATAGATGAGCATTTTCAAATTTATGTTCTTCATAGAGCACACCTTAGGGAATCCAATCGAGTTCTTTGAGTTCGTTTAAGACTTTTGAAAATTAACTTTCTAATCAGTTTCATGATGCATAGTGAAGCGCAGACTAACTAATGAAAAATATACATAATAGGGTATATTTGACGATTAAAATTCAATTAAGGTGCATGCAAAATACAAAAAACAATCGGAACTATAATTTTTATTTAGAAGTCCACTTTTAGTAGGGACCCAACTGGGACAGGCCACGAGAACTGCGACATAGTGGGTCAGGGATTTTGACCTATCGTCCATATATCGAAGGTTATGTCAATATTAGAGTGTCCAAAAACGGAATTTTTAAGAAACCCGTTTCGGTTTGTTCGAAAAACCAATTTTTAAAGAAAACGATTTTCGGTTTGTTCGAAAAATCAAATTTTCAAATTTTCGGTTTTCAATTTTGCCAAAATTTGGTTTTTTCGATTTCTTTTGTAATTTAATAATTGTAATTTAATATAACACATGTAGCACTTACAATACATTTGTTTAGCGATCGTTTCACACACTTATTCGTATTTAACACTAAAAATATTACAATTCTTAAAAAATTCGACAATTACGTTTTAATTTTAAATAAAATATTAATATTTTATTGCAATTTGGAAGTGCCTTTAATATAAAATGTAACTTCAAACTGATTTGAATTCGAAAAAAAAAATATAAAGAGATTTCCATGTACGAATATCTTATTAAGTTTGAAACACTTATAAATAAAATAAAATATTATTTTTGAAATATGGAAAAAACTTTAAAAAATTTAATTATTTCCTAATTAATTTTTAATTAATTCATAAAGTCATTTTGAAATTTGTATAATACAATTTTTGGAAATATCGTATAGAATTTATTGAAATTAAATCATATTTGAAAATATAAATCTTGTTTCTTAATTCCAAAATTTCAATAAAATTCGAAAAACATATCATATATTACATTAAGACATTGAGAAAAACCCGGTTAAAAGAAATCAAATAACCGGTTTCCTGTTTGTTCGAAAATTATGTTTTTTAAAAAACGGTTTCGGTTTTGAACACTCTAGTCAATGTATAAAACTGGACAAAAAATAAAAGTAAAATTCCTGAAGTTGTTGCAATTTCAAAATTGAAAATTCCAGAAATTTTGTATTTTTCTGAAATATTCCAAATTTGACTTGAGATGTTTAATTTTTTTTTTTAGTTTCTTTAAAGTAAAAATCAAAAAATGGCCTACACTGAAAAAATTTTCGGAAATGTAGTTTAAACAAAACAATCGCATTTCAAATAAAGAGCCGAAGCAAGAAAATTACATGAGGTTTCAGAGGACATCCGGTTGGAACGAAGTTCCTTTCGCTATATAGTATGTTGTAGTTAGTTCCAACACGCCTAAGGCGCCTGTTGAAAAATACTGTAATTTAAATGGATCTTTAAGAAAAGATACATTTTGTAAAATGATAAATTTTTTTTTAAGAAATTTTTTATTTATTGAATGTATTTAAAAAAAAATTATATTGTAAGGCCCCGTTTGTAAGAATATGTATTATATTTTTCCGAAAAGGTGCTCTCTTTGATGAGAGGTACTTCTTTTATTAAAAGCTAATTTTTTTTTGTTAGAAAAAACCCAAATATATGCATTTTTTTCAAAGAAGTCCTTTTTTTTAAGAACAGGCACTTTTTAAAGAAGTGGTACTCTTTTCAGGATGAGGTTATTTTTTAAGAAAATTTACTTATTTTCAGGAAGGCTACTTGTCTCAAGAAAAGATATTATTTTATTCTCAAGTTAAGAAAAGGAATTTTGGTAAGAAACGGTATTTTTTGTAAGAGCAGGTACAATTTTCAGAGTAGGTACTTATCTTAAGAAAAATTTTTTTTTGGTTTACAAAAACGTACTCTTTAGAGAAAAGGTAGTTTTTTAAGAAAAGGCAATTTGTTTTAAGGTAATGTACTTTTTTAAGAAAAGGTCTTATTTAAAAAATTAAATTTTTAAGCAAAGGTACTTCTTTAAGTTAATGTATTTTGTTTAGTAAAGCTAGTCTGTTTAAGAACATGAATAGGTATTTATTTTTTTGGGAAAATTTACTTTTGTTAAGAAAACGCACTTATTAAAGGAAATGTTATTTAATAAATAATCAATATTCTCCGGGCTTGAGGTCAGATTTGCTGTTCTTGTATTTATTTTCCTCGATATTACGCTACTAGATTGTGTAGCATCATCAGGAAATATAAACAATAGCGGCATTCATGCAAACGTGAAAGCCGAGAACTTTTGCTCAGCGCAAGTTTCCCTCGCACCGTTGCATGAGGCACCGGGTAAAGTTGCTCAGCGTAGTTGTGCTCAAAACCATATCAGCTAACCAAGATGTATACATAAGGTGATAGCAATAGCAATTGCATGTATTATGTATGTGTACTTTTTCTACTGTTCTAGTGCTATCACCTTATTTATCCATCGTAATCAGATGACATCGAAATGTCAAAAGTTTACACGTTTCTCCATCCCACGTTTGCGCAGCAAATTTGCCTCGAAAACTTTCCACTTTTAAGCAAGTCGCTTTGTATGGGAAATTTGTTTGTTTTGACGTTTGCTGTGCAAGTTTACGATGTTTTCGAGTTTACGAGGTTCTTTCGAGCTTTCATGAAGACCACTAATATTTAACAATTAAAACAAAATAAATCCAAGAACAGCAAATCTGACCTCAAGCTCGAAGAATATTGATTATTTATGGATAAAGAAAAGGTCGAACAACAGAATAAAAATATTGAAAAAATTATTTTTTTTAAACTTCTTTCACTGTGGCTTTTCTAATTTTACTTTTTATTCGGTTCAAAACTACAATATGTAATAAACAGGATCCACCTAGAAAACTTCCCATTAAACAAGAAATTCCCCCCCCCCCCATACGTTAGTCTAGACACAAACTAGACCAACAGTAAGAGCGCAAGAGTAAGTGTGGTGCCAAATGTAATTCCATGCTCAGGGTTGTATTTCATGGATTTTCCAGTCTTGCACTTTGGCTTTCCTAAATTTACTATTTATTGGGTTCAAAACTACCATATGTAATAAACAGGCTCCACCTAGAAAACTTCATATTAAACCAAACCAAACCAAACCAAAAGAACCCAATATAGTTGATAATAATGGGTTGTAATAAAGGAGTTAAAAAAAGTTGTTTAATATTTTGTCATTTAGCCCCATCTCGCAACGTGTGTTAAGAAACTTCGTTCCAAAACTTAGTTTCAACAATAAACATTATTCACAATACATCAAGAAGTTCAAAATGTACAAAGGAAAATTTTCTCAATGATGAGTTTGCCTAACTGTGAAAGTCAAATACAAGAACAGATAGGTTGAATAAAATCTATAATAAATTGAATAAAATGGCCAATTTGACATTTACGAAGTGACAGATTATTAGGTTAATGTCAGAAATTTACGAACTGCGTCGCTTTGCGCTTGAAAAAAATTGGGAAGTATTAAAAACTTTCGTCCAAATTTCTGAGACTTCACCTCAAACTGTTGGAAATCAACGAAATAAATTCGATGGAAATAGAATTCCAGCAACCCTGTTTGTGGAGCGAGTTTGTTAATCCGGGTCCTTGTTGAACAAAAGAACTCGTCTACGTGTTCGTCCAGTGGAAAATATTGCCGCTGTGCACGAAAGTGGCTGTTGGCAGCAAATTACAATTTCTTTCACTTCTCAGCCCAGAATTTCGCATAAAGATCTCAGTACGAAGGCTTAAGTCCAAATAGTCCAAGAACCGAAGCCGCGTGGCCATCCTATCCGGGCTGAAGACCGCGTGGCTGAAGATGAGCATTTTTGCGGAAAAATAATATTTTCCGATGAAGCTCCTTTTCACCTCGGGTCTACGTTAAAAAACAAATTGGGGCTCGGAAAATCCACACGTCGTCGAGAAAAAGGCCATGCATCCACAACGAGCCACTGTTTGGTGCGGTTTTTGGCATGGCGGCATTATAGGCCAATTTGTCTTCGAAAATAAGCAAGGAGCCGCTGTTATCGTCAATGGCGAGCGCTACCGTGCCATGCGCAGTGGGGGTTTGTTCCAAAAAGTTGAAGAGGATGACACGGACGAAGTATGAATTCAACAGGATGGCGGTACGTGCCACACAACAAACGTTACAATCGATATTTCGCGCACTGTGTTCGAAAACCGAATAATCAGCCGAAACTTGGAAGCCGACTGGCTACAATATTATCTCTGGAGCGCCGTGAGAGAAAAGTGTTACACATACAATCAGCCCACTGAGGCCTTAAAATACGAAACAATCGACAATTTACTGAAAAGTAGGGCAGGTCGAACGAGATACTGTGTTAGTAGTATTTTAAAGCGAAATTAAATTTCAAATTTTCCTAACCCACACTTTCGTTTCCCATCACATACCAAGAAGGCATGGGCTTACACACTCTGATTGGAACGTGCAGTTTTACACCGGTTCCAAGCGGTATTTTGATAACAATTTTCATGGCTAAGTACTCGATAGTCGACCTCAAAATTAAATATGACTGAATTAAAAATAAACGATGCTTCTAAAAGGAATAGTTTAACATTTTGTCATAAAACCCGAAACTGGTAATTAACCGGTTTCTACACTTCGGTTTAACCGAAACCCGGTTTCGCCAAAATAGGAATATTCGAAGAAACTGAAACCTGACATTTTTTGAATACACTAACCATATCTCATAAAAGTATTGGTCTAACTTTGGTTGGAGCCAAATACAGTCGGGTTTTAAGAAACAAACGCAGATCATGTAGTAATATCTGGATCTGGAAAAGAACTAGAGAAAAACGATTAAAACTTTTGTTACATTCATTACTTCAATGTAATGTTTGTACGAAATGTCGTGATTTCGCCATTGAAAAAAAAAACTATATTCAATTCATTGGCCAAACCAAAATTAAACACTCAGTGTTTCACTTATAAAAATTCTGGTAAGTTTTTATTCAAATAAAAAGTTTTGTGTATTTTTAAAAATTTAAATTTTAGAAAAGAGGAGTTGATCGCCTAAAATTTGAGAACTTTCTAATTTATAAGGGGCGTTTTTTGCGTAACTTTTACCCGTTAACTCATATAAAATGAAAACCTGCACGTCAACATGTATAGTTTTAGAAGTTGAGAATAATCCCGATAAAAGTGATACCAAGTTTGACTTTGTTGTATGAAAAATATAAAATGTATGTTATTCCTATTGTTATATTTCCACGACGTTTCGAAAATTATGATGTAAATATAAGGAGTAGTTACTTTTTTTAACAAAATATTTACAAAGTTGTATAAAATATTATTGATTTTTTTCCTCTTCCACAAGCAGAATTCCAAGACAATACTGGATACAAACAACAACTTAAGCAAGTGAAGTGAGGAGGAAAGCCGAGGAATAGCTCGATTCACGAACAGATACTTTCATCGATATTCTCCCATGACTCGATTCGCAAGAACGCCTTCGGTTCTGTATGCTTGATGATCTATGTATTCTTTTTTGATACATTTTATGCACTTTGTGGTACATTTTTGTACACTGTATGTACTATTTTCATACACTTTATTTAGTTTTTGGTACACATTTTAGTAGCGTTACGTATTTTGTGTTGCAGATTACGTACGTTTTACTACATTTAAAGTACTTTTGGTACAGTGCTCCTGGTGTATACTTTTTGTAAATTATTGCCGAAATGTATGTACTTTCTGGTGTAGGTCATGTACTTTATGGACCATGATATGTACTACTTTGTGGTATATTTTCTACACTTTCAAATGCATAGTACGGTAAATAAATGTTGTATGTAGGTTCTGATACATTGTATGTACGTTATGGTAAATTGTATGTACTTTTCGTGAAAATTATGACGACTAAATGAGGACACCGATCCACGTTCATCACTTGGAGCCATTTGCCCTTACTTCTCTCCTTGTTTGAGTCAAAAATGTGCCTACGAAAAAGCTTATAAAAAGTCGTACAATTTTTACGACTCGCGGTGATCAAGCGGGCTGTAGGTGTTTGTTTACGATGCCTGGTGTATTTTTAGCCCTGAATCTCTGCAATCGAAATCTCGTGTTTGGAGATTTCGTTTACATCTGTTTATCAGTACAATAATGGCCAGTTTTTAAGTCAGTAGTTAACTATAAGATTACTTAATCGTAATTGAAAGTTAATTTTAGGTTAACTTTGCATTTTGTTTTTCAGTGGTGAGTTAATGTAAGTCGCCATATTGTTAACGATTATGGCAACCCTTGTATTCTTATTGGAAAAAACAACTGGTTTGGGATAAATACCAAAACAACAAAGAGGAACAAACACAATGGAATTATGTAGAATAAGAATAGATGCAATTATAACGATCTAGACTCAACGTCTGTGAACAAATACGCAAAAGAGAAGCATATATTTTATACAATCTAACATTTCTCATTTTGACAGTCAGTAATTTGATTGTCAAAATCATATGGTTCTGACTAAAAGGTAACCAACCAACATTGTGGGTTAAATCATAGTTAAGCAATGACTGAAAAACAATATTCGATATTTAACCATAATTTAACAATGAAACAAAGATCACCACTGACCGAAAAACTGGCCATAAGTGACTGCTACTAACCAAGCGCACGAATGCTGCTGCAATGTGAATGCAGTATAACCACCTCATATATTACATTGTATTTTTACGCATTTTGTTTTCTGTTTGACTTTTAAATTAACGACTTGACAAATACACAGGAAGAATTATCAGATGAAGCCAAGTTGATTATGCTCAACGTCTATGCATTTTTTTCGTAACAGTTGATGTTAACTTATATAGGTTATCAAAAAAACGCCCCTCTAGACAAAATAGAACAGCTTTATATTTTTTAAAATTAGTAACTACAGCACATTTTAATTTTTGTGTGCGTCCTCAAAAATTATTATTCGGTTCGGTGCCGCAAGTATCATTATTTCATCAACAAACAACAACCAGTTATTTATTCGCATTTTTGTATGCGTACATTCTGTTCACACTGTATGTAAAACAACATCTTTAAAAGAGGAGCCTTCTTCTAGAAGATTTATAACTATTTCAAAATATGGTAAAACAAATTAAAAACATGAACATTAAAAAATTTGCATTGCCATGTCTGATTTGCAAGGAATGGCTGTTCAAGGCATAGAAACCCCTTATCGACATGTTAACAGGTCTGAGTCATTACCTTTCGAAGTGGGACACCTTTCTAACAATATTTGGCAAACTTTGCAGATGACTTAACAAATCCATAGAAATTCTCCTTCTTCACAATGACGACTACTATGCTAGTGATGTTATCTGATTTGTCTTGTTTTAACTCTTAGAAAACGGACAACATAAACGTATCTTCATAATGTACGAAATGGCCTAGTCATCATCCATAGGATTGGAATATTATGACGGGAATACTAAAGATATACGATATGAGATTTGTACGTGTTAAGGAGAGTGGGTAGGAGCAGGGAAATTCCATAAAAGTTATCTAACTGTGACTCGATCAGGTGGCAGCAAATAAAAGCCAACAATAATTGCAAGCGGCAACAACAAAAACTTCCATGAAGATACAACAACAGAAAAAAAACAGAGTTTATATTCGACAGTCAATTAATATTGAAGAGGCTCTTTTAACCAGTCGGCTGACTTGGGCTGTTGTGTGTCGGCATAAAGTTGGGTTGAACTGCATTGCAATGCACATTGGTTGCGACAAGCACAATTTTTAATAATCTTTACATCCACATATTTGGTTAATTTAGGATGAAAACACAAGGACTGATAGTTTCATGGATTCATGAAGCAAAAATTCAGGCCTTTAAATAGATATACAAAAAATTTAATTATTTATTTAATAATAAATAAATTTTAAATAAATAAAAAATAAATGGTTTCCATTACATCCCTTGAAGCAATAATTGGGTGGAGCTTCCCACAACCATTGAGCTGTGCACTTTCTAGTTTTTATACTCACTGATTGGGACCTACAGTTATATACTCGATAGTGTCGCCTAGGGTGTCCCATCAATATTTTTTTTTTTTTGCTCAAGCTTTATTTAAAACCTTATAGGGTGAAGTATTTTTGAGAATTTGTTCAGATTTTTCGGAAGTGGTCGCGCAAGTCGAATTTCCCCCAGAAATCGGGTATTCCGGGCGTGTTTTGAAAAACTCGATTTTCTTAGTTTATAAGTCAACATTTTTGAAGCTAAACGTCCACTCTTTTATTGTATATGCACAAACCACCAGTTTTAACACTGAGTTTCCTTATAATTTTTTCGTAAATTTTGGGTAAATTTTGTATATAACGCTTTATATCTTTTAAAATTCCTATGAAAATTTAAAAATCTAATGATGCATTCTAAAAGACGGATAAATTCCAAGCAATTTTGTAAAAAAACTTTTCCGATTTGCGTTTACCGTTCCAGAGTTAGAACATTTTGAAACCTTTTACTCATTGTATGAACCTAATAATATTATAAAATATTTGTTTTTTTTCATCGGATTTGATTTAAACATTGTAGCATTGGAAAAATCTACATGCGCTAAATAACGACAAAGAATTACACATAGCAAAAAATGGCCCCGGCAACATAGTGCTGGAACCATATATATGATTGCTTGCAAACATATATATGTTTCCTGCAATATGTTGCTTGTTTATGTGTTTCGTATATATGTGTGCGTGCTACCAAAGTCAGAAACGATTTTGAGGAAAGAAACTGGAAGTGGCATGTTTGCCAGTAATACATTCATTAATGTTTAACGTTTCTGTAATGAAAAATTTTGTGCATCCGACAATTGGGTTGTTGCATCGAAAAAGTTCATACATAATTTCTTTGACAATTTCTCGTTTCGTTGCTGTATAAATTAGTTTTTCGTTCCTGCAACAGTTACAGTTATTTTGAATTTGGAGAAAGCGGGCGAAAAATCAAAATACAAGTAAATGTATGAAATTTAGACTATTGTTATTCGGTTCATATCTTACTTTTCCCATAGTTAATTATGAATATAGTTTTTTTTTTTGGCTATTTGCCATAATTACAGCTGACGAAACAATTTCGTTGTAGCAACAAATGAGTTCTTAACGGAACAAAACAAATTTTTATGAAGATCACGAGATAAATGGAATGAAGTCAGAATAACTCGAATTACTATATACACTTTCCAAATGATTTCACAAGATATACTCAGCGCTAATCACCGCAATTGATGATGGCGTTGATTTGCTACTGACGAACTCGGGTCTTCAATTTTCTCCATTAGTAACCCATCCACAACTCTTGAAATCGGATCATATTCCTGTTACCTGTCGAATTTTTGGCCCTATGAATGTAAGACGTACACAAATACCACTTTACCATAAAGCAAACTGGAACTCAATTCGCCAGTGTACTAACAAGGCAATCAGAAATAACAATATTGAGGCTGCAATTGTATACACAATTAAATGTTGAGACAATTCTATCAAAAATAACACATATTATCCAACTCGCAGAGAAAAACATACCGATGGCTGAGATGGACACATGGCAAAAAAGGTTAACTCACCTAACACTCTATTTAATTGGACAGCGTAATAGATTCCAGCGTAAACTACAACGATCAGTCAATGTGATGGAGAGAAATACGCTGATTTGTTTACTGAAACAGCTGAATCAGCTGATTGAGTATCATGTATTAAATGATAGAAATAACAGCTGGATCAAGTTCTTAACGGTGCGTTTACACGGAACAGTTTGAGACAAGATAGTTGAGAATATGTATTAGTTGTCACAAAGACAAAAATTGTTTGTGTGACGTACGCGTCCAGCCAGTTATAAAGACAGTACAGTTTTAAGCAACCGCCGACAGTGTCGTTTCGTTAAGTTTCGTGCTCTGATTTTTTTATTTCTTCGCTCTTTTGGAATTGTGTTTTGTCCTACTTCTCCAAATTACAATGGAAATCATGTACTCTGTAAAATTAGAAATGTATTCATGTTTCATAAAAATTATCAACATTTCAATAAAAATTATCAACATTTTCAAATACAAATATATTTTCCATAGAGTAAATATGGGTAGAGAAAATCTTTCACTCACCAAATTTCTGACATTTGTCCTCGTGTGATGTATACGTTTGATGTTGAAAACAATTGCTTTACTAATACCAGGTAGAGGCAATGGTTCAAAACAACGAACAAAATAACAACAACGGCATTTCGTTTTGTGTGTTAAAATTAATGTGTTAAATACAACACAAATGATTGCTAACAATAACAGTCAATAAAAAAGTTTAAAACACATTTAAATTTCACAGTTTTTCACCAAAATGGCATGAACAATTAAAGCGAGAAGTTATTGTAATTCCACCTGGTGTATATCACTTTTCGTCAAACATCTCTCTATCACACCGACCGCATCACGAAGAGTGTGAAAGGAAACGTCAGATGAGACAAATGGCGGCTCTACTATAAATTTACTCTATGATATTTTCCAATTTGTAAAGTCGTTTGCGATGTTTTTCTTTTTTCTCAAATTACTACTAAACGTCACCGATATGGCCGATGGCTTAACTAGTAGAGGTTGACGCAGTAGGATTTGTTGTAATTGTGTGAACCAACAACAGGCATTTGTTTTTTGTTTCATGACTAATCATCAAATTCAAAACAGATCCATATGAACGAACACACTAAACAAAAAAGTACAACAACAAAATACACTGAATTTAACAGATGGAGTCATAAGAAAGTAAAATCAGTTGTTCTATTGCGCCAACCTTTACTAGTTCAGCCATTGTCTGGCCGCTTATGTCAAATCTCTTGCCGAAGTTACTGTCGGTGAAAAATCAGAGACAGTTGCGAGGCAAGTGAGAGAAGTGTAAATGTGGTAGTAAAAATGTGCGAATGTATTGCTACTGTCGGAGTAAAACTGTCCCGTGTAAACGCCAGGTATAATCGTTGCCACCGCGAAAGAAAAAGTGTTGGTTGCTTGCAAAAGCCCTGGGAGTCGATAAAGCTAAGGTTGGTGTTCTAACAAAAGATGGTGCTGATGTACATAATAAATTTGAGAAAGCTAATATTATAGCACAGGTATTTGAAGATGCCCATAAAATCATGTCAAATACAACTTCTTCACAAGAACAAAAAGTTCTTCGACATATCGATTGGCTTAAAAGAGAACATATAGCACAAAGAGAAGACCATGTACCAACATCTATAGAGGAAATCAAATGTTATATAAAAACCTTAAAAAACTCGAAGGCTCCAGGTTTGGATGGAATCAAGCCAATAATTTTGAAGAAAATGCCTGACTCGGTTCTCACCATTGTTGCAAAGGTTTTCAATTACTGTTTAAAAAATGGTTATTTTCCAGAACTTTTCAAGAAGGCGAAAGTTGAACCTATTCTAAAAAATGGGAAAGACGCTAGGATATCGAAGAATTATCGTCCTATAAGCATGCTGAATTGCTTGGACAAGGTCTTTGAGAAAATTATTTTAAATCGACTTAATGAATTTACAGAAAATAATTCGATTTTAAAGGAAGAACAAGAAAGAAATTTCTTTTGTTTGCTGCAATACTTATTTTTATTATTTTTAGTAATATCTCAAAATACGGCGGATCACGTACACATTTTAAATCAGTTCCTTCCAACAACCGGCAGTAGTGGACATGTTTCTCCGCGGGATGATTTAATTAGATTTTCAATGTGTTGGTTAAGTAATCAGTTAACTTAATAATAAACTTCCGATAACAATTTGGTGATATTTCCAAAAACATCATCAGTGGGCAAAATAAATTGTGTGAATACAAATGGTGTGGTTAAAGGAAGATCTGAACCGAGATATTGTATTGTGTTACATTCAACGTAATGAAACTTTCATGATAATGGAGCTTATGTTCCTGGTAAATACATATACATCGACATATCTTCTCGACGTATTATATGAATAGGAAGCTTATTATTAGTACCAACTTCCACTTGTTTTATTTGTTGGGCCAGAATACGATGGCCATATTGACGCCAAAACTACCAAATATCACAGTCTTCTTCCAGACGAGAGTTTATTATTAAAATTAACATTAAAAGTATATAATTCCATTTACCACCAATGTAATATTTAATTGTCAATTGATGAATAATTTCAAACAAACTACAAAACGTTCATTGCTTAAAGATCATTGTAGCAACGAAACAAGGTCATCAGCAACGAAACATATTCATAGCAGCAACGAAACAAATTCGTTGCTGCAATGAAACATATTGATTTCCGCAACAACCACAACACTGATTAACAGATTTTCGTAGCGGGAACGAAACTGTACGTTAGCTCACTTTCGATGACAAAATTTGTTGGGGCGACGAATATTTTTATTTTCGAGACGAAGTTCAGTGTACATCACTTTTTTTAATATTGGTTTGAAAATTATGCAGCGACGCAACCAAAAATTTGATCACGTAGGCGTGCGTAAACGAGAGTTGCGAACAAGTCTTCGTGCGTGATCCTGCGTGAGTGACGGCCCATCATACGTAAGCGTGAAGCAAAACTCACTCGCGCGCACATCCCTACTTTGAATTCATTTTCTTGCCTCATGAATCAATTTGATTTCACGTTAGAGATGTATTACCTTTTTTTTGTTCAATTCTGAGTATCTCAGATCAAACGTAGAACGGTACGAGTTATACACATTTATGGGTCAACGAAAAATCGCCCAAAGAAAAATCTCCCAAAAAATTTATGAAAAATTGCCTAAAAACCCATACAAATGTTGGCGAAATTTTATTTGAAATATGATATATCGAAATATCGCCCAGAAAACTCGCCCAAAAAAATTTATGATAAATTGCTCAAAAAACCCCATACAAATGTGGGCGAAATTTTATTTGAAATATCGCCCAGAAAAAGTGGGTTTTATTTCATAAATTGTTGGCAATACGTTTGTAAACAATTTAACATTTGGATGTTTTTTTATAAAATTAAATCGCATTGTGGGTCATATTTCATAATTGTAGATACGAAAAATAGCCCAAAAATAATCCGGAATAATTCCGAAATTTTGTGAAGCTCTCAGTTTGTCAAAAGGTACTAAAATTTATTTCATTTCATTTATTAGTCAATGGAAATACAAATTTCTTACGGACTACGATTTAGTAACAAACTGTACAATAAAGTATTTTCTACAAAATTAAAACCAATAATGTCAATATCGATGTACATATACATATACATTCTAAAACAATGTATTGTTTTAAAAATTCAATCTAAAATTTGAAACAAATGTTTTTTGGAACAATATTTGGATATGGATAGGCCGTCGGTGGTTCAATGGTATTGTGCGCGGCTCTTGTGCATGAGAACGTGGATTCGATCCCTGCTCTGACCACCTCAAACTTCTTTCGACGGCGGACACCTCGCTTAGTGACGGCGACACTATCGAGTACTTAGCCATGAAAAAGGTTCTCAAAAATACCGTTCGGAACCGCTGTAAAAGTGTAGGTCCCAATCAGTGTGTGTAAAACTAGAACACGCATAACTCACTGGTTTGTGAGAAGCTCTCTCTAATCCTTTCATCGGATGTAATGGGAATCCATTTATTTTTTTATTTTTATTTGGATATGCAGAACTCTATTTGTGGGTCGGATTTCTTCTGTTGATTAACATTAATAGCATTAAGATAGAATAAAGCTCGTGCCAATGTCCTATTAAGCCCATAATTTGTATGGTGGCAAGGCACATTAAAAATTTCATTATATCTACGTCTTCTAGGAGGAACATTAAATGGAATTAAAGTAAGCAAATCTGGGAAGTAAATACCGCCATTAATAATATCAAAATAAGCATAACAGACTGGAATTCCCTCCGAAATTCTAACCGCGTGATGTTTTAGAAATGAGTTTTAGTCAGCGGCTCTACTTAAAACAAAATATAAAAAGCATTTCGCAAAAAATCGTACAATTTTTCGTCTGCGGCGCTTACTTAAACACAATATAAAATTCTTTTAGAGAAGAATAGCATGATTTTTTAAAAGTGACTACTCTAGCGGTGCTCGCTGAAACAAAACATGAAAAATTATTTAAAAAACATCGCACGATTTTGGAGAAATAAATTTTTCACCTGCAGCGCTTGCTTCAATATACTATGAAACAATTCTTAGTTAGTTAGTATCGTTGCAATAATAATCACTGATTTTACTTATACATTATGATCACTTTGTCTATCCCGAAGTTGTTTCAAAGTAAATCGGAAGCAAAGAACTTTACGACAATATGACATAAGATGAATATATTAAGAATAGAATAATCTTATTGGGTTTTTTCCGGAACTAAGTCTTGTAATTTATAAAATTTGGTGCCCAAATTTTTTAGTAAAAAATAATTCATAAATGTCGGTGAATGTATATTATTCAACTGTGTTTTGAAGTACTTCTTCTGAAAAGTTAAATGTTTAAAATCCCACAAGGAATTTAAATAAGAATTTGTGCAAAAGTGATTACAACAGAATGGCATCACAGTTTCCTTTTCTGTGTAGAGGTAGTATACAATGATGATGCCATTCGAACAGTGAACGCAATTTTACTGCGAAAGATCTCGCAGGAAACCAGGTAGAAATTTAATAATTTGGAGGAAGATGATTTCCTTGAAAACTGGGTTAAGAATTATGAGAACAAGTCACTAATTCGAATACATTTATATATTATTTATAATCACAACAAGCTACTCAAAGGACTATATTAAAAGATAAACTGATAAAGCTTTGCGAAAAATTTCAAATTAACCTTCAAACGCTAGTAAAGGGTTTTTCAAAACAGAGACGCTGCAAAAGTAAATCGATAGGGACAGCAAACGACGTCATATTTTTTTCCCGCTCTTTTGACATTTCTCTTCAATAAGGTTTGCCATTTCATCATGGAAAGATATACGAGCCAACAACGAGTCGAAATTATTAAAATTTACTACCGAAATTTGGAGTCAGTGGCCTCAACTTTAATGGCTTCGTCAATAAGCAAAATATGCGTTATTGGTCAGACAGCAATCCACACGTAATCCATGCGTCATCATTGCATCACGAAAAAATTACGGTTTGGTTCGGTTTATGGGCCGGCGGCGTCATTGGGCCGTACTTCTTCCGTGATGATCAAGACCGGCACATTACTGTGAATGCGAATCGCTACCGTTCAATTGGATAATATGGACTTGGAGGACATGTGGCTCCAACAGGACGGCGCCACAAGCCACACAGCGAATGCCACAATCAATTTATTGGAAACCAAGTTTGGTGAACGTGTTATCTCACGAAATGGCCCAGTCGATTGGCCGCCTCGATCGTGCGATTTGACGCCGTTAGATTATTTCCTGTGGGGCTAAGTCAAGTCTATGGTCTATGCCAACAAGCCAGCGACGATTGATGAACTTCGTACGAATATCGAACGTGAAATTGCAGCAGTATCGGCCGATTTATGCTTGAAAACCGTCGAAAATTGGGTTCAGGGTCTGGACATCTGCAAGCGTGCCCGTGGTGGTCGTGGAAAAGAAATCGAGTTCCACACATAATGGCATCGAACGTACTTTCACAGGAATAAAGAATTTCATTGGTTTTGTTTTATTTAAAAAAAACCTTTGTAGCGCTCTTATTGTAAAATCCGTTATAATGTTAACTACTTCAAATATTCAGAGACAGTAGGACATAAAAATTTGTAAATAGTTTTACCATTAAAGACCATCCACACCACTGTGGGTAGTTTGATGCGTTTTGTTACTTATTTTTTAAGTTTTGTCCGTCCTCCAGTCTTTCTATCTGCCGCGGTTCGTACGATGCATCTGACTGTCTCGTTTACAATATGATGGTTATATTTGTTGCCTGTTTTTGGTTATTTGTTACGTATTTTGTTGTTGTTGTAATAAAAGTGAAAATATCAATGATTATATAACGCTAAACATATATTTTGTTGTTGGTGTTATTCGTAAAAATAGTTTTTTAGATGCATCCAAAGTATTCGGTCATAAATACAAAGTGTTTATGTGTCATTAGGCCTCCACTATTCCGCACTGTAATGATGATGGCAGCTTTAATTGCTGTTCAGAGAGACCGATTGGATTACAGTGCTTAGGAGCGTGAAATCGTAGTGAATTTATTGGTATTTTAAGCCTCTACAAATCTAACATTTCTAATGTAAGACAATTAAAATTTGTTTATATTGCACATAAACTGTCACGTAAAATACTAAAAATTTTTAGCAGCAATTCCATAGTTCAGCGAAATAAATAAATGGGGATGCTTAGGTTTTCATTTCGTGTACAATTTCTGGGATATTGAATATTTTCGGTTAGTAGAGTACGACCCCAGACGAAGTAAGCACATTTTCCCCTTAATAATATGTTGAAATCAGTGAGTGAAAACTGGAAAGCGCACAGCTCAGTGATTGTGAGAAGTTCTCCCCAGTCCCTTCATGGGATGTAATGGGAAACCATTTATTTATTTATTTTTTAATATGTTGAAATTACTTTATAAATCAACAACTGATCTTAATGCTGTTCCTGGATGAATTCAGTAAAGTTTTTGAGAATTTTTATTTGAGCTCTTTACCTACTCCCTGTGAAGACATCTGAAGAAATATATCGTAGAGACATTTGTTTTGTGTATTAAAATATTCGCTGTTATAATTGACTGAAGAGCAATAAATCGTAACTTCGCACTTGTAGTTTCCCCCTACTCCGAAATTAGTGACTAATTGCTGAGCATCAGCATAGGTGACAGCGCATAGAGAAAGGGGCCTAAGGGTAAAAAAACCAATTTTCACTTTTTTTTTTTGATGTGGGCAACATCTGAGCATCGAATGAGACCGATCCCATGCCCCAAAAGTGTTCCCTCCCAGAGATATGCGCGTTTTATGAAAGTGAAGTCGACGATTCTAAGCGCAAATAGAAAGGGACCTAACGGTAAAATTTATTTATTTTCATTTTTTCCCCCACTAAATTAACAAAATAACTTGATTTTACGGAACTTAAAAAAATTTATTTTTTTCCTTATGATTTAAAAAAATAGAAAAATTATTTTAATCGACGGTTCTTGCGAATTGGTTCCTTAGAACTTGACGGTACCGGTCCTTTATTTTTTTTTTCGATTTCTTCTTAACGTCTGCTGGCTCCACTTCTTGAGGATTGTCCACTTCCTCCGAATCCTCCTCTTCGTTTCCATTTCCAGAGACCAAAGGAAGAGGAGCAACCGAATCTTTTTTGGAATCGTCAAAACAGAAACCCCGGATCTCTTTATTCAAGTACCATTGACGCTTCATCGATAACCTTGGTGACGGAATTATAATTGGTTTGTCATCGAAACTGGTATTGTTACTCAGATGTATGTTTTCATTTATGCTGGTTGAATTGGCAAACAGTTTACATTGCACTGGTGACTGAGCAATAAATACAAACTGATGATACTTCGATATTCCAATTAAAGTTTTATATTTAGTGGAGAAGTATTCGTCCCATTTTCTCCACTCAACAACAGGCTCACTTGAGTTTGGAAGTCGAATAGGTACAGGAACATTAAATCCATTACGAGATGAGTGCGAGAATAATTAAATCTTGGGATTCCTTATCTAAATTAATGAAAGACGTACGAAAATCCACAGCCATCTTCTTAGGGATCACTTCATTGCATTGATTTGAACAGCACGGAGGTATTTTTGAACCTTACAGTCGAGCAACTACCTTTTCTTCGCGTAAATCAAGATCAGATTTATCAAAGTACATATTATCGGTATCATCTTCAGAGTCACTATCCGATAATTCTGAGAAGTGATCGTCATCATCCTCGTCATCAGGGAAGCGATAAAGTAAATCTACTTCTTCGAATTCGTCCACCATTTCATCCTAAAACAAACAGTAAGAATGTTATCAGTTTTAAATTATTTTCGCGAATAACATAATAAGGTTATGTGAAAAAATTTTCGTACTAACAAAGTGATAGTCACGATTTAAAAGAATTATAAATGAGTATTTATTATAATTCACAATTAATAATTTCAGAAAATAAAGCTGGATTCGAAAAAACGCGAACAAAATTGATATCAAACGCTAGGTAGAATACACTAAAAACCAACTACACAAAACAAAAGGTAGGGACGACCTACGCGCGTTTTCAAGGTTGACCAACACGTTTCTGACGTCATGAGATGTGTCGCTTTCAAATGAGTCCAATACCAACACGCTCAGTGATGGTACACCAAAGATACACGTATTTAAATCTTTAAAATGGCTCTCCTGAACAAAACCGGTTTGTACCCTTAGGTCCCTTTCTATTTTGCGCGTCACATATAGAGACCATGAGTACCAATGGTTGGTTAACTTAATTAGAAAGATCCAAAAATTGATTTAGCGGATTTCATTTGTAAGCCGAAGTTATGTTATGTAAGTAATTATACTTTAACTCCAGAAAAGGTTTTTTAAACTTGATTTCATAGAGATTTACAGGCAAGTTTAAACAATTAAAACACAATTTTTGTAGTAGGTATAATAGGTCCTTGTCAGTGAGTCAACAAATTGGACAGCACACTGTTCACAGATTTTCTCTCTCCCTTCATGATATGTATGTAAGATGACAAAATTCCATTCTTCTTAGCACTATTTTTCTTCAAATAATACAAATATTCAACCACTTGGCGATTTGTAGGTCATTTTGTTTTGTCTATATCACACGCCTCGAATATCATTTTCAATTCGATTCTTTTTTTACACTTTTTACCACAAATAAATTTGAAATATTTCTAACAGTAAACTGGCTGCGATTGTAATATTAATTAATACGAAAGACCAAGAAAGACATTATTTAGAAACTTCAATCATACACAACTTACAAGTTTTTACTGAAGTAATTTCTCCAGTCGAAAGTGTGCGAAGGAAGAAAAGTACCGTTTGATGAAACACGAACAACGATGTGCGTTTTGGTCTCATACGACGCCAAATGACAACACAGCACAAAAACAGTAAATGATGTGTGGAGTAGGGTGAAGTACTTTTTTTAAAACCTCCATAACTTTTTGCTTCTGAATAAAATTAAATGCTGTAAAGGCAAAAGTTTCATAGTTTTTAGAAATCTTCACAGACGTTATGAGAAATAGGCATCATGTGCATATAGGAAACGAAATACAGAAAGTCAACAGTTAAAATTGACTTCGGAGTCAAAAGTCCCCAAAGGGAAAAATGGAGCCATTAACAAAATATGAACAACAGTATGCGTTTCGTTTCGATAGGATACCAAATAACAGCGTAGCACTTTCTTTACTTTTATTGACTATTTTACAACCTCATGAGGTCAGACGTCTTACACATATTAATTAAACAAACAAATGCAAAAATTTCCAACTGGCTCTATCCTTCGCTTTTTCTCGCCAGTTGATAACACCAAGGATACGAAGGGATTCTTCTGCCTGGTCTTTCTAGCGGAGTCTCGGTCGTCCTCTTTTCCTGCTTCCATCGGCTATATTATCGAAAACCTA
This sequence comes from Phaonia tiefii, assembly GCA_963931995.1. Lineage (NCBI taxonomy): Eukaryota > Metazoa > Arthropoda > Insecta > Diptera > Muscidae > Phaonia > Phaonia tiefii. Next base: position 173,619,532 of record OZ008370.1, read on the forward strand.
TCGCGCTGGCTCATCTTCATTCATTCTGACAACATGGCCTAGCCAACGCAATTGGCCTAATTTGATTCGCCTAGCTATATCCACGTCAGAATATAGACTATATAGCTCTGCGTTCCATCGACGTTGGTACTCGCTGTTTTCTCTAACAGGACCATATATTCTACGGACAATTTTTCTCTCGAAAACTCCCAGGTGTTTTTCATATGTCAAGACAGGTAAAATGAGAGTCTGATATAGCTGGACTTTTGTCCTTCGAGAGAGGGCTTTGTTCCTAAACTGCTTCCTGAGCCCAAAATAGCACCTATTTACAAGCAAAATTCTCCTATCTATCTCCAGGCCAACGTTGCTGTCCTTGTTCACGGCGGATCCAAGGTAGACACATTCATCAACCACTTCAAAATTAAATCGGTTGTCAACGTTGAACTGCGGAACAAGTCTAGAGGTTTCTCTAGTCGTTGACACCATCAATTTTGTCTTGCCTCCATTAACAGAAAAACCCACCTTCGCTGATTCCATTTCGATTCTTGAAAATACTGCAGTAACCTCTCGCAAATTTCGCCCAATGATGTCTATGTCGTCAGCATATGCCAGCAACATATGGCTTTTCGTGTTAGTGGTCTTGTTCGTATTTATTGCAGCCATTGTCATTATTATCTCCACTAAGATGCTGAAGAGATTGCACGAAAATGTGTCGCCTTGTCTAAGTCCTCGCTTGGTACAGAATGGCTCAGTGAGGTCTTTCCCCACTTTCACTGCTGATTTGGTGTTGGTCAGCGTCATTCTACTGAGGCGGATCAGTTTTGCCGGAATACCAAGTTCAGACATAGCTTCGTACAATTTTCCCCGTAAGGTGGTATGTATCGATTTGTGTTTTCCAGGATCTGGCGTAGCGTGAATATTTGGTCAGTCGTGGACTTGCCTGGTCTAAAACCACACTGATAAGGTCCAATCAGGTTTTCAATAATTGGCTTTCACATAATACGCTCGACAAGACCTTATACGCGATGGATAAAAGACTGATACCGCGATAGTTGGAACAGACACACGGATCACCCTTTTTGAATACAGGACATAATACACTGAGACTCCAGTCGTCGGGAATAGATTCCCCCAGCCATATACCGCATATAAGTTGATGCATGTGGGCTAGCAGTTCTTCGCCGCCTGCCTTAAAAAGTTCAGCGGGTAGGCCATCCGCACCAGCGGCTTTATTATTCTTGAGGCGGGAGATCGCCGTTTTAATCTCGTCTTGGTTGTAGGGGGTACAATCTACACTATCTTCTAGTATCATTACCTCCTGATCTTCAGTGGAAGAATTTGAGTGGAGTAGTGCTGAAAAGTGGTCTCTCCACATTTTAAGCACAGACTGCTTCTCAGTCACCAGATTCCCATTCTCGTCCTTGCAGGAGGGCAACCCATTATTCGGCCAGTTATTCAATCTTCTTAGCCTCTGGGAAAACTTTCGGGTTTCACCATTCATCCTGCACATTTCGGTTTTTTTCACTCTCTCTCTCTGCTCCCACTGCCATTTTTTCCACCTAAATAGTTGGTTTTCCTCCCTTCTTAGCTTCTTGTACCGCTCACTCGCAGCACGCGTTGTAACTGACTGTTTCGTTGCCATGCGTGCAGCGTATTTTTCATCAGTTGCAGTGTGACATTATTCGTCGTACCATGGCTTATCCTTCTGAGGTTTTTGATGGCCAAATTCAGTCCTTGCAGCGGTTTCCAAAGAATGGAAGATGTGCTTCCACTGCGCATCTGGGTCTTCGGGAGGGGTGGTATTCTGCTCTAGCAGGAGAGAGAGCTTGATATCATTGACATTGAAAACCTAAAATGGCGGGTGGACGGATCAAAAAAATTGTTGGTGTTCTGAAATTTTCTTTGGATAATTAATAAACGTAGGGGGTGTCCGCCTCAACTTATTTGTTTTTTGTATGGGGACCGACCCATACTATTGGGCACTATAGCGCATGATTTATACATTAATAATTGTTTCTAATAAAATTTCGCATATGCATTTAGATGATTTTTTAGGTTAGGAAATATTGTTTTATATCATTAGATCTTCAAAATATGTAAACCCCCTTCGAGTTCTATAAATAAATAAAGGAGTTCAGGAGCTACCAATTTATATATAAGTTAACCACATCTTTGCAGCACCGTGGACAAGGTCTTCATTGCATTTCGAGGCTAATCATATTATATTAATCAATAATTTAGTTAATCTTCAATAGACTTTAACTCTGAATTTTAAGTAAGGCAATGTTAATCCATTGTCTAGCGTCCACCAACATGTGTGGGGTTACAAGTGACTCGTTCTCACGTACATCTCAACAAAACATCAATATTGGACCGTGGATTCCATTAAAAAATTATAAAAAAAAAATAAATATGAAAATTTTTAAATTTGTTAAAATTTTCATATTATTTTTTAAAATCGATATACGGTGGCCGTCGATACGGATTAGAAATTGGGTCTAAGGTTAATGTGTTATATGTATTAATTGTTCGTCCATGCTATTCATGTCTATGTTAAATTTAAAGTTTGAAGTTATCACCCAAAAAGAGATGACGAAAGAACCAATGTAAATCAATCACAAAAATTACCTACAGGGATTATTTTTTACTACTTTTAAATTATCACCAGTTATGACAATAATAAATTAAAACGCCTTTTAACTTTGCTTAAAATGCCGACACTCTGTTGGGATGGATATTCACATTGGGGTCAGTTTCGACATTTCGCCCGTTGAATATCATCAACAGCAAAATTCCAATCAAAGTTTTAAACTAATTTAAAAAAATCATCGTTTGTTGATTGCGCTATGCTTGCGAGGGGATACAAATAAATTGAATATAGATTTCCATTTAATTTCAATGAGCGATTGTGCAATCATCACTTCAAATGGAGAAATATTAATCAATTAAACCGTAATATCTTCATGCTTCGTCGGTATCAGCTGCATACATCTGTTTACGGGTCTTTTCTTTCTCACATTTGATTTGCATAATTATGGCAATTAACGAATCAACATGATTTAAACAAATTATTTGACGAAGAGAAACACAACCAATTTGAAATGATAAGGTGTTAAAAATATTTCAAAATGTTGTGTCTCGTCACATTGAAGCGGTGGACAAAAGTGTTTTTGTTTTTCAAATTAGACAAAGTTAATTATAGTATTATACTAAAAAAAATCAATTAAATTTAAATAAAATTGTACTATACAGTGTAACTATTTTGGAAATGAAATGCATGCAAATCCAATGGAAAATAATTGGAATCATTTGAAAGTTGGTTCCATTCACTTACGCTTTCCACGAATGCAACTTGGCAGAACAGTTGCATTTTAAGGGAACAAGTGGACATGACCAACAATGGGCAGACACTAAGATGGAATCTTGAACAGACAATCAGTTGGAATCTTACGACCGGGGAGAGCTTCTCAGAATCAGTGAGCTGAGGTACAGATTTGGCAAAACAAAAATGCTTTGAAATTTCAAAACCGTTGTCATAACTAAGATATTCGGGAACCCCGTTTTGAAAGCACTGTCTTCGTAGGGATTTACAATCATAATTATAAAATTCAAGAAAAAAATTCTACTTTTCAAAAAATATTTACTTTTAACTACGGAAATTAACACACATGACTCATGTGATATGATACACGTGACTCACGTTACAGTTTGACACATTTTTTCAATGTTAAATTGCAGGTCAATCAAAGGCATATTCATATTTTTAAAGGTTTCCCGCTCTTTTTTTACATTTCTCTTCAGTAAGGTTTGCCATTTCATCATGGAAAGATATACGAGCCAACAACGAGTCGAAATTATTAAAATTTACTACCGAAATTTGGAGTCAGTGGCCTCAACTTTAAGAACGCTACGTCTAATTAATGGTCGTCATAATCGTCCTACCAGATCAAGAATTGAGCATCTAGTGGAAAAGTTTGAATCCACAGGCATAGTGCAAAATGTTCCCGTGCCAGTGAGACAAAGAAGTGCCCGTAGTGTCGAGAATATTGCTGCCGCTGAGGCTTCAGTTCAAGAAAGCCCAAATGTGTCTCTCACACGTCGTTCTCAAGCGTTGGGCATCTCTGTGACGTCGTTATGGCAAATTTAGCAAAAAGATCTTGCCGCTGAAGCCGCTTGACCACCATAAGCGTCGTATGTTCGTGAATTGGGCTGAGCAACAACTTGAAAGTGATTCGGATTTTCATCGGAAAATCATCTTCAGCGATGAGGCTCATTTCTGGCTGAATGGCTTCGTCAATAAGCAAAATATGTGTTATTGGTCAGACAGCAATCCACACGCAATCCATGAGTCATCATTGCATCTCGAAAAAATTACGGTTTGGTGCGGTTTATGGGCCTGCACATTACTGTGAATGCTAATCGCTACCGTTCAATGACAACCGAATATTTTTGGCCCCAATTGGATAATATGGACTTGGAGGACATGTGGTTCCAACAGGACGGCGCCACAAGCCACACAGCGAATGCCACAATCAATTTATTGGAAACCAAGTTTGGTGAACGTGTTATCTCACGAAATGGCCCAGTCGATTGGTCGCCTTGGTCGTGCGATTTGACGCCGTTAGATTATTTCCTGTGAGGCTACGTCAAGTCTATGGTCTATGCCAACAAGCCAGCGACGATTGATGAACTTCGTACGAATATCGAACGTGAAATTGCAGCAGTATCGGCCGATTTATGCTTGAAAACCGTCGAAAATTGGTTTCAGCGTCTGGACTTCTGCAAGCGTGCCCGTGGTGGCCATGCAAAAGAAATCGAGTTCCATACATAATGGCATCGAACGTACTTTCACAGGAATAAATAATTTCATTGGTATCTAAAACCGGTTTTGTTTTATTTAAAAAACACTTTTGTAGCGCTCTTATTGAAAAACCCGTTAAATGAAAATATGCATGTAGGTACTAGGCTACTGACTTAATCTAGTAACATTGTTTATTTTAAATATAATGTAACCATATGGTATCAAGACAGTTTTTTACACTGTGACTCACGTTACGAAACAAAATACACCAGCATTTATAAGTCAACATTAATGTTAATTTTCTCCTCTTGCCGAACAGTTTTAAAAAGTGAACTTGTTTTAAAAGGTTCAAAATATTCAAGGCTTTTGTTTAATACTCAAAATTGCAACTATTACATACCGACAATGATGTTAGTTCTAATTAATAGGTGTGACTCTCGTTAATGCATCTTCTTCTGACTCACATTACATTTCCTACTTTTGCTTAACAATGTCCCTTATTTTGCAGCTGTCTGAATTTTAATGTATGGTTCAAAGGGTATTTGAATATTTTTAAACAACATTAAATATTTTTTTTAATCTTTTAAGTCACATCTGTAAAATTTTGGCAACATGGTATAATTTTTTTTTTTTTTATAATTTAACATACATAGTAATAACATAGTACTATTAAAATGTTAATGAATTTGTTATACTATGCCTTTAGATATTTACTAATCATTTTTAAATATAAAATGCCCACGTGAATTAACAACAATTGGTGGCTGCAACTGTTAAGCCAATTTTGATCTTTCTTAAAACATCGTATCTTCTATGGCCGGCCACCTCCAGTGTTTTCCTACTAGTTCCATAGTAATAATTTCTCCAGGATACAGTTTTCCATCACAGTGAACTTAGAACCAGTCCCCACATTTTATTGTTGAATTGGCATCACGAGACCGTAAAGATTCCAAGGAATCACCACACTATAAGAAGTACATTAATGGAAGTTCCTGATACTGGCAGCATGTGTTACTTGCCAAAGACGCCTTTTAACTTGCTCAAACACCACTCTTTTTAGAAGTCCTCCAATCCCGCCTACTGAACCTTACCGTAAGAGGTAGCGAAAAAGTTACATTTGAATTTTATGTTGTATTTGGTTCTTAAATTGAGAAGAAGGCCCATCCGATCACATCTCAATATTTCTTATACCACTGGGTATGTTATCTACGAGGTGGAAAACGTAGCAGACAAAGGTCTCTTATGAAAGATCAAAAATGTCTGATGCTATTACGACTGGATGAATTACGACAGAGCGGTAAAAAGTCTGTCTTATGATCGGTGTCAGTGCGAACTTTGAACGTCATCCTGTTGTAGACAAGTTTAATTTCCCGCAAAATTAACTTGTATGTAGATCTTTCGGAAACTCATCCGAAATAACTAAACCATGTAGGTCTTTGTATGATGTGGCTTGCTGTCGTTTTATGTAGCAGTGCTTTAAGAACTGGGGAACCAGGTCTGCTACATACTTGTGGGCATTTGAATATGAACCGGTGCTCTCCACCTTGATAAACTGGTTTTTATCAGATTTCTTCAAGCAGTGCCATTTTACATCAAAATCTGCCACATTAGGCTGCGGAAATGCTTTGTGGAAGCGCAGGGCGTCTTTACCCACCTGACAGTCATTCATGCAGCAGTTACACAAATAATTATTTATTAATTTTAAAATAATTTCGCACAAATAATTTCTTCCGGAAATGCATAAGAAAAACTTGGTACTGCATCATTGTAGGGATGCAGTGCGTTTTCTGCATTTATAAAGAATTCGTAGTTAACACATAAACGAACATTATGAGGCAATTTGCTGCTCAATAGCATGTGTTTGGGACGTAGTACAGTAAATTACCTTTTTACCACAAATACAGATGGGTTCTCGATTTTGAACATGTTGTAAACTTCGTTTATAGTGGAGATCAAATGCCGAGCTTGTTGTTTCGTTTTTATAACCTTTGCCCAAATTGGTACAACATCTTTTCGGCCTGGTGCCATTCGACTTATGTCATCTCTTTCATAAAATGCATCTATCTTATTTTGTGTATCAGAATTTAGTGCATTGGGATGATCTGTGGTTAATTTTGGATAATTAAAGCTGGTTTGCAGACCAATACTGCATTATCTGCTAAGTGATTTCCGAACTACTACCTCTTTGTGTCGTGGAGAGTTGGGCAATGTGTGCCTAGATCGAGTACTTCTAGCTCGATAATTAATTCAGAGTTTGTTGGTTCTTTTATTACCCTTGAATGAGACAAATGTGGGTATGTTAGTTTTATAATTTTAACTGCCAAGTAGAAAAGAGCAGAGTTAACAATACAAATAGTAACGACATTTATACATTTGAATGGTTGCAAATTGTAATGTTTGCAGATCATCCACAATAGAATCAATAACTTTGATTCCCAATGCTTTTTTATATTATAAGTATTTCATCAAACAAAAACTATAGATTTGAAAATAATAGGTGAATTTGGAACAATCTGAAGGCTAAGACTCATTTTGAGCCAAGTAAAAAGTAGACTTTAGTAATTTTATCCCATGCGTACTTGAGTTTGATTAAGCCACTATGAGTTTAGACAATCAAACACAAAACAAGCTCAATCCACTTAATTTAACATCAATTTACCTTTAAAGATTTTCATACATTATTCATCTAACTACATCACAATATTTGTTAGTCACTGAATGACTGGATAAGTTATGCCAGTTTTAAACTGCCGTGGTATAACTTGGCCCATCATATCAAAGTGTTGGAGGCGGCATTTTAACTGATTAATAAAATCATATGATATCTATTTGTGGCATCTATTACACGGCCCACATGCAGCGATCTTCATTTACCATCATGAACAACAAAACAATTGTTTATTGTTGTCTGAGTCCATTCATCGCAGGCACATAACTATCTCTCACCCGAAACGAGATAAGGAGTAACTGCGCTCAAACGCTTTTGCGGTGGATTGAGTATCTGTCTGGCTAAAAAAGGAGTGAAACTTTAATCACTGAAAGTAATGTGATGACTAGATAATATTTGAACAAATAACAAAACACTCAGATGAATTGTAGCAAGTTATGCAGCAGTTACCGGCTATTGTTTGAGGCATCACTACTTTAAACAGCGACTTGGCTTATTCACTTCGATTGAGCTGACGCATCTGTCTTAAATCTTTTGTTTTGCATTCACACGTACCACCTTTTATTCATTTATTAATCACATATTTAAGGGCTTACGCCATCCTTTTATAACTTGTTTTTTTGCTGAAATTCCTTTAGGGTGGTGTTTAAAAAAGGTTGGGCTAGCAATCGTGAGTCTTCAGTGCGACTACACCCATGTAATAATAATGACAAATGATGTTATATATTTATAATTTGATGTATAAAATGGAATGTCATTACACAACTGATTATATGTAAGCTTGATAATTGGTTTGTTCATTTAATGACAAGATTTTTTCTGCTTTTGCTTCTCTAAATTATTCAATACCCCACGAATAAATTCGAAACGGAAATTTAAAAAATTTGCAAGAAAATTAAGTAGCATAAATAAAATTGCCAGCTTATGTAAGATTTCAATCGGACCCCTTTCAATTTTACAGATATTTAGCTCATATATTCTACTAGATAATACAATTTATTTGGCATATCCCGTTTCTTAAATTAACCGTCGGAGATCAAATTTAAATATACTGGGAATTTTGAGTAAACTTCTACACAATGTGTAATGCTAAGGTCAGATGATCAAATATTATGCGTAAAATGGCTGACAATTATGACAAATTGTTTTGTCATGCGTCTGTCCGGCAAAATATTTGTTAACAAACTATTGCACAAATGGGTTTTTACGCATTTGTAAACAAAAGTTTTAGGCAAATATTTCGACATTGTGAACATTATGTGACAACACACGTGCAAATGCATCTAAAATGTGTTCCAATCTTGCAAAACAAATGTAAGAACAACCACAATCAAACATTTTGGTGAAGTTATCAAAGCGTTGTATGAAAATTCGGTTTGAAACAATCAACTTTGTGTAATTATTTACAAAATGAATATTTAAAGAATTTATTTATGCATTTAATTATAAAATAAATATTTTTGCATAAATATAAATGCATTTTTGACAGAAAGAAGAACAAGAACAAGAACTTTCAACAGAAATTCAGTTTAGGATAAGATGCACAAATATTCGAGGGCGGATCCATAAGGCCGTGACTTTTTGAATGAAATACAGTTTTTTCTGGGAAAAAAATTATTTTTCAACATAATCTCCTTTTAGCTCAATACACTTATTCCAACGTTTCTCCAATTTTTGTATCACTTTCAAAAAATAGGATTTTCGAGGTCCATAAAATAGGCATTTGTTTGATCAATAATTTTATCGTTGGAACTAAATCTCTATCCACCGAGCCATTTCTTTAGGTTTGGAAATAGGAAATCCAGAGACTATGGCTTATGAGGTACCAATTCGTAGCCCAATTCACGGAATTTTACCATTGAGACTACACACGTGTGCACCCGTGCATTATCTTGATGAAACAGATCTTTTTCTTGGTCATTTGGGGTCGTTGTTTTTTAAATCCTCGTTAAATCGGTCCAATAAGTTGTCAGAATATTCGCCGTGTATTGTTTTTCCCTTTCGAATGTCATCGATGTGGATTATCCCTCGTGCATCCCAAAAAACTGTTGCCATCACCTTATTGGCCGACAAACGTACCTTGGCCTTCTTCGGAGCCGGTTCACCCGGAGAGACAACCAAGGTTAAACAACTCCAAACAATCCTTTGAAGTTGTTACACGATTACGTTTATGGTCAATTGAGAGCAACCGCGACACCCATCTTGCTGACAGCTTTGGTAAAGCCAACTGACCATTTAAAATCGAAACCACACTGCCATATGAAATGCCTATGGCATCAATAATCTCACGCACTTTTAATTGTTTTTCCAAAACAAACTGGATTTCATTCAAAAAGTCACGGACTTATTGATCCGCCCTCGTAGTATGGGTTCAATGCCCCAAAAAAAATGTATTGTTTTTGTTAATTTGTAGAGCTGCGGACCTTTAAAGTAAGGATATGCGAGAGAGTATGCCATTAGTGGGCCAGTCTGAAACTCTCCATATGATACTCCTTTGTGCAAAACATGTCTACATAAGTAGAACAAATTTGTTCAAAATTTTGCACAACTCGTTTAGTTATGAAGTTATCGAAAGTTAAACTTAAAAAAAGACGATTAAATGAAAAAATTAAATGGGAATTTTTCGATAACTCGCTTATTTGTCGAGGTACAACAAGTTAATATATAAAAAAGAGGCAAGCATTTTTTTATATTTCCACAAAAATTTAGTTGTCTAATAGGCGTCCAAATAATAATCGAAATTCTTAAAAAACATTTTAGGATAAGTCGATATTGAAATTAAAAATAAAAATAGTTTTTGTTGTGTTAACATCTATAGGCACGGGTAGGGAAATCCATCAAAGTGAACACATGCAAACACCACACAGTGTTAGCATCACATACGTGGTTGTTGTACAACAATAGTCTCTGCCTTAAACTAAGTACAAGGTGGCGCAAAAGTAAACTTCCGATGTTTTTTGGCTGTAATTTAAAAAAAAAATTAATAACTTTGATTCTTCTTGTGGATTATTTTTATTTGGTCTTTTAATTTTTTTTACATCAAGTCGAGAATATGATGTCATGTAAATGGCCGGCGCCACAGTTGATTGTCATTTGAGCCCGTTTTATGGCATTTTCCATCACTTTGGCCAAAACTTCCGGCGATAGGTCCTCACATTCTTGACGGATATTGTCTTTAAGAGCTGCAAGAGTCTGAGGCTTGTTGATATAAACCCTCGACTTCAAAAAGCCCCACAGAAAGAAGTCTGGAGCGGTCAAATCAGGCGATCTTGCTGGCCAGTGCAAATCGCCAAAACGGGAGATTAGGCGCCCGGGAAATGCATCCTTCAGCATATCGGTTGTGGCACGTGCAGTGTGTGCCGTTGCACCATCCTGTTGGAACCACATGTTTTCCAATCCCAATTCATCAAGTCGCGGCAAAAAGAACTCGTTGATCATTGCTCTGTAGCGTGGCACGTCGTCTGGTCGATGTCGACGGCGCTTCCATGACATCCTCGGCTACAGCAGCAATATTCTCTGCAGAACGGCTACACCGGGGTCTGCCACGCCTGGCAGCATCTCGTGTTGTGCCAGTCTCTTCGAGGCGACCGGCTAAATGTCGCAGTGTTTCACCAGTACGCGTTGGACGGCCAGGAAATCTGCGACGAAATTCACGTTGTGCCAAAGTCACCGACCGATTATTGGTCAACTAAATAGTCAGCAATATTCCGCGTTCTGGAGCAGTGTAGCGTAACATTGTTTATTAACGTGTATTTCGCATGTGTTTACTACACAAATGTCAAAACAGAACTGACATTAGGGGCCAATCGCAAAATTTATAGCATTTTCTGATAGGAGGATTACTTTTGCGCCGCCTTGTATGATGGTATTGATGTAGCGGCAGCGAACAAACAAGCAGGTCGTCGTTGCCAAAGAGTATTGAATAGTATAGTATAGAATATATACATTGATGCCTTTTGAAACATTTCTGCTTTTGTATTGTTTTATGTAATAACATTGGCGAAATGGTGCATTTATATTGAAATATTATACAAAGCGAATATCACTTGTCTATGCTCTTTTACACAGACTCTCTACATGAGTGCAATAAGTTCTCTATATTATTCATGGTAGAAATATAATGGTAGATGCAGTAGGACAAAAAAAAAACAACAGACATTTTGTGTTTGCTCAGTGCCTCTATTGTGTCAACTCAGCTGCTTGAGAAATAGTGAAAATGTATACAAAATTGGAAAAGTACCATTTAAGTATAAGATTAGGTATGAAAATTAAAACGTTTCTATGTGAATTTTCGCGGAGAAAACATTTTAAAAACAGCAATTGTACGCGAACGGTGGTTGTATATGAACAAAAGTAAACAAACTTTGACATAAGAGAAAAACTCACTCCAGAAAAAAGTTCAAATCAGCTAGGCTAGTGCTTCTACCATTTGTTTGCACCATGATACTATTAAATACTTTTTATCGTCGCTCTGTTTATGACAAAACAAAACCAATTATTTCAGAGAGCTAAATTTTGCGGCCGTCGGTGGTACAATGGGTAGTGTGCGCGCCTCTTGTACTTGAGATCCTGGGTTCAATCCCTGCTCTGACCACCTTAAAATTTCTATCGACGCCGGTCACCTCGCATAGGGACGGCGACAATATCGAGTATTTAGCCATGAAAATGCTTCTCAAAAATACCGTTCGGAGCCGGTGTAAATCTGTAGGTCCCAATCACTGAGTATAAAACTAGAAAGAGAAGCTCTCCCCGATTTCTTCACGGGATGTAATGGGAAACCATTTATTTATTTTTATGAAATAGGACCCAAATGAAATAAGTCCCAAAAATAAAATGAAATAAATCCCAAAAATTTCCATACATTTAGGAAGTTAATTCATATGAAATAACTTCCAAATTCTTGGGGGGTTATTTAATTTTTTTTTTGGGAGTTATTCCGTTTATTTTTTATGACTTACTTCATCAAATTTTATTTCCCGAAAAATTTCAACTCAAAGACATCCCAAACAAAAAATCGTGCGATTTTTCCTTAAAACTTTTAAAATTTTTCTGTGTTCAAAAAATTTCTTCAAAAATGTGTATTTGGATATGTTTTAACTGAATAATAATAAATTATCAAGCAATTATGTCAATAAATTTGGCATGAAAAAATGTGATGATTTATCTGACCAGGAGTTATGCTATCCAAAGGGTAGCGAAATATCGAAGAATATAATTAATTAAAAACTACGACCAAACGCTCGAATAATTTAATTTTTGAATACAATACGAAAGGTCGGATAAATCATCACTTATATATAAATATATTTAATAAAATAACAAACATTTTGTTTTGATCCTTAACTCGAAATCAGTACTGAGTAAATTGAGTTAGTGTTCATTGTCCTTAGTGTTCATTGTCCGTTATAAATTCTGTTGTATTCTCAAACTCTATATTGTATATCTTGTATTTGTTCTTCTCTCTTTGTCCAATACTCTCAAGTATTGCCGTGTTCAGTTTTCTGTTCCTGATGTCTGCTTGTTTAAATGTAATTAATTAACAAATAAGTGCAATAAGAAACTAATGTTAAATGTTGGATATTAATGTTTAATTTAAATTACCGTAAAATTTTAATATAGTTAAATTTTTCATTTATTGCACAGAAAAAAATCTCAGATAACCGAAATATTTAAGGCAACTATAATTTGGACTTATAACTTAAATTTGGTCAATAAAATGGATTTTAATTGAGGAATCAGAGAGTGTAGAACTACAACGCGCACAACTCACTGGTTGTGAGAAGCTCTCCCTAATCCCCTCGTGGGATGTATAGGGAAACCATGAATGTATTTAAAGGGTTATCCATTTTGCGGTTTCAAAAGTAAACGTAAATAAACGATATAAAATATGTTTTTTCATGATATTTATTTTTGATGTGTTAACATCTATACGCGCGCCTCTAGGGCAGTAAACTATCAGTTTAATACATACGCAAGTGTTAGGTATGTAAGAGTAAATCATCGTTTGTTTGTTCGTTGCTTGGCAGTCGGTATTGAAAGTGATTATTGGGCGATTTTCATATAATTTTCCCACGCGATTTTCTCCGGAAATTCATAGTCGATTTTATTAATTTTTGGACTAAAAAGCTAGTGCGGGTTTCGACGAAGAGTTTAGGCCAAAAATTAAGGCGATCCGACATCGGCGAGCCGAGATTTAAGTGTTTTACTTTGGAGTATTAATTTGGAGTAATATTAAAAAAGTGTTTTATGTTTAACTTCGGTTTTGTCTTATGCATAGCAAAGAGAATAGTCAAGGTGGTTATACGTGCATATATAAAACTGAGATAGCAAGACAGCAACGTATGTAGCTTATGAACAAACATAACAATGTATGTATGTACATTTGTCTGTTGCTTTGCATTCTCTTTGTTTTTTGTGGGTTTACTATAAAATAAATAAAAAGTATTAAGCAAGAAAATAATGAAATCATTAGCACTTCTGTTTAATTTTTTGATGTGTTAACATCTATAGGCGCGGGTACGGCCTAAATTCACAAAGTGAATACATCCAAACACAATTTGTCCGACTGCGCTCACACAGATTGCCCGACATTGTTTGCCGTTAAACTCCTCCGAAACGGCTGGACCGATTTTCTCAGAATCGGCCAACGTCTATTTTTCATACCCCTGAATGAGAAGGGTGGCCCACCCCTATATAGAACACAGATTTGTCCGACTGCGAAACACAGCTTGTCAAACTGCGAAAAAACACGCACACTGATGTAGCGGCAGCGAATAGTTGTATTGTGTGGGTGCGAAGCATTCTCAGAGCAAAGAGAATAATGACGTGGTTATTCGTATATAAAAATGAGATAGCAAGAGAGCAAAGAAAATTGTGAACTTGTGTAGCGTATGTACGAACATAACAATGTATGTGGATGGATGTTCATGGGTCTGTTGCTGGCACTGTTCTATAAATAATTTTAAGTATTAATATTATTTAAATGTAACGTCATCATAAGATTGAACGCTGTTTTTATACCCTCCACTGTAAGTGATGAGGGTATATATCAGTTTGTCATTCTGATTGTAACATATAGAAATAAGGCTTTGCGACCCCATAAAGTAAATATATTCTTGATCCTTATAACAACCGGAGTCGATATAGCCATGTCCGTCTGTCCGTCTGTTGAAAACATTCTCACGACTTCAATCGGCGATAACGCGGTTTGGTTTTTGGCCAGAATGTTCCACGTATTCCTGAGCAGTTTGGTATTGAAAATCAGCGAAATCGGTCCATTGGAAAAAATTTTATGATTGGAAACGTAAAAAAACTCATAAAATTTTCACATTAATTTTTGTAGTTTTATACTAAACTACTCCTTTTGCCGTGTGGTGAATTTCCATGTTGAAAATCTTTGTTGTTATTTTTATTTATAATAGGTAAGTACTTTAGAATGTTTAGATGTATTTCATGTGTTCATACATTTATATGAATTTTGTCACAGTCCACTTAAGGTCGCTCTGGCCTGATGGGCAAAGGGCTGCGCTTTGGAATCTGAGGGTTGTTGTTTCAACTCTCGTCCCAGTTGGTTTTCTTTTTTTTTTAACAGCTCTTCAAAAAATGCTTTTTGCAGCTTGTTTTTTTTTTTTAACAGTTCTTCAAAAAATGTTTTTTTTTTTTTAAAAAAGCTTTTTTACTTTACTTACTACTCCTTTTGCCGCGTGGTGAATTTCCATGTTGAAAATCTTTGTTATTCTTTATAATAGGTATGTAAGTATTTTAGAATGTTTACATGTGTTTCATGTGTTCATACATTTATATGAATTTTGTCACACTTGATCTAAGGTCGATGTGGCCTGATCGGCAAAGGGTTGCGCGTTGGAGTCTGAGGGTTGTTGGTTCAACTCTCGTCCCTGCTTTTTTTTTTTTTAACAGTTCTTCAAAAAATGCTTTTTTATTTTTAAAAAATGCTTTGCAGCATGTTTTTTTTTTAACAGTTCTTTAAAAAAGGTTTTTTTATTTTTAAAAAATGCTTTTTTATTTCACTTGTGAAAAATAACTTATTTTTACTTTTTTTAAAAAAGTAAATTTTCTTAAAAAAAATTACATTTCTTAAGTACGTTTCAAAGTACATTTCAAAGTACATTTCAAAGTACATTGCTTAAGTACATTTCATTAAGTACATTTCTTAAGTACATTTCTTAAGTACATTTCTTTCTTAAGTACATTTCTTAAGTACATTTCTTCTTAAGTACATTTCTTCTTAAGTACTTAAGCATGTGAGCATTGAGAGCAATGCAGTTGTGAGCATTGTAAGCATTTGTGAGCATCCTGCATTTGTGAACAAGTAATTGCATTTGTGAACAAGTAACTTATTTTTTTTTTTTTTTTAAAGTACATTTTCTTAAAAAAGGTCCTTTTTAAAATTTAATATTTTGCTGGTTAACACTAAGGTGGAGGGTATCAAAGATTCGGCACAGCCGAATTTAACACTTTTACTTGTTTATTTTCCAATGTAACATTTACTAATGTGATCACAGAAATCGAACATTTACCTTGTAGCAAAATGGTGTTAACACATCGCCCGTGAGTTCGAACACTCATTGGATTTTTTTATTATAAAGTTTGAACGTTGACATTATGTGTGAAACACTACATCATTTAAATGACCACCACGCGAAGTGTTGCAAGCATTGATTCTTTTGAGGTCATTTTCGACCACTTTTTGACACATATTGGGCTGTATCTCAGCCATAACTTGACGAATGTTGGTTCTTAAGTGCTCTGGAGTTAAAGGTTTATCTGCATAAACAAGGTCTTTCGCGTAGCCCCACAAAACAAAAAGTCTAAGTGTGTCAAATCGGTTGATCTTGGTGGCCAGTTGATATCGCCACGACGAGAAATTACGCGGCCAGGAAATGTCTCTTGCAATAAAGCCATATTCGCTCGAGTTGTGTGGCTTGTGGCACCGTCCTGTTGAAACTACATATTCTCCCAGTCGTATTCTTCAATAGCAGGCAACAAAAAGTCGGTTATCATATGACCATAACGCTCCGAATTATCGGTGACAGTCGTTCCATCGTCGTTTTCGAAGAAGTAAGGTCCAATCACACCTTCGGACAAAAGAGCGCACCAACAGTGACTTTTTCTGGATGTAATGGCCTCTCTTCAATTACTTGAGGATTCTCAGAACCCCAAATACAATAATTTGGTATTAACATACCCACCGAGTGAGAAATGTGCTTCATCGCCGAAGAAAATTTTGTTCGAAAAATCGCCGTCCACCGCCTGGTGTTCAAGCACCCATTCCACGCATCTACGACGTTGTGAATGGTCAGCTGGCTTCAGTTGTTGTGTGAGCTGGACTTTATATGGGTGTAGGCGTAGATCCAAATAAAAAAAAACGCCATAATGTGCCGTAAGACAGTCCCAATTCCTGAGAACGACGAGGAATCGACACATTCGGGTCTTCGGCAACACTTTCACTTACAGCAGCGATATTTTCAGCGGAACGAGCAAACCGATGATAACGGCTCCAGTCTCTTCAAATTTCTTCACAATTTTGCCAATTGCTTGCGTAGTTGGACGATTATGTAACCCATAATCTCCTCTTAAAGCACGAGATGTGGCTGTGCCAGAATCACCATTTTTGTAGTAGGTTTTAATAATTTTTATGCGTTGTGTGATAGTTAAGCGATCCATTTTCGTCAATGTCAGACTTTCAACTGAAAATAAAAAAAATTGGTTTAACAACTTATAACGTGGTTTTGTCTAGGGCTGAGGTAAGCTCAGCCATGTCCAGAGTCTTTCATTAGGATCCACCAAACCTTTCGAAATAAGAACAGAATAGTTTACCCTTTCTGGGGGGTTCGAATTCAAATGCTTTATTAATATTTAATTTACAAAGTAATTTGATTTACAGGAATAACATCAACTGCTTCACTCGGTGAGAACACTCCTCTTAGCTTGAGAACACTATTCTTGGTTGACAACACTCTTCTGGGGGTACTTGCTTTGGCTTGACAACACCCTTCCGGGAATACTAGCATTGGCTTGAGAAATCGTCTGGGGCAGGTTGCGGACTGGTAGATTCTAAGGTGATCGGTACCGGATATACTGGATCGGTATATGCTTTACATCTTCGGTTAGAGCGGTTCGGTATCGGTTATCATCGGCTGGTTTACATAGGAACAGTGAGCCGAAGCCCCTGTGTAGGAACAGTGAGCCGAAGCCCCTGTGTAGGAACAGTGAGCCGAAGCCCCTGTGTAGGAACAGTGAGCCGAAACTCCTGTGTAGGAACAGTGAGCCGAAGCCCCTATGTAGGAACAGTGAGCCGAAACTCCTGTGTAGCAAATGTATTTACACCGTCTTTACTAAAGAACGGATCCCAAAATGTGCTTCTGTCCTTTGCAGAACTAGAGCCCCAGGCAAAATGCTACAATCTTGTCTGGTTGTTCGCTCGTAGGCGACGACTTGAGTCTAGTCAACCTTAACATTAAGTACCATTGCTGTAGTGACGCAAATGAGAATTGCATCCAATCACTCATTCTCGTGTGGCCATTAAAACTAATTCGCTGCTAATATGTACACCACGTCGACGGAGCTTGTGTGTTGTTAGTGACTGTGATTTTTCGCGGTGGTTGGTGCGACTGATGGATGTTGTGTATGCTTAGGTGACGGGTAGACCAGGGACGTATACGGGTGGGAATGGCGGTGAGTGTTTGTTATTATGTACGGACGTCATGACGTCACGTTACAAACTTAGTTTGACAGATGTCGAATTCCAGCCCTATACTTTTGAAACCACGAAATGGATAACCCTATATAATAGAGGATTCACAATTGAACTTATATAATTTTAAAAAAAATTACAATTGCCTAAAACTTGTTTCTTCTTTATTTTTGAACGGCGGATATATTTTCTATAAACCACTGGCATAAATAATGAGACTATAGAGCCGACAGAAGCGAAGGGATTTGGGATCAGTTTCACAGTTAAAAATTCTTTAATTTAAACATTAAAAATTTTCTGTGAACTTTTAAATTAAGCATTTAAATGACGAGTGTGAAACTCGCCTTAGTATCAAAGTTAATAGAAGCTTTTAATATTCAATCCACTTCCAATCAAAACCATATGGTAAGTGTTGTTGATACTGTCGCTCAGTAGGTTAAATGCAACAGTTACAGTTGGAAATCAAATCATGGGAATACTCGTAATATGAAAATGGAATATTCAATTGAATTATGAAACTTCAATAAAGAAAAATTATCAATTAGTATTAAAACCCTGAACCGATTACCTTTATGCATACACGCTATGTGTGGCAAACATTCGTGCTACTTGAATTATTACCTCAAGGCACCTGTTGATATAAATTAACCGACACTAAATCCCTGGTGTGAATCATTCACGGTAATTCCATGAAAATGCATACAACACGATTTTCAAATTAACTTAATTAAAAATATCTCAAAATATACATTTAAAAATATATATTTGCTTTTAATTAAACTCATTTGTTAACCGAACCTTTAATTTAAAATATAATTTGTTGCATAGTTTTTTTGTAGTGTTTTTTTTTCATCTAATTACCAATAACTATTGCATAACGGTGTTACTGTTCTTGTAATTAAACACAAACAACAAAAAAAAAAACACACATATACTACACAGAGATAACAATAAAACCAATTTAAATCTTAGAAAGCCGCACCCAAATGATACAACTACAGCAGCCAGCAACAGCAAACAAACAAAATATCAATAAGTTACTAACCAATTAAGCACTCATTGGCTGAAAAGAACAACGGCAACAAAAAGTCTCCAATAATTCCACTTAGCCACAACAATACATAAAGTGCCCAGCTAGATCACAGTAAGAATATTATGACATAATTATATCGGGTTAAAATGGTCAATGGCCGATCGATGGACCCGTAACGGTTCCATAGCCCACACAAAACAAATTCTCTTTATAGAATTGCAACACATTATTTGCATACTATGGTCGCTAACGGTAGTTAGAGTAAACGAAAAACCAGCAAATTCTACAAAGTGAATGTATCCATGAGATACATTCAGACGATATAAGAACCACACACACACAGATGCAGATAAACATATGTATGTTTAAGCATTCATTCATACACACACACACACACACAGACGATATTGTTAAATAATAGCCATAATCGAGTTTAGTGTATTTGACATTTTAAATAGGGGTTTGGTTCGCTTTAATTTATAGTATGATCTTGAAAAATTGAGTAAAATAATTCAAACGAATTGATAAGATAGATTTTCCATTTCACACTCATATATGAGACAGTCCATGCGAAATAATCTTGGAAATATAAAATATTGAAATTTACTAAAACCGAAACATGTTGGCCAGTGAGTTTGCTTGGCTGAAGTGAGAAGTTTCGTATAATCGACGCTTTTGTCGTTGATGCAACAAAACATTTCATAAATCAATTTATTGTCATTTCGCTTCTTGCATGTTAGTAATTAAGTGGTAACAAATAAAAAACCAAATTTCGTTTTGAAATTTAAACTAATGTTGTTTGGGATTTTAACATTTTACTTCATAGTTATATTGTTATTTTTAACATGAACAAACGTACAGTGACGAGCAAAATTAAAGCAGGATTCCCCCAGTGGAAGTTTGAATGTTTAACTTTTAACAGCGTCTAACATAAGAAATAAAACATTTTTTTTTGTTTAATCAATGTAATTCATTTTTTTTATTGTATAGAATGCAAAGTAAAAATTCCGCTCCGGAGCCGAAAAATTCAGCTCCCTCTCAACATAAAGCTCTCAGTACGAGCTTAAAAAAACTCGAACGAATTTAATTTTTAAAATTTTTGTTCGCTGCCAAGCGAATCAAATATAAAAAATAAAAATTCGATTCGGAGTTTCATTTTTATTTTACTGGGAGTGAGAGGAGCCGAATTTTTTGATTTTTTTGAAACTGCAACAAAAATCGATTGAAATATTGTGGAAGGTGTTGAAAATAATCAACGTCTACCAGAAACGGCAGAATTTAAATGGCGAAAAATGGGGAATGTGCCTATAAAAAGTAGAAAGTAGAAAGAACTACAAAAAAACGAGAACATTTGTTTGGAATTATTGGGTCTAGAGTTCGACTAATAATTGGATTATAAGTAAATAACGCTACTAAAGGCAGACCAAAATTTGGTTTGGACAATGATTGCGGATGTATTAAATATAGTGTATTTGGTTATAAAGTGGTCAAAATTGACGAAAAAGTGTTAGACTTCACAATGCAAGAAAAATTGATCGTGATGATTGCGAATGTTTTTAACACATTAGTAGTTGTGGGTAAAAAGGGGGAGAAATTGGTAAAAGTGGTATAACTTCAAATATCGGCAAAAATAGTTAGAAATTATTACAAATTTATTAAAAATAAAGTGTGAGGGTAAAAAGCTGTAGAAGGGTTAAATTTCAAAATGCGACGAAAATCGTTTGGAATGATTTGAAATGTGTTTAAAATAATGTACTGTACTGTTAAACTGTAACGAATAGTAAAAGTTTACATCATTGGGAATATGTATATCAAAAATAGTATATGTTGCAGGAAAGGGTAAAATTTGAGGGATTGGGTATATGTTAATAATTATGTATGTTGTATATGTAAATTGAAAATGTCCTTTTACTCCAAACTGGGGAGAGGAACAACAATTTAACAGACAAAATTCTTATTAAATATACGGTATTTTTTGTCGATCCACATGTATCAACACTGCCGTTATATCTGCTTTGCAACTAACTTTATCGCAATCTTATTACAATATTCTTTATCGTGGTATGATTTTTGTAGTTTACGAAACTCGAAGCAGGAACAAGCATGTGCGAATTTTTATATCGAATGATGAATTTTTCGCTGATAAATCAGCTTATAACTGAATTAATTTTCTAAGCATTGATTAAGGTTAATCAACATGATCAAGATAAGTTGATTGCATTAATTAATGTTTAATCAAAAATATAATGCGGAAAAAATTGCAAAGCTTCAAATAAAATTAGATTTTGACTGTAAAAAAGGGACAAAAACGTTTAAAGTTTAAAATGATAGAAAATCGGGTTGGAATGGTTTACAAATTGTGTAAGAAAGGGGCAAAAACAAGGTACAAATTCTAAATGCTTTAAAAATAGATCCTGATTGTGCATGTTTTGAATCTAATACCGAGCGTGTTGTTCATAATTTTGAAAATTTTTAGAAAAACACCTGTGTTTGCCTTAAATATCAAAATTTTTAACATACTATTTCTAGTTTGGTATTGAACAAAATCAATTAAAACTATTTTGCCCAAACCCATAGTTACCTGTATTATTTTGAATTTTAACGATTTACGTTTTGTCGCTCTACACACTAATGGCCATGAATATTTGTAACACATTTTCAATCCTCCCCACAAATACAATTTTTTTACTGATTCCATACAGATTTTTCCACTTATTGCATTTTCACACTTTTTTGTCTCTTTATCCCACATACTCTTTATTTTAACACAATCCCAACCATTGTGAATCTATTTTCGGGCATTTGCAATTTAACCTCATCATACACTTTTTTCATTCCCAATTTTCCAAACGATTTCGTAGCAATTTCAAGTTTTACCCCTTTTGTCCCCTTTTTGACAGTTTTTAACCACATTCACAATTTTTTCCTATTGCCATCTTTTTATCCACATACACAAACTTTACATCATTCCTAACCTTTTCAAACGATTTTCTCGCATTTTCTAGTTTTACCCTTTTCGCCCCCACTTTACCCTTTTTACCCTCATTCAATATTTTGAAGTTTTACCCTTCATACACATTCAAACTATTTGCACATTCCTATCCTATCCAAAAGATTTTTCTCGAATTTTCCATTTTTACCCTCTTTTGCACACCTACACCCCCCCCCCCCACCTTACCCGTTTTGTCCATATTTAAATTTTTTTGTCACATTCCTAATCTTTCGAATCCATTTTTCTCGCTTCAACATTTACTATTCCGGCCGCTGTTTTACTGTATTTTAAAGATTTGTGTTAATAATCATTCGATACGACTTTTGTGGCATTTTTAAACACCTTCCCACCCTTTCCATTTTACATACCTTCCCCTCATTTCAAACAATTTCCCGTATAATCAAACTTTCACAATTTGTTGCCCGCTTTTCTATTTTTTCACCCATATGTAAATTTTTCTATACATTTAATAATTAAAAAATTTATTTATTTATTTATTTAAGTAGTAAAATGTTCTTATATTTGTAACTTAAACATCTAAACTTATTAAAGAAACGGAAAACCTTAATTCTAGAACATTATATATGATAATTTGATTATAAAAGAAAAAAAAAATTCAGGAAAGAATATAAAATAACTACTTTACGAAGGAAAATACTACTATCAAAAACCTTCCAATTAAATTATATAAAAGAAAATAGTGGTTGTGTTATTTGCAAGTAGATAGTTCAGTTCAAACTATGCTGGCGATTAGAGGGTTGTCTGACATTGTGCAATGGTAATTGAAACGAGTTATTGCATCACAAATAAAAATAAAATAAAAATTCAGCTCCCGAGCTAAAAATAAAATTCAGGGTTTAAAAGATAGAAATCTGCAAAGAATTAAAAATTAAACTTCCTTGCCGATTTAAATTTTTCGAGCGAATCGAAAATGAATGGCTCTCGTTACTTTGATAGAAAGTACAATTTTAATTTATACAAATAATTTCTTTGAAGACCACGCACATGCGACATTTGATCAGAAAAATATTCATTTAATGTATAGTCTACTAGTTACTTTTATGTGGGATACAATACTACACTTGGCATAGGTAAGACGCCGGCCGAAATATTTGAGAAAGTATGTCAAAATTGAACTTTCAGAATGGACCACGTGAAACCTGGCCGTGGGCATTATTTGCATGAAATTACCTTTAAAAAGTAAATACCTGGCATTGATTCATCGATCAACGTAAATGTCTCGTCCACTTGTACAAATTGTTTATGATTCCCTCAATTTTCAAAACCCAATTGCAAAAAAATCATATATTAGAAGACTCGCGCAAACTAACCACTGTACCACTGACGGTGCACTGTTACTTAAAGTTAAACTATTTTTGAGGATTGAGATTTTTAAATTCTGACATACTAAAGTAGACTTCGGTTTGAAAACTCTTTAAATTTTTGTATAAAAAATATTTTTGTCGGCAAAAGGAAAAAACTTTTTTCTCAATATAGACTCCTTGGATACATTTAGGGCGGGTTTCACACTCTCCGTTTTAAAGCTCATTATAAAAGCTCACATAAAATTTTCATATTAATTGACATTTAAATGACACACATCGGACATTTAAAATTCACTTAAATGGAGAATTTTCAATTGTGATCGTTTCAAGGTATTCAAGGAAAAATATCCAGAGACACAAGTGCAATTCTCGAAGTTCGCGGAACTGAGACCAAAATACTGCATTCTACCTGGAGCCGCAGGAACCCATTCCGTCTGTGTATGTTCTGTTCATAAAAACGTGAAACTAATGATTGAAGGAGCTTCTCTGGCAAGAATAACATCTAATAATTTAAAAATATTGTAATATAATGACTGCCTGTCACGCATAATATGCAACCCTCCAACATATGATTGCTATCTACACAGGTGTGAGATGTGCCCAGGTTGTGAGCCCATAATTGAAGAATTGAAGCAAATTTTTAATAATAATAAGATAGATACAATAACATATGGACAATGGGTCACTACCGATAGATGTGCTCTTGAGACATTACAATCAACCGGTGAAGAATTTTTCGACAAGCTTTCAGAAAAGTTGTTCCGTTTGTTAACTAATTCGTATGTTGCAAAGCAACAACAGAATTTTCTCAATAAGAAACAAAATGAGTTCGAACCTGGAGAATGTCTCAGTTCCGCGAACTTCGAGAATTGCAGTTTTGTTTTTTGAATAAAGCGTGTGCTTCCTTCAAATTACAAAATACTAATCTTTTTTGGACAGTTTCTTTTGCAGGTCCGCTTCCGACTTTAATGCAGTCTTTTTTTCCTGGCATAATTCTGGTTATTTCCTGTGATTCGTAAAACTCTTTTACTCTCTTAACTACTTCCCTTGTAAGAGTTTCTCCCAACCTTGGGTTTGGAGAAGCTAAAATTCCCTTTTCATCCACAACTTTCTTTACAATGGAAATCATATGCTTTGTTACCCCGCTGAAATGTGTCTGAATTAGGCTGTAAGACCAATCCGCAAATCATGAAAAAATTTTCATTTTTAGCTGCTTATCGTTTGTTTTTTCGAAGTTTTCCTTTAATTTTAATATTAGACTATCTCCTTGATTTATATTTTCTTCTTGTTACCTTCATTGTTTTTATTAAATATTTTCTCCGAGATCAGACTAACGACTTTACGTTTTTTATGGGCGATATACATTTTCTGGACCATTTTCCTTTTTTGGATGGGCGAATCCCCTAAGAGCAACAAAGATTGGTTAAGTGAAGACATTTTTAATGATGATTCCGGTGAAGAACTAATTGACGGGCACTGTCGATTTGCTTCGGGGTCTGGCAAAACATTCAATTTCTGATGTCTCTAAAGAAATTTTGCTCATTTTTAATCGGCACGTGTTACAAATTCTTATTCTTCCATTTAACGTTTTCGTCCAGCGTAGATCTTTTGTAGGTTTTTTTCCATGCCTCGAAATATTAAATGGGTTGATACAAGAGTCATTCCGTGAATTCATTTTGCACAATAAAAGTGATATTTTGGACCATACGACAAGCGTGTTTCACGTGACAATAAATACTTTAATTAAAAGAACTTCGATTTATACAAAAAAGTATATTATACGACAATACAACTGATGCAGATGTACTAAATGAAATGCGGAGTACCAAATGATCAGCTGTTGTTTGTTTGATATATGTATGTATGTTTTTGTGTGAAATACAAATATATGAACGCTTTGATGCTTTCTATTTTTGACGTTTTTAAGATTTCCGTATATGAGTATACGACAGGGTGTTCACATGCATATACGACAGGGTGTTCACACTATAGATTTGCAGAGCTGTAGTACTTTTGGTAGATATATTTTCGAGGACTACATTAAGTAATTAATTTTTTTAAAATATAACGTATTGTTTCTCCGAGCAAAAATTTTCAGAGTTTGTTAAGAATCGATTGAGAAGTATGCGTGTATTTTTGTCAATTTGGAATATTGGTGTGAAAATAGTGAAAATCACGTTACAAAATTAATTTCACAAATATACAAATGTTCGGCACCCTGTATAACAAAACTAAATTAGATCGGCAGAAACTACGCGCCAAGGCCTTTAAAATAAGGTATAGGTTTTTAAAATCCATCATCGCGTTTTGATCCTACACCCGTTTCAATGTAGCCACCTCGGCACATTTTTCATGATTTTGAACATTTTAAAAAGCATATAACTCCTTAAAAAATTTTTTTTCTGACAACCACAAATTAAACAGTGCTAATACAAGGTGGCGCAAAAGTAATCCTCCTATCAGAAAATGCTATACATTTTGCGATTGGCCCCTAATGTCAGTTCTGTTTTGACTTTTGTGTAGTAAACACATGCGAAATACACGTTAATAAACAATATTACGCTACACTGCTCCAGAACGCGGAATATTGCTGACTATTTATTTGACCAATAATCGGTCGGTGACTTTGGCACAACGTGAATTTCGTCGCAGGTTTCCTGGCCGTCCAACGCCTACTGGTGAAACACTGCGACGTTTAGCCGCTCGCCTCGAAGACACTGGCACAACACGAGATGCTGCCAGGCGTGGCAGTTCTGCAGAGAATATTGCTGCTGTAGCCGGGGATGTCATGGATGCGCCGTCGACATCGACTACAGAGCAATGATCGGCTACAGAGCAATGATCAACGAGTTCTTTTTGCCGCAACTTGATGAATTGGGATTGGAAAACATGTGGTTCCAACAGGACGGTGCAACGGCACACACTGCACGTGCCACAACCAATATGCTGAAGGATGCATTTCCCGGGCGCCTAATTTCCCGTTTTGGCGATTTGCACTGGCCAGCAAGATCGCCTGATTTGACCGCTCCAGTCTTTTTTTTGTGGGGATTTTTGAAGTCGCGGGTTTATGTCAACAAGCCTGAGACTCTTGCAGCTCTTAAAGACAATATCCGTCAAGAATGTGAGGACGTATCGCCGGAAGTTTTGGCCAAAGTGATGGAAAATGCCATAAAAAGGGCTCAAATGACAATCAACTGTGGCGGCGGCCATTTACATGACATCATATTCTCGACTTGATGTAAAAAAATTAAAAGACCAAAAAAAAAATAATCTACAAGAAGAATCAAAGTTTTTAATTTTTTTTTTTAAATTACAGCCAAAAAACATCGGAAGTTTACTTTTGCGCCACCTTGTAGTAGTGCAATATTGCCAAGTTTCAAAAAAATCGAAATCATCGATTTAAATTTTTTCAGAAAATCGTCCGGTTTGACATGGAATGAATGATATCCAAGATACATTTCGAAAAATCGCTGAAAAATCTGTCTTTTTTTGTGGTTTGGATGCACATATAAAGTGTGTGTTTGAGCTTGTCGCAAATATAATATACTTGTGTCCAAACACATTGTGTTTGCTATTCAATATTACATGTTTGAGACACAATGATTTATAAGTTCTATTATATGTGTCTGCGACCCACATATATTCATGTTTCTGATACAAATACAGCTGTGTTTCATGTTTGCCTCTCGATAGCAAGAGAATAAAAGAGGGACAACGAGAGAGTCTATCTTGTAAGGGTGTATCTGGATTTTTGCGTTATTGTAAGAGTTAGTGAGTCATAAATATTCCTGAATGTGCGTGTAAATTGCAGATGAAGTGTTTCTTATTTTGCCTGATGTATTGCGTTTTAGTTTCAAGTATTCAGTCGTCAATGGTTCATCGGACAGAGGATATCAAAAGCGCTTGATCAGTGAAAATATAATAAACTGTGGCTCGGCCGGTTAAATGTTTTGCGATGTTGCTTTGGTTTTTGAGTACGTGCACATGTATGTGTGCTACCAAAGTGAGAAACGGTTTTGAGGAAATAAACTGGAAAGGCCAACAACGTGAGGCCTTGTCCGCGAATTTACTGAGAAAATCGGAACGGCGGACCATTTGTGAAATAAGTGGAATAAAAGAAAACACAAGTAATTAATCCACGCTTGGCTGGCATGAATTTGATTTCTATACAAATGTCTTGTTTGTGTACCAACGCATACTGATAACCAACGCATACTTGAAACCTTCTGAAAACAAAAACGTGAGAGCCAAAAACGAAAGGAGAAGTAAAAGAGTAGCAGGTACTCATTTCATAAAAAAAAACAAATAATGCATTCAATACAAGTAAAAGCAAAAATGGCCGTTTTAAATATTTTGATTTTTTGTATTAATTATTTATGAATGTGGATTTATATTGATAAAATTAAGTATAAGAAATAAAACATTTGTATTGAATTTAAAGAATAATTCGTGTCTAAATATTATTATGTTTGGAAGAAAGAACGCACATGTATCCACGTAAAAGCATACATGTTTGCCAGTAAACATGCTACTGCTTGTATTTAAATACAAGTGTGTTTGGGACTTGCAAACATATGAATGTTTGAAGTGTATTCCAAACATATACATGGTTCCTGCAGAATATGTTTGGGAGAATATGTTACAGAGGCCGTTTTTTTTCAGCGTATAAATGCGTCGTACTGAACAATCGCTGATAAGGACTAGATCCGGAAGGCTTAATGACCTCCCAGGAATCATAGACATGCATTCTAATTATATGACTGGGTTCAATAAATGTATGGAAAATATTATAAACAACATATCAGCAACTTGATTTATAAGTTTTGTATATTACGCACTGAGTTAAACAGCAAATCTTTAAAGTTCCAAAAAAATCGTAGCCGTTTTCTTATAAAATATCTCATATTTATACAAAAACCAATTGAAAACTTTTCATATATTATCTGTTTAAATGTTGTAATAAACGTATTATTTACATTTAATTTTTTGTTTAGAATTTTTCACTGTCGACCGTGTTGATTGTGTTAAAAAGATATTTATATTAATTTGCAAAAGCCAACCACCGTAACAACATTTAGGAGTTGACCAGCAAACCAGGAAAAGATTTACGATTCGATTCGAGATACATAAAAGGTTAACAACTTTATTACTATAACTTTTCTTTTTGTTTTACCAGAGTTAAACACATATTAGTCGTGCATAGAATTATGAGGTGGTTCATATTGGCTGCAGACAGACAACTTTCGCTAACTTAAATAACCCCTAGGGTGTTATTATTAAGATCATGGTATAGTATCGCATGATCGTAAGTAAACGCAGGAGATTGTGGACTGTTCCTTGTTATTGGGCATACAATTAACGTCAATGATAAGGCAAATCATATCACGAGTCATTATTCTTGATGGCATAATTCACTTGCAATTGCTGTAGGTTATTTAACTATGATAGTCAGCAAAACACTTAGCAAGCGGTGCAGACGTTATAGCACAGAAGAAAGTTCAGCAATGCAATCAATAAAGCTTTTGAAACATGCATGGACGTTACACCGAATCACAAAAAATATGTTTGAAAAAGTGTGTCAAAATTAGACTTTCAGAATCGACCACGTGTAGCGTAGCCGTGGGCAACATTTGCATGGAATAATCTGTATAAAGAAAATAGAAATCCAGGTTCCGGCTGTTTACATTTTTTCTAATTGCAGAAACGGCCCTGATCTGTATAGCGGAAGAGGAAATCGAAAAATATTCTTCTAAGTCATAATTTCAGATCGAAACACGTGTAATAAAAAAATGGAATGGTTGGGAATATGTTAAAAATAATGTGTGTGGGTAAAAAACGAAAAAGGGTAAAATTTTAAATAACGAAAAAATTTGTTTGTAATGGTTAGGAATTTATTTAAAACAGTGTAGTAGTAGCAAAGTAGAAATAACTCCTACAAATGCTGGAAAAATTACATGAAATAATTAGAAATTGTAAAAAATTGTGTTTGTGCATAAAATAATAAAACAAGAAAATTTGAGAAAAATCTAAATCGGGTCAAATAAAGATAAAATATTGAAATCTGTTGCAAATAAATAAATAAATAATTTAAATAACTATAAAATTAGTTTGTATTGATTGGAAATGTAATAAAAATAGTGTATTGGGAAAGGGCAAAAAGAACTCTTAAAAATAATAGAAAAATTACATGAACTAATATGAATTCGTTAAAAATTGTGGTTGTGAGTAAAAGGGTAAAACACAAAATACGAGAGAAATATTGTTTTTAAAGACATTTTTGAATATTGTATTGTGTTTCTAAAGTGCGGGAAAAATCGTTTATAATGTGCTGACAATGATATATATGGATTAGACATGATAAAAAGGTGTAAAATTTCAAAATGCTAGAAAAATCGCTTGGATCGATTGGGTATGTATAAGTAAAGGGTTTTTCAACAGAGACGCTACAAAAGAAACTCGATAGGGACAGGAAACGACGCCATATTTTGCCCGCTCTTTTGACATTTCTCTTCAGTAAGGTTTGCCATTTCATCATGGAAAGATATACGAGCCAACAACGAGTCGAAATTATTAAAATTTACTACCGAAATTTGGAGTCAGTGGCCTCAACGTTAAGAGGCAAACTTTAAGAGGCCTCAACAATCAGCGATGCGGCTCATTTCTGGCTGAATGGCTTCGTCAGGAAGCAAAATATGCGTTATTGGTCAGACAGCAATCCACACGTAATCCATGAGTCATCATTGCATCCCGAAAAAATTACGGTATGGTGCGGTTTATGGGCCGGCGGCGCCATTGGGCCGTACTTCTTCCGTGATGGTCAAGACCGGCACATTACTATGAATGCGAATCGCTACCGTTCAATGATAACCGAATATTTTTGGCCCCAATTGGATAATATGGACTTGGAAGACATGTGGTTCCAACAGGACCTCGCCACAAGCCACACAGCGAATGCCACAATCAATTTATTGGAAACCAAGTTTGGTGAACGTGTTATCTCACGAAATGGCCCAGTCGATTGGCCGCCTCGGTTGTGCGATTTGACGCCGTTAGATTATTTCCTGTGGGGCTACGTCAAGTCTATGGTCTATGCCAATAAGTTAGCGACGATTGATGAACTTCGTACGAATATCGAACGTGAAATTGCAGCAGTATCGGCCGATTTATGCTTGAAAACCGTCGAAAATTGGGTTCAGCGTCTGGACTTCTGCAAGCGTGCCCGTGGTGGCCATGTAAAAGAAATCGAGTTGCATACATAATGGCATCGAACGTACTTTCACAGGAATAAAGAATTTCATTGGTATCTAAAACCGGTTTTGTTTTATTTAAAAAAAACTTTTGTAGCGCTCTTATTGAAAAACCCTTTATATGCCTAAAATGGCGAAGAAAATACCAAAACTGCCAGTAACATCAAAATTAGTTTGGGATGACTAAAAAGGGGTAAAAGCGGTTTCCAATCATACCGAAGGATTATTCTTGCATTTTGAGTTTTGGAACGAAGTTCCTTATCGGATGCTGCGGGATGGGGGCAAAATGAAAAAAAATATTAAACAACTTTTTTCACACTATTATGCTACTTTTGCTTTGGTTTGTGACTAGACTACTATGTATATGTTGGGAAATTTCTTGTTTGTGAAGTTTTCTAGGTGGAGCCTATAACCAATATTTGTGAACCCAATAAAAATTAAATTTAGAAAAGCCAAAGTGAAAGAAGTTAAAAAAATAACGTTTTCTTAGAACAGCCCTTTTCTTAAAAAAAGTAAATTTTCAAAAAAAAATATTTTTTAAATTTTACATTTTCTTTAAAAAACACCTTATCTTAAAGAAGTACCTTCGCTTAAAAAAAGTAAATTTTCATACAAAAAGTACATTTTCTTAAAAAAAGTTTTTTTTTAAATAAGAACATACAAATACAAATGTACTAAAGTACATTTTCTTAAATTGACTTTTCTTTAAATTGACTACCATTTCCTTAAAGAGTACCTTTTTGTGAAACAATATACCTTTTATTGAGATAAGTACCTAATTTTAATAATGTACATACTCTTCAAAAAAGACCAATTCAAAAAAATCGCATTTCTTAAAAAAAAAACATGTCTTCAAAATAACTACCTTCTCTTAAAAAAATACCTTTTCTTACAAAAATTAATTTTCTTAAAAGTGCCTTTTCTTAAAAATAAAATAATACCGTTTCTTTTCTTGATAGAAGTAGCCTTTCTGAAAATAAGTAAATTTTCTTAAAAAATAACCTTATCCTAAAAAGAGTACCTCTTCTTTAAAAAGTACCTGTTCTTAAAAAATTACTTCTTTGTAAAAAAATCATACTCTTGTGGCTTTTTCTTACAGAAAGTACTTCTTATTAAAAATAGTACCTTTTCTTAAAAAAAACGTTAGCTTCAAATTTAAAATGTTCGAGCGTTTCGTCGTTTTTTTAATTTATTTTATTCTTCAATATTTCGCTTCCCTTTGAGTAGCATCGTCAGGAAGATAAAGCACAGTTACATTTTAATGCATGGTGTCTGAGGCACAAAGTTTTATTAGGGGCATTGAACGATAGAATGGAAATGCGGATTTTATTTTTTAAAGAGTATGTCAGCCAGACGTCTTCCGGTGAGTTGAACACATAGTTCAAAACTGAGCCTTGTCTAATTATCTCATTCGTGGATAAGGCACACCACACAGTTACCCTAGGACAATGCAATAGTTTTTGATGTTTCAATCGAGGGTTGCAGGTTCTTGGAACCAGTAATGGCAGTTTTGGTTGTAGACATGTCCGTTTAAGTGAAAATGAGCCTCGTCGCTCCAAAAAATGGGATTTACAGTGCGAAAACGCTACAAAGTCGTCTCTTAAAAAATGTCTCCACAGCAAACGTACGATGATCACTCGATCACCCATTATAATACGAACGGCCGCATAAATCATCACTTTTTCAAAAACATTAACTTTTAATAAAAGAAGTAGCTCTCTTTAAAAAAATGGACCTTTTCGGGAAAATATAATACATATTCTTACAAAAAGGGTCTAAAAATATACTCTTTTTTGTATAAAAATACATTCTATTTTATTGAACAAAATATGTTTAAAAAAAGTTTATCAGTTTGCAAAAAGTATATTTTCTTAAAGATTATAGTATTTTTGAACGGGTGTCTTGTTGGACCTAACTAGTGCATAATATATAGCGAGGGAACTTCGTACCAACCGGGTGTACTGTGACACCTCATGTAATTATTTAGCACTTTCTTCCCCTATTTAGCGATGCAATTGTAACATATTCCAAATCATTCAAAAATATTTCTCTCGGGTTTAAAATTCTCCCTTTTTGCCCCTATTACCCATATTACCATCTCCTACATACATATAATTATATGTTCCGGATTTATTTCAACAAAATATAGAAATAGAAAACAATATTACAATACAATATTTAAATAAAAGTTTATATTCCTTCTCCAGACACCGCATTTTAAGTTTTACCCCTTTTGTACCCTTCTTAATTTCTAACACCTCCCCACAATTTCAATTTTCAAACAGTTCACCGTACCCCGAAATTTTACCCCCTTCTAGTATTTTATACATGTCTACACATTCTCCATACATTTAACAGTAAAAAAAATATACCAACATTTCTACTCCCGTATCATTATTTTTGGATGAAACCGGGAGGTGGTAATATTTGAAAATCATAGAAATTTAAAATTTAAGGATCAAAATCTGTAAAGAATTAAAAACTAACACCCTTATTGATTTGTTGAGCGAATCCAAAATGAATGGCTCTCCTTACTCTGATATATATGCAGTAAAATCAAATAGTTTTCCTGTAAACGAAAATATATTATCCCAGTTGGAAATTTCCTAAAATCATCATCAATGACTAATAGGTGGCACGTCAGAGTCCCTGCTGACTTGCCGTCCCACTCCCATACAAAAAAACTTTATGATACCCCCTGACATTTTCATATATTTGGTAAAAAGTTAGCAGGAATCATCAGCAGTTTGTGAATAGTTGTGATAACCATATGACATGTATACAAGACGTCTTTGGGTCAATATTTATCAGTGGGTCAGTTAATCAAAACGTCACTAAATGTGAATCTTCTGTGTTATCATCTAAATACTTACCTTTTTAATCTGTGTGTATGTATTACATCTGATTGACCGATAACACTATACAACACAATTTAGGTTTGTGCTATGGGGGTGCACGATTCCTGCGCCAAATGATCACAGTAGGTGAGTATAGTCAAACCCAAAAAATTTAGACCGCTGTGTAGTTACACTTTTTTTAATGGGCGTGGCAAGTTAAAAATTTAAAAATCAAGTATAAATATTGTATAACGTGTCTTGTGATAACGTGTGACAAAGATTATTTTCGTAGAATATTCAAATGCTCCATTTCAAAGTTTAAAGGGTCCTTTTCGTCCTTTGTTCAAAAAGTACCAAAAATGTACACTAAACTGGACAGCTACGGATCCGGAACGTTCCAAGAATTTACTCCTCATTAAATTTCATTATGGATCGTCGTAGCCAAAAATTCTCTATCCTTATTTCCAGATGTCCTTTTTTGTACTTTTTTGAAACAAGGTCAAGAAAACTACACCAAAATAACCGGCAAAATGTCAAAATGTTCTGCCAATTTATTGTGAAATAGATTTTACCAGAGGATTTCGCAGACGAGAATCGTTCATCTTGAATTTGCATATGTCCTTTTAGTTATTTTTTTAAAATTTAAATCTTGAAGTCTTAAAATTTATATTTTATGAGGAATAAATTCGTTGAACATTCTGGATCCGTAGCTGTCCATTTTAGTGTAATTTTTTAGTACTTTTTGAACAAAGGACGAAAAGGACCCTTTAAACTTTGAAATAGAGCATTTAATAATCCTTGTCAAAATATGACATCAGACAAATGTCCACCATGTTGCTCGATACAAACATTGGCTCTTTTAAGCGCGTGTTCCATAACATGACGTAATGTTTCTGCTTGCAGGCTCAGTATATCATGTCGAATATTCTGCCTTGCCTATCTACTTGTCTCTGGCTTATTGACATTGACTTTATCTCTTAAATATCCCCATAAAAAAAGGTCGGGCGCAGTTAAATCTGGCGAACGAGGTGGCCAAGGGAAATCAGAATTTTTGAAATCAAACGTTCGCCACAAATGTCTCGCAACAAATCCATAGTTTGCCTTGCAGTGTACGCAGTTTCTCCATCTTGTTTGAACCACAAATTAGGATGCTGCTCTACCATTGGCCGTAATAAGTTGTCAATCATTGTTCTGTAAGTAGCCCCGGAAAGCGTTTCTGACGTTCGATTCTCATTCTCGAAAAAATATGGACCGATAACTTTATCGGTCATAACACTAGATAACAGATGCTGGTGTGTTGCCCTTGGATTTTCAGAGCCCCACATTCTACAGTTCAGATTCCTTATAATGAAGGCTGTGGGAGCTAATCTTGAATTAAAATGTTGACGATACTTTCGCTGTGGCATTACTATTGATCTTTGGCAAGAATAAATAAATTCGATTATTTTAACACGTTGTTGTGTACTGTATCTATCCATTATAAATTTCCAAGAACTCAATTATAACCCGCAAAAAAAAAACACTATTACGTTAGAAAAAAAAAGTTATTCGGGTTTAACATTGGTAGGTCTTATTTGGCCCACCCTGTAGTATGAATCCCTGAAGGTGTGCAATGCACCTCAAATTCGTATTTTGAACAACTGTGCCCCTACTTTTAACTGTTTGGATGTAGTATAATTGGTCGTATAAGTCTTATTTGTGAAATAGCATAAAAATATAAATGAATGGTTTGCGTTTTTACAATAAGGATATTGTATTTTTAATAAACAAAAAATATTCTATATACTAAACTTCAAAGTGATTTGGGGGGGAACTTTTTTAACGCCCGCGAAAAAGTGACGCCACTTTTCATCATAGATTTTCATTGTCTATATGGCATGGATAGGTATTTTTTTATAATTTAAAAAATTGTTCAAAAGTTATACCCCTAGTGCGCACATTCTTTTTCTGATTTTCAAATAATTTTGTAATAAAAATGTATGAGATATATTCCGTAACCACCAATAAGGATTATTTGAGTGATATGATCTCTTTAAAAAACACACTAATTGTTAAGGAAATTCAAATGTTTTTTATTTAATGTGAAGTACAATCGATACAATTAAGTTCTGAATAAAATGTCTTTCAAATGGCCTCCACGTCCTCATTTGCGAGAACGAATTCGATGAAAGCAATTTTCGAGCACTTTTCCATTAAACAAAAGTCGTATGTCATGAATAGCAAGTTCAATATTGACTTCTAGTGCTTGAACTGAGTCTGCTTTATTGCTAAAGGCCAATGACTTCAAATAACCCCACAAGAAATAGTCTAATGGTGTTAAATCACAACTTCTTGGAGGCCATTCCATGTCATAATTTCTTGATATAATCGAATCTCCAATCTTTTGTCGCAATAATTCGGTTGTTGCCAATGGCAAAGGTCCAATGGCTTCAGTTCTTGAGTGATAATAATTTTGTATGGGTGCAAGCCCAAATTCTTTCTCAAAATCCGCCAGGTTGTGGTTTGAGTCAGTCCCTATTGTTGACAGCGTCTTGGAATCGAAAAATTGCGGTCTTCAGAACACTTGCCTGAACGGCAGCAATATTTTCCTTACTTCGAGCGGTTCTTATTCTTATAGGCACTTGAACATTATGCAAAGAAAATGTACGCTCGTAATTTGCAACAATTCGGCGAATAGTGAGCACAGGTGAACTATTATTACGACCAAAAAATGCCAAAAGCGCACGAAAAGTTGAACTTGGTGACCGATTATTTTGAATTAAAACATGAGTAATTTGTAAGGTGAAATTGTAAACATAACTGAATACAATGAAAAAATAATGACAGATCATGACATACTACAAATGGCCGAAACGTCGTTTAGAAATCAAATAACTCAAATTGGAAACCGCTTAAATATAAATGAACTAAAAATATAAACCAAAACAGAACGAGACAACTACAATTAGAATAGTTCGTTCTACAAATAGAACTTTCAAAAAACTTCTGCGTCAGTGCGTAAGTAGGAAAGCAATGTGTAAGTAGCGACAACAATCCCTCTGCACACACACAATCGATAAATGTCTTCGGTTAGTGACTTATGTAAATACACACCGCAGTGGCTTAACGGGCTAGACGCTGCTGAAGATGATGCTTCACAAACAAACACCCGCGGCATTTATATTTTTTCACTAACCGGAGAAAACATGATCTCTTACAGCCTTAAAGGAAAATACAACTATAAATGTTTCAGTTTGAAATTTTTTGATATACTTGAAATATGGGCATTTCCAGAGAAAGTGCCACCCTATGTCACATTACGTCACCCTCGTTAATTGGTTATATTTTATGACCATGTCGTTCGATTGTTTTCCATTCTTTTCCTAAATACAAAATATAAGTAACTACATATTTATTAAAAGAAAATAAGACAATCAAACAAACTGGTCTTAAAATAAAAGTAATTATCGAGAGTGACGTGATGTGACAAAAGGTTGACCTTTCTGTGGAAATGCCCATATGTACAAATTACCTGCAGTAAACAAATGATAAAGACTTCCTCTATAGACATTCAGAATTCGCCACAGTGACAGATAGCCATAAGATAATGCTGACAAATCAGCAGGACGGTCTTACATAGATTGTCAGTCCCTTCATAATCTAAGCCACCTAAGTCAAAACTAGTGTCATGTCATGAAGATGTTTTATATAAATTGCCTTTATCTACTAACATTGTCCTAAGGATCTACTACTGAAAATGTCTTCAAGACAAAATTTTCAACTAGGTACAATTAGAAAATTTTGGAACGAAGTTCCTTATCGCACGTTGCGGGATGGGGGCTAAATGAAAAAATTTTAAACAACTTTTTTTTAACTACTTTATTACAACCCATTATTATCAATTATATTGGGTACTTTTGGTTTGGTTTGGTTTAAAGGGAATTTTTCTAGGTGGCGCTTCTTTATTACATATTGTAGTTTTGAACCCAATAACAAGTAAGCCAAAGCGCAAGACTGTCAAGTCCATGAAATACAACCCTGAGCATGCAATTACATGTGGCAGCACACGTTTTCTTTTTTTTTCTTAAAACAAATACCTATTCATATTCTTAAACAAAGCGCTTTTACTTAACAAAATACCTTAACTTAAAGCAGTACCTTTGCTTACAAAAGTACATTTTCTTACACAAAGTACCTTTTTTTTAAAAAAAAGTAATTTTTTAAATAAGTAAAAAAATAAATAAATGGTTTCCCATTACATCCCACGAAGGGACAGGGGAGAACTTCTAACAATCACTGAGCTGTGCGCTTTCCGGTTGTCACTCACTGATTGGGACCTACAGTTTTACACCCATTCCGAACGGTATTTTGAGAAGCTTTTTCATGGCTAAATACTCGATAGTGTCGCCGTCACTATGCGAGTTGACCGCCGCCGAAAGAAATTTTATGGTGGTCAGAGCAGGGTTCGAACCCACGATCTCATGGACAAGAGCCGCGCACACTACCATTGCACCACCGACGGCAAATAAGTACCTTTTTTTTTTAAAAAAATTACATTATCTTACAACAAAGTGCCCTTTCTTAAAAAACTATCCTTTCTTTAAAGATTACCTTTTGTGTAAACCAAACTAACTTTTCATGAGATAAGTACCTACTCCTAAAATTGTACCTGTTCTTTCGTAAAAAAAGCTTTTCTTCAAAATAAAAAATACCTTCTCTTACAAAAAATACATTTTATTACAAAAATTCCTTTGCTTAAAAGTACCCTTTCTTAAAAATAAAATAATACCTTTTCTTTTCCTGAGATAAGTAGCCTTCCTGAAAATGAGTAAATTTTCTTAAAAAATA
Organism: Phaonia tiefii; assembly: GCA_963931995.1. Classification (NCBI taxonomy): domain Eukaryota; kingdom Metazoa; phylum Arthropoda; class Insecta; order Diptera; family Muscidae; genus Phaonia; species Phaonia tiefii. The sequence goes on from OZ008370.1 coordinate 173,657,955, forward strand.
ACCTTATCCTAAAAAGAGTACCACTTTTTTAAAAAGTACCTGTTCTTAAAAAGATATTTTATTTGTAAAAATATTAGGCTTTTTCTTACTTAAAAACATTAGCTTTTAATAAAAGAAGTACCTTTTCGGGGGAATAGAATACATATTCTTACAAAAGGGACCTAAAAATTTAATGTTTTTTAAAAAACACATTCAATAAATTCAAAATTTCATAAAAAAAGTGTATCATTGTACAAGAGCATCTTTTCTTAAAGATGCATTTAAATTAAAGTATTTTTCATCAGGCGCCTTAGGAGTGGTGGAACTAACTAGTACATAATATAGCGAAAGGAACTTCGTTCCAACCGGGTGTCCCCTGACACCTCATGTAATTTTTTTTTAAATTAAATTTAACCCTGCTGTTAGATTAGGACCATTTGGTCCAAATTTTTTCTGTTTTCCCTTGTAACTTTGGAACGGTGATATATACTGACTAAATTTTTCTGCTAATGGGGTCTTTTAATAAAACAATGTTATGTGCGAAAATTAAATTTTCTAACTTTATTCAGGACTGAGAAAAATACAAAATGACGAATCTTAGATTAGAGGACCATTTGGTCAATAGTACATTTTTTCATTACCAAGCGAATGTAAATTCATGTCAAATATTTAGAAGATGTTTTTGATATGTCAAATACTTGCTTTAGAAATTATTGAACCAAAATAGTTACAAAGGATAAGATAAAATTATTATTTTGGATGAAAATTCCAGTATGGACCAAATGGTCCCTCAATCTAAGATTCGTAAGTTTTTTCATTACCAAGCGAATGTAAATTCATGTCAAATATTTAGAAGATGTTTTTGATATGTTAGCGGATGTTTTTGATATGTCAAATACTTGCTTTAGAAATTTTTGAACCAAAATAGTTACAAAGAATAAAATAAAATTATTATTTTGGATGAAAATTGCAGTATGGACCAAATGGTCCCTCAATCTAAGATTCGTAAGTTTTTTCTAATCTAACAGCAGGGTTAAGAATGGCTTTAATTCAAGTATAGAATTCATTTTTTGAATAGCTTTCATTCAGCACCTTTTTATACTATATTTTTTTTTGAATTTACTGTCCCTAAAGACGGTTGCTATTAAACGGAATTCTATTCTGTATTTTTAACTATTTTCCAGTTGGCAATCACTATTATCGTATTTGCTGTAAGTGAAGTAAACAAATGTCAGCACACATTAATGTAATAAATCAAAACCCACCTAAATATATTAAGGAAATAATAATTCACAAATATCGTACTAAGGTTGTTGCTGCGGTTGTTGCCGCTATGGTTAAACTCTCCATAAAATCCAATTAACTTCTAAAATCTAATGGAGTGTAAATAAATGGCGTTTGCAATATTTTACGTGAGAAATGTAAACCACATAAAATCAATTTTCCAGAAAACTTCAATACCAAACGCCAGAAAAATCCTATACAAATGCAAAGTTAGAAGTTGTTAGGCTTAAATGACTCTTTTTATATTTTTTGTTGTTGTGGCTAAAATGTATATGAAATGTAAACTGTGTGTTGTATTTTATGTAAATCTCTGTTGACAGCAAGACAATGCAATGAATGAATGAATTGCGATGTGATTCCAAGGTATTTCTCTTAATTTTGATTTTATTTTTAATATGTGCGCATGACTTGTTTCCATCTTATTATTAAACAGATTTGACGACATTTTATAGTACGTAGTAAAGTTTTAAAGTAATCCAATTCACACATAATAATTCCGAGTATTACAATGCAATGATACCAACGAAGCCAGTGATGTCAGCAAGTGGCAAAAGATTCAGATGAAAACAGGTACATGCACATATACAACTAGTGAGATGTTGCGAGATCTCGAATTTATGGATGTTGTGCCGAGTTTTATGTGCGCTATATTAATTCACACCTGTAAGTAACAGGAAATTTTTTAATGTGTAATAATTAGTATGACCGACCGTTGTACAAAAGAATACAGCAATATAATCTTGAGTTTGGTCGAACAAAGCCGACTATATGCTACACTACTTAACTTTAAAATCTGAATGGAGGAAATTATGAAGCTGCAGTCAACATGAATAAAACCATCACCAGCAAAAGCCACATGCTGCTCACGTTTGCTGATGAGATAGATATCATTCGGCGCACAGTTAGAGAAGTTACTGTGGTGTTTTCGAGAGTTGAGAAGGAGTCAGCAGAAGTGGGTCTGAAAGTAAATGAGGTCACGTCAAAATTAATGGTTTCAACGAGCAGGGCCTCCATGTGATTAGACCAAAGCGTGAACGTTGATAACGGCTGTAATTTCGAGGTGGTGGACGAATTTATATACCTCGGATCGCCTGTAAACAAAAAACACAAGGTCAGCCTTGAGATCAAGCGGAGAATTGTGCTTGCGAATATATGTTATTTTGGAGAGAGATAAAAATAAAGCCATCTCTCGAGTAACAAAACTCCAACTATGCAATACTCCCATACAATCTGGCTTGCTTTAAGGCGCACAGTCCTGTATCCTATCGCAAGCAGACGAAACAACTCTAGGAGTCTTCGAGGGAAAAATACACTGAAAAATGTATTGCCCTGTAGTGCACAACTGCAAGTAATGGCGACGCAAGAAACGTGAGCTGTATCAGCAATATTCCGAAATCGACATAGTTAAGCGAATCAAAATAACGCGATTGCGATGGCTAGGCCATGTCAGTAGAACGAATGAAGGCGAAGCAGCACGAAGGGTTTTCAAAACCGAACTCGAATGAAGGCGAAAAATGGGAAGACCAAGACTCCGCTGGAGGGATCAAGTTGACGAATCCCTGGGTATACTTGGTTTTACCAGCTGGAGAGATAAAGCAAAAGATCGAACTGGTTGGCCAAATATGTTATCTTCGATTTGTAAGGTCCCTCACTAATCAGGGTTGTTCGAGACCGGTTGAGTAAGGAACTACATTAATTCACACATAAAAGTATCAGCAATTTTTGGAACGAAATTCCTTATCGCACGTTGCGGGGTAGTGGCTAAATGAAGAAAAATGTAAACGACTTTTGTTTTAACACTATTATGCTACAACCCACTATTATCGACTATATTGTTCACATTTGCTTAGGCTTATGTCTAAACTAACGAGGTGTCTCACATATTTTGGAAAATATCTTGTTTAATGGGAAGTTTTCTAGGTGGGCCTGTATCCAATATTTGGTATATATTGTAGTTTTGCACCCAGCAAAAAGTAAATTTAGAAAAGCCAAAGTAAAAGAAGTTGAAAAAGAGCATTTTCTTAAATAAGTCCGTTTTCGTAAAAAAAGGAAATTTCTCAAAAAATACCTATTTATATTCTTAAAATAAGTACGTTTTTAAAAAAATACCTTATTTTAAAGAAGTACTTTTGCTTAAAAAAAAGGAATTTTCTTACAAAAAGTACCTTTTATTTAAAAAATTAATTTTTATTTCCTTAAAAAAGTAAATTTTCTTACAATAAATTGCCTTTTCTTAAAAACCTACCTTTTATTTTAAGAGTACCTTTTTTGTGAAGCAAACCTAATTTTTTTGAGATATGTAGCTACTCTTAAAAATATACCTATTCTCGAAAAAATCCAATTCTAAAAAAATTTACATTTCATAAAAAAAATCTTTTCTTAAAAAATTTACATTTCATAAAAAAATCTTTTCTTAAAAAATAACTTTTCTTACAAAAATTCCTTTTACTAAAAATACCTTTTCTTAAAAATAAAATAATATATTTTGCTTTCTTTTCTTTAGATAAGTAGCCCTTCTGCAAATAAGTACACTGTCTTAAAAAAATATCCTTTTCCTAAAAAGAGTACCACTTCTTCAAAAAGTACATGTTCTTAAAAAAAGTACTCCTTTGTAAATAAAATCATACTCTTATGGCTTTTTCTTACAGAAAGTACTTCTTCTTAAACATAGTATCTTTTCTTAAAAAAAAAGCTCTTCCTGGCCTGCGATACCCCTGCAGTTTCCGTTCAAGTAATATCTGATGTTAGACGCCAAAGTATATGGCCGATCCACGTCCATTTTCTTCTACTTATATCCAATTCGATAGGACTGCTATTAATTTTTTGCCAGGGGTCCTCTTTACAAAGTGCATTAGGCCAGTCAAATCGGAGTATTTGCCTCAGACAACGATTGATCCATCCTCGCCAACCTCCAAGTAATTAACACAACCGAATAATAACAAGCTTCAGACTGCACAAACTTCATACTGTTGTCGAATATTCGCAATTTCGTCGGTTAACGCCAGACTTTGTGCAGGTTTATGAATGCAAAACGTTTCTTATTGCGGAGCCACCATCCATAGTAATCTCGCATCCAATATAGTTTATTGATTTCACGTCTTTAATTAACAAACAAACCATGAACTGTTGATGTAGTATTTTTTTCCGTGCGAATATGCATTTTCCTAAAATAAAAATAGACGGTTTCCCATTACATGCCATGAAGGGACAGGGGAGAGCTTCTCACAATCACTGAGCTGTGCACTTTCCAGTTTTCACTCACTGATTGAGAACCTTTTTCACGTCTAAATACACGATAGTGTCGCCGTCACTATGCGTGGTGACCGCCGCCGAAAGAAATTTTAAGGTGATCTGAGCAGGGATCGAACCTAGGATCTCATGTACAAGAGGCGCGCACACTAACATTGCACCAACGACGGCCACATAGGCCATATATCATCACACATTATATGGAGTCTCAACTAAGCGAGAATTGCCTAAACTCCTACTTGTGCGAAAACATCCACAACAATACTTTGCCATAACCATCAATACCTATATACTTGTATGGAGCTGATGGTATGCCTTGGTGGGCATTGAAATATCCACCATAATAATCAATTTCGCATTATTTTTTTAATAATATATTCTGTGAAAAAGTCCTTTTTGTTATAAAAGTACTTTTTCTTAGAAATTGATCTTGAACCGGATAAATTATTGAAGAACTTAGCATTTTAAAGATCGAATAATAAATCTAAAATTGTAAAATCTAATTATTAAACTATAAGCTTATAATTAAATTAAAATTATAAATTATAAAATCATCTTCGTTTATATCCTCCTATGGATCAGGCTCATTAACCTTCGCCTTACCAATACCCACCCGGGTGACCATTGCGGTTTTAAATCTTTAATATCTATTAATTTTGCTCCGAAGTAGGGAAAGTTTTGACTCACTGAAATATTTTTTCAGAGTTGTGGAAAAATATGATAAAATTTTGATTTTTTTCAAATGATTTTTTAAAATTTTATTCAATTTTCTTTCGTTTTTTATCATCAAGAAAATGGGTAACCCTTTGGTGGATATTGGTAAACGTTTTCTTGTATGTTTTGCTGGCGATATTTTTCGAACACTTGCATTATAGTGAATTCTCAAATCAAATGAGATTTCGTTTGCATTTAGTTTGATGAATTTTTCAATAGCATCCTTCCAAACAACCGCTGATGAAGATTTGTGGCTAGATTTGAAATGGCTATACGGTTTGCCAAGAATCATAGGAATACATTTGCAAAACTCCTTTTTGAAAACAATATTTCTATTAATAGAGATTGCGAGGTCGTGCGTGTACGGAAACTGATGAGTATAGTATTTTAAATTGTACCTTTCGTATAATAGTTTAATTTTTTTTGGGTTAGAAAACTTTGACAGCAAAGCTAGTCAAAAACTTCTGAAAATTTTTCATTACGAGAGAAAATTTCAATTGGGAACTTCTAAGTTTTGTAGCAGAAAATTAAACAATAAATTTAGATTTGTACAATTTGTGTGGAAAGGAAGGAAGTATTGCATATACTGAATTTGTCCTGCGGGAATTCGCTAAACACGATTCGTAAAAAGTGGATATTTTTCTTGGCAAATTTGGGAGGTAACTCTATAAGTGTTTTTGCTTTTTATAGTGGGAGGAAAATACAATTTCTTAAATTTGAAATAGGAATTGGGGCCGTTACTCAATTTCTTCCGAAAATAACATTCCAGTTCTCATTCTATTTTCTGCAACATCTGGAAAGGCGAAGCAGCAGTCCAAGTAAGGAGCAATACTTATTGTACGACATACCGAATCCACTACGCATTGGAAAAAATAATATTGCAGATAAGAAACGTGTATCTTCACCAGTACCGACCAACTAAGAAAATCAATGCAAGAAAACTCTTAGGAGTCCATTTCACGGCGAGACAACCAGAGATAATAACAATTAATTTAACAGATGTTTAAACATAGTTACATATGATAGTTTATTTAGGATGTGGTAAATATCATTATAAATTGAACACGCTTTAAATTGGACCTACATTATATGAATGATTTGAGTGTTTAGGTACCGGTAATTGTGCGAATTTTTACATACGGATTACTTTTTTTTAATTAATTTTAAAAATTTGAATTTGACTTTTATTTTTGTGGTTTTCCATTGCATTTCTCTTATCTATAAAATACTTTGAAATAACATCTTTATGCATTAGAAACTTAACAACATCAGGCCTGCTGCCATCGTTGGAGTCAATCAAATGGCGGGTTTATCTGTTCGTATACTACATGCATAATATAATTAAATATTGAGTTGTATTTCGTCTAATGTGTTTGGTGGGTTTTTAACACACTTAAGGGCTTTTTTTGTTTTTTTTTTAAGTTCTACTTACTCTGTTACATGTAATAGTTTTCTTAAATAGGATACTATTATTATTATTTTTATTTTTTTTGACAGTTGCATCATAGAGCTTCTGCAACTTACAGTTGCCCCAAATGGTATTTCGCATTTGCCTATTTTGGTTGTAGATATGTTGTACTAATCCTCCATAATCAGAATGTTGATAATACTCTAATTTTAACGTAAATATTTCAGGCACGCATACGCTCAAATAATATAGTTCGTTCAAATGAATTAATTATATTTTTTTGTTGTATCTAATTATCTACTAAATGATAGAATTGCAGGTTTCCTTGATGTTCAAAAATATTGTAAAATTAACTAATAGCGTAGACAGACGACAGCGTTAATTTGCATTAGCAGTCTTAATTCAAATTAACCTGTGAATTATCCCCGTCCCAATGTGTATTAGCTTTGGCGTAAATTCATGAAATCAGAGTGCATTTATACTGTATTTAGGTATTTCAATATGGCAACACCGTCGACAATCAATCAGCTCAAGATGTATCTATACATAGAGGTGATAGCCGGAACACAGTGGAAGTGGAACTTTCTTGTGTTTGTTGTTTGCTTTGTTGATTTTATGTACTGATGCTTGACACCGCTGAAGTGGATGTTATTGCAACAACACCACCTGCTATCACCATTTATTTGATACATCTTGAATCAGCTGTTGTCAAATTGTTTGCTATCGTCAATTGAAAATGGATTCAAAGTCAGCAAAGGTGAGTTATTTTAATTGTTTTTTGCAAAAAAAATGAGAAATATTTAAAATCGAAACTCCAAGGGAAAGAAGCGAAATTCCAAGGGAAAGAAGCGAAGCGTGTGGTATCGTATTTTCCGCCTTCTATCCATTTGATTTCGATGTAAAACTCCAAAAAATTACTTGACAAACAAACAGTTGTTTACAAACAAACAGCTGTTTACTAAATCCAAAAACTCTGTCAGGGCAAAATGTTAATTCACATTAGTGAGCTTTTAAGACTGGTATAATAAAATAAAATATTTATTTAATTTGCGCATGAAATTCTAGTACAGCGTAGATTTATTCCACGAAATATTTAGACCTCAGTTAGCTAAATAAATATATGGGTTGTCCTACAGAATGCCCGAGGATAACAATGGTAGGGTGGGTAGAGATCAGACCAGGATCTTAGTCTTCTTCCAGTTATTCCAGGTATGTAGGTTATTGATTTGAAAAATTTTGGGCTCATCCGTAGTAACCCTGTTAGGTTATCCTTTATACTCAAATTGCCTTATCAGTCTGTTGGTAAGATAGTTCGGGAAGTTGTTGTCCTTGAGAATGGTCAATAAGGAAAGAATAAGAACCCTTCTCAATGACAACAACTTCCCGAACCATCTTACCAACAGACTGACAAGGCAATTTGAGGATAAAGGACAAACGAACAGGGTTAATACAGATAAGCAGAAAATTTACCAGTCAATAACGTACATACCTGGAATAACAGATAAGTTGGCGAAGTCAAAAATATTTGACGATAAGAATTATAGGGTAGCACGCAAAACATATAATAGAATAGGTAGAATAGTAAAACAAAGGATAGTTTGGACAAATTCGATATGTGTAATATAGTATATAAAATACCATGTAAAGGAAATGACAACGAGGTTTGCAACAAAGTAGTAGGGACTACAAAAAATAAACTAAAGACACGAATTGCAGGACACAAATCAGATCAGAAATACAAGGACATTTCTACACCGAAAACAGCATTAACATCCCATTGTGCTAGTTTAAATCATTACCCAAACTTTCAGGATACAGCGGTTTTAAATAAAGAAAACAATTATAAATGTCGTTACAAAGGGTTTTTCAACAGAGACGCTACAAAAGTAAATCGATAGGGACAGCAAACGACGCCATATTTTTTCCCGGTCTTTTGACATTTCTCTTCAGTAAGGTTTGCCATTTCATCATGGAAAGATATACGAGCCAACAACGAGTCGAAATTATTAAAATTTACTACCGAAATTTTGGAGTCAGTGGCCTCAACTTTAAGAGGCCTCACCAATCAGCGATGAGTCTCATTTCTGGCTGAATGGCTTCGTCAATAAGCAAAATATGCGTTACTGGTCAGACAGCAATCCACACGTAATCCATGAGTCATCACTGCATACCGAAAAAATTACGATTTGGTGCGGTTTATGGCCCGGCGGCGTCATTGGGCCGTACTTCTTCCGTGATGAGCAAGACCGGCACATTACTGTGAATGCGAATCGCTACCGTTCAATGATAACCCAATATTTTTGGTCCCAATTGAATAATATGGACTTGGAGGACATGTGGTTCCAACAGGACGGCGCCACAAGCCACACAGCGAATCAATTTATTGGAAACTAAGTTAGGTGAACGTGTTGTCTCACGAAATGGCCCAGTCGATTGGCCGCCTCGGTCGTGCGATTTGACGCCGTTAGATTATTTCCTGTGGGGCTACGTCAAGTCGATGGTCCATGCAACAAGCCAGCGACGATTGATGAACTTCGTATGAATATCGAACGTGAAATTGCAGCAGTATCGGCCGATTTATGATTGAAAGCCGTCAAAAATTGGGTTCAGCGTGTGGACTTCTGCAAGAGCGCCAGTGGTGGCCATGCAAATGAAATCGAGTTCCATACATAATGGCATCGAACGTACTTTCACAGGAATAAAGAATTTCATTGGTATCTAAACCCGGTTTTGTTTTATTTAAAAAAAACTTTTGTAGCGCTCTTATTGAAAATCCCCGATATGTTAGAAATGCTACAAATCATTAATATACCAACATTGAAAAGAATTAACTATAAAACAGATACAGATAATGTATCCCAAATTTACACGCATTTAATTAGTAAAAAGTAGAACCATTTAAGCACAAATTGTTTATCAATCTAATAATTTTCTTTGGGTTAATTTAGATGAACTTTTTACGAACATCATTTTTGTTTGTGTAACTTCAGAAAATTTCGAAAATGGCGGGAAAATCTGTTTGAACATTTTTAAATTGACATAATTTTTTCACAATTGTTATTTTGTTTTAATTGTTTAATATTATTTATATCTCCTGATGATGCTACACAATGGAGTAGGGAAATAACGAGGAAAATATATACAAGAACAGCAAATCTGACCTCAAGCTCAAAGAATATAGATTATTTATTAAAATAAATACTTATTATTTTACCAAAATAACTTACCAACTTCTATTAAATATTCCTTTTCAATATTCTCCATTTTAATATAGCTATTTCCAAATTTTATTTTATTTACACATTTCTGTCAAATCTGACTGTAGGCAAAAATTTGATTCCAATTTTCGAACAAATTAGGGGAAGAAGACTTTTATTCATAATAAATTAAGTAGTTACTTCAGGAACTTTCTTTGGCAAAACTAACCACTTCAAAGTAATTGTTAATTTTTATTCAAACTACCCATTGTTTATATCAATCGCTTAACACACAGTGAGAAATTGTGTATGACATATAAAATGGCATTGACACCGACTAATATTTTGTCAAACAACAGTGTACATCAATATACGCAATTTTCTGATTTAAATTTTTTATGCAAAAGGATTGTTTTGAATAATAACAATAGTGTATACGTTTTATATACCATAGATCGACATATAGAGACGTCATCTCTTTCTCTGTAAATTGATGACATTTGGTGTGTTGCAGATGGGCAGTTGGATGTTGGAAAGTATTACTTTAATAATACCAGATAGAGGCAATGTATCAAAACATCCAACAATACCTCAGCAACGGCATTTCGGTTTGTGCGCTAAAATTTTTGTGTAAATACGCCACAAATATATACTAACAATAAAATATATCAAAAAAGTCTAAAATACGTTTAAATTTCACAGTTTTTCATCAAACCGACATGAAAAATGTAACTCAACAAATTTTGTAATTCCACCTGATGTAAGTCAATTTACATCAAATGACTCTCTATCGCACCGACCGCACCACGAATAGTTTGAAAGGAAATATCAGATGAGAACAATGACAGCTCTATACGCCATTACTCTATGTTATACACTATCTTGTATTCCGAGCAACAATTAATGAAGACACGATATCGTCACGTTCGCAATTATTAATGACAAGTTTTAAACACCTAATTTTTAATTGACCTTTTGACCCATGTTGTGGAAGTAGAATTTCAAAAAATGTTTACCAAGTATATAATCAATTACGTATATTCTTATTATGCATAAAAAAAAATTAGTATACACTAATGCTTTATCCATGTATAGTTGCGGAATCAGGGATACTATCTTATATGGTACGCCGATTTTGGAGAAGCAGATAATTTGAAATTTGAGTATTAAGGCCTACATTTTCATATTCTCTTCTTCTTAATTTGTCCAAATTTCTGTGTTGCGAAAATATCCACCTTGGTGGTTTGAATAACAAGGTAACGAAGAAACCATTGAATGTGATTTATGTTAATTTTTCAAAGATGTAACAGAGAGATAAAACGAATTTGGCAAATGTTCGTTTATTAAGTCTTTTGTTATGATTTTGTCATTGAAATGACAATCTATGTACACGGTACATAAGTGAGAGTATGACCACTTTGCTTTCGGTCATAAATCATATAAAGTTATTCTTCTTTTTTTAATGAATTACCTTAACAATTCATGTCTTACAAATTGGATATTATGTAAATGATGAGACAACTAACAATGACATACAATTGCAATAAATCATTTAAAGTCGTGTTGATTGGTGGAGTCATGGGATGTGTAGGGTCATTGTTAGGTAACTAAATTTGATTTGTTCAACGTCGAGATTTGAGCAGAGTCTGGGTAACATTTATGGAAATCTTTTAACAAGTGTTTGGGTTCAAATCCTATAAAATACCTGATATAGGAGGTCATAATAAATTTTAACCATTTCAAGTTTTTGGCTTTTTCATTTAGTTTTGCTTTAATAATTGACAAACGAAGAATATGAATATTATTTTCATCTGTTTCCCACTGTCGACTGTAGGGTATCGAAACTTCTCCCGCACTTAATGTGAAAAACTAAGCACTACAAATAAAAGATGTAGAAATTACGTTATGACAATGTTTCTGATGCAAATTCATGTAATAACACTGCAATGAAACTAATAAAAAAAACTTCACTACAACTTCATACATCGTCTGTTATAAGATGAGGGGGAAAAAACTTGTTGTCCCAGACCATGACATAGAAATTGTTTGTTTATATAGTTTGCATACATATGTATACTCAGTTGCTGGTAAAATTGTAAATGCAATTATTAGTTTTTTTTTTTTTGTATAATTGAAATAAGTTTTTGTTTTGTATTAATAAGAATGCAATAAAAAAAAGTTATATGACTATTTTTATTTAGCACTAAAGACTCAGATATGTACATATGTGCCCATGTTGATTGCTATTGTTTGCGGTGTACGCAAAAAGGGTTATCTAAACAGGCAGCTCAATTTTCATTATTAAGTATTGGAAATACACAATATTTTATACTAAACCGTGTGCAAAAATTATAACTTTGAATTAATTGAGTGAAAATTTTTCAAAACATTTTAGAATTATTTTTGATTTTAAATCGGCTCGAAATAAATGAGTCTTATTTAGATTTTTCACAAACAGATTTGTGAAATCAGATCACGGCATCCGAAACTTTACCAATAAAATCAAATTCATATTAAAATTTCAACTAGTTCATACTTTTTGAAGTGAAAAATGAAAACTCAACGACGCAGTGGAATATTAGGTACTGAGAATCTACGTAATGCCAAGTGGCATTTCATCATATTGCCGCAAAGTGATAAATTAAGCGTGGAAGACATTTATTTGGACGACAGTTCGCGTGAAAATGGTCATTTTGAAGAACACGATGTCTCATTGTGGAGATTTGAAGTTCCATTCAACATCGCCAGATTTGACCGCACCAGACTTCATTTTTGACGTCGCAGGTCTATGCAAAAAACCATAGACTCTTTAAGCTCTCAGAGAGAATAATGAAGTAAGTAATCATGAAGTAAATAAAGTCGTAACGTAGTCCAGAACGAATCGCCCTAAGTTCTTCCCAGATCGGTTGAAAATGCGGTATAGGTTGTCAACAATGTCGACGTCCATTTAACTGATATCATCTTCAAAAAGTATTGGAAAAAAACTTGAAGGTCTAAATAAATATCTTGGAATTAAGTTATCTCGTTACGTTTTAAAGCTATAGGAAATCAATTTCGGTTGAGTGTTTCAGTGCCACCCAGTGATTACTATTGTAAAGGTAAATATTTTCTAACTGGATCGCGTGATATAAATAAAGTAGTAATAATAATATTAAAAATAATAATATAGATTACCGTCGTTGCCATGTTGTCGAAAAAGCTAGTTAATAAAAAAGACAAAACGTGAAATGTTTAACGAATTTTTCAGCGTCTTGTTGCGTTAAATCAAAGACGGTATACATTAGTGTGGGTCGAAAAAAAAGTGGGGTCAGTCACCCTCTAGATGTAAAGATTATCTGGAGACAATTTCGGGACCAACAACATATTTATTCTGTGCCCCCGTAAACCGCCTTTTTAGTTTTTTATATCCTGTGTTGCGATTAAAAGTTAGATTGCAAAAAGAAGCATAGTGTTGTTCAGGTTTTGACAAGGGCTACATTCCGGTCATACATCATGTTTGACTCCGAACTGAAATTCGATTAGTAACCTATGCTATCTCGTTTTCGACCACCCTAATGTAGCATTTTTTGAAACAGTAGGAAAGGGCTTTAAAAATTGTCAAATATGTCTCTAGGAAGTACTCATTTTGGTTTATAAACAATAAAGTTACAGGTGATTTAAAATTGTAAAATATACTCAAATTGCAATTCGACTAGTTCCAATTGAAGTCGATCACGCCACACGCAATCCCACGGACTTACACCCACTATGTTTTTTTGTAAATACTGGTTTAAAATTATGCTCCAGGTGTGAGATATAGCTATATTAGAACCCTGCATGAATGCACTCTCTTTTAGAATACATTAATTATCTCACTGTACCAATACCAACGGTCCGAATAGTGTAAACAACGAAATTAAACTATACGTTCCTTTGCGCCTTGGAATGAATGTTGTATGAATCTCTGCTCTGTTAATTACTCGTTCGTCTCAATTCTGTTACGACAACATAACATTTTACTCAAGAAATGTTCGTGAATGTAAAAACCATTCGAATACATAAGAACTATTCGAATGAAAAAACGGCAAATTATGAGTGGTTAGGGGTCTCATTTCCCGTCAATGAAAAGGTCAGCAATGTTGTGTGAAGACTAAAGAAATAAATATTCGTTTTTTATGAGTTTAACTGCAAAAATATATATTAGAAAATGGAAATTGAGGAAGTAAATTATTTTAAAAATAATTTATTAAACATGAAAAATATGTAGTCCTCAACTCAATCCGCCGCTGTGGGTGACGAAAATAGTATTGTTTCGCGAATTTCAAGGGGTGAACTTGTTTTGGAGGAGAAAAAAGGCCGCAGCAAAGTTTGGGAAGTTTTGCCCTTAATTGAGGATTAAGACGGCAAAGAAATGAAAAAAGTCAGTTGCAATAACTGCGAACAAATTTTGGAACATTCAACTTCGACATCAAACCTTTTCTAACACTGACTTAATTTTTATCATATTCTTTATTCCAAAGAAATTAGAACTTCAAATCATGCCAAAACAGCATTTGCTTTAGTTACGTTTTTTTTAATATGTCTCATGAATACATCTCTCTATTCGAATAGTTCTGCTTGTCTCTAAAGACCTTTTACTCAATCTACATAGTTAATACTCTTTCATACAAGAACTCTCTATGCTCGGATTCATTGTGTTTCGTACCCAATGCAACACGCTGAGAAGAATGGTTGTATGTATCGTACTCTAATCGCTCGAATGAGAACATTAACCCATTCAAAAAACATGAATGTATTTGAATATGTGAAAATGTATACTCATGCAGGACTCTAATATAGACAAAACAAAATTACCTAAACAAATCGGCAAGTGGTGCAATATTTTTTTATATTTGAAGAAAAATAATGATAAAATGAATGGAGTTTCATCATCTTACATAAAGATAGTAGTTCATGTGGTAGGTGAATGAAGGAAAAATACAAGCATTCAATTAGAAAATTGTTAGTGAATAAACTATAAATAATTAAATATCCACATAAATACGTAGAACGTGTTTGATGAAACATGAACAACGATGTGCGTTTTGTTTTCATACGACGACAAATGACAACACAGCACAAAAACAGTAAATGATATGTGGTGTAGGGTGACGTACTTTTTTTAAAACCTCCATAACTTTTTTGCTTGTGAATAAAATTAAATGCTGTAAAGGCAAAAGTTTCATAATTTTTATGAGTCTTCACAGACGTTATGAGAAATAGGCATCATGTGGATATAGGAAACGAAAAACAGAAAGCCAACAGTCAAAATTGCCTTCGGAGTCAAAAGTGCGCAAAGGGAAAAATGAAGCCATTGACAAAACATGAACAACGGTATGCGTTTCGTTTCGATAGGATAGCAAAATAATACCTAAAATGGCGGAATGTAGGGTGCACGGATCAAACAAATTTTCGGTTCTCTGAAATATTCTTTGGATACTCTTTGATCGTAGGCGATGTCCGCCTCAACTTATTTTAAACTAGTGTACATATCGAAAGATATTGGAAAACTGCGAGGATTATGATGTAGCTATTACTCTTGTTCATATGGATACATATTCCACAGTTGCCAACCTTTCCCAATAAACATTTTCCAATTTGTGTGGGGCATATTAACTGAAAAACCTGGCACAGTTTCGTCAAAATCGCAATTTATACAAGGAGTATCTGCTTTATAAATATAAAAGCAGCTCATAGCAAATCAGCAGACAAGTAGGCAAATCTGTTTGACCTGTAATAACAAGCGATATATATAATATTGACGATATTGACTAGAATTATCGAACCCGTTAAAAACAGTTAAATCAATCAAAGTTATTTAAGTTTGATTACCCATTCTGACACTGATCACTGTATGTCGCTGTTGCACTGGATAGTGTGCGGAAATCTTGTGAATTTAAAATTCGTGTTCAATACCCTCATATACCGCGTCTACTTCTACGCCATGAACGCGTCAGCCGCGGCGATCATATGACCGAAATCATATTCAAACTTTAATTCCATGAAATTCTTGGGTTGGGAAGAAAGTAACTTCGGATTTCTTATCCACGATCCACGATAAGGTGTTGGCCGATCGAAGAGTAAAAGTGCGTGAGCTTGTTGATGCCATAGGTATTTCATATGGCAGTGTGGTTTCGATTTTAAATGATCAGTTGGGTTTAAGAAAGCTGTCTGCAAGATGGGTGCCGCGTTTGATCTCAATTGACCATAAACCTAATTGTGTGACAACTTCAAAGGATTGTTTGGAGTTGTTTATTTGGGTTACGAATTGGTACCTCATCCGCCATATTCACCGGATTTAGCCCCCAGTGATTATTTCCTATTTCCAGAACTAAAGAAATGGCCCGGTGGAAAGAGATTTAGCTCCAACGATGAAATTATACATCAAACAAATGCCAAATATTATATTTTATGGAAGGGATACAAAAATTGGAGAAACGTTGGACTAAGTGTATTGAGCTAAAAGGAGACTATGTTGAAAATTAAATTTTTCTTTTAATGGAGATAATAATGAGAAAGGCTGCAGTATATACGAAGAAGACCATTAACACGAAAAGCCATATGTTGCTGGCGTATGCTGACGACATAGATATCATTGGACGAAATTTGCGAGAGGTTACTGCAGTATTTTCAAGAATCGAAAAGGAATCAGCGAAGGTGGGTCTTGCTGGTAATGATGGCAAGACAAAATTGATGGCGCCAACGACTAGAGAAACCTCTCAACTTGGTCCGCACTTGAACGTTGAAAATCGATTTAATTTTGAATTGGTAGATAAATTAGTCTACCTTGGATCCACCGTGAACAAGTACAACAACGTCAGCTTGGAGATAGATAGGAGAATTGTGCCTACAAATAGATGCTAGTTTGGGCTCAGCAAGCAGTTTCTGAACAAAGCCCTCTCTCGACGGACAAAAGTCCAGCTATATCAGACTCTCATTTTACCTGTCTTAACATATGGCTCCGAAACTTGGGTCATATCGCGAGCGGATGAAAAACACCTGGGAGAGAAAAATTATCCGTAAAATATATGATCCTGTTAGGGAAAACGGCGACTACCTACGTCGCTGGAACGCAGAGCTATATAGCCTATGTTCTGACGTGGATATAGCTAGGCGAATCAAATTAGGCCAATTGCGTTGGCTAGGCCTTGTTATCAGAATGAATGAAGATGAGCCAGCGCGAAAGGTATTCAATAACGTACCCGGAGGAAGCAGGAAAATAGTACGACCAAGACTCCGCTGGAAAGACCAGGCAGAAGAATCCGTCCGTATCCTTGGTGTTACCAACTGGCGAGAAAAGAATATGTTGAAATTTGTTTAATTTGTTTGTTTAATTAATATGTGTAAGACGTCTGACCCCATGAGGTTGTAAAATATTTAATAAAAGTAAAAGTGTTTTGAATGAGCATATCCTTCACATTTGGCACTTTTTTTTTCAGAAAGAGCAAAAAAGTCGCGGAAGCACACCAGCAAATTTTTGATGTGTATGGTTTGGATTATTTAAAAGAGCGCGTATGCCAAAACTGGTTAAAAAAGTTAGTTCTGTTAATTTCCCGATTAAAAATGTCCACAAGAGCAGTAGGCCAAATGAGGTTGATGGGGTGAAATCAAAGTTGGTATCGAATTTGACCGACACATTTCTGTTCGAGAAGTTGCAGACAAGCTGAAGATGTCGCATACGGCCACTAAAATCCATTTAAAACGGCGTGGACTTGTCAAAAAGCTTGATATTTTGGTTCCTCAAAAGCTTTACGAAATCCATTTAACAAAGCTGATAAGCACATGTGATTTACTACTCAGACGTAACAAAAATTACCTATTTTTGAAACACATTGTTGGTGGAGATGAATAATGGCTGTCAACCGAAAGAGATCATGGTCCAAACACGATGAACGCGCCCAAATTTCATCAAAGTTTGAACTTCACCAAGAAATACGACCTAAAGTGAAGTAAATCGAAAAGGCTAGAATTTTCATCACGACAACGCTAGGCATCTCACATTTAGCAGACTCGGTAAAAAATATTTGAGGTTGGATGGGATGTGACGCCACATCCACCTTATAGTCCTGGTAAGGCACCATAGAATTTTCATTTATTCCGGAGTCTGCAAAACTTCCTGAATGGAAAATCCTTTAATACAGACGAGAACCCACAAACGGCGTGGTTCGAGTATATTTGTGGGACGGACCAGTCACTATACACGCTGAAAAGGAACGGTCCAGCAATATATTGCAGGAAACATGTACATGTTGGCAGGCATTGTTTTCATGAATTGAAGATCTGTTTGTTTCTTAGTTGTCTGTCTCGTTTTTGGTTTTAGAGGTTTTCAACAAACAAAGCCACATTTGGGTCTCAAAAACCATGTAATCCTTTTAATCATTGTGTCTTAAACATGTTATATTCAGTAGCAAACACAATGAGTTTGGGCACAAATATAGCATATTTGCGAGAAGCTACAAACACGTTATATTTGCGGTCAAACAACCAAAAAAATACAGATTTTTCAGCTTGTGTGGATCTGATTTCATAAATTTTGCTAAACGATGGCACGAAATTATTGCGTATCGGGGCCAACAATAAAAAATTAATGTGAGTCCGATCACAGGGGAGATGTGGGCTTTGTTCACATTTTTTAAGTTGGAAGTACTTATGCTTTTAGTATATTTTTTTAATTCAATTAAAAGTATCAAAACTTTCAATATTGTAAATACATAGGAATTTGCTGGTTTTTGTTTGTTTTATTTAACTTATTTGGTTAGTAAATGGGCACACTGCAGTATATATGTACTGCATTAAAAATTACAGTAAGCAGTAAATTTACTGATTACTGAAAAAGTTCGGTAAATTTTTACTGATAATGAAATTTAATTTGCATTACCAGTAAAATCATAGGGCCGTATTCATAATAATCAGTAATCGGGCATTACTGATTACTGAAAATTCAATGAACCGCATCATAATCATGTAGGCACTTTATCAAAATTGCTGAAAAAAATGTTAGTAATCAGTAAAAATTTACTAGTTAAAGAATTATTTTTACTGAAATTTTAGTAGTGCTGCAAAGTGCCCATCTATGGTAAATGCCTTAAGTACAAATAGTTAATATTGGCTTATGGTAACTAAAATACGATAAATATACAAATTTTTGACTCGATTGTATTTAAAAATCTATGGAAAACTGCATCTATAGTAGTGGAATTGTTATTTGTGGGGGTTTGTGGAGAATTGCTCATATGCAAGTGGAAAACGTCTAATAAAAATTTCGATAAAGCTTGCGACTGTGGGTTTGCAAAATTTGTATTAAAATCTCCACCCATTATAATTGGCATGAGATGGAGATTATTACCCAATTGTCGTGCACCAGCTTCAGTGTAAGGCAACAGTACGTAATGAAGATATGTTATAATCTTAATTTATATTGGAATCTAATAGAAATTTTAATAGAATTAACATTACCTCCATTCAGCTTTGATACACTTTGTGTTGTTTTATGTTCTGAGTTATAATTTTTTTGGTGTTTTGTAAAATATTTTATTATTTTGTATTTATTGCGGTTGACAAGTTATTAATCAGCTGTTTACTGAAATGTAATGCATGTAGTTATTTTACAGCAATGGTTTTCGAAAATTAGTAGCTACTATTGCACACTAGATGGTGCTTATATGCAGCTGTTAAGTATGAATGACAATCTCAAAGACGAAGAAGACTTTTAGTTTGACAAGTTTAGTTTTTAGTTTTCCTTATATTTGACAAGTTTAGTTTTCCTCATTTTGATTTGTCTTAGTAAACTTCTTATTGAAAGTGAAAAAAAACTTTTTAAAAGTTATTAAAATTAAATGTTTTTGTATTCATTTTATTTATTTGTTTTCATTTGCCTACTATAACATAATGTACGACAATTAGTGAAAATTAGTAGCTACTACTGCACACTAGATGGTGTTGAGTATATTGTATGCAGCGTATGATTACACTAATACACTCATACATAGCTCACACCGATTTGATAACGCTTTACGATTGGTTAACGATTACATCGCACATCTTACTCTAAATTTGTGATTGTATTGTGAAAAAGATTTTTACCCCCAGCGTATAGATGTTTACACATCAAAAACAATAATTTGGCATTGGAAATGGTTTTGGTGCTATTCAAAATATTCTCCGTTAAGATCAATTCACTTTTGCATGAGCTCAAATCCAATTTTCGAAGCACTTTTTCCACTCCGATTGAGATACCTCAGCACATGGTTTTTGAACGCGTCAACAGCTGTTTCGGGTGTCGAAAAACGTTCACCACACAGTAAAAAGAAGTCATTGGGTGTCAAGTCAGGGCTGTATGGCGGATTGCCCATCAATTCGACATCTTGAGTAGTCAAATAGTCCATTGTTTCAGCTGATGTGGGAGAGGTCACATTGTCCTGATGGAAAATGATCCGTCTTCTCTTGTTGTTTTTCCTCATTTCTTCGAACACTGGTGACAAACAGATAGATGGTGGTATACCACTCAGAATTGCCCATCCTACATACCACTAAACGCACTGTGGCCACATGACCGATTATACCGAAAAAAAGCGCGATCACTTGCTTCGATGTGCTTCTTCCACGAACAACTTTTGTTGGATTTAGCTCGTGTTGAAAGACCCATACGCAGAAAATTCTGTATTTTCGTTATTGTTTGAATGCAAATATAAGGTGTTTATAGCTTGTCAAAAATATACTATACTTGTGCTCAAACACATTGTGTTTGCTATTCAATATAACATGTTTGAGGCACAATGATTAAAAGGCTATAAATTGTGTTTCTGAGACGCAAATGATTTTTTTGAGTTGAAAACCGCTAAAAACAAAAACGAGACAGATAACAAAGAGACAACAAGGCAGAAGATCTTCAATTCATGAAACACTGCTTGCAAACATGTACATGTTTCCCGCAATAAGTTGCTGGGGCCATTATTTTACAGCTTGCACACGGTCGATTGTTGTTTTGTTTCGGGCTCATATGCAAGTTAGCTACCGCGTTTGTATTTTTTCAGCATCTCTTTGCTCCAATTGACACGAGCCTTTTTTTGAGCATTCGTCAAATGATGTGGGATCCAACGAGAACAAATCTTTTTCACGGCCAAATGAACATGCAATATCTTATTGATGCTTGCCATACTAATGCCGAAAGCAGCCTAAATCTCACGGTATGTCACATGTCCGTCTTGCTTTATCAGTTCACGCATAGCATTTATAATTTCCGGCAAAACGACCGAGGTTGGCCGACATTCACGAAATTCATCCTTGAGCAAACGTCTTCCGAGATGGAATACTTGGTATCAGCGATTTGCAGTGGCTTTTGTTGGTACTTCATCACCAAATGTAGAAACAAGTTGATTGAGATTTTTTATGTCATGGAAATATAACCATATACTGACACCTGTACGTGACAAAAGACCCGTGTCTCTTAGTTTTGCCCAAAGTCATGCACTTTTTTTTAATGGGCCCCTAAAGATTTGGGGCCTCGGTGTCATTTTTGCAAACAAAAAAAAGGATCATTTTGTCAGGCTCATATCTTGCAAACCGGTCGGAATTTTGATTTACTCACTGCGGGAAAGTTGTAGCTATTGTCATGAGTTGTGAACATATAACATCAAAAAAACTTCACCTCCGAGGATAAAATCACAAAAAACTTAAAAAAATTCGATTTTTTTACCTTCTTTCCCCTGTTCAGGTCCATAGGTAGCAAACCGTCCAAAATTCAAGGAAACAATCAACTAAAAAAATGTACCTAAGATCTCCATAAACAACACATGTATGAACTTCCTAAGAATGATTCTTAACAACGTGTAGGTAGCGCTTAGGTAGCCAAAAAAATTAAAAATTTCCCGAAATTTGTTTAATTTAATTTGTTTTTTCTTTACTTTAACATTGAGATACTATGCTATCTATTACAAAAATACTAAAAAAAATATTCGTGTTATGTTTATAATGTTGATGGCCCTGGACTTGCAAATTGCCTCTCTTAAGTTGTGGATTCAAATCGTCGTCCGAATCTGACTCTGATTCAGAACTTATAATAATAAATAAAATAATTATTTGAATAAAATTATTGAAGATCACTTTGAACAAAAAACCGAAATTACTTTCTTGACAACCCTATGTATATAAAACTAAACCAATTTAAGGGATATGAAAGATCCTTTTCTAGGTTTTATTTCAATTTGAAACACCCGTTATAAAATTATACATTTCAAAGTATATATTTTTTTTGTTTGATTTAAAACTGATTCGTCCTTAATGGAAACCCGATTTTCCTCAAACTGTTGTTACTGCATAATGTTCACATGCATGTTGTTGTCCACTTGGTGCAGTGTTATGTTTGATGCTGTTGGCATCACTTCATCATCACTTCAATATGTACATTGAGTTCTACTGAAATTAGCTAAATTTATAAAACAAAAATAAATCTTCTTTTGTACAAAAGCGGTTAATCTTGAAATGATTTATATTGACCATAAACACGATCTTATTGGATGCGATTAGAAGCAACAGCAATGATTCAATACTGTCTGAAGGAGATGTATGTATATAAAGTATGCACGTACATACATATCTAACTATTGACATTGACACAAACGACATCACTAGGTATACATAGTATACCTAGTATGTATAATATACAATCTTGAACATTTGTGGAGTACATACATAAGTACATAGTATAGTATTTTCGTGTCAATATGTTCGAATCTATGTATAAAGTTACATTTTCTATCTCAGAAATTACTCATTTTATTAGTTGCCTTACAACTGCCGTACGTAGCTGGTGTTGTTGTACTGTAAGATTGCATGTTTAGCTAGAGAATTGCATTTTGTTTCAAATTAATAAATGGTAACGAATATCATATTTAATTAATCTTTGTTACCGAGTAATATTGCAATTGCAAAAACGACACACTCCGTCAGTAGATAAAGAAATAATTATAGAATACTCGTACATTTAATCGAAGTTATTATGGACATCCGTGAGATATTTTTTTGTGCCCAGATTGAAATGATTTCAATTGGATTAGATGCATAAGCCGGAGTAATTTATTATTCTTCATTTTCTATCTCGATTGGTTGTGCAATGCAACAAAGTGCATTCATTACGTTTCATCTATGGGTAATGGATTGTTTTCATTAGATGCTGTAATGTTCATAGTGTATGTGGAGATTTATACATTTATATATATTGAATTTATCGAAGTGACAACATAGGTCAAGTAAGTAGAAGGTAAAAAGTTGAATAGCCTAAATAGTTCAAGTGTAAAAAATTCTCATAGAACTATTACATTATTGACAGAGGTTTCATTAATTTACAGAAGATTTTCAAAAACTTCTAACTCGCATTGAAATAAACACACATCGTTGCTGAAATATAACAGTTTTGTTGATGTTTTGTTGTTCGGATGCAAATATAGCATGTGTTTGGAACCTATTGAAAATATAGTCTACTTTTGTCCAACCACATTGTGTTTGCTATCCAATATTACACGTTTGAGACACAATGATTAATATATTATGTTATTATACATGTTCGTAACCCAAATACAGTTTTGATTGCGCTACAAATACAGCTGCGTTTGCTGCACTGTTTAGTTAATTGTTTTTTTTTTGACTAGATATGCTCTATGCAACACTAAGAACAGAATCTCGCAAAGCTTTCAATGCTAGCTATATAAGTGGATCCTGGCAGCCGTATATCGATAAACCTAAAGCGTATAAGAAAGCAATAGCCACTGCAAAAAAACGATATTGGTCAAAGTTCTATGTATCGATGGAGAACACAGAGGACACAGTAAGACTGAGGAAAATACTGGCCCATGGGCACTCAAATCCCACCTTTGTGAGCAGGGATGACGGGACATGGTCAAATAGCTCAGCTGAATCGCTAGAGATACTCCTGAAAACTCACTTCCCGGGATACGAGAATACATCCGGGGAGGTCCCGACATTATCAACTCAATACTCGGATACTCATGGTATAGAGGATATAACCAGTCCAGACAGAATATCCTGGGCCATCAATAGCTTCTCACCATATAAATCTTCGGGCCCAGATGGTATTATACCAAAGATGCTGCCATGCGCAGAGGTCATAATTAGGCCGTGGCTCTGTATTATATTCTGATCCTGCCTGACTCGAATCTTCTTACCAATGAGTTGGAGTCAGGTAAGAGTGGTCTTCATCCCAAAGGCGGGGAGACGGAGTCACGAGAGCGCAAGGGATTTCAGACCGATTAGCCTCTCATCGTTTCTTATGAAAACGCTTGAAAGGTTAATCGACGCACACATCCGCACAAAGATGGATGGTACGCCCAGTATATCACGCAGCCAACATGTATATCTAAAAGGCCGCTCAACCGACACAGCAGCCCTGCAAGAAGTCGTCACAATTATTGAGAGGGTCTTGGAGAACAAACAATATACCATCGCGGCCTTTTTGGATATACGTGAGCTTAGCGGCTATAGAAGAATCACTTGAAGATCTAGACGTGGAAATATTCCTCAAGAGTTGGATAGTGACAATGCTACAGAGCAGAATTATTAACATCTCTATGGGAGTCAGCGATTCATAAAAGCGAGTGAATAGAGGAACTTCCCAGGAAGGAGTCATCTCTCCCCTACTTTGGTTACTGATGATCAACAAACTACTACTGAAACTGGAAAAAATGAGGATCAAAACCGTGGCGTATACGTATGATGTGGTAATAATGGTGTCTGGTTTGTTCCCATCCGTATTAAGCGAAATCATGAATGGGGCCTTGAAATCACTTAGGGATTGGACCACTGGGAATGGTCTTGGAGTAAATCCAAAGAAAACTGAGGTCATAACTTTTACCGCGAAGACCAAGTTGAATCCTCCTCGGCTAAGTGGAATAGAGATTCCATTGTCAACTCAAGCCAAGTACTTGGGCGTGATTCTAGACCATAAACTTTCCTTGAAGCGTAACGTAGAGCACCGCGTACAGAAGGCAACCGTTCCGTACTACGCTTGTCGGAAAATGTTCGGAAGCCGGTGGCGTCTCCGACCAAAAATGGTTCTATGCTAGATCTTATGAGGTATCTTATGAGGTATCTCCGATTAACAGGCTGGATATCGACATAGTACTTTGGACTGCCCGGAGTGATATGGTATGCAAATACACTAATTGATGCTAAATAGTATCTTTAGCAAACACGAAATCCATCCAACCAACCGTTACAAAGATACTATTTGGAAATAAAAATTTAAAATGTAAATGTTTCCACGGACTTTGTTCAATTTTGATAACAGCTTGATCATTTTGTGGCAAAATATGGTTTCAGTAATAGTTGAAAAAATTTTAAATTTTTTTCAAACCGTTTGGTAACCGCAGCTTCTTACATTTGTTTTTAGGACGATTGGAACGAAGTTCCTTATCGCACGTTGCGGGATGGGGGCTAAACAACTTTTTTTAACTACTTTATTACAACCCATAATTATCAACTATATTGGGTACTTTTGGTTTTGTTTGGTTTAAAGGTAAGTTTTCTAGGTGGAGCCTGTTTATTACATATTGTAGTTTTGAACCCAATATAAAGTAAATTTAGAAAAACCAAAGAAGACTGGAAAATCCATGAAGTACAACCCTGAACATGGAATTACATTTGGCAGCACACTTCCTCTTACACTCGTACATTTGGCTTGGTTTGTGTCTACACCAGCATATAACATATGGGGGGATATTTCTGGTTTCATGGGAAATTTTCTAGGTGGAGCCTGTTTATTACATATTGTAGTTTGAACCGAATAAAAAGTAAATTTAAAAAAGCCAAAGTGAAAGAAGTTTAAAAAAATATAATTTTCTTAAATAAGTGCGTTTTCTTAAAAAAAGTAAATTTTCTCAAAAAAATACCTATTCATATTCTTAAACAGAGTACCTTTACTTAACAAAATACCTTATCTTAAAAACGTACCTTCGCTTAAAAAAATTATTTCCTTACACAAAGTACATTTTCTTACAAAAATTATTTTTTTAAATAAGTACCTTTTCTTAAAAAAAAGTACATTATCTTACAACAAATTGCCTTTCCTTAAAAAACTGGCTTTTCTTTAAAGAGTACCTTTTTTGTAAAACAAAATAACTTCTCTTGAGATAAGTACCTACTCTTAAAATTGTACCTGTTCTTTCGTAAAAAAGAGATTTTCTTAAAAAAAAAAATACATTCTCTTACAAAAAGTACATTTTCTTACAAAACTTCATTATCTTTAAAGTACCCTTTCTTAAAAATAAAATAATACATTTTCTTTCCTTGAGATAAGTAGCCTTTCTGAAAATAAGTAAATTTTCTGGAAAAATAACCTTATCCTAAAAAGAGTACCAGTTCTTTAAAAAGTACCTGTTGTTAAAAAAAGTATTTCTTTGTAAAAAAATGCATACTCTTTTCTTACAGAAAGTACTTTTTATTAAAAATGGTAGCTTTCTTAAAAAAACAATAGCTTTTAATAAAAGAAGCACCTCTCATTAAAGAAAGGACCTTATCAGGAAAATATAATACATATTCTTACAAAAGGGACCTAAAAATTTACTTTTTTTAAAAAAACGCATTCAATAAATACAAAATTTTTTAAAAAAAGTTTTTCATTTCACAAGAGTATTTTTTCTTAAAGATCCATTTAAATTACAGTATTTTTCAACAGGTGCCTTAGGCGTGTTGGAACTAACTAGTACATAATATATAGCGAAAGGAACTTCGTTCCAACCGGGTATCCTCTGACACCTCATGTAATTTTTTTAGTTCAGGCGGAAAAAACTATTTTTTTCTTGAAAAGGTAAGAATCTTTTGTAGAAACACTTTAGTTATATGATTATGTTCGATTTACTATGGTTACTGTGATGGCTCTTGCGAAAAAACTCTTCAACAGTTTAGAAAATTTATGTTAAACAACATTTAGCTTAAAAAGTTTTAGCATTAAAACGAAACATTTCCAACGATGACTTAAGGCCGTATCCATGGGAATAACATGATCACCCAAATGATATCCAAAATTTACACATACTACACATACTATCATGTTCTAAAGTTCATGCATATGTGTAGACAGCATATGTATGGTTGGCTTTCAAATTGACATTATCGGTACTTAATCATTTTTCATCTGATTGTGGGAGAATTGCAATTATGCCAAATTAGTTTGTTGTTGCCATTATTTCGAGTATTGGCTAAATTCTACAGACAAATACAATTGCATCGAAGTACCGCGAAATACCTCTTTAATTTGCATTTAACATTTGTATTGAGAATTGGCATTTAATTCTAAATTCACCCGAAAAATACACACACAAAAAAAATAAATGAACACCTTTTGTTTGGCATGATTTGGCATTTTGGCCAAAATGGCAATAATCAACAACAACAATGGAAAATTATGGCATTTAATTTCATTATTAATCGTTCGATGGTATTTGTCTATCTTTCTACCTCTCCCTGCAATTGAGTTTAAATGCCACAAACACAACGATTTGCCAAATTTATAAGGTAAATTTACCAAAACTAAAAAATTATCAAAGGAATCGAATCGAATCGATTTAAATTGAATTGTATTGAATGTCCAATAAGTTATGAATTATGAGTTAAATGAAACAAATTCATGTAATAGAGATGTCTTCGAAACACACATTCGATCAATGTCAATGCGATTTTGTACCGAATTGTACAATCATTTGTCCAACAAATTGCTTTTAATTGTTGTCCATTTCGATGGGAGAGCGGATTAAGTTCGCGATTTTGCTTAATTAGTTTTGGACAATACCAATACACTATCTGATTTATGAATTGTCATTTGTCAGTTGGTGTTGGTTAAATAAGTGAATTCGTAAAATATATTCGATTTAATCTGCAGACCATGATAAATTTTAAATTACCAACTATGTGATGCGTTTTAAGAGTCTTAGATATGGGCACCTATCAATGAATTCGCATGATATTTTGATTTGTGCAGTAATAAGTAATCACTTGATTTGGATTAATTTATTATAAAAAAAAATATAACATTTTTTTAAACCTACATCCAAAAATGGATACAATGTAGTTTAAAGACCTTGAGTCACATCTATAATTTCGAGCTATTAGCTAAATGTGGAATTAGGAAATTTCTTTACTCAAGAATGAAGGAAAATTACAATAACAATTACATTTATTAGTGGAAAACAACAGATACTATAAATACATCATCCTTTGTATATGTAAACTCTGATCTTCTCAGAATAACTTTCTGATTCCGCTCTCCACCTATTTTTAATCTATCTTACTTACTTACTTATCCGGTCACGAACAACCCCGAGGGGTCAGAGATCTTACAAAACTTAGATAACATATTTCGTCAACCAGTTCGATCTTCTGCCTTATCTCTCCAGTTGGGAATACCAAGTGTACGCAGGGATTCGTGTACCTGATCCCTCCAACGGGGTCTTGGTCTTCCTATTTTTCGTCTTCCTTCGAGTTCGGTTTCGAAAACCCTTCGTGATGGTTCGTCTTCATCCATTCTACTGACATGGCCTAGCCAGCGCAATCGCCTTATTTTGATCCACTTAACTGTGTCAATGTCGGGATATAGCTCATACAGCTCATGGTTCATGCGTCGCCGATACTCGCCGTTGTTCACTATAGGGCCACATATTTTTCGGAGTATTTTCCTCTCGAAGACTCCCACAGATGTTTCGTCTGCTTGCGATAAGCCCCAGGATTCTGCGCCATAAAGCAAGACAGGTTGTATGAGAGTCTGGTATAGTTGGACTTTTGTTACTTGAGAGAGGGCTTTATCTCTAAAGTGCTTGGTTAGCCCAAAATAAAATCCATTCGCAAGCACAATTCTCCGCTTGAGCTCAAGGCTGACGTTGTTGTTTCCGTTTACGGCAGATCCAAGGTATATAAATTCGTCCACCACCTCGAAATTATACCGGTTATCAACGCTGACGCTTAGGAATAATCGCGTGGAGGCCCTGCTCGTTGAAACCATTAATTTTGTCTTGTCCTCATTTACCGTCAGACCCACTTTTCCAGACTCCATCTCAATTCTCGAAAACAACGCAGTAACTTCTCTAACTGTGCGTCCAATGATATTTATATCATCAGCATACGCGAGCAGCATGCGACTTTTGCTGCTGATGGTTTTATTCATGTTGACTGCAGCTTTCCTCAGAATAATCTCTATTAAGATGTTAAAGAGATCGTACGATAGGGTGTCACCTTGTCTGAGGCCTCGCTTAGTTTCGAAAGGTTCGGTAAGATCCTTACCAACTTTCACTGCGGATTTAGTGTGCGTCACGGTCATCCTGCAAAGGCGTATGCGTTTTGCAGGAATACCAAGCTCAGACATTGCTTCGTAGAGTTTCCCCCGCATCGGGCTATCGAAGGCCGCCTTATAATCGACAAATATATGATAGGTGTCGATTTGTTTCTCGTGGGTTTTCTCCAGGACTTGGCGTAGCGTGAAAATCTGGTCGGTTGTCGATTGTCCAGGCCTAAAGCCACACTGGTATGGTCCAATCAGGTCAGCAGTAATTGGTTTTAGTCTTTTTTATTTTTTTTTAATTACGACAATGCATTTTTGAAAATTTTAAAATTTTTAATTTCTAGTTGCCTAAAATTTATATATATAGATTAATTTATACATCGATTTGTTGTCCGTCTCATCTGATGTTGCTCTTCTTCAATGGGGAAACGAACTTCTGTCAGCTGTTTTGCTGATTAATTACAAAAATTTTTCCGAACAAAATCCTCCATTTTTAGTTTTGTGCATTCCCGATGTTCATATATTTACATATCTTGAACATTCACAGTAAAACACTTCAGCTGTATTTATCAAACCTCAGGGACAGAATTCTTCTCTTAACGTTCAAACACAAGTACGCGAGTTGACAAATCTATGTATAAATTAATCTACGGCTTTGTCAACTATAAACAGAATTGTAGATTTTAAATTTCCTCTTTCTCAATTTCAACTGGACCTAAGTGCAAATAGTTACCAAGGGATAATTCTGTTCAATAAACACATTTCTTCCACGTGATGAACCATGAGAAACCCGAATGTGTTAACCAACCCAAGTGAATATTAGGTCAGGACAAGAGCACTATCGAGTGCACAATGACGATGCACACAAGGAAAATATTAGTTGGAAATCAATTCAGGCATTGGAAATTCCATGATAAAGTCAATATTTTGGTCAGAATTCGTAATTGTCAAACATCAGAATTATTTGTCCATGCTTCAGCGTTGTTCTTTCGTTTTGTTTTGGAATTTTCGGTATCTCTGCTTATTCTGGACTGTTATAGACCAGATCATGGTAAAATTATCTATCGGGTAAACGCGTCAGCCCAGCTGATTGGTGGTTTTTTCATCTTTTCCGTAGGTAAGCTGTCAAATTTGATTTTGTTTATCTTTGTTTGTTAATAAAATAGAAAGAATTTCAACCAAAATGCAATTTAGTAGCATAGACTTTGTATCAAGTAAGACAATCTTACAAAATTTTTCACATTTTGTGTACATAGTAGTTTTCATTATTCAGCTAATTTGGACAGCTTAACGACGGAATTGATTGAGATTAAAAATCGGTCTTACTAAATACAAATTGCTACTACAGAATTTTAGTTGTATTAACCAATTTGAGTATTTCAAAAACCTCATTCATCTGAAATGGAAGATCCAACTAATAAAAAGTACAATATTAGAGTTCGTGTTCAAATATTAGTTACTGTAATCATAATTTAGTTTCTATTACAAAAACACTTGTTACAAAGTTATGTATTCGATTTTTACAAGAGGCTTTGCTGTTAAAGAGAAACTACATATATTTGAATGTTACCCGAGGACTTTACAGAAAAACTAATATTTTAAACAGAAAGTGATAAACAAAGTAAACAAGAAAGTGTATAGATATCAGCCACCGAAGAATACATATTATCATAAATTGAGTTGAAGTGAGACTTTTAAACAACGCCACTATTGATGCCTTCACATACACAGGCAAACAATTGTGGACACTTGGCTGGAGGAAATATTATTCTGGATGACACAAATTAACTTAAACATACCTATGATACCTAGGGTAACCCATCCCCATTTTTGGTCGAAAATATGAAAAATTTAGAAAAACTGTCTGTATCTGGAAAACGAAGCGTCCAATCGACCAAAATAATAATTTTTTACGGGTTTCTAAGGATTTGTCACAAACTGTTCCAATTCGTATGAAATAATTTTTTTTTTTTCAAAAAATCCCCAAAATAAGAAAATCGCTATAAAAAATGGTTATATCTCGGAAAAGGTGCGTCCAATCGCAAAAATAACAAATTGTTTACCTCCATAGGAGGCTTTCATCTATGGATGTCTTCAATATGGCATCACTTTTATTTTTAAAAAATCGCTAAAACTAAAATTTCTGGAATCAAAAATTGCTAAAACGCCCCTATACCAGTATCTCGCAAACGGAGCTTCCAATCGAAATCAAAACTATTTTTTACGAGTTTCTAAGGATTGTTCATAAAGTGGTCCATCGCATGGAAGATATTTTGTTCAAAAATCATCAAAATATGAAAAATGCTGAAATAAAAAATGGCTATAACTCGGACATACATGCATACATATGAGTCATGTCATGCCAAACGGTACGATTTTGGGAAAAAATTTAACGCAATGATTCCGATTTTTATGCAAATTGGCATATTTCCTCCTCTACAAGTTAAATTTCATCCCCTATGAGAAAAAAAAATATATTTTTTTTTCAAAATTTATGACCAATTTACTTTGGTGAAATGGGTGTTTTTTTAAAGAGGTGTGTTCATTCAGTAGCATGTAACTTCGGAAATACTTGACAGAGTTTACTGTGCTATACCTAGTTTTAAAGGTAGTTTTAATTGCTTCTAAAATACTAAAATGGTATGGTATAATCCTATAATATTTTCTTAAGGTTTTTATCATTTTAATAATTTTATTTCGATTTTAGAGATGATTACATCTTTTTTTTTTGAAATTTCCGAGTTGTGTTCTTAGATGTCTTTTTTGTCGACTGTGTGAGTTTTGAAGTGGTGAACTAATGCGTTCTATTTTTTTACGAATTTTTTCCAAAACATCTTTTTTACAGGCAACAAGAATTTCTCTGAAAATAGTAAACAAAATTATTTTTTAATAGTTTATTAACACAAGATGTACATACATACAAACAGCAGAAAAACCAAGAAAGCGTATTGATGGCGTATAGTAGATTTCTGTAATGTGTAATATTTACAGTAAAAATAGAAAACAAAAAATTGAGTAAAGAAATAAATGTTATGCGTTGTATACCGTCTTAATACAGTACTGCTCAGAAGATGATGTTGTCTGAACTTTAATTTTGTTATCGGGTTGTGGAATGAATGCGTGGTAGCCAAGAGTTCCAGAAATTGGTTTCGCTTTGTCAAAGCGCTCCTTAAGGTTTTTCGCCCTATCTTCATATTGATCGTTATTAAAGAACTCTGTATGAACATTCTTCACGTTTTTATTCACCCAATCATAAAATTTGACAGCACTATTAATGGGATTTATGAGGCTGGACAAGCACGTGCACGTGCTGTGCTGCTAATCTTTTGACTGTTCCTCCCAGACCATCGCAGGGCCCTTTGCCATGAGACGTCGCAAAAAAATGCCATTCCGCTGCAATTCCAAAATCATCTACGTGGAACATCAGATTTAAAAAGTTTTTCTTGTTTTTGTATTGTGCGCTTGCACCATCAGAAAAGTAAAAAATTTTGCTTACTGGTCCTAATATTTTCTTCAAAAATCTTACAAGCCCCTCCTGGAACACATCCACGGCTATTGTATCATGTTTCAGACATTGGGATATTGCAACGTAATTACAACAAACCTCTTGATCGTCTTCTTTATAATATATTGCGAATGGATGGATTGTAACCTGGTCATTATTCCAGTGAGCGCCCTGAATTGAGTGCTGAATCACAACGGCATAGTTTTCTGAAAAGTCACATACAACGATACATTCTCCATGCTGCAAATTTGACTTTTTTCATTTAAAAATGTACTCTGCTGTTTTGCTACATAAGAATGTGTCAACAAGCGGCGCAGTTTTACCGATAGCTTTTCAATGAATTCATCATCAGTCGACTGAAAGGTTTCGAGGGAACTTCTATCGACTGTCACCCACTGTTTGTAAGAAATAGTGTCCACCATATGGTTGTCAAAAACATCCTTTAGTTGCTCTGCAATACATTGACTTCCAGAACACGTATCACATTTTAGGTAGTAGCAATTAGTTGTTGGAGGATTGCAAATTATGCTAGATAGACAATCTTTATAACTAGTAATACGTAATGTATCTCTGGTGAGCCTCGCCAGTCCTGCACCATCAATCATAAGTTTGACGTTTTCATGTATACAACATACACAAACAGAATGGGTACCACTTGCCCCGGCTAATGCACAATACTTAGGTCTTAACTCGGAAAATTTTGATAACTGCACTTTTGCCTCAGGATGTCTTTCTTTAAAAGGGGCATGTGCTTCCTTTAAATTACATAGCACTAATCTCTTCTGGATCTTTTCCTTTGTATTTCCTATTTTTATTGATAGACAATCCTTTATAACAGGCATTGTTCGTTCGGCTTATATCAGGGGATTCATAAAAAACTAAAACTTTTATTTTTATCTTCATCACTGATTGCTCTTCCTGGGCGTGGATTGGAAGAAGTCTGTATACCCTTTTCGTTGGCAATTTTTTTCGAGACCAAAATCATGCGTCCGGATGCTCCAATAAAAGTATCTTCAATCTGACTCAAACTCCAGTCTGAGACAAGGGTTAATATTTTAATTTTAATTTGCCTTTCTGTTGCACTTGCAAAAAAAACTTTCTTTAAATTTTTCTTATATTGAAGAAATTTCTGTTTCATTCTCAGGAACATCTTCCCTGTCTTGATTTGAATTTTGAAACACGCGTTCGTTTATTATATTAACAATTTTTTGTTTTTTAATAGCGTTATATTTTTTCTGCTTACCGCAATGACTCATTAAACTTCGCGAATTTTGGCACTTTCTACGGAATAATCGCTGTCAATAGACATATTGTCATTTATGTCCACATCAGTATCACTTTCTACGCCGGTTTCACTCATTTAATACGGCAATTCCCACAAATTCTAACCTTGCCATTCAAAGATTCAAGTTTTAATTTTCGATTACGTTCAACAACACTTGAACTTATCCATCGCAATGTTTTCGTATTATTTATTTTTCTTATGGCATTTTCATTGAAAAGGGTTGCAACAAACATCAAACCGAGGAGGCATTTTGAATTTTAAAAACTTATTTTATTATATATTTGCTGTGAGCTTTAACGAAATCTGGGAGACAATATAAACGCGAATGACTTCAACAATTAACCTAATGTCGTCCGGTTACAGCAATGACAGAAAATCAAAATATACATTTCAACTATGAATAGAAAAAATGTTGACATCAATTTTACTGTCTTATACTTGTTGTTAGTTTCTATTTAGCAGTGTTTGATAAAGTGACAGTTCTCGTTTCCATTTAATGAAATTGTTTGCAAATTACTGTAAAACAGAAATTGTTTTTGTTGTTCTTATTGTTGTACTAAGGCCAAATAAAAATATTATCATTCTGCTAACTATTATAAGTAAACTCAACAGAATTTTTTTTGCTTGTGAAAAAGATGTTTTGGAAAAAATTCGTAAAGAAATAGAACGCATTAGTTCACCACTTCAAAACTCACACAGTCGCTAAAAAAGACATCTAAGGACAAGACTATGAAATTTCAAAAAAAAAAAAAAGATGTAATCATCTTTAAAACCGAAATAAAAGTATTAAAATGATAAAACCTTAAGAAAATATTATGGAATTATACCATACAATGTCAACAATTTAGAAGTTATTAAAATTACCTTCGAAACAAGGTATAGCACATTAAAAGCCGTCAAGTATTACCGGAGTTACATGCTACTGAATGAACAGACGTCTTTGAAATAATCGCGATTTCACCAAAGTTAAATTGGTCATAAAATTTGAAAAAAAATTTTTTTTTTTTTTCTTGAAACACGTATAAAAATATTTTTAACAGAAGAATGCATATACAAACTGGCGAACAATCCAAGATATACAATACCATACAATGTCAACAATTTAGAAGTTATTAAAATTACCTTCGAAACAAGGTATAGCACATTAAAATCCGTCAAGTATTACCAGAGTTATATGCTACTGAATTTTTTTCTTGAAACACGTATAAAAATATTTTTAACAGAAGAATGCATATACAAACTGGCGAAGCAATCCAAGCTAGTGATGTAAAAAATTCGTACCGTTTGGCATGGAATGACTCATGTGAGTTTTAGCGATTTTTCATTTGAAAAATGTTAGTTTAACGGATTTTAAGTGATGCCATATGAGAGGTATCCATTGGTTAAAGGTATGGAGGTAAAAAATTTATTGCTTTTACTTATTTTGGTGATTTTTAGAAAAAAAGTCCATACGAATTGGACCACTTTATGAAAAACCCTTACAAAGCAAAAAAATTTAGTTATATTTCGATTCATTGTTCCGTTTAAAAAAAAAGTAATGTCATATTAAATACATCCATTAAATACACCGTTTCCGAGTTATAACCATTTTTTTATTTTAGCGATTTCCTTATTTTGGTGATTTTTTTAAAAAAAATTTTTTTTCATATTTTCGATCAAAAATGGGCAAAATAATATATTATGGTTACAAATAATAATAATTTTGTTTATATTTAATATAAAATACACATTTTTAATAAAAAAATATTTTTCTTTTACTTTTTTTCTATAAAATTCATAATGGGATAAAGCACCACCAAATAGTTGTGACAGCCATTAAATTCAAGTACATAATTAGTTGAGGATACCAATATATTATTTGGTACAACCGAATTAGTTTTTAAATTTTTTGTTCATCCAACTAATAGAATATTCACCACTACAGGATAATTTGATTGCTAGAACTGAAACTCGATTGATAGATCACATTTATTAGTTGTTGCTGTGGCTTCATCTAAATATTTCAGTTCTTGCAACCAAAACTGAATTACAAATCAATTGATATGGTGACACGGCCCATAATTATTGGTAATCACAATTTAATATGTGATAGTCCAAGAAACCGACAAATTTTAGTTGACTGTAAATATAGTTGTGACAACGAATCTCTTCTGTGTGTGCATTGGGTATATTGTACTGCTTAAGAACAGATTTCGACACAGGGATGAGTGGCAGTATCTACGCATTAAAACTCTAGACGCGACTCACGGAGAGGAATACTACACTTATGGCCAGTTTCACAGTTGAAAATTCTCCACTTAAAAGTACTTTAAATGCCCGATGCTTGTCAGTTAAATGTCATTTAATATGACAATTTTCTGTGAGCTTTTATATTGAGCTATTAAATGACGAGTGTGAAACTCGCCCTTAGTGTCTGAGCTATTTAAGGTGGCCGAAATAAACGTGGCAAACGATATAACATATATATATGGCACCGTAATCGGTATAACAGGAATGAAAATACATGAGGCAGACGACCATCTCGAACATTATAAGGACCACGATTTTGATGATATGCACTTGGAACGCAAAAAGAGTATACAATACTAACCCACAAATGGGAGGCCTCTAAAAATTAAATATTCACATCATCGCCTTAAAAAAATTAGTGGGGCAAGATATGATTTTCTTGCTTTGAAAGGAACATGCATTTGGTTGCGGTCTCCATGTAAAAACCAAAGAGTAAAACATAGTAGAGAAGTTTATTCTCTCAATAATTTTAACATCATAGATATGGCTGCATGTAAGCATTGGATGGTTGAATTCACGGATTCAATAATGCCAGATACCAGATCACAAGTTTGTAATATATTTTCGTTTCACCTTAGCGTCATTTACAAATATTTATACCACGCTTAATCAAAAATGGAAATTAGATTTTTCATGAAAATTTCACCAAGTTTTGAACTAGTAAAAGCAATAAACACTAACTCTTCATTAAAGTTTAATACAGTTTTAACGCATGTACCCCTGTCCATTTTACCCCTGACTGGCTGTTGAGCTAAAGGTAAAATCTATGCGAATCTCACAAAATAGTTGTTTGCTTTGACATGATACATGTATGTATCTCGTATGCATAACAAAATATGATTTCAACAAATCTGTATTTGAAATCAAGGACCCCACGCTTCTATCATCGACCACTGTGTATCGTATATTATGTTTACTAATGCAAAATACATCATTATTGAAAAAATATGATTGTATACAATTATAATTCTGTTTATATGAATATGATTTATTTGTTTTAATTTCGATTTAATTGCTATTCTGTTCTATTCAGTGTTTAATTAATTCATACGAAAACAAACAACAACCATATGTCAGCGTTGATGTTGCTGTTGTCTCGCAGTTCGTTGAGTCTTGTTGAAAACATTTGCAATATTATTTAATTAATTAATGTATACAAAATGTTCTCTTTTCACAACTAAGTAATAGATTTGTTAAGATATTCTGCTTTCATTAATGTACATTTCTAAGGTGACCAGCGCGATTGGTATTAAACGGCGGATGTAAAAGTAAAGTATTACAAACTTTTGCAGAAATTTTATTCGGTTGAATAACTAACCATCCCGATTTTGGCGGAATTGCCCCGTTTTTTGCTGGATTATCGCTCATTTTGACGTCTCATCCCGACTTGAGTGTTTGGTTGAACGCTTTGTTTTATATACTTAGTCTTATTTTAACTTAATGCATGAATTGGATCGTTGTTCCTTATCGCTCGTTGCGGGATGGGGGCTAAATGAAAAAAATTAAACAACTTTTTGTTAACACTATTATGCTACAATCCAGTATTATCAACTACACACAGGGAAATTTTAGTTGGAAATCAATTCATGCATTGGAAATTCCATGACAAAGTCTATGTTTTGATCAGAATTCGTAATTGTCAAACATCACAATTATTTGCCGATGATATTGATAGATTAAAATCGGTCTTACTAAATATAAGTTGCTACTACCAAATTTTAGTTGTATTAACCATTTTGAATATTTCAAAAGCTTCACTCATCTGAAATGGAAGATACGGCTAATAAAAATATAATATTAGAATTCGTGTTCAAATATTCAAATCAGTATTTAGTTTCTGTTACAAAAACGCTTGTTACAAAGATGTGTATTCGATTTTTTACAAGAGGTTTTGTTGTTAAAGAGAAATTACGTATATTGGAATGGTACACGAGGACTTTACAGAAAAACTAATATTTTAAACAGAAAGTGATAAATAAAGTTGTGGAAAAACATTAAAGTTTAAGATATCAGCCAGCGAAGTACACATATTATCATAAACCGAGGTGAAGTAAGTGAGACTTTTAAACATAATAATTGAATTTGACACCACTATTGACGCCATCACAAGCCATGCAAACACTTGTGGACCATTGGGTGGAGGAAATATTATTCTTGATAACACAAATCCCATTTTTGGTCGAAAATATGAAAAATTTAGAAAATCTGTCTGTATCTGGAAAACAAAGCGTCCAATCGAAAAAATAACTATATTTTACGAGTTTCTACTATTTCATGAAATAATTTTTTTTCAAAAAATCGACAAAATAACAAAATGACTAAAATAAAAAATTGTTATATCTCGGAAAAGGTGCATCCAATCGCAAAAATAGCAAATTTTTTACCTCAATAGGAGACTTTCATATATGGATGTCTTCAATATGGATTACTTTTATTTTTAAAAAATCGCTAAAACTAAAATTTCTGGAATCAAAAATCGCGAAAACGCCCCTTTGTCAATATCTCGGAAACGGAGCATCCAATCGAAAACAAATCTATTTTTTTACAAGTTTCTAAGGATTTTTCCATCGTCCATCGTATGGAAGATATTTTGTTCAAAATATGAAAAACGCTGAAATTAGAATTGGCTATAATTCGCACATACATACATATGAGAGTTTTAGCGATTTTTTATTTGAAAAATATGAGTTGATGCCGTATGAAACCGATCCATTGGTTTAAGCCTCCTATTATTTCTTTTTTTTAGCGATTTACTTATTTTGGCGATTTTTATACAACAAATTGCATCCTATGAAAAACCCTTAGAAAGCCGTAAAAATTTGTTATATTCCGTTCTCGAACTATATACCTACAGGCGGTTTAGAGATTTTTTATTCGAAAGAATTTAGCTTTAGCGATTTAGCTGTAATCCATTGGTTACAGCCTCCTTTGGAGATAAAAAACTTATTATTTTTGCGATTGGACGCACCGTTTCCGAGTTATAGCCATTTTTGTATTACAGCGATTTTCTTATTACGGCGATGTTTTGAAAAAACAACATTATTTCATGCGAATGGGAACACTTTGGGAGAAACCCTTAAAACCCCGAAATTGTAATTTTTTCGATTGGACGCTCCGTTTTCGAGATATAGAAATTTTTCATATTTTCGATCAAACCCTGGTTATAAATAATAATAATTTTGTTTATATTTAAGTATAAAATACACAATTTGAATAAAAAATTATTGTTTTATTTTTTTCCTATAAAATTAATAATTAAAGCACCACCAAATGGTTGTGACAGCCATTAAATTCAAGTACATAATTAGTTGAGGATACCAATATATTATTTTATACAACCGAATTAGTTTTTCCAACTAGTAGAATATTCACCACACAGAATAATTTGGTTGCTACTACTAAAACGTATTCTTGTTGCTGTGGCTTCAACTAAATAGTTCAATTCTTGCAACCAAAACTGAATTACAAATCAATTGATATGCACAACAGCAGAATAATGTGATAGTCCAAGGAACCGCCAAATTTTAGTTAGCTGTAAATAAAGTTGTGACAACGAATGTTTTCCCTCTGTGTATGTTGGATACCTTTGCTTTGGTTTGTGTCCAAACTAACATATGTTGGGAAATTTCTGGTTTAATGGAAAGTTTTCTAGGCGTAGCCTGTAACCAATATTTAGTATATATTGTAGTTTGGAACACAATAAAAAGTAAATTCAGAAAAGCCAAAGTGAAAGAAGTTTAAAAAAAGAATATTTTCTTAAATTAGTGCCTCTTCTTAAAAAAGTAAATTTCCTCAAAACCAATGCCTATTCATATTCTTAAAGTAAGCACCTTTTCTTACAAAATATACCTTTGCTTAAAAAAGTAAATTTTCATACAAAAATTAACTTTTCTTAAAAAAGTGATTTTTTATTAAATAGGTACCCTTTTCTTAAAAAATTACAATTTTCTACATCAAATTGCCTTTTCTTAAAAAAGTACTTCTTCTTTACAGAGTACATTTTTTGTGAAACAAATTAACTTTTCTCGAGATAATTCTAAAAAAATTACATTTTTTAAAAAATCCTTTTCTTAAAAAAAAAATCCTTCTCTTAAAAAATACATTTTCCTACCAAAATTTATTTTCTTAAAAATAAAATAATACCTTTTCTTTTCTTGGGATAAGTAGCCTTTCTGAAAATAATTACATTTTCTTAAAAAAATACATTTTCCTAAAAAGAGTACTTCTTTAAAAGGTACCTGTTCTCAAAAAATTACTTTGAAAAAAAACATACTCTTATGGCTTTTTCTTACAGAAGCCACTTGTTCTTAAAAACAGTACCTTTTCTTAAAAACAAAATTTGGTTTTAATAAAAGAAGTACCTATAGATAAAAAGGACCTAAAAATATACATTAAAAAAAATACATGCTATAAAAAAAATTATAAAAAAAGTTTATCATTTTACAAAAAGTATATTTTCTTAAAGATCATTTTAAATTACCGTATTTTGCAACGGACATAATATATACCGAAAGGAACTTCGTTCTAACCAGGTACCCCTTACAGCTCATGTGATTTTTTCAAACGGATATGGCCAAATTTTGCCAAATTATGGCCAATTTTCATTCACCTATTATATTTGATGCATTCAGTACAATGAGTAGAATGTCAATTCCACAATAGTTGGGAAATTGTTAGTTACAGGACATAGTACGTTGAAACTCCAACCAGCCGGCATCCATTTATCTAACCAAAGTATGCATATCTAACCAAAGTGCAGTGCACACAGTGTTTTTGGTTTTAAACTCACTAATTGGGACCCACAGTTTTGCCCCAGCTTCGAACTGATTTTGAAAAGTTTTGTCATGGCTAATTACTCGGTAGTGTCTCTGGCTCTAGGCGAGGTGATCACCGTCGAAACAACTGTAACGTAATCTACACAGGGATCGATACAACGTTCACATGTACTAGACTCGCGCACAGTAACAATCGTACTACCTATTTCACCAAATATGTGGTTTACCTCTCTTCTTCTCTTTTTATATATAGTAGCTCCAGCAAGCGTTGCGACTGACTGAAGCATTGCCACAAACCTAGTGTTCGTATCGGAAGTTGTTATGCAACGTTTCTTCATCTTTCAATAAACAAACCAAACCAAACAAAGACTCGGATAAGTGTTGCCACTGGGCTTCAGAATCACGGGGAGATTATGTTCTGCGCTAGTTTTCTGAGTGGACATTTACGAGTAGGCTTTGCTTACCTCTACTAGTTACAGCTTTCTGATGCTCAGCTCAGCCTGGGTCCGGCTTCATACGAGTTCCGCTCTTCTTAACCTTGTGTGATCCATTGCTGCAATCATATTCTGATCCGAATCAATAGTTGCTGAACGAGTGACATCCGTCAATTACAAAGTGATGAATCTGATTTTTAGGTTTCTTGTCAGGAGAATCCCAAGTACTCTTGTACATTTTGGAGCAATATACTACTGATAGCCATGTGTTTGCGTCGGCGAAATTTATCGGTTTCATTCTGTTATCAGAATTGCTGTCATGTAGACGATATGGCTATTTCGTTTATGACAAAAAATTCATAATTTTTTCTGCCCTTTGACCTAAAAGTAAATTTTTTGTGTTCGTTAGTGGAAAAAGTGCAACCCTACTTCGAGGCTTTATGGTCTTTTCTGAGAATGTTACACTCAAAAATCTTGCCTCTCCTGCCCTCTCAGCAAGACGCGGGGGAGGATGTTGCCCGATAAAATGAATGAAGTTCTGTCATTTGGTATGTATTCTTTGTCCACGCTAAGGAAATTTGCTTGCATTTTGTGTGGTGCACTAAGCAATTTTAAGCGGCCTCAGTTAAAATCGCTTAAC
This sequence comes from Phaonia tiefii, assembly GCA_963931995.1. Taxonomy (NCBI): domain Eukaryota; kingdom Metazoa; phylum Arthropoda; class Insecta; order Diptera; family Muscidae; genus Phaonia; species Phaonia tiefii. Next base: position 173,700,014 of record OZ008370.1, read on the forward strand.
TCCTCAACGAAGTGGTAAAATATTGGTTTGGCGGGAATAACAAAAATACTCGTATACCAACAGTTTTGGTACTTTGTCGACCAGTTTGTGTGTAGAGTGGCTTAAAATCGCTTAATATTGCTTAGGCCTCCCTCCATATAATGTGGTCGTAAAAAGTTAGTGAGATAAATAAAATTTGCAAAATATCCAAAAGGAAGAATACAGCTGCGAGAAAATGCAACAACTTCTATGTCCTTCTCTTACCCCAAAAAAGTTACAACTTTGAAGGGATGATGTCAAAATATTTTAAATGTTGGCTCATAAAAGGCCAACATTATTTTCTAGAAACCTTTGCAGCGGTAATATATTTCTTCTCGGGGATAATAAAAAATGGCTTCCCGTTACATCCCATGAAGGGATTAGGAGCTGTGCGCGTTCTAGTTTTACACTCACTGATTAGGACCAACCGTTTTACACCGGTTCCGAAAGTTATTCTGAGAAGCTTTTTTCGTGACTAAATACTCGATAGTGTTGCCGTCACTAAGCGAGATGACCGCCGTCGAAACAAATTTAAAGTGGTCAGAGCAGGTATCGAACCCACGTTTTTAGGCTCACGAGCCGCGGACACTACCATTGCACCACCGACGGCGATCATATAAAATTTTAATTATCTCATCTTCTTTATTTTCTCTCGTAGCACGTACACAAATTAACGAAATGTTGATGACAACGACTTTATTCGTGTATTTTTCAAGGCAGATGTAGAAGATGCCACCGTTTTTCGTCATTGTATTGACATGTCCTGTCAATCACGTTTCCTGCAAGCTGTAAGATCAGACTTATAATTTCTTAGACATATGGATCACCGAGTCTGTATAAACATCTAATTATCCGAAAATAGTGGCTCTTAAAAGTAGACAGTTATCGCATTTGTATTTGCATTGCCATTATAAACGATGGCGGTTGATAAGACCAGCCCGCCTTTATTTTGAATATTACCTTATTCCGGGGTTCATAGCGATCCGACGATAGCCCAGGTACAGCACACCTTTAGGTTTTATTAGGAATGTCGTTTGAGAAATATCGAATTCCGGGATCTTTCGGGAATGATAAATAGCGAATCCCGGCATTTATGTGAGTTGATTCCGAGAAATCACGACGTTTGTAGTAATAAGTAATTTTTGAGCTTTCGACCAGTTCAAAAATAAGTTTAAACAAGGAGAACCATGGAACAAATTTGTTTGAGTCAAGATGTATATATCACAGGTTTATACCAATTCCAAGGTGTATCTAGTACAGGCGATAGCGTTAAAACAGCAGATTACATTTTTTCTTGTCCTTGTGGTTGTTGCCGAAAATTACAACAATTCCTCCTAATATAACCTGAAATAAATACATCTTGCCAATTTCGATCGGCTGAATTTGACAAGGTCGGCTCCTGAAATAAAAAAAATTCAATGAGTGTTCTAACTCACTGGCGATGTGTTAACACCTTTTTTTACCCGGTACCTGTTCGATTTCTATGAACACATTAGTGAATGATACATTGGAAACTAAAAACAGCGTTCAATCATATGATGACGTTACACTTAAATAATATTAATACTGACAATATTTTAAAGACCAGTGCAATCACATGTGCCATTATTTTCTTGCTTAATATTTTTTGTTTCATTCCCACAAAAAACAAAGAGAATGCAAAGCAACAGACACATTTACATACATACATTGTTATGTTCGTACATACGCTACACAAGTTCACACAATTTTCGATGCCCTCTTGCTATCTTATATTAAACGGGGTTTTTAATAAATAAAACAAAACCGGTCGTAGATACCAATGAAATTCTTTATTCCTGTGAAAGTACGTTCGGTGCCATTATGTATGGAACATGATTTCTTTTGCATGGCCACCACGGGCACGCTTGCATAAGTCCAGTAGCTGAACCCAATTTTAGACGGTTTTCAAGCATAAATCGGCCGATACTGCTGCAATTTCACGTTCGATATTCGTACGAAGTTCATCAATCGTCGCTGGCTTGCTGGCATGGACCATAGACTTGACGTAGCCCCACAGGAAATAATCTAACGGCGTCAAATCGCACGACCGAAGCGGCCAATCGACTGGGCCGTTTCGTGAGACAACACGTTCACCAAACTTGGTTTCCAATAAATTGATTGTGGCATTCGCTGTGCGGCTTGTGGCGCCGTCCTGTTGGAACCACATGTCCTCCAAGTCCATATTATCCAATTGGGGCCCAAAATATTCGGTTATCATTGAACGGCGATGAGGCTCATTTCTGGCTGAATGGCTTCGTCAGTATGCAATATATGCGTTATTGGTCAGACAGCAATCCACACGTAATCCATGAGTCATCATTGCATCCCGAAAAAATTACGGTTTGGTGCGGTTTATGGGCCGGCGGCGTCATTGGGCCGTACTTCTTCCGTGATGATCAAGACCGGCACATTACTGTGAATGCGAATCGCTACCGTTCAATGATAACGGAATATTTTTGGCCCCAATTTTTGGTTCCAACAGGACGGCGCCACAATCTACACAGCGAATGCCACAATCAATTTATTGGACACCTAGTTTGGTGAACGTGTTATCTCACGAAATGGCCCAGTCGATTGGCTGCCTAGGTTGTGCGATTTGAAGCCGTTAGAGTATTTCCTGGGGTGGCTACGTCAAGTCTATGGTCTATGCCAACAAGCCAGCGACGATTGTTGAACTTCGTACGAATATCGAACGTGAAATTGCAGCAGTATCGGCCGATTTATGCTTGAAAACCGTCGAAAATTGGGTTCAGCGTCTGGACTTCTGCAAGCGTGCCCGTGGTGGTCATGCAAAAGAAATCGAGTTCCATACATAATGGCATCGAACGTACTTCCACAGGAATAAAGAATTTCATTGGTATCTAAACCCGGGTTTTTTTTATTTAAAAAAAAAACTTTTGTAGCGCTCTTATTGAAAAACCATTTATTAATATTATTTAAAGAAAACGTCATCATATGATTGAACGCCTTTTTTTATTATTGTGAAAAGTAAGTCAAATAAAATGTGGGTGCGGAGCACTCTCAGAGCAAAGAGAATAAGCCCGTAGTTATACGTATACAAAAATGACATAGCAAGAGAGCAACGAAAATTGTGTGAACTTGTGAAGCGTATGTACGAACAAAAATTCATTCATAAGTGCATTAGTACAATCAGGGCGATATCGTTGGCGTCAATTCAAAATACGTAGTGGATAAACACAATCACTTGGACTTACACAGTTTGTCACCCTAGTTTACTTTTTAATTTTTTTTCACTAACACGAGGACGTTATCCTTAGAAATTATTCCTAAATTATTACTTCCTACAGGCCGGAAGGAAAAAAATCGCATCGACTGTACTTTCTTACACCATAGAACACAATTTTAGTGTACGAATGACGTAGGCCTTGAAAATGTTTACACGTATTCCTATGGAAGAAGAACATGACCTGGCGCTTGGCCTCGCTTCTGGGGTAGGCAACAAAAATTTGAGTTCCGTTTATTTCCCTGGTGTCAAGAAGGCAGGTTGTTTATATTTTTCTGACAATTAAAATTAAATTATTTCAAACTTCTGAAAGAAATGTGAACATGAATTGTAAATTTATATTATATAGGGTATAAAAGAACAGACGATGCACTTTTTGTTCTTCCGGCCTGTAGGAAATAAAAATTTAAGATTAATTGGTGAGTTTGGGGTGTGTGTGTGTTAGTTATTAAAATGTAAACAAGGGTGACAAATTTTGACGCCGCCAAGTAAGTTTGTTTACCGAAAACATTTTTGGCCCTGATTCTGGCTATAGACTTACAATTCCTATTCATGTTTCTTTAAAAAAAATTACGTAATTAAATTTTAATTTTTAGAGAAATAGAAAAACGTTTTTCAACACATACAAAGTTGTGCATTACGCTAGCAAACAATGTGCCTTCTTGATGCCAGAGAAATAAAAAGAATTCTAATATATGTCGTCTACGCCAGAAACGACTTCAAACGCCAGTTTTGTTCTTCCTCCATAAGAATACATTTAAAAAATTTCAACGACAACGTTATCGCTCCGGTTGTATTCGTACACTAAATCCATAGAATATTACATACCTAGAAGCTTTTATTCGCTCAATAAATTAAACGTCATAGGTACGATGGAAAGTAAACATTGGATGGTGGAAAATATGGGTTCAATAGTATACAGCGATCAACAAAGGAACAACAACCGAATTTTGTATTTTTGTGACAAACTAGTTGTGATAAAAGTCAACAAAAAAGTGCAAAATATATTTTTATATTTTTCAGTTCTACACCAAAACGACAGGAAAAAGTTAAGTGAACATATTTTGTAACTCCACCTGGTGTAAGATAATTTTAAATTTAATTGCTCTAATTTCCACAAACCTACGATGAAGAGTGTGAAATGAAACGTCAGATGAGAGAATAAGTTTATCTACGTATGTATTATTCTATGACTAAATCAATAGTTTGTCACCGACCTCCGCTGTAGGCTGTAAAGCAATATCAAGACTATCCGAGGAATATATCCACGCCTTAAATGTCTTATGAAATTTTCAAAACCATAAAACTCAATAGATGTGATAATATATGCTTTGAGTGTCTTCACATGTATTCTTAAAGAAGAGGGACAAGGGGTGGAGTTTATGATGTCCCAAAATGTTATAGAATTTCCTTGTCGTCAAGAAGTCGTATTGTTGCCACCTGTAAAGCTGTATTTTTTAAAAACGGGTTTCTAAAAAAATTTAAAGATTTTGAAAATTGTCAAAGATAATTTTCGAAAATACTAGAAATATCTTCCAATTCATGACGAATTACATTTGTCGCAATTTCTAACATTCTATCCATTAAAATGAAGAACTTTCTGAATAAACGCCGATATTTGTGTGCATGGGATGGTGTTCAAATCTAACGAAGGTGAACAAGAATTACACATTTAGCGATGACAACACATTCTGATTCAAGCCCAACACTTTCGCCCGGATTCTGTTTACAAACTTACATCGGCAAAGAACATAAAAATATTAAGCATCGAAAAAAATTAAAATTTGTGTATGATAACCATACAATGTTTTGTAGCAACAGGGTCAATGTTTCCATTTTAAATAAAGTCTTAAAGCGAATTCCGTCTTGTTGGTTTTTTGCATATTTTTCTTCGAAGAACTTCAAATTTATTCCGCAGAATCCCTTGATCAAAAAAAAAATCTGCGAATTTTTTAAATCCCGAATACCGGGATTTCCAAAACTAAGTCTCGAACGACAGCTCTAGTTTTTATCTGCCACTGACCGCCAATGCTAACTCATTCACCTTCCAATGCCGAGACAAATGAACTAATTGGACACCCCAATATTTGCATGTAGAGGACGAATCAATAAGTCCGTTTTTTTGCAAAAAAAAATATTTATTTTTCAACATAATCTCCTTTTAGCTCAATACACTTAGTCCAACGTTTCTCCAATTTTTGTATCCCGTCCAAAAAATTGGTTTTTTCTAGGTCCATAAAATAGGCATTTGGTTGATCAATAATTTCATCGCTGGAGCTAAATCTCTTTCCACCGAGCCATTTTTTTAGGTTTGGAAATAGTAAATAGCCCGGAGAATATGGCGGTAGAGGTACAAATTCGTAGCCCAATTCATGGAATTTTGCCATTGAGACTACACACGTGTAATAACTTTTTTTATTGCTCAAACCTCGTTAAATCGGTCCAATAAGTTGGCATAATTTTCGCCGTTTAGTGCTTTTCCCTTTTGAAGGTAATCGATGTGGATTATCCCGCCTGCATCCCAAAAAGCTGTTGCCATCAACTCATTGGCCGACAAACTTACCTTGGCCTTCTTCGGAGCCGGTTCACCTGGAGAAACCCTTTGTTTAGACTGTTGCTTGGTCTACGGAGTGTTGTAATGGATCCATGTTCCATCCACAGCTACAAAATGCCGTAAAAACTCTTTGGAATTGCGGTTAAGCAAATCTAAACAAACCTTTGAAGTTGTCACACGTTTACATTTATGGTCTCTTGAGAGCAAACGCGGCACCCATCTTGCAGACAGCTTTCTTAAACCCAACTGATCATTTAAAATCGAAACCACACTGCCCTATGAAATGCCTATGGCATCAACAATCTCACCCACTATTACTCTTCGATCGGCCAACACCATATCGTGGATGTATTCGACATTTTTGGGTATATTGACCTCAATTGGCCGTCCAGAATGTTCAGCGTCATTTGTACTTGTGCGACCACAACGAAAGTCAGTAAACCACTTTTTTACCATTGAAATCGATGGTGCAGAGTGCCCATAGTATTTATCAAGCTTTTCCTTGGTTTGATTGACGGTTCTTTTTTTGAAAAAATTATAGTTCATGAGAACTTGGTTGTTTGGAACAGCTGTTAAACGCAAAGTAAATGACGGAACTTGCTCAAAACTTGGCAGTAGTCTATTAACAGGTGGTACTTGATGGGAGCGGTGTTGTAACTACGAGGGAAGTTCGAAAAGTCACGGACTTATTGATCTGCCCTTAGTTTAGGTTGCACATCAACACGGGTATCGGGAAATTAGATTACCCGACAGCATTGAACCTAACGTTGGGAGTAGTGTGCTGATAGGAACATTTTACAAAATGAATTGTCTCTGGTGACTCTATTAATGAATAACAAAGAAAGTGTTTCTCCAAATATTTGATTCACACGTGTAAAATTATACTTTACTGAGATGAAGAATTTTTCATCATCATAAGTTACATCAGATCGCTTCGGTCAAAATGTGTATTTTTATCATTTGAAGCGATTAGTGTTATGATGAGTTAAGTTCTTAAACAACAGGGGACATAGTTGATCATGTGGCATCCTGTGTCCTTAATAGATAAATTTGTTCAATATACAATTTGGCATTGAATTTCACCAGATACACTTTACTAACAATTTCCCGAAGTGTAGTAAATCTCTGCTTAGTGTAAACAAATGGTGGAAGTAAATCTTCAATAAGAATTAATACACTACCCTGACATTTTTGCCTAATTTAGAGATTTTCAATAGCAAACAAATATTTAAGAAAAGATACCGGACATAACAATATACTCCACACTCTATTCACGACTTCAATTTAACAAGTTAATGATGAAAACTGTACCAGCTTCCGGCAACTAATCGATGGTCAAATTTCATCACGTGTTTAGAATGAGATTGTGGAATGTAATTAATCATCGAAAATGTTGAATGTTCGTTGTTTAAGTCTTCTGTTTGAACAAATCAAAAATTAAGCGCAAAAGACATAATCTAGCCGATTTGTGGGTTCTTGTACAAATTAAATTACTTCTGATAGGTATAATTAACTTTAGTGTGTTTCATTAAATAACTTTGCTTTAAACATAATGATTCTGTTTAAGCGTAATTATACGCATTTAACGTTAAATCTTCCAGCATTTGCTTTAGTTTTTTATAAGTTAAATAACACTGATCATTAATAATGGTTTTTAAAACCTAATTAATGTTGTTAATTAAGACAATTAATTAATATTTGTTAAAACTTAGAAAGTAAATAAAACTGACGGAAGTACATGGCATATCGTCGTTAGTCAAGAGAATATTTTTATATAATTGTTGGGACTGAGATGTATTGTTGAACTAAAATTCTTCGTTTGTATCAATGTTGTATCAATGTTGTATCAATTTATAAATTTTGCAAATTCCAAGTAGATTGAATTTTGGAGATTCGATACCTAATTGTATTGCTGTCTCATCTTTAGGCAACCGGGTTAGTAACGCTGAGACTTACGACTTATTTTGCGCTAAACACAACTATCAACGCAAAAGTTTCCTTAATAATCATCTTGGAACTGTGGAATACTAGCAATATTCCTCTATTGCAACGTTAGTTACTTGCTTACTTTCTTAGATGGCCTCAAGTAACCCATAGGTGTTAAAGGCCATACCCAAGTACGGTCTCTGTAGCAGTTTTCATAGAGTGGGAATGTAGTTTTACTACAATTCAGAGTCATGTGGCGGGGGTGCGTTAGGCGCCAGTAGCTGAGTGAGCTTCTCTGCACAGTCCGTGGCTATCTCTGGTAATTGCAGCTGTCCACTGTCTAGCTTTATATATGTCTGGTTTCGTACGACCTGCATCGTGCTGAAGCTTGTGCCAGCCATTGCTGCAATCATGTAGTGATCCGAATCGATATTAGCTCCTCGAATCTCACGTACGTTCATTACACTAGTAGAGTGCCTTCCATCATATTCAGTTAGCCTTGTGGGTGTCTTTATGTTGGAATCTCGTACTATTGATAACCATATTTTTCACCGCGGCAAAAGCTAACGGTCTCATTCAGTTATTGGAAGTGATGGCGTGTAGACTGAGTTTACCGATGTTTGGTTCAAAGCAGTCCCGTGCAAGGGGGGGGGGGAGTTTAACCCCCAAACCAAAATATCCTAGAATAGTGATAATGCTTATGGTGGCTATACGTTCACTCACGAAATTGAATCTTGAGACCAGATGTCGCAGTCGTTTGCCAACAAAAAATCCGCAACCAAATTCATAATTCTTCTCATGGGAGCTGTAGTATATGTCACAGTTCTTCTTCCTTGTACAGCCATGATCTGTCCGTTGTATCTTTTGGGTAGCAGTCATGTCAGCTTTATAAATATCGAGGACATCTACAATTTGGATAGTGGCACCGGATCTGTATAGTGTTCTATCATTCCAAGTCGTGGTCCTCATAACGTTTGCGGGGGTCGTTATAAATTGTGGGGCTTTATATATCCCATTCTCTTTTTGAATTCTCATTGTCAATATAACGGTGGCGCAAAGCAAGCCTAGCCCACTGTGGTTTTGCATTTAGCCAGGATGAACTGCTTGAACTAACGTGGCCACTCCTATTGCCGCGATTCCCACCTGAATTTTCCATTTTGCGCAAGGTTACACAGATGTAAAGACAAGACCCGTCCGTGAAATGTGTGCATATGTTGTCGTACCTTGTAGAATCCGTTGTGCCAAATTTTGCTGTGACACATCTGTGACACACATTTTTTAATTTGCATTGGATTTTATTTTTGCATTACTTTATCTAATGTAAATGCAAAAGAATTACTATTGTTCGCAATGACAATTAACAAATTTTGAATTTGTATTTGCTGACGCAAAGCAAATACAGGTTGTGGAACCGGATGCCAATTGTAGTGAAATATGGGAATGCTTTTAACTGTTTTGAATTTTTTTGACTGCTACCAATTCTGTTTTTAAAGAATTTTATATATAGAGGTTTGTGGCTTCGATAGGTATTGCCTCATAGTACTTTCAAATTCATATGTATAAAGTATTTGAAAACCAAAACTGTCACACGCTGAAAATCGGTCTTTTTTTGTTGTTTGGTCCAAATAGATTGGATGCAAATACAAAGTGTGTTTGGAGCTTGTCGCAAATATAATATACTTGTGTCCAAACACATTGTGTTTGCTATTCAATAGTACAACGATTAATAATACACAATGATTAATATGTTATAATATGACACAGATACAGCTGTGTTTGTTGCACTGTTTATTCTCTCGCGAGAGCAAGAGAATAAAAGAGGGACAACGAAAGAGTCTATCTTGTAAGTTTGTAAGTGATTTAGAAATATTCCTGAATGTGCGTATAAATTGCAGATGAAGTCAGTGTTTCTTATTGTGACTGATGTATTGCGTTCTAGTTTCATGTATTCAGTCGTCAATGGTTCATTGAATAGAGGATATCAAAAGCGCTTCATCTATGGGATGTGGTGGGAAAATATTTATTTATTTCCTTACACCTCCAACTCATGCTGTGTACTGATGCTCAATCATAGCCTTATCCAGGATCTTTGTCGGATAAGGACAAATCATTTCGAGCAGACGCCTTCTGCAAGTCTAGATCTCCATCATGAAGAACAGTGAAGTTTGTAACCATTTCAGCGATTTTCGTTCGCATCATATAATACTGCCTAGTTCTCAGTCGATATATTTTGAATCAACTGCCTCGTATTCCTGATAAGGTTCGTAAATATTTAAGGGTAGTCTGAATCAAAACAAAACACTCCACACATATTTTTAGAAGAGGCAAACTCTTGGTTTAAAATTAATATCGGCTGTCTAGGTACAACATTTGTCTATTACAGTCGACCGCTTTTCCAATAATTTGTTGGAAGTTCGGGATTATTATCCTTAATGGTTAACATTGCGTGTGGATGGCATGTAATACAGGCATGCGCTCTAGATAATCCTTCCGAACAATATCCAGCGCAGCTCGTTGCACCAGCTCACCCACCTTTTTTTCAAAATGATCTGTTGTAATTTACCCACCGTTAATCTCATAAGCCCTATCCCTATCCCTTCATGGGATGAAATGGGAAAATATTTATTTATCTCCAAATCCCAACAATTTGGCTCATCGAACTTGATGACTCGGCGTCTACTCTCGGATCTTAACGTATATTGAGGTCAATGCACCTACAGCATAAGTCCATTTATCTTTCAGAATAGTTCACTCTTCCTCTCCTTGTCGTAAATGGCATTACCAGTTCAGTGTAAGATAAGATAAGTAAGTTTCGATAAAAAATATTCGCTTAAGCGACAAACAAATTATATCGTCGAAAAAATTATCTTGTGTGTTTCCTTTCAGTCTGGGGAAATTTAATAATTTCATTAGCAAATTCAAAATGATACCAACTATGTCTCTCATAACAATGATATTTGATATTGTAATCAGGTTTATGATCACTCCAGAGAAAATCAAAAAGCAATTAACAATTATGAGTTGATCTAGCATTTGCGCTAAACATTTTGCCTTTACCATTATTACGAATTAAGAACAATTGTAATTGTTATGTATAAATCATTAGACCACAGACTTGGTGTCTGCTACTATGTTGTCTTCCGGGTACAGACATGGACTACCATGGACTAAGCAACGCAATCACTGCTTTGATGAGCAATACTGTTCTAAGATAACTCTCAATTGTAGAAACAAAAAGTTTGTTGCTTAATTCTTTTGTTTATCACGTACCCATCAAATCCCGTAGAACTTATAAACTTCTAATCGTTTTTGGTTTTTAAGGAAAGAATGCTGTTTAATTCCATAATAATTAATAACGTCAATGCATAATAAAATATAATTTTATTATATTATTAATTTAATTTATTGATAAAGAATACTATGCGAGTTATTGCTTTATCTTTATATCTTAGGTAGAGAAATTTTCAATTAAATTTATTTTAATTAACACATAAACATAAACGCTTAATAGATTTAAATTATATCTTTCAATCATAATAATTGCTAGGTTTTGACTTAACGTAAATATTTGATGTGGTTCATAAATTGTCCAGTAACTTATAGAACCCGTTACATGTTAAGAACGAAATAAATGAAATCAGTATCGATCGAAAAACTAGATATTATGCGTAACACCTTTTACATGCGCTAAGATACGTAAGAATCTGTTATAATTCACGCTCTCCATGAATATTAATAGTATTTTTAAATGGATAATAAATATAATTTATAAACCTTTGTGCCCAGTTTTGTGGGCGGTCTATGCCTTGTCATTGTGAGGTGTAATTAAAATTGTTTATTTACTTACCACATTTAGTGTTACATGGAAACAGTGCAGGAGAACCATTATAAAGAAACTGGCAGATATAAATCTGTCTGAAAGTGTTAGAGGACATAAATAAGAATGCATCAAAAAGTTCCTTCGTGAGAATTCAAATTAAAGTGAATTAATTGTGTAAACCATGCCCTATGGTCTTCTATTTGAGCAGAATTATCAAACATAATCTTGTCCACAAGTTGTCCAAAGAAAATTAATCTTTGGGACAGTCTACTGTGCGAAATCTTAAAATTAAAATTGGAAGTAACTCGTTCCTGCCCCGGTATCGCATTAGTTTTATATTAGTGAAGCAAAACATCTAATCGTTCGAGTAAATCATTTTTATTCTTTACACGTGACTTTTGCAAAGAAAGCGATTTCTGATTTCGCAACATAATTTGGAGCCACATCCATAACATTCTGGTGTTTAAGCTTTTTCAGAGGAATAGGTGAAAGATATGCCTTATCAAAATCTAACGCAATCGTCACTATCGGCACCAAAACAAGTTATACTTCTTCCATCGTACCCAGTGTTGTTCCCGCTCTGACAGTCGAGCAAACAGCTTGACCCTTCTCGTTCACAAAGACTCTCGGCTTTGTTACGAGGAAAATAATATATACTTTATATCATGATGTGATGGAAGGACTACAAATTTACTGCTGGTCTTCCTCATTATTCTGCAGTAATCTGAAGGTAGATAAATTCGATCATTCTTTCGTATCTCCTTTTCCATATTCCCAAAAGCCCTGTCGCAGGGCATAACACTGTGTCCTGGCTATGGGAATCTTTGAACAATCTTGTCGAATCTACCCTTTAGTATTAGATATACGAGGACTTCCATCATGGTATAGTTCTTGTTTCGGGCCACACAGTTGTCCGAGAAAACGTATAGATGTACAGATCAATGGCTGTATTCATCTCTTGGTTCAAGAATCAGACGCCACGATTTAACCCCCAATGAAATAAGCCCCACACTCGAAAATGAAATAACCCCCAAAATCAAATGAAATAACCTCCAAAATGAAGAATGAAATAAAGCCCAAACAAAATGAAAATAACCCCAAATTAGAAATGAAAGAACCCCAAAAAGATATCGGTACTAGCGTCGAATGAAATAACACCCAAAATAGGAAAGAAATATCCCCAAATGAAGGAAGCCCCAAGCAAATGAAATGAACCCCAAAATAGTTATTATTTATTTTAATATTATTACTAAAGAATTTAAAGGAATTCATTATTATGGAAAGCGTTATTTCTTGCGGAAATGAAATAAACCCCAAATAAGATAAAGTAACCCCCAAAACCAAAACCACAATGAAACTATCCCCAAAAAAATGTGGGGCTTTTTACATTTGGGCGTTATTTTATTATGAAATAATCCCCAAATTAAAAATGAAATAACTCCCGAAAATTAGAAAATTATTCCCAAATTGGTTTTTCCTGATTTTATTGGGGATTATTTCATTTTCCAGTTGGGGGATTATTTCGTGGCGCCCACGAATCAATAAGAAGAAGAAATTGGCGTTTTGACTAAACGCGTAATATTAGAATCATCGAATTTACAAAATAAAGAAAAACGAATTCAGAATTTTTTGAAATTTTAATTAGGGGCGGTATAATTTGGCGTGGCAGTAAATCAGAGAACTTGCATCCGGAGTAAAAAATAAAAAAAGTTTCGCATATTTCGAAATTTTAGCTAGGTGCGGTAGAATCGGGGACATGGGTTTAAATAAAGCCAATTAGCTCCCTGATCAAAAAACTAAAGTAAGGATTAAGCAATTTGGTGTGGGTGCTCCCCTAATGATGTAGACTTACAGGACTTTTGAATATCTAAATTGAGGGCGGAAGAAATGTCATGGCACTAAATTTGATAAATAAATATTCTGTCAAACGATTGGTCCTAGAATCATAAAATTTGGCATGGATGCTCCTATTATAGATGAGCTATAAATAGGGTTTCCAAAATTGGATTAGGGGCGGAAGAAATGGGGCATTACATTGGAATCCCCGTAAACGGGTTATCCTTTACCGAAAACCGGTTATTAAAAAAAATGGTTTTGTGAACAAAGTGAAAACCATTTTCTTCCCAATTTTTTTGATGTAATTTCTTTTTCAAAGCGATTTTTTTAGAAACCTGTTTTCGATTTAGTTGGGTAAAACCCCGGTTGTAAGAAAAACTCTCATTTTTTTTTGTTGCAAAATCATTGGGGTACTGACTGACTGTCGACTCTAGCTATCATTCCTTTCAATAAGTGATACCCAAACATTTGCTTTAAACATATTTATCTTTGTTGTAACACAGGTGAATAATGAAAGGAGTACAAGGAAACAAATGGACGAATTGTTTAAATACTAGTAGTCTCATATACTCTGTTCAATGATGAATTACTTAAGAAACTTCTTATCTTTCCCTTTCGGGAATTCTATTATTATGTCAGTATTGTTTCTATACAAGTAAATTAAGAGCCAGTTTTTGGGTTACATTTCAACGCTGGTGGAGTATAAAGATATGTTATAAGGGATTTTTGTACACTCAAAATGGGCGCAGTAGAAAGCGGAGAGTGGCAGTATAGAGTTGATCAAAGTACCAAAAATAAAGCTAGACGTATGAAATTTGGGATGTATGTTCCCTAATGGATTAGATAATAGCTAATTTTTGATGTGTTAACATCTATAGGCGCGGGTAGGGACTAAACTCACAAAGTGAACACATCCAAACACAGTTTGTCCGACTGCGGTCACACAGACTGTTTGGCATTAAACTCCTCCGAAACGGCTGGAACGGTAGGTTTCAGAATCCCTATATACAACACAGAGTTGTCCGACTGCGAAACACAGATTGTCAGACTGTGAAAAACAAACACACACTGATGCAGCGGCAGCGAATAGTAGTCTTGTGTGGGAGAGAATATATATAAACATGCGATAGTAAGAGAGCAACGAAAATTGTGCGAACAAAACAATCTATGTATGTACATGTGGCTGTTGCTTTGCATGCTTTTTGCTTTTTGTGGGTATAAAATAAAAAGTATTAAGAAAGAAAATAGTGACACATGTGCTTGCACTGGTATTAATAGTATTTAAATGTAACGTCATCATATGATTGAACGCTGTTTTTTATTTTCCAATGTAACATTTACTAATGTGTTCAAAGAAATCGAGCAGCAACCGTGGAACAAAAGGTGTTAACACATCGCCAGTGAGTTCGAACAATTATTGAATTTTTTTTAATTTTTTTTAAATCGTACCGAATCAAATATGTGTCCATGTAGAAGGAAGAAATTAACATATAAGAGGGTTTAAAATGTTGTTTTGAAAATTTATAATTGGTGACGGTACCATTGGTGAATTGGAGTTCAATTAGATTAATGAGTTCGGTCCAAATGCTTGAAGATAGACTTATGAAAGTTGGAGCAGGGAGCGTGAAAGTAAATTTGATTATTAAAAGTTTTATAGACACGGTAGAAGCGGCAATCCAGAAGATTTCTCTACATATTCGAATTAGGGTCTGCGGAAATGAATTAGAGACGATAGAATCGACACGTGGCATCGAACCACATATATAATTCTGAGCAAATCCAAATGTGAAACACTAGAATCACTAATTTGGGTAAAATGTTCCAATTAAACATAGCATAGACTTTAACCATGGACAGATACTTGCAAAATTTACGTCGGGGCGATAAATTAGCGGCATGGGACAAAATCACAAAAATCAAAATTCGTACCAAATCGGCGAAACCAGCATCATGAAATTTGGGGAATAGAAAAATTACAAAGTTAAAATACATTTAAAATTAAAAAACGTTAATAGGGAAAAAGGATTTACCTCAATTATAATAGTGGATGGGAAGCAAGAGCGTTTCACAAAAGCAGGAACAAATATTTCTTTAATTTTTTTTTTAACATGAATACAAGCTGCTACTGAAACTTTAATACGAATTGCGCACGGTTAGGCACAGATGTTTGATATTGCGATTTTCGAAAGGGTGCCGTAAAGAGCGTTTCTCAGAATACTGTTCACTCTGAGCTATAATTAAAAAATTTGGGGGATTTGGTGACTGTATGAATAAGATGTCAACTAAGAAGCTATTTTCTATATGCATCAAAA
The DNA here is from genome assembly GCA_963931995.1 of Phaonia tiefii. Classification (NCBI taxonomy): domain Eukaryota; kingdom Metazoa; phylum Arthropoda; class Insecta; order Diptera; family Muscidae; genus Phaonia; species Phaonia tiefii. The sequence continues at coordinate 173,715,745 of OZ008370.1, forward strand.
AGACGCGTGATAAAAAAAATGTTTACCAAACATGTCTAAGTAGTTGTATTAAATATGATATTTTAGCAGCAAATAACTTTTCAGAGCAAAGGCAGAATTTATAAAAATGGCGAGAGTTTATTTTTCGAAAATGGGAATTTAATGTGGCAAAATTATACTAGATACTTTTATATAAATTACTGTATAGCCGCGTACGAACTAGCGGGCATTTGCTAGTCACACAAATAAAAACTGTTGATCCCCTTCTTGCCTGGCGAGATTCCAAAATTGTACAGCCATAGTTGTCGCTTATAAAATGTATCCCCCTATGGCACCTTCGGAAGCGGCAAATTTTGCTGGTAGTCCTAGCAAATAGCATTCACATGCGTCTGTTCTTTAGAAATTTGAAACTTATTCTTCACATCTTGTAAAAATGGAGGCCGGTGAATCTTGGTGCTAGTCCTTATCTTGACAAAGTTTGGCCCACACTTCTGTAGACAAAATTGTTGATATCAATTTGGACACGAACACATCGCAAGTATTGCATGTATCTGATTTGGGCTTGCGAAATTGAATGTTGAAATTTGCAGCGAAATACCCGCAGCAGTAAAAATCATACAAAATGTCATCGTCTGGGTTTTTGCAGTCAAAAGTTCATCCATCGTCTTCAACGTAAGATTTCCGGGTTGATATTCAACGACCTGGTTATCCGCTCGAGAATAGCGTGAAGGCTCTCTTGGGAACTTCAGGATATGATTATAAATTCTCTGTAATAAAACCGTTTCCCATTACATCCCATGAAGGGATTGGGGACAGCTTTTCACAACCAGCGACCTGTGAGCTTTCTAATTTTTCACTCTCGCACCTACTCTTTTACACCGGTGGCTAATTACTCGACAGTGCCGCCGTCACTAGGCGAGGTGAATGCCGTAGAAATAAATGTAAGGTGGTCAGAGCAGGGATCGAACCCAAGTTCTCATGCACTAGAGCCGCGCACTCTAGCCATTACATCATCGACGGTCACCCCCTGTACTTCGAGTACCCAAATTTAATCTTGTTTAGTCTATTTGCATGTTTCCCTCTTTGCTCTTCTAAAGATATACTCTTCTTAAAGATATTCTGTGTAATTTATAGTGACAAATGCCTTTTGACAAACTCTATGCCGACGAAGTCCAATCTTTACATAGTAAAAGTATGCATAACCCTGTGCGACCGTTCCGCAGTTGATGACATCTGTCTCTGAACTGGGTGACTTTTGCTACAACCAGCAATATACACATCCTGCAAGGCTTTGGTATCCATCCCGTTGGACATTTTTTAAACCGTCAAAACATCCCCTTCTCTCTCGTGGCAACGATATCTACAGTCAAAATTAGATTCTCGTCCCCTCCACTTTTCCTCCCACTTCTGCCGGTATATGTATAATCGCGAACTCATTTTAATGAAACGAAAATAACTGGCTATAACACAAATGCAAGGCTGTTTTGATTAATCGACCGGGGCAAACGAGTATTAGCTACAAAATTTTAAATTTTAATATCTCCCAAACCATTCGCCCCAACGAAATGATTATGTGCTCTAATTATGCAGCAATATCAACTTTAGTGGACTGTATACTAAAATAAATTAAAATTAAAAATGGAGCTGATGCATTTTTACAGCGGGGGCATCAATTTTGAATTTTTTAACCCAATGAAATGAAGAGGTTGGACTTGCTACTCCTAAGCTGTTTTCAGTTGCAGCCAAACGCAGATGTATTACACAGAACGGACAAGATTCGTCACTGGAATGAAAATTGTCGTCGCTCCAACAGCTGTTGTTACCGAAAGTGAGCTGCATTCCTGCTACGAAAATGTATTGATCAAAGCTATGGTTGTTGCCGAAACGAATACGTTTAATTGCAGCAACGAATTTGTTTCATTGCTGCTATGAATATGTTTCATTACTGAAATTAATTTGTTTCTTTGCTACAATGAACTTGTTTCGTTGCTACAATGAACTTGTTTCTTTGCTGCAGTAAATTTACTTCATTGCTGGAAAGAATTTGTATCCTTGTAGTAACGAATTTGCTTGTTGTTGCAATGAATTTGTTTCACTGTTGCACTGATATTTTTTTCAAGGCTGATATGATTTTGTTTCATTGCTGCAATGAATTTGTTTCATATATAGACAATATTTCCGTAAGGTGCGTAAATCAACCAAAACTTAATTTTGGGGTTGGTGACTGAACAAAGATTTGTTTGTCTCCGCCGCAACCCAGTCTACTGTTCATATATTTGCAGCAAAAGTAACAAAAATTCACCCACTTACATTCATCATTATATTCCACAGTGGCGCAAGGAATAACAAAATATTATATATATTTTAAGGATCTTTATTAAACCAAATGTCAATATTTTGCTTAAAATATGTGGCTTTGCTTCTTGTTAGTATTTTAACTGTCAATGGCTTAAATGTTTAATGAATATCTTTAGAATTGAATATAATCAAGAAAACGACTGATTCACAACTCATTTAATGATTAATTTTTAAACATTTAATTCTAAACATATTAAAATTTGAGCTGTACGAGGAGTTGGAGACAGTAGGTTCTTCGATTAAATTTATAACTGTAAAGTTTATTGGATTTACTACAGATCTACCTGTATATAAACACCCCTTTTGTCCTTTTTTACCCAATTACCAAATTTCGTTTATATAATTTCAACTTAATGCCAATAAAGGATCATCATCTACTGGCTTCATGGACTTATTAGTTAATTTCTTTTTAATAATTTTAGTTTTTATCAATTTCTTTTTTGTTGAACTTAAACCTTTTGCATTCTTTCTGCGTTTTCTAGCTTCCTCAGCCTTATCCACATCGATCTGTTGCAGTTGATCGAAAATATTATTGGGTAATTTTCTATCTGCGGTACTCGTAGAGTTCTTTGCCGCATAAACTACGACATATTGCGAAAAGGCCGTATCTGCCGGGGCATTCAAATCAGCAAAATCACGAAATTGTGCAAATTGTTCCTCGGGATACGTGTATTTTTGTATAAACCTCTCAGTGACGGGACCGCCATGTGTACTACTGGTTTCGCTGTAATAGAAATCGCTATTGTCCTCTTGGTGATACGATAAGTCCTCATTTGAGTAAAACGTGCCACCACGTAAAATACCAAAATCACCCGAACCCATTAGTGTTGGATCGTAATTGCTGTAAGTTTGCTGTCTCGGTTGTTGTAGGAATTGCTTGTGCTGTGGTTGTGTTAGAAATTTCGGTATAAATGGCTCTTCTGTGGGCTGGTAATAGGGTCTAGAGTGGCCCAATGGTGGTATATGGGGTTGGTAGTATGTGGAGAAGTAGTTCTGTGCAGCTGGAGTTAGAGGCTCTTGGGAAGAGGCATCTTCAGCAGTGACTGGAACATCGTGCGGTTTCAATGTTGTGTGTAATTGAAGGCTTTGTAGTTTATGGGTCGTTGATGATGTGAGAGCATCCGTTATATTGGCCAAAGGAGTATCTGAAATAAAGACAATTTGAGAAATAGTCAATTAAATAATTTAAAAATAACAATCAATGAGATTCAAGTGTCGTCACTTGGAATTGCATCAATACTTGGTAACTAAATTTAAATATTGCAACTTAAGCACTTGCATCATCTCTCATGCATTCTTCAATCAAAGCCATACCCTTTTCTATCACAGTTCATTTCTCAATTCCAATGACATTTCGATTTCCAAATGATGAAGTACTTTTTTACGAACTCTAAACGTTGTTATCTTAATCTAAAATGCAACTTTCAAGTGTCTTTAGACAACAGCAACTAAATGCAATTGGTAGTTTAAAAAACAACAGCACGGTGTAAGGTAACATCATTTACACACCTTGACAGGAAGTATTGCGACAATAGTTATTGAAGCTGGAAAACAATACAATACGGCTGTATTTGAAGTAGCTATCCGACAGAAGTCCACGCTAAAATAAAGAAATCAGTGATTCGTGACAAAGTCGTGGAACAGGAGGACAACTTAAGTTAAGAAAATAAAAAACAGACATGTCATAGGCTATTCATAGATCAGAGATTATCATCAAAATTGTAAATAATCCGAGACAAAATAGATAGAAAACCAATGACTGTAATAGCCTTAAAGTACTAGGCAGTATGCAATTTAGTGAACACTATAATACAATTATATTAAAAAAAATGGTTGGCCATTACATCAAGAGTGTTCAAATACTCGACTTTTTCTAAACCCCGCTATCGAGTTATTCGAAAATCTAATTTTTATCAAAAACCGGATTTCGAATAAGCTACATCAGTGTCATCTGTTTCTAATATTTGTTTGGAAATTCAAAAAAAAAAAAAAAACTGTAGTTGTACCGTATTCGAAGAAAAATCTCACCTGAATAAAACCCTTCGAAAACAATTTAACACATTGTAAGTTTTTGATGTATTAACATCTATAGGCACGGGTAGGACAATCTATCAAAGTGAGCCCATGCAAACAACTCAAAGCGTTAGCATCACTTACGTAGTTGTTGTACAGCAATAGTCTCTGCCTGAAAATAAGTATGATGGTATTGATGTAGCGGCAGCGAACAAGCTAGCAGGCCCTCGTCGCCAAACAGTATTGAATAATATAGAAAACCTATTGAACGAATTGTATGACTCAAAAATCACTGGCGACATCTAGCGAATGATTCAAAATGATTACTCTTTTGTTGTCATAACTTGCTTCATTCGTAATTTTGATGTGAAACATTGATGTTTTTGAAACATTTATGCTTTTTGTATTGTTTTGTGTAATAACATTGTCGAAATAGTGCATTTATATTGAAATATTCTATAAATAGAATAAGAATCGTTTATGCTCTTTTACTCAGTCTCTCTACATGAGAGCAGAAAAAGAGTGCAATAAGTTCTCTATACCATTCAATACTTTTATTAAAAAACTAAAATAGTTATTTCAGTGAGCTATATGTTGCTGTGTTTAGTATTTAAAATATTACCGTTAATGTTAAAGCAGATGTAAGAAAAAAGAAAATGCAATAGCAAAACAGTCTTCAGCACAAAAACTATTTTTTTCCAATGTAACAGTTACTAATGTGTTCACAGAAATTGAGCAGGTACCGTGTAACAAAAACGTGTTAACACAGCGCCCGTGAGTTCGAACACTGAGTGATTTTTTTAATTTTAAGCTTAAGCGAACCACAGACTTGTCATTCATGAGCATGAACATAAGCTGTTGTTGAAGTTTATTGTCGGGTTACAACCCTTCCTGATACCAAATAAGAAAGTAATCGATGTTGTTCGCATCACTATTATGTTCACAAAATTTTTTGGTAATATTTTATTTAAAAATCATCAGTCAGATAAAAATTTATCAACCAAGCTCATGCTCATGAATGACAATTCAGTGGTTCGCTTTAGGAAAGCTTTTAAATTGATAAACTTTAATTTTTTAAAATTTTATTAGAATCTTGATTTTAAGTGAAGAAGTATTCAGTTCAGTTCAAAAACTGTTATTGAAAAAAATAACAAAAAGAAGAATCATGCTTTTTGAATCTAATTTCAAGCTTTCGTTGCAGTTTCCACTTAAAATAATTCATAGGCAAAAGGATACAATTAAATTGTCCATATTATAAACTGTTTTATGTTTCGTCTTTATGAAGCTGGAAATGAGAAACATGCATTCAGTAAACGTGGAGTTTGGATATATTTTTAAATGATCATTTGAGTCCGTGTTATACCATCAGCGCAAATTCAACGGGAGAGAGATATGTTATGAAACCCTCTTCCATTTCAAAGAAAGAGTACGATCATTCCGCTTTCGATACACACAATCATTTTGGGAGAATTCAAAAACATCTGTCTACAAAAAGACAAACAGAATACAACATATGTAATATAATCGTAAAGGATGTCTCAGTAAGAGTGCACTTTTTCATTTTAAAACAAAAACATTTTCTTTGAGATAATTGTGCCTTTGTTATTGGATTATAAAGAAGACATATTCCGATTCAGCATGGAATAAAACATGTGGGCCGTTTGACGCTCCGATGACGGGCCATTACTCTTTTAATGAAATTGTCCACGACCTTTACACAGATATATGGCTGCATCTCACCGATGACGCGTTGGATCTCGGATTTGAGCTCAGGAATTTTTCCTGGTTTATTGACATAAACCGAGATTTCACAAAACCCCAACGAACGAAATAACATGGCGTTAAATCGCTTGATCTTGGTAGCCAGTTGACATCAGAATTTCTTGAGATAATTTGTTCTGGAAATCGTTCCTGCAATGCATCGATTGTTTCATTCGTGGTGTGGCAGGTGCTGAAACCATATGTCTTCCAGATACACGCCGTCCAGTTGAGGTTGCCAGAATTCCGTTATCATAATCCTGTAACAAATGCCGTTCACAGTCATTGCAATTTCGGCCTCATCTTCAAAAATGTAAGGCCCTATCACGCCGCCTGACCTACAACCGCACCAGACAGTTGCTCATTGTGGGTGCATTTCTTTCTCATGGAGTGCATGACGATTTTCTGAGCCCCAAATTCGGAAATTTTGTGTATTCACGAAGTCATTCAGATGGAAAGGATGATTTTTTTTTTTTGAAAAATTGGCAGTAACTTCATTTTGCTCCATTACCCACTGAACGAATTGCCTGCGCTTTCCATTGTTTGCTGGTTTGAGCTCCTGTATGTTTTTTGTCAAAATTCGCTGCGTAGTGCTTCGTGATACTTGAAGTTGGTGAGAACGATGCCGAATTGATATTTTCGGGTTTTCGGCGACACTCTCGTTAACAGCAGAAATGTTTCCAATGTTACGGTCAAGTCCATAACCGACCAAGTTTCTTCAATTTTCTTGACAACTCTCCGAATGGTTGACACATTAGGTGCACTTCTTCTATAATTCGTTATTCTTTCATAAACCGCTTAATTCTTAGTAATCGGAATAAATAAAGAGTTGCCACTTGCACAAAAAAAGATACACTAAATTTAAAAAAAAGTGAAAATCATGCTGATGGAGCAGCGTCGTATGCTGAAGAGCTGCGTCTTATTCTGAAGAAGAGTTAAACATTGAGAAGAATGCTATAGTAATCAGTGACAGTAAAGAAGAGAATTATGTAGTTGATGAAGATGGGGTTGGAGTAACTTCGGAACTGCCTATTGATAATTTTACAGATTCAAAGCGAGCGTAGTTTAGGAGGGAAACCGACCGGCAAGATACCGCCCGCATGCAGACAATACTCCAGATGTTGGCAGAAGTAGATCATATCACCATGACATCTACAAATCCACGATGACCCTCAACCGCTTTAACCTGCTCTTACGCTAAATTCGATTCGACAATAGCAACGAGCCACTAGATCGTGATGCAAAATCCAGTTATCCATTGAAAGGTGAGATATATACGGGTAAATTGGCAGGCGACTTAGGAGATGAGCATCAGGGCAAACTAGTGATGTTATGTTTGGCTGGAAAATTCCACGGAACGTACTATTTATTGGGACAATTTGTTTACCTCTTAGGCTCTGGCTGAAGAATTTCGTACTATGAAGTTCGTAATCGTGGACACTGTTAGCCCCAATAAACGGTTTGTATCGGCAGAGTTCAAGAAGTCCAAAAATCGTCAGGTAGGAATGACATTGTTTGCCTATCATAATGGCCAAATTTAATTGTGCTCATATGAACCAAAAAAAAGCTGGATTTATATTGTCACTGCACTTAATGTCGATACTGAAAACAAAAACAAGCGCTATCAGATTCGTGATTACAATGAAAATAAATCCGCCGTCGATACTATGGATCAGAGCTGCTACTCTTGCAGGCGTGGAACCAACCGTTGGCAACTAGCCATGTTTTATAAGATATTAGATGTTGCTGGTCTAGCGCTATTTATTGTGTACAATTCTTTTCAACCATCACGCAAACGGATAATCTTCGGATATTCTTTCGCTTCTGGCATCCCAGTTGGTTACTTCCGATATGGAAAGTGGGGCAATGAATAGCCAAGTTAGCAGTTGGCCCCAATAAAAATTCATTCCTAATGCGTTCCTAATTCTACCTTTAAAATTGCAGACAATTGCAAACACATAATTGCGAATTATCCTGAAATACATCTAACAATAAGCCCCTCCGGATAACCAGAAAAATCTCTACCTCACTTTTAATTGCTGTACATTTTCTAAACTTTTAAAAAAATCAGTTAACTTGTGCTTTAAAAAAATACTGACCGTACTTTTTATGGCATCTCAACCCGTAACCCCCATGAATTCCATCTATTAATGAGGCGCACATAAAGTTGTAGTGTGGTACAATACTTCCGCGCAATCGCAGCTGTCAAATGGAAACTAACCTGGTGGACAATATGTAAGGAGAGCTGGTCACGACTTCTCAGCCACTATCCGCCTCACAGGTACTCATACATCCCAGGGTTAAACATACCCACACCCATAGCCATCCATTTGGACCAAGTTTCATTAAAACAAATTTCTATTTTTGTTGGTAGCCCTGTTAAATTCGCCCATATTCAATATCAGGTTGACGTTGCCCAATTTAATTAATGCCTGTTGTGCTCTTGGAAATTTCTCGTGACCACCAGCCCATGTCCAACCAACATTTTTATGGTAGGTGCAGAATTAGGCTTGATAAAGTTGAAAATTTTCATTATAGGGTAGATTTTCGCAATATATTGCCAGCACGATATTTGATTAAGATCGCTTGTGATTTATGGGAGATATAGTGAGGTCAACCGGAAAGCCTCTCAACTTTAGTATGGGAAGAAGAAAAATGGGCGTGGCAAAGCTGTAATTTTTTTTGTTACAAGGTATCTTCTACCAACATTATGTCCAGCACTAAATTTCATTAATATCGGTGGTGGTGTAGGGGAGACAGCGCATCGGTCAAGAGTAAAGACGCTTATTTTTTTAGGGGGGCAACAAAATGGGTGTGGCAAAACCACCCTTGTTTAAGTAGTTGAGTGACCTTTGGAAAAATTAAGCCTAATACCTAATTTCATTAATTTCACACGAACCAGGAAAATATTTGAAAAGAAACACGATTTTGTATTAACTGTGTCGATTTGTACGGGAGGTACCAAAGGGTTGGGGTCACAATCCCAATTTTCAATCTCAAACTAAGTTTGGCCAAATAATAGTCACGGCCACAATTTCATTGTGATGGGTAAAGATTTACGGCAGCTATCGTGTTAACCAGCAATCCAAAGAGACAGACGGATATGACTCAATCACCTTAAAACGTTCTAAAAGGAATTTCGTCCAAAGATACTAAGAGTGTAATATGCTTTCCTCTACCGACGAAGGGCTGAGACTAGTCTCCTATGTAGATGATGCTGTAATACTTTTTAGGGGAAAGGCTCCGAATCGGTTATGCAGAGAGGCAGAAATGGCACCGAATATAGAGTATAACAGGGCACAGCTTAGGGGTTTGAATATAAACCCGTACAAAACGGAAACTTATCTATTCACAAGGAAAATTAAATTCTCAGAGATTGAAGATCCTCGATTAAATATTAAGGGTTAATCTTAGATCCGAAATTGAATTAGAAGCACCACAGGGCAAATAATAATGGTTGTTCGCTATGCAGAAGGGTTATAGGATCCAAATGGGGCATCAGCCTGGAAATGACACATTGGCTCTAAAGAACCGTAATTATGCTAGTACTAACATACGATTCTGTAGTATGGTGGACGACTGTTGCGCAGAAACGCAATAGTGCGATACTGCAAAAGTTTGAACGTATGTGCTGCATTTGAATTAGCGGCGCAATGATATCAACCCCGACATGGGCTATGGAGAATGTTTTATATGGTGTAGGGTGTGCAAATCTGCCTATGGTATAAAATGTCGTAAGAAAATTGCATTTTCTTGAAGGTTAAAATGGTAAGTAATACATTTCTTTTCTACATTTCCAGCTTTAAACTTGCTTGGCTGGTAGTTATTTTAACAAAAATGATTTCTGTGCAACCATTACATTAACTTAATAGCATGCAAGTTGCAAAAACAATTTGAAACCTAAAACAATTTCAAATTCACAACACAATGTTACAAAACCGATGAATAATCCCCCCAACCCCTCATCGGCTAGCAAAGTACACAAAGAGAAAAACATCAGATCAAAAATTGTCAGTTTATCGGAAACCTATGTTTAACTTCATTGAGACATAAGTTATGATATCGAAATATAGATCGCTCGATTGATTGTAAAAAAGAAACCTAAACTAAAACAACTTAAACTTTGTTCAATTTATGCAACTGAAGTAATATTTATTTTACAACATCAAATACAGTAACAAAATTTACTCGAAATTTTCGTAAACCAACACAAACCCACAAAAAAAGGCACTAGAGATAATGATCTACTCGAGAGAAAAAAAACAGCAATAAAACGTTTTGATAATGGATATGAACGTTAGATTTTGTGTTAGTTAAGTCAAGTCTGCTTTTAAGTATTGGCTCAACATTACAGATTTTCAAAGATCAGCAGCGCGTTGATGTTGTCTACCGTCGCAAATTGCTACAGATGTCAGGCAGGTTGTTGGACATAAAATGTTAATCGTTTCTTAAAGATTTCCGTCAGTTGCAGTGCAGCCGTAACGATTTGTAAGGTGGGCTTGCTGAAAGCTTAATGACTTTGTCTGCATGGTATTTGAAGAGTTGAAATTTAAAGTTCTCAGAAGTGGTAGCTTGATGTTTTTGACAGTTTTCGCCGGTTACTTTGTAAATAGCCGATGGGTTTTCATAATCTCGATATTTCTTAATTGGCATCGGTTTGTGCTTTTCCCGTGCAAATTCGTTTTGCTTATTTCTTTTCTTTTTCCCCAAATTTATAAAATTAAATATTAAACCGCACTAAACGAGGCCTTTGGGAAAATGTATTTCCCTGTGTATAACGCAACATTATTTTAGTCCTTTCTGTCAGTCCGCAGTCGATAATGAACATGTGTCAATCGATAATGAACATACGTAATGACACTTGCTGTTTTTGGACTGTTTCAGAGACGCTAATTTTTCTACTGATCAGTGGGGTTTGGTTTATTTCCATTTTTACTAATCCAAGCACATCAGTTTATTACACTGTGCAACAACTTGTTGGGGGCTCAATGATTCCCTTGCAGAATGAAATCCTTGGGTGAGTATATTAAAATTCCAGAAGAACATACCCCTCATAAGTCTCACTATTTTTGTATGGGCTGATGAAATTTTTATTTTGAGCCGAACTTGTATTTGAAAACTGTTCAAAAAACTATGATTCTCAATACCGTAGCGCAATTTCGAGACAAAATGCCTTTAGTGAAATTAAATGAGACTTTTTACGGAAGACATTTCAATTCTATATCCTGATTTCTTACGTGTCTTTTTTGTCCTTTTTTCCAAATGTCAAATAGTACCTTAAAACGGGACTTTTGGGCATTTACATGTTCCACAGGTTTTGTTGGTCGTCTTTCAAGCCAGTGTTTAGATATCAACTTAAAATTGCCAGTTTGAGGTTTTAGATATTGTTGTAAATGGTTATCAATTGACTTTGGAGTAGGCGGTGGAAAATATAACGTAGATATTTATATTGATTTCGAGTTTTTTTCGTCCTTGTTTTAATCAGTTTTTAATTTTAACCTTAAATTCAATATTTGTCCAGATTTTTGCCTCGGTTTTGTAGAACGCGAATGCTCCCAAGTGTAGACGAAAGCGAATTCGCGGGTAATATTAACTTGCACGGTTTAAATTCTATTGGACAATTCTATATTTAGCAGAAGCATGCATCATTGGAGTCGCAGGCTGGCTTAATTGTATAATATCGAAGAGTTTGTATACAAAATAAATCGTTTTTTGATGTGTTAACGTCTATAGCCACGGGTAGGGCAATCTATCAAAGTGAACACATGCAAACAACACACAACATTGGAATCACATACGTGGTTGTTGTACAACAATAGTCACTGATTGAATATAAGTATGAAGGTACTGCTGTAGCGGCAGCGAACAAACAAGAAGGTCGTCGTCGCCAAAGAGTATTGAATAGTATAGAGAACTCATGAAACGAATTGTATGACTCAAAAACACTGGCGACATCTGGCGAATGTTTCAAAACGTACTATTCTGTCTGTTCTTGGAATTATAGGCCTTTCAGTGTATGTTGTGATACTTAGGGATCTTCGATCGATACTAATTCGCACATGTAAATTGCAGAATTGAGTTTGTATACATACGATTGAAGATCAATCGATGGTAGCAATTCAGACACAGCAGTTAGGCATAAGATGATGAACTTCTAACGGAGTTCGAAACTAGTCATGCCAGTGAGTGTGTGTTGAACTGAATTGTCTATTATTTCAAACAAAAACCAACCATTTCTCAATTAGAAAGATGTTATTGTCTTGCAAGCTTGTGGTATGAATTTCCCATACTTTGACCAAAAAGTATTATTCTCTTTTTGTTATAACTTCGTCCATTCATAATTGTATGTGAAATATTGATGTCTTTTGAAACATTTATGCTTTTTTATTGTTTAATGTCATAAAATTTTAGAAATGGTGCATTTATATTGACCTACCCTATACAGAGAATAAGACTTTTACTCAGACTATCTATATGAAAGCGGGAAAAGAGTGCAATAAGCTGTCTATACTATTCAATACCTTTTGTATGCGCTCTGTCTATGATTAAACACAAACAATTATTTCAGTGAGCTAAATATTCCTTATTATTCTATTAACAATATTACATCTAATGTTACAGCAGATGTAAGAAAAAAGAAAGTGCAATAGCAAAAGGACCTTCACCACAAAAACTATTCTGTTTTTTATTCTCCAATGTAACATTTACTAATGTGTTCATAGAAAAGGAACAGGTACCGTGTAACAAAAAGCTGTTAACACATCGCCCGTGAGTTCGAACACTTATTGATTTTTTTTTGATTAAGTCTCGCGCCCATTTCTACCGAACCCACACCTGATTTAGAAATTAATAGCTGTGGTCTGGTACACATTCCATAAGTCTTGCTTCTGTCGTCTGATCACAACTGGCTTTTATAAATTTTCGCAATTGGTCTAATCTGTGGTTCATCCTGAAAACGGAATAAAATCTCCAAATGTTGTAACTACCGCTTTCCGTATCTGATCAGGACGCTGAAAAAATATTAGAATTCCTCTTCTTCTAAGTAGTTATTCTTAGCAAGGACATGATCCCCGAATGTTATGATTCTAAGATCACGACTTCAGTCATAATGCTTAGTACTCTAATTCTATGTGATACTTAATTCTGCCGCCCGAATTTCGAACGAAGTTCAAAATATCGCAACTTATCTAAAATATAATGCAGCCTAGAAAGTCATCCTTCTAGCGTCTGGTCAGGACGTCAACTAATCCTATTTGTTCCCACGCTCCCATTTCTACCACCCCCAATTTCAATGGAGAAAATCCGTTTTAACTGCACTCTGCTCTATAATAGGAACATTCACATCATATCTCATTATTCTAGGATCCCCCGCTTGGTCAGAATGATAATTAATCTAATGGAGTGTCGCGCCTATTTATTTAACCCCAATTCAAGTTACCAATTTAACTTCTTTGTCATTGACTTCATTTATCTTACCGTCGATGGTGCAATGGTAATGAGCGCGGTTCTTGTGCATAAGAACGTGGGTTTGAATTCTTAATTTATTCTTAAAAAATTCTTAATTTATTATTTTTGATTCTCTCACACGGGCATAGCAACTGAATTTCATAATTATTGGATCTAGAACAATATCATGCCCTTTTCCATCACCCCAAATAGAATTTGCAAAAATCCTTAATTTATAATTTTTCGTTCTCGAATGGTTCTCTAAGTGGGTAGTTAAGTATCGGATTACTTAATCGCAATTAAAAAATAATTAGAAGTCAACTTTGCATTTTGGTTTTCAGTGGCAAGTTAAAGTAGGCTGTCATATTGTAAACGGTTTGGGCTAAATTCCAAAACAACAGAGAGGAACAACCAAAATGAAATTATGTAAAATAGGAGATAAATGCATAAAATCAAAGTCATTTTAACAAAAATGTGTAAAAAACTATTTGGCGCAACAATTTAACGATATAGGCTCAAAGTATATGAAAAATACCCAAATCAGAAACATATGTTCTATACAGTCTTACATTTCTCTTATTTACAATCAGTAATGTGATTTTCACAACCATATGGTTCTGACTACAAGTTTACCACTCACAATTGGGTGGTTAAGTTATAGTTAACTATTGGTTGAAAATTTAACCACAATTTAGCTAAGAAACGCCGATCACCACTGACTGAGAGACAGAGAGAGGAAGTAGGAGGACCATTGGCCATAACAGGAGCATTTTCATCAGTTTTTATATTTATTGGACGATTCGTCTGGTAATAATTTGTCTATGATCCGATCTGAACTTATTTCGTAGACGAATACTTTTGATTTCCTTTGAGATATTCAGATTAGGGTTTTTTCTGGAATTGCAAGCGGTCGGATTTGAACTCACGTTGGCGGACGGTCGTTTCGAAATATGTGAATCTTCTTATCGCCTTAGCGTTCTTTGCCAGTGACATTGTCGCTAATATAGGGTGTCTGGTAGTAGATTTATATTTTCGAACTTAAACAAAAACATAATAATTGACACAAAGTCGTATTAAGAGCATTGAATGGAAATGCGGATTTTATTTTTTAAAGAGTATGTCATCCAGATGTCTTTCGTCAAGTTGAACAGAGCCTTGTATTCTGCGCCACACGCTGGTCCAATTATCTCATGCGTGGATAAGGCACACCAAACAGTTACGGGGCAATGCAATGGCTTTTGATGTTTCAACCGAGGGTTGCGGGTTCTTGGAGACCAGTAACGGCAGTTTTGCTTGTTGACGTGGCCGTTTAAGTAAAAATAAATCTCGTCGCTCCAAAAAATGGGATTTACAGTGCGCAAACGCTCAAACATCGTTTCACAAAAATGTTTCCGGAAATCAAGGTGACTTTCTGTCAGTTCTTGAACGATTTGAAGTTTAAATGGATGGAACTTCAGATCCTTTTTTAAAATTGCATGAATAATCGCTCTTGGAAGTCCCAGTGAGTCTGCTCTTTTCCGTATTGAAAGTCGCGGATGTTCACGTAAACTGCTTTCAACCAGTTCAATGTTTTCGGGAGTCCTTGAAGATCGACTTGGCCCTGGCCGTGGACATTCAAAGCCGAAGCAGTTGCGCCGAATCTCTGCACCCATGAACGAATTAAACACTCGGTCCATCACTTATTCGCCGAATACCGAACTTTGAACAAAATTGTCGACGAGCAATTACGTACGAACCATTACTCTTAACAAATGTAACAGCGAACGCACGATGCTCACTCGACCACTGCGACATCGTGACTGGCAACTCCGCACAATCAATAATTCACCACTATGGTATAATGAGATGGTAAACTCAGTAGACAGCTGATTTCAATTTTTTCTCCTTGTTTAGTTGGCTCTTCTGTCAAATTCAAATGTTTTGTTTTTGTACTTCTCTGATTCTATTTATTTGTTGGTAAACGTATGTGTTGACTTTGACATGAGGAGAGCCTAAACAAAACGTCTGTTGTTCTTGCCCACAATTTTTGTTGTATCTACTGCGACTACTTGGTATTTTTACAATGGGCGCCACCCCGCTCCGCACCGTTTATTACTTTTTGAAATAATCGTAAATATAAATTTGCCACCAGACACCCTGTACCTATGCCTTGTTCACATTGTCACTAATTACAGTTGTCGTTGTCGGGGTGTTTCTCTGCTTTCTATCAGCAGTGTGGACGGCTTCTTTCTCTAGTTTAACGTTACACCCATTTCAACCACCCCGATTTTAAATTTCAGAAAATCCTGTATTCATTTGATTCTCAATGTAGAACATTCACACCAAACTTCATGAATCTAAGAAGACCCATGTGGTCAAACGGGAATTTATGTGATTGAGTGCGACGCCCATTTCCACTGCCTCCAATAAGAATTTAAAAAAAATCCTTTCTTAGCTAAGGTCCACTCGATAAGGGCGATAAAAAAAAAAAAGGTTTGCCGATACATCCCATGTAGGGATTAGGGAGAGCTTTTCGCAAACCACTGAGCTGTTTCTAGATTTACACTCACTAATTGGCACCTACAGTTTTACACCGGTTCCGAACGGTATTTTGAGAAGCCTTTTCATGGCTCAATACTCGATAGTGTCGCCGTCACTATGCGAGATGACCGCCGCCTAAAGAAATTTATGGTGGTCCGAGAATGGATCGAACCCAGGATCACATGTACACTAACCATTGTACCACCGACAAGGGCGATACCGTCACCAAATTTCATCATCCAGTCTTGAGGCGTTAGGCCAGAGCGCGGATGAATCCCACAGTCAGTAACCCAACAATTTTATGCACATACATAAATAGATTTCTCTAACATAATTCCATGTGTGGTTCAGATAACAAAATTCATACGTAAATTTTGATAATTTGTTGTCGATGCATTATAATCTCTATAATCTATCAATAAATAATTCAATTTACCAATATGCATAAAATAAATTTCAAATATATTAACGTTTATTATATTTTAGCGGCTTAACATAATGTAGTTGCGACTACGAGCAATTCAATCCTAAACCTAATAATATTTGATTTTCAACTTGTATTGTGGTCACACACGGCAATTTTACTTGCGAAATTCTTGTGTTTAAGGAGAGAGATGTAAAGGAGTACAGAGTTGCCCGTACCCTTATTTCGTTTTGTTTTCTCATCCGCAATTTTTTACGCGAAGCTGGCTTGTTTCGTTGTGCATACTTGTAATAAATTAAAAGTAATAAAAAAGTAAGTGTCTTGTTTGACGTTAGTAGTATAAAAAAGGCTCACTTTTGCAATCAATTAATGTTGTTATTATTTAGTTTTTTCTTTCACTTCTATTTTTCCACAAAATATAAAAAATTATCTTCCGAATAAAAGTTTTTCAAAATTGAAATAAAACGGAATACCAAAAAAGCAGGAACGTAGAAGCTAAAGAAAGCAAAAATTGCTCCAGCCAACTTTTTTTCCTCTGTGAACATGAAAGCAAGTTCAAAAGAGAATTTACAAAAACTTGCGTAAGAAAATTGCCGTGTGTGACCCCAGACTTATCTTTGAAAAACGTAGAATTAACCACAGATACCCACCTTAACCCTTTATTGCACAATCACTATTCACCTTAGTTCGCAAACAAATTTCATTGTAATCGGTCGGGACTGTGCAGCGCTCTAATTCTCTCAATCAAAAACATACAGAAAACCATTGCCAAAATTGATTGCAGTTGTATTTTAATAAAATCGAAGCCTTTAGCTAATAAAAGTAATTAAAAAACGTTTTAAAAGTTTAGGATTTCCTAAAGAAATTAGCTTTACAATATGTGAAAGTGTTGTCCGCGTTAACTGCTAATAGTGGCGTGATTGTTGTGGTAAGAATACGAGTGCAAAATGTAAACAAACAAAAGTGGTGGTTAGTGGTGTAATTAAATAAGAGTGGTGTGAAAGATCGTAGTTATTGTGTGGGTGTTTAATAGGCAGGGTAAATGTGGGGGTGGAGGTGGAGGCATAGGGAATAAAATGTGACCGAATAATCATACATTCAAAGGAAGCAAGAATATTTTTAAGGTAAGTTTTAATATTATTATGTTTAAATATTATTTATTTATACGACGTAGGGTCAGTTGTGGCAGATAGGTATATATACTTTGCCAGTTGCAGTTGCAAACAACATAATTTAAAAGTGATAACTATAAATAAAGAAATCGAATTTATACTAACAGCCCTATTCTGGCAGGGTTACAAAAGTCACCACGGTTACTATTTGACAGCAATGTGACAATAGTCACAAATCGGTATTCTGACACATTTTTTTTTTTAACAAAAGTAACAAAAACTGTTACCTGCCAAAGAGGAGGTAACAGCGCGTAACAGCTGTTTTATTTGCCGGAAGGTTGATACAAAAACATTTTATAAATTCTGCAAGTAAAAAATAAAACTGTATACGGGAAAAATTAATAATATATTTTGTACCAAAACGACAAGAGGGCATAATTAATGGAGGAAGGACTTTTGTTACTTTGTGCTATGGAAATGGAGCAGAAAGAATTTGATTTTGTGTTAGAAAGATTGAAAAAGTGTGAAATGTATTACAAAATTTCTAACGTAAATATCTCCGGTCTTTGAAGGGATATTGGTGAGTAATATACCTTTAAAAGAGGCTGAAGTCTTGTCTTTTATCGGAACCTGCTAAAAAATAAGTATAATGTCGCATTTTGTTGAAAGAAAATAATAATTTTTAGCAGAAAAGTGAAGTTGAAAAAAGTTTTTTTAAATGGCTCCCCAATGGGTTAATACAAATAAATATGTTTATGCACTCGTTTATAGAGCTTAGAACGACCTTTGTAATGATACCCATTTCAACCAGATCGGATTAGAAATACCGGAGATACAAACGATTATATACTCAAGCTTTAAAGACCTATATTTCCAGAAGTTGGACCGACCGCGGGGGGAAAACAAGTTGTTGAACTCAGCGCAGAAGTTTTTGTCGGTGGTGTAATTTTGATGTAGATCAGAGAGTTGGCGCTAAAGTAAATTTCTTTTTCTATTTGGCGCGGATGTACAGGTGTAGGCTTTCCGCTTAGCATCTCTGGATGTTTCTTGAGAAAGGCAATATCGCATTCCACCTGTGCCTTTGCGGTGCGCTCAAATTCCTTAAATAATAATGTATTCATTTTAATTCAATAAATCATAAATACATTGAATACTTAATTTTCCTTTTTTTACCTCGTTCATTTTGTGCAGAAAACCATATGTTGTTGTTTTGTTGTCCCTGCTTTTGACAACCTGTTATTGTGAGGTGAATTATTTGCTACGAGGTGAATTTTTCGTTGTCACCGTGTTACCAAAATACCAGATACAAAAAATGGTGACAGCTTTGTAACAAATTTGTGGTTACAATTTGATTGTTACCACATACACAGAATAGGGGTGTAAGAGCCTGGGTATAATGGTCATAAGTGATTCCTTAGCGTAGTAATGTAATCATTTGATTTAACTAAACTACTACAGATTTGGGGTCACAGATTGTAGCTCGAAGTTGTTGTTCAGGGTATCTGGTGGCAAATTTATATTTTTAAATACGATTATGTCAAAAAGTAATAAACGTTGCGGAGGGAGGGTGGTGCCCTTGGAATTATCGATTGTGCGGATTTGTCACTAACGATGTCGCAGTGGTCGAGTGAGCAAACCATTGCATTGCCCCAGGGTAACTGTTTGATGTGCTTTATCCATGCATGAGATAAGACGGTCATCTGGATGACATACTCTTTAAAAACTAAAATGCGCATTTCCATTCTATCATTCAACGCTCCTAATAAAACCTTGTGTCAATTATTATGTTTTTTATTTAAGTTTATATCACTCATTTCGTGCACGGTCACCACAAAACAAAATTGTTCGGTTTTGAACGGACTACCAGAAGGTGTTCTCCAGGAAGAGCTCCATCGGATACATTTACAACAACATACTTGTATAAAATGATTATACCTACTTTCGCTGTGAGAGAATTTTAAAATTAATATTTTGCAACTCGATTTACGCGAAACTATTTTTTTTTGAGTTGTGACGTACTTGCACGAAACGGGCGATACGAATCCGTGAACTTGGGAATTTTTAAGGTAAATACATGTATGCAATATTTTGAGTCTTAATGAGTTTTTCTTAAGTTAATATTATATTAATATTTTAAAAGAAAGTGGTATTCTATTTTTCGGTAAATTTTGAAGTGTATTTTAAAATTTGTCCCAATTTTGTATATGTATTTTTGATCATATGTATATGTATCAAAGGAATATATGTATGTATGTATTTTTGATCATATTATTTTCATAATTTTGTTTTCAAATATTTTACATCAAATGGAACAAGATGTAAAATGAACAATATTTGGCTTATATAAAGTATAAATGCAACTCTCGTATCGCGCGCAAATTAGCACCACTCTATAAATCTTGTCATCCGGAGTAAAACTATGTTTTTTTTTGTGGGGAAGCCCATATTTCCCGGATTACGGGCCCCCAAAGTTTGAACATATATACCCCCATATATTCCACATATATTGACACACTGCGACAATATGGGTATCAGTGGAAAGCTTATCAAACTACCTTCAAAACTTACCCATTAACCCGTTGCGGGCCTATATTCAATGTTCGGCTTTCATGACCTCACTTCTTCAGGAAAAAGCCTATTATCTCAGAATAGTATGTTATGAAGAGACTTATATTCGTTCGTTGTTGTATAGTTCAGGCATTAACCTAAATAAATAAGATATATAATCCATTAACGACCGAAGACATCAAGGGCCAAACTTGAGGGAAACAAATTATTTTCCGCAACAAAAAAATATAAAATTATTTTAAAAAAATCGCGTTGTTTTACACCTACAAAAAAAATTACATGAGGTGTCAGGGGACACCCGGTTGCAACGAAGTTCCTTTCGCTATATATTATGTACTAGTTAGTTCCAACACGCCCAAGGCGCCTATTGATAAATACTGTAATTTAAATGGATCTTTAATAAAAGATACGTTTTGTAAAATGATAAACTTTTTTTAAGAAATTTGTTATTTATTGAATGTATTTTAAAAAAAAAATCCAATGAGTGTTCGAACTCACGGGCGATGTGTTAACACCTTTTTGCTACACGGTACCTGTTCGATTTCTATGAACACATTCGTAAATGTTACATTGGAAAATAAAAAACAGCGTTCAATCATATGATGACGTTACAGTTAAATAATATTAATACTTAAAATTATTTAAAGACCCAGTGCAAGCACATGTGTCAATATATTGTTGCTCAATACTTTTTTTTTATTCCCACAAAAGTCAAAGAATGCAAAGCAACAGACACTTGTACATACCTACATACATTGTTATATTCGTACGATATAACCGAAGATCAACATAAAATACTTTTTTAATATTACTCCAAATTAATACTCCAAATTAAAACACTTCAATCTCGGCTCGCCGATATCGGATCGCCTTAATTTTTGGCCTAAACTCTCCGTCGAAACCCGCACTAGCTTTTTAATCCAAAAATTAATAAAATCGGCTATGAATTTCCGGAGAAAATCGCGTGGGAAAATTATATGAAAATCGCCCAATAATCACTTTCAATACCGACTGCCAAGCAACGAACAAACAAACGATGATTTACTCTTCCAAACCTAACACTTGCGTATGTATTAAATTTATAGTTTACTGCCCTAGAGGCGCGCGTATAGATGTTAACACATCAAAAAGTATATTTTTAGGTCCTTTTTGTGAGAATATGTATTATATTTTCCCGGTAAGGTCCTTTCATTGATGAGAGGTACTTCTTTCATTAAAAGCTAATGTTTTTATATAAGAAAAAGCCTAAGAGTATGCTTTTTTTTACAAAGAAATACTTTTTTTAAGAACAGGTACTTTTTAAAGAAGTTGTTACTCTTTTTAGGATAAGGTAATTTTTCTAAGAAAATTCACTTATTTTCAGGAAGGCTACTTATCTCAAGAAAAGAAAAGAAAAGGTATTATTTTATTTTTAAGAAAGGGTAGTTTTAAGAAAAGGAATTTTTGTAAGAAAAGGTATTTTTTGTAAGAGAAGGTTTTTTTTTTTGAAGAAAAGTTCTTTTTTACGAAAGAACAGGCAAAATTTTAAGAGTAGGTGCTTATCTCAAGAAAATTTATTTTGTTTTACAAAAATTTTACTCTTTAAAGAAAATCTAGTTTTTTAAGAAAAGGCAATTTGTTGTAAGCTAATGTACTTTTTAAGAAAAGGTTCTTATTTAAAAAAATTAAATTTTTTAAGAAAAGGTCCTTTGTTGAAGAAAATTTACTTTTTTAAGCAAAGGTACGTTTTTAAGATAAGGTATTTTGTTAAGTAAAGGTACACTGTTTAAGAATATAAATAGGTAGTTTTTTTTGACAATATTTACTTTTTTTAAGAAACCGCACTTATTTAAGAAAATGTTATTTTTTTCAAACTTCTTTCACTTTGGCTTTTCTAAATTTACTTTTTATTCGGTTCAAACTACAATATGTAATAAACAGGCTCCACCTAGAAAATTTTCCATGAGACAGGAAATATCTCCCCATTTGTTATATATTAGTCTAGACACAAACCAAGCTAAAAATACGAGTGTAAGAGTAAGTCTGCGGCCAAATTTAAGTCCATGCTCGGGGTTGTACTTCATGGATTTGCCAGTCTTGGACTTTGGCTTTTCTTAATTTACTTTTTATTGGGTTCAAAACTACAATATGTAATAAAGAGGGTCCACTTAGAAAACTTCCCTTTAAACCAAACGAAACCAAAAGTACCCAATATAGTTGATAATAATGGGTTGGTATAAAGTAGTTAAAAAAAGTTGTCTAAAATTTTTTCATTTAACCCCCATCCCGCAACGTGCGATAAGGAACTTCGTTCCAAAAATGGACAGTTGCACCTAATCTTGACCTGTTCCCAATATTTCAATTATAAGACTAAACAAATTGTTTCTAAAAGTGGGAAAATAATTTTTTTAAATAGCAGAACAACGTTATTAGTTAACTGCTATTACAAGACGTTTTTTTATATAAGTAAATCAGTACTTGTCCTTAGTGTAATTCTTAAAGGATTAAAAAGCTAATTTAACAATTTTTGTAACCTCAAAAATGCTTGAAGTGAAAAAATGAATCCTGCAAAATATTTACTCCCACACAAAATATTCTTTATTTGGTTACTATTTATCTTAAATTTGATACAACCAAAAACAACTACCAACTAACCTTCAGTTGGTGAAACATTGTGTAACAGATCAACATTAGGGCTGTTTTTTATTCCATTAAGCTATTGGCTTATGACTTAAAAAATTTCGATTCACACTTAATGCTAGGAAACGTCGCAACATTTCGTCGTTCCGAAGTTATATTCACGTTTATCACAAAATCAGAAAAAATGAGATAAACTTCTTGGGATAAACTTTTTAGATCTATCCATCTGTTTAATCCCCACGTCCCTATCTCTTATGGTTTCTGAGGTATTATGGAGTCATTTTCTTGTAACGGGTTTTTCAACAGAGACTCTACAAAAGTAAATCGATAGGGACAGCAAACGACGCCTTATTTTTTCCCGCTCTTTTGACATTTCTCTTCAGTAAGGTTTGCCATTTCATCATGGAAATATATACGAGCCAACAACGAGTCAAAATTATTAAAATTTACTACCGAAATTTGGAGTCAGTGGCCTCAACTTTAAGAGCGCTTCGTCCAATTTCTGAATTCTAAATTACATTTCTGGCTGAATGGCTTCGTCAATAAGCAAAATATGCGTTATTGGTCAGACAGCAATCCACACGTAATCCATGAGTCATCATTGCATCCCGAAAAAATTACGGTTTGGTGCGGTTTATGGGCCGGTGGCGTCATTGGGCCGTACTTCTTCCGTGATGATCAAGACCGGCACATTACTGTGAATGCGAATCGCTGCCGTTCAATGATAACCGAATATTTTTGGCCCCAATTGGATAATATGGACTTGGAGGACATGTTGTTCCAACAGGACGGCGCCACAAGCCACACAGCGAATGCAACAATCAATTTATTGGAAACCAAGTTTGGTGAACGTTTTATCTCACGAAATGGCCCAGTCGATTGGCCGCCTCGGTCGTGCAATTTGAAATCCAATGTGTGTTCGAACTCACGGGGTATGTGTTAACACCATGAACACATTAGTAAATGTTACACTGGAAAATAAAAAACAGTGTTAAATGATATGATGACGTTACATTTAAATAATATTAATACTTAAAATTATTTAAAGACCAGTGCAAGCACTTGTGTCATTATTTTCTTGCTTAGTACTTTTTTTTTAGTCATACATACATTGTTATGTTCGTATATACGCTACACAAGTTCACACAATTTTCGTTGCTCTCTTGCTATCTCATTTTTATATACGTATAACTACGTCTTTATTCTCTTTGCTCTGAGAGTGCTCCGCACACACACAAGACAACCATTCGTGTTTTTTTCGAAGTTTGACAATCTGTGTTTCGCAGTCGGACAAATCTGTGTTCTATATAGGGGTGGGTCACCCTTATCATTTAGGGGTATGCAAAATAGATGTTGGCAGATTCTGAGTCCAGCCGTTTCGGAGGAGTTTAACGTCAAACAATCTGTGATCGCAGTCGGACAAATTGTGTTTAGATATGTCCACTTTGTGAGTTTAGTCCCACCCGCGCCTATAGATGTTAACACACCAAAAATTATCCCTGATGAATTACAAAAAAGTAACAAAAAATTTTTTTGTTCAGCTTATGTTCACGTATGTGCCATAAACAAAAAATATTTACCAAAAGGTGGCGTATACAACAAAATGTGAAATTTTTTTTGGAGGTAAAAATAGCCATAAATCGGAAAATTTCATCAATGACTTAATATTTTTACCCCAATCGATGTAGAATTTCAGGCAATAATACTGACGAACATGTTGGACCACTTTTTTCACACCAACTTTTTTATACAATTTGTTGAGACATTATTTGTGGAGATACGTGAATATAACTTCGGAACGATGGTTTCAGTTAATGTGTGAAAAATTTTGCGATACAGCAACACGTTTGTTACCCTGTCATCCGTGATAGAATTACAACATTTTTAAACTTTACTAAAATTTAAATTTACCAAAAGTAGCCCGATTGTACCAATTTACATACAGTCAAAATTAATGTATTTTGTTTGAACTACTAATTCAATTACGGACAAATCCACTTCACAACCATACACAGGATTTCCTTTTTCCACTGGGTTCACCGATCAAAATTGAGCACAAAAGCAGAAAATAAAAAAAAAAAATCAATGAGTGTTCGAACTCACGGGCGATGTGTTAATACCTGTTTGTTACACGGCAACTGTTCGATTTCTATGAACACATTAGTAAATGTTACATTGGAAAATAAAAAAAATAAAATTTTTGTGCTGAAGGATCTTTTACTATGGTACTTTCTTTTTTCTTACATCTGCTTTAACATTAGATGTAATCTTGCTAAAATAAATAAAGCAATATTTAGCTTACTAGAATTATTGTTTGTTTTGTCCTAAACAAAGCGACGACAAAAAGTATTGAATAGTATCATGGTACAAACAAATGGTAGAAACACTAGTCCAGCTGATTTTAACTTTTTTCTGGAGTGAGTTTTTCTCTCATGTCAAAGTTTATTTACTTTTATTTGTATACAACCATCGTTCGCCTACAATTTCTATTTTTGAAATGTTTTATTCGTAAAATTCACATAGAATCGTTTTAGTTTGCATAGTTAAACACTTTCAAAATCTCAAAAAAAATACACGCATTTTGTAAATGGCACTTTTTTCAATTTTGTATACATTTTCATTATTATTTTTATTCTGTTGTTCGACCTTTTCCTTATCAATAAATAATCAATATTCTTCGAGCTTGAGGTCAGATTTGCTGTTGTTATATTTATTTTCCTCGATATTTCGAGATATCCGAAATTGAAATCTCTCTCTAAAAAATAAAATGGAAACCGTTACTTCTACTATATAAGAGAGATAAGAGAAGTTAAGTTGCACGCAGCTTTGTCAAAATACTTTTGGCCACTATAGTATGTTATGTATTTTGTAAAAGGCTCATATACATTTCCGAAATTTTGGTGCCGGTAACTCGGGAAGTATGGGTCGCCTGGAAATTCCTTTAAATGTAATTTTCGGGTCCAGAGTGATGAGTTCTATCATTGGCGAAAATGGATCGTAAGATGTGCTTGATTCTAGTTTAGACAACACTTTTAACTGAAGCCCTCTATCAAGAGATGGTGGAGACTAGCAAATGGCTAACATTCCATAAACAAATTTTTATTGTATAAATCTGGTGCCGGTAAAATGGTGCCGGTAACTCGGGAAGTATGGGTCGCCTGGAAACTCCTTTAAATGTAATTTTCGGGTCCAGAGTGATGAGTTCTATCATTGGCGAAAATGGATCGTAAGATGTGCTTGATTCTAGTTTAGACAACACTTTTAGCTGAAGCCTTCAATCAAGAGATGGTGGAGACTAGCAAATGGCTACCATTCCCTAAACAAATTTTTATTGTATAAATCTCTTTCCAAAAGCTCTCCCCTGTCTCTTAATCGATTGTAATGAAACAATATTTAGTTATTAATCTATTTTATATGTAATAAATTTTAATACATTTTAAGAACCCCATGAAATCTAGGAATTCCTCAGTTTGATCAGCAGTTTTAAAAAGATTAAACTAATTTTACAAAACTTTCAGAGGTCATAATTTAAAACTTATTTGGGAATCAAAGCCTTAAATCTGCTTATTATCACAAACAGCTTTTTATAATCTTAAAAGCTTCCCATTCCAAATCGTCCCCAATTTAATAAGCTAATTTAATATTTTGGCCCAATCACATCCGATTCGAAATTCAACGTCAGTGGCAACGCTACTTGCTGAATTACAATAGCGAATATCAAAATAATTTTTTTTGTTATACATTAATACTCAATTAAAACCCCACATGGATGATTCAAACAAACCCGGATTAGAATTGATAACAACTGGATAAGTTGCACTGACAAAAGCGAAGCTTATAATAAGTTTCATCAACATCTAAAGGAATTAGTGAACGAATTAAATTTGTGTGTTATATTCGTGACTGGCAGCATCAAGGACTTTGAAAGCTCTACTTTTTCAATACTACTTATAAATTTATTTAAAATTATTTCGGTCATGCTATTGGGGATAACAATTTAAAAAATCAAATGTTCTGAAGTATTTAAACCAGAAGACGTATTTAAGGGTTATATTTGCCAGGTGTTGAGATTACACTTGCTATTTTATTGTGTCAACTTAATAAATGTGTCCTTAAATGCTTTTCAGGTTACTAATTTATTATTATTTTATTCACGACTTCCAACTAATTACTTGTTTCAAGTTTAGTTGTCTTGCTTTTTTTTTTGTTTCGATATCATTCGTTACTTTCAACAGTGCTCAAATTATTCCATAATTTATGATCGCACAATTGATTTGAGTGACAGCAAATGGCACGAGTTTTGTTTTTGAATTACTACAAATCGTTACAAAATTGTATTTAAACTGAATTTTTTCGAACCAATTTTTGTGTTTCTTTCTCCATTTGCTATAAGATTTTGAAAACGTAATATAAGTAATTAAAGCAATAGAGTATAAGATCGCGACAATTAAGACTTTTATTGCCCGAAATCCCGTTCATATTGGCCGAGGCACATGATGTAGTCTAGCAGGTCTAACAAAGCTACAAAGTCACGACCATGATCTTTGCATTTGACTGGAGTCAGGTTTGTGATTTGGTATAGTAATGAAAAAAACCTTAACATTAAATGACTCTTTGACTCTACTCACAAAACACACACACATACACACTTTTTGTTAAACTCTGTTACAAAATTGTTCATTGATTTCATAGCACAAATCATATCGAAAAATCTCCTCAAGATCAGTCAGATAAGTTCAGTTCAGTTCGACATGTGCTCGTCTGGCTTTGTTAAGTCATTTAGTAAAGAGGGAAACAAACAGCTCATACACATCAATCTTAATCGATTGCTGGAGATTGGCAAAATGTTTACAAGAATAATCATAGACAATCGACACGTCCATCGATTCGATCGCTAGATGTTAATTGAAGGCAATCACTTGTTTCACTCAATACAATTTTGCTATTATTTGTATTATTATCATTTGATTCTTATTAGGAACCATTTAATGGCGATCATAAAAACATTTTTAATTGCTGTAATTATTGTTATATGACACACATTTAATTGCCTGGTTGAATTATTCAATTTAATAGTTTAAATGTTGACTTATAGAAAGTTGTAAAAGATATTATGTATTAAGTCAATTAATATGTGCTTAATGTGTACTCTTTTGTGAAGCAGACAATAAAAAAAATTACAAAAATCTTAAAAAATCCTGAATACTTTTCAATATTTGTTTCTAAAACCTCTAGAATGGTTGTGATTTGATATATTTTTAACAGACATCATGCCAACAGTTTCGACGTCCTTTTGAACTAGGAACAATACTCACTCATAAAGCGAAGCAGTAGTCGCATGTAACGTCAATGTCTAGTTATGATCATTGACGTCAAGTGCAATATTTTACACATTACTTTACACATTTTTTTATAATTAACATTGTTACATGACATGACATTGACATTGTTTCTTAACTTGTTTTGAAACAATGTTTCATTAAAAAAAAATGACAATCGAAAGGATCAATAAAATTTTAATGTAAACGGAGGTGTCATCTCGCTTCTTGTTTAAGTCTCGAATGTAAACAAATGAAATAGTAGAATGAAAACAAACTATGGAGCATAAAGCCCACTGCTTCTGTAGTTGGAATATAGACTTTAAGTATTGATATTTGATCTTTGATCGATACACTTTCGCATATTTTCACAACTATAGGCACGGGTAGGGCAATCTATCGAAGTGAACACATGCAAACAATAGACAGCGTTGGCATCACATACGTGATTGCTGTACGACAATGGTCTCTGCCTGAAAATAATTATGATGGTATTTATGTAGCGGCAGCGAACAAACAAGCAGGTCGTCGTCGCCAAAGAGTGTTAAATAGCATAGAGAACTCATGGAACGAATTGTAGGATTCAAAAGCACTGGCGACATCTGGCGAATGCTTAAATAATGTATTACTCTCTTTTTGTCATTTATGCTTTTTTTTATTGTTTTATGTAACAACGTAGTCAAAGTGGTGCTATAAAGAAAATAAGACTCGTTTATGCTCTTTTACTCAGACTCCCTACGTGAGAGAGTTTTCCTCAGGGCGATAAGTTCTCTATATAATTCAATACCTTTGACGTGGCTCTGTTTATGACAAAACAAAAACAATTATTTCAGTGAGCTAAACATTGCGATATTTATTTTAACAACTAGCTGGACCGGCAAAAATATTGATTTAGATATTATTTTTTTCAATCAGATCAAAGTGCTTACTTTTTTGATGGACTTGAATAAATTAGAAAAAGGAAATGATTACTACCCGCAAATTTCACTTTTTATTGGTTTTACATTTAGTACTACATCTTTTTTTTTTTAAGTAATGGGAAAAATCCTGTTCGTAAAGCTGGTCAGGTTTTTAATAAAATTTTTCGAGTTGTGAAAAAAGCCATAAATAACTATGTATCTGACAAATACTTTCCTTAAGGGTAAATGCTGAAATAAAGCTGAGAATCGACTTAATTGCATATGTTACTTGATATAAACACTCAACTTTGTTCCTATGCCTTAGAACATTACATTCCATAAAGCAATTGCGGAGAGCTTCTCACAATCGGTAAGCTGTGAGCCTTTTATATTGAGACTCACTGATTGGGACTTACAGCTTAAGACCGGCTCCGAACGGATTATTAATTTATGTGAACCTTTTTCATGGCTAATTGTCGAAAGAAATGTAAGGTCTTCAGGTCTTTTTATATTAACAATGATCATCAGTTTTATTTTTAGCGCCTAGAAATTTAATAACTTTTATATTACTTTATCCGGTTTTCATAAGCTTTTGGTTCAAAAAAAAATCTTTTCAACAAACTATACAATAGGGGCATAAACAAAATGAATACCTATCACCACGAGGTGGCCACGGATGTGTATTTAAATAAAACTGTTTATTTGAATCAATTTGGTGAAAACCCCTTTACCACAAATCGTTTTTTTTTCTGACTAATGTCAAAAAATGTGAGTGGTGAATAAATTATTTTACGAAAAACGTTCGATTTGGTAAGAAATAAATGATATGAATCGTAATCCAGAAAAATAAAATCCATCCCGCGTTTTTTATAAGTTAATCTATTTTCTTTTTCATCCTGTATTTTTTCTCCTTTGTATAACAATAGCGTTTTTAAAATATATTTTTTCTAAATATAATTTAAAAAAAAAAATTCAAAGGAAATGGATGATTGTAAAATTGTCGCACTTTAAGTTTAGATTAAAGATCAGTGATGACCACAATGTATCTAAAATATGATTGAAAGATATCAAACGATTGAATATTTAAAAAAAAAATAATAAAATTTAATAATTTTAATTTAATAAAATTTAACGAAAGATATCCACTTTTTTATGTAATGAAGACAGTGACAATGGCCTCTATCTACTACTTATTGCAAACGAAGCCATAAGGAGGCGTTGGGTCAAAATCTGGAGTTGTAGGTGAATGTTGGCACATCTGATCTGATGTCTTATTATTGCAAGTGGTTGCTTGGTTGTCTATCCCAGAGGAATCGCAAAGAAGGTTGCAGGAGTTACTAAAAACGGTACCCAAAAAAATACAAACACAGTACCAAAATTGTATCAAAAAGTGATGAAACCAACAAAAAAAAGTACCCAAAAAGGTACTAAAATGTACAAGAGTACAAAAATTTTTATTAACACCATAAATGAACGGAGAGAGATACCCAGAAAAGCCAAGTATGATCACATAGATGTTGAAAAATGGAACAAAAAAGTACTAAAAAGTACCAAAAAGAACGAAAAAGGTACAGAGACTACATACAGACTATAAGAGAAATAGCAAAGAAGGAAGCAAAAGGTACTAAATATGGTACCAAAAAGTACCCAAAAAAGTACCATAAAAGTATCTAAAAAGTATCATTTATTTTGAAATGTATTCCCCAAAAATTCATAATTCCATCTCCAACCGTGTGGTTTTGAGGAAAGTACTATATTTTCCCCCTTTCTGCCCTATTTGTATCTCCAACAGATTAAATCTTGAAAATCACGTATCTACGTATGTCTGCATTATAAGAGGAATGTGCAACCCAAATTTTATAATTCGGTCTTCAGCCGTTTGGTATTCACAGTGGTACCATTTTCGTGCCGGTTTGCCCTATTTTTCTCCCTCAAAGTAAAAATGTTTAAGTCACTTATTAAGTATTTCTATTTGTTAAGAGCAATTTACACACCGAGTTTCGTTATTCTGCCTTTAGCCGTTTGGATTTTAGTATAGTACCATTTTTATCACTTTTTGCTCCATTTTTGTTTCTTAGAAGTTAACAACTTTCATATTTATGCACCTTTTAAACGTTTTCTGGGCTGCCACAAGTAATTCAAGACCAAAATTAGCCAAATCGGTCCAGCCGTTCTCGAGTTTTAGCGAGACTAACGATCGGCAATTCATTTTTATATATATAGATATTACATCTAAAGCAGATATTACATCTAAAGAAAGTGCAATAGGAAAAGTGTCTTCAGCGCAAAAACTATTCTTTTTTTTTCAATGTAACATTTACTAATGTGTTCATGTAAATCGAACAGGTACCGTGTAAGAAAAAGGTGTTAACACATCGCCCGTGAGTTCGAACACTCATTGATTTTTTTTATTTGAAGTTTGGGATGCCGGTAATGAACACGGCACTGTGTCTGAAACTAGTCATGCCAGTCAGTGATGCTTTGCGGAATTGTCTTTAATCCAGCAAAATAACAACTTAATATGTTATACTTGGAAAAACGAACTAACAAAACAAAAACATTAACATGTAGAAACGACATAAAAATGGTCATAGGAATAACATCTAGTAAGGGAAAACCCATTTATTTCATAGCATTATCTCCTTCTACCTCTATAAACTTCGTCTAATTTTTTTCCAAACTGTTGAACTTTTCCAATAAGAATTTGCACGGTTCTCGAAATAGGCATTTAAAATTCTCCGGCTATGTTGCAGACCTCACTTAAACTATCATAAATTGTACCAATCTTGTTATACACAAACCCTAGAACATGTCTAATAAACTTGTTTTGGGGCAGTTATTTTTCAATTAATAGCAAAACTTCTACAACAAAGTATAATACTTTAATGAAACAGTTTGCTTGCCCAAGTTTTTCAAATTATCGATAAAATTGTTAAAATTCTTAATGCAGAATTAGTTATAATAAGATTCTGCCACACTGAACTTAGCTATAGTCCAACATGTTCGAATATTACATTATTTTCGTTTAGAACCACATTTAAGTCGTATGAATGATGCCATATGTTTTTAATTGCTCATTTACACTTTTGGATCTTCGAAAAGTATAAAAAATTCCACAAGTAACATAATCAAGTGTATTTTTCTTACGGACCTCCACCCAATATATCAAGGTAGTAGAGTGTATACTGAATGGGATACGTCATCGCAACTCAATCTACTGACTTCTCGTTAATATTTAACATTATATTATTAACTACTGGTATGTGGAGATTATCTCGATTGCATCCAATTCTATCCACACCCACATCTACAACATTCATCTGAAATTATTCGTTTTTGCAATTAATACAACATCACGCGCAATATTTATGCTTTCCATTTTAATCAAATATTTTTAATTGGTTGACATTTATTACTAAAATATCTCTCGTTAAATTTTATGATGATTAAACGCCAAACATATACCAAAAGTCCAAGACCGTGACAAAGGCAGTACAACCCAGAGAACTAAAGAATCGTTTTGCATTAAACCAGATAAAACCAAAACTAAGTAACATCTGTAAAAAACCACGGTGGGCAAATGTGGTTTCATTTAGTGCCAAGTTAGGGTAACACACAAAGTTGGGCAGGTAGAATGATCAGCGACTAGACAATAGAGTAAATCATACTAGAGAGAATATTTGGCTCACCTGACGTTTCGTTTCACACTTTTCTTGAAGCGGTCGGTATGATAGACAGATGTTTGGCGAAAAGTGACATACACCAGGTGGAATTACAATAACATCTGACTTTAAGTTTTCATGTCGTTTTGGTGAAAAACTGTGAAATTTAAATGTGATTTACACTTTTTTATTGACTGTTATTGTTAGCATACATTTGTGTGGTATTTAACACAATAATTTTAACACACAAAGCGAAATTCCGTTGTTGTTACTTTGTTGGTTGTTTTGAAATATCATAAATTTGATGAGTGAACTTTGCTGAAGTCTACTATAAGTATAAGCCTATGGACTAGACAGTTGGAAATTTTATCAGTCTTGAAGTTGGGCATGCATTATTAAACAAACGGTCAGGGACGGCTATAAGTTTCAGTGCATTGCCTGAACTGACAACCTGCTGAAACGTAAGATTTAAATGTATCCAGCTTGGGTACAAATTTGACTTTTTATATGAAATTTATTGGGGTTCAAACAATCATACGATCCACAGCGCATAGAACAATTTTCGACTTGTATATACAAGCGTATCGTTTTGTTCAACAACGTCCGAATCTTCGGCGTGCCCACCCCTGGTATAAACTATTTATACATATACTTGGATTTATAAAATATGAGTAATTTTAAGCGGGGTTAAAAAGCACAAGATCATTGCTAACATAAAATGCCACCTCAGCAATGTTTTTATGTTGAAAATGGTCAATTATCAAGATATCATAGCTAAGATGATGTTGATGATGATGCAGGCTGACGCTGTTGACTTGATCATGGAATATTTCTTTCAATTTCGATTTTGACAATGGCTGTAGTCGTGATTCAAAATCAATAAAGGTTAAAATCATGTTATTCTAAATATTGTGCCAAGAACACTAAGATGTTCTAAGCGAACTCTTGTGGAGTTTGGTATGTCAATATGTAATTAAAGCCCCTTGAAAAAATCAAATACGCTTTTTAATGTTAAGTAGTTAATATTTCAGTGAGATATGTTTACATGAGAGTCTGCTAGAGAGTATACAATGCATAAAGTGAAAACAATGTGACAAAATTGTTTCCACTTTATTGTGCAATTATGTCTTTCCATCGATGTCAAGACATTTTACACTTTATTCTCTGTAACAGCCGTGTTACAAGAGACATTCGCCAGTCAGCAGATAACCCTGCGTTTAAACACACAAATGATTGCTCAGGAAAATGTGCATGCTTCAATAACTTTAAATATTTGCGGATCGCATTTATACTTGCCTTTTGCCGCCTGAGGCCCGAGGGCGGCAGGTCTGACAGCGTTGACTTATAGATTCCAACCTTAAAATATTTATGTGTTATGAACTCTATGCCAAACTAAAAAAAGCCGGCAATAAAGCCAAGAACACAAAGACAAAAATACATTCTTTAACTACGATTCAAGTGGTATTAGTTAGGATTTTAAAAATCATAACTCTCGACTTCGTACAGTTTGTGTTTGAGATTATAAATCTTACAGCTTTTTGACATTGATTTTAATAGACTTTTTACAAAACTGCGCTGACTCGAACTGGCACCCTCTTATCTACTTTGTGGGTGTTATATTTATTGGAGTAGAATACATTGGAGCTGCTGCATAACTGCATTTACAGTATTTGAGGATAAAATTATGAAGGATGCAGACGTTTCATGTTCTAATGTTTAGCTTCAAGTTAAATATAATCTATGTAATGTATAAGGAATCAGTCAAAGTGATTTGGTGTCGTAAATGATTTGAACGAAAAGGTATCCGTTAGATGGGAATAATATCCGTTAGATGGGAACAATAACAGCGGGTAATAGATGAATATATTTACCACGTATACCCCTTCAAAAAGCTAGAACGTCTGACTGGAAACCAAACGCATAAAAAACACAGATTTCGTAAGAAAAAATTGGGTTTGGGGCAAATTCACCCATCCACATTGTAACTTGTAACTGCAGATAATGGACAAGGTTACCTTCATTGTATTTGGCGTTAATTTTTCCTTCTGAAACAACGTTATATGCACTGAAATAAAAACGAGTCGTCGAATGGATGAAAGATTTTCGTTAATGTTTTTACGTTTTTATAGTGAAAACTGTCGTACATCCGACAATTTGGTAGTCGCTGCAACGAAAAATGTCATACTTGACACTTTGCCAATTTTTTATTTCATTGCTGCAACAACTTACTTTTCGTTCCTGCAACAATTTTATTTAATTTGAATTTTGTAGAAAAATGGGTTGAAAATTAAAAAAGAAGTAAAGGCATGAGTTTTAAACTATTGATATTTTGTTTATCTCTTACTTTTTATAGTTTATATTTATTATTTATTTATTTTCGAGGTTTGTCACCATTTTTAGTTGACGATACAATTTCGTTATTGTAACGAAACTAATTTTTATGATGGTATAGAGATAGAGAAACAGTATAAAAAGTGAGCGAGCATAAGAAAGAGGCCAGCAAGAGAAATGGTGAGCGTGAATGGTGGGTCACGTACACATCTTAAATCAGTTCCATTGCAACAACCGAAAGTGGTAGACATATTTCTCCGCTGGAATAATTTAAATAAATTTTTTAAAACAGGCAGTCAATGGAAATTAAGAAGTCAAAGAAACAAAGTGTTTCAAGTACGACGAACATAAAAAATAACAATTCAACGTACCATTAAATGAATCCAATCGAAATTTTAACAAATTTGGTTAAAATAAATAAAAGAGCAGTTGAAGAGAATGCTCGGCTTAATGATGGGGAGATTTGGCGCTACAATTGAATATCCGAACCCTCAAGACAACCCCAATTGCATGATTTAAGAAAACAATGATGTAGTTCCATGCTAAAGAAGTAGAGTACAGCCATATGTAGATACGAGAATGTACACATTTTAATAACAAATATTAATAATAAATTCATGATCATTGTTGTAATGAAACAAATTCATTGCAACAGTGACTCAAATTCGTTGTACCAATAAAACAACTTCATAGCAGCAATGAGCAAATTCATTGCAGCAATGAAGCAAATTCCTTGATAGAACAATATTTATTCATTGCAACAAGGAAACAAATTCATTGCAGCAACGAAACAAATTCGTTGTAATAATGAAGAAAATTCATTGCAGCAACAATCATACTTTCACCACAGTAACGAACAATTAGCAGTTGATGAACACATTTTCATAGCGGGAATGAAACGTTACGTTAGCTCATTTTCGATGACAAAAGTTGTTGGGGTGATGAACATTTTCATCCGTGTGACGATGCTTTTCCGTTCAGTGTGGGCATCTTAAATTTGTGTTGGACAATGAAATGTTATTGAATGTTTAGACGCCAATTGATTACTCTGTTGTAGATTTTGCCATGAAATTTTTGTATCAACATTCTAGTAAATCGTATCGGTTAGAGACAAGTCTACTGAGTTGATCATGATCATGAAATATCTGCATCAAGTGAAATAAAAAAAATCGGATAAAAAAATCGATTTTTAGCAATTCTCAGATTTTCTTCCCCTTTTTTCGAAAAAGAACTACACTTCAAAGGACTCGAAATTTTTCACTTACAATATTTGGCAAAAATGTAGCCATGGTAAAGTTGAACAACTAATATAATCTTAGCGTGTCTAGTCAACCTAAATAGCTTTTCATCTTAAAAATGGTAATTTGTATGTATATTTCATCATAACTCGAAAACAGCAAGTCCGATTTTTACCGAATCAATTTAAGAAAATTTACAATTACAATATCTTTAATTTATTCCTACTCTATTTCTCAATATAACCTACAGTTTAGCAGTTATCAAAAAACGAATAGTGGAAAAAAATATTTTTTTGTTTAAAAAATTAAAAATTTGTATTATTAAAAGAAACAATAAACATAAGAGACGGCAAAAAGTGTAAGATTTTATAAGTTTATCCTAAAGTCACATGACCTATGAACGAAATAAGATATGGATCATAAATTCGACGATTGAGATACCTTCACTAAGTAAATAGCGAATAAGAGCGAAACACGTCCATCGAATTTTATGATCTATGCCTCATTATGTCCTTAGGTCATGTGACTATATAATAAACTAATAAAACTTTACACTTTTTGCTGTTTCTTATGATTCTTGTTTATTTAATAATAACAATTTTTATTTTTGTAAGCAAAAAAAATATTTTTTCCACAATTCTTGCTTTTATGTATAACTTCGAAACCGTTGATAGCATTGAGAAATAGTGTAGGAATAGTGATGATCCAGTAATGATGACGTTCTCTAGTAATGATGACATATTCATACAAATTGCCCTTTTATATACTTTAACATTGATCTGTTAACTCAATAACAGAGGTCTGTTACCTAATGTGGTTTGTGTCTTTGCTAGTTAGATTCGGAATCTATCTTCACGCACATTTGTATTAATATGTTGACAAAAGTTGTACAGCTTTACTATGGCTACAATATTTCTAAATATTGTAAGTAACAAATTTGGAGTCCCTTGATTTTATACAGAAAAAGTGAAAATTTTTATTTTTTTTTTCAAAAACGTGCAGGAATATCTGAGAATTGGAAAACATCGATTTTTTAAAAAATTAGACATTTTATGGGTACCGATCAACTCAATAGACTTGCCTCACCCAGACAATTTACTAGAACGTTGAAAAATTTTCGACTACAACAGCGTTATATGAGATGTTTGTAACCCTAAGTGTAATTTTTTGATGGTCGTTTTTTCTTAATCAAAAGATGGTAAAAATTAACATAAATTCTAATTTCTGTAAGTGTACACAAAGCGAAAACAGATACTTCATATTTGGTGTTAATTCGCCGCTGCCGATCGAAAGCTCGTTAATATTCTAAATGAAAGAATTTCGTTCCAGGTACCGCTGTTTGGATATTTTATGCCAAAACGAAAACTTAAAATGTATCTGTTTCGAATGTGTTGGCAGTGTGATCAAAAATAAAGTCAGCCAAAACGAAATCTGTGGACTTAGATGATACCAACTTCAAACGAATCCAAATTTTTCTTTATTTAAAGACAATCTGGGGAAAAACTAAATTTTCCATCGTCCATAATTCATCAGCAGCGCACTGTTAAAATACATTTTACACCATAAACAATTACTCGTAACGTTGTATGCAATATTGCCGTTCATTGTTTTTCTACATTCTCCATTGTTTAATTAGAAATTCATGACCCGGAAGGTATATCATACCATCAGACACAAGACAATGATAATAAAAATCATTCAAGGTGGGCTACTAGTATATTGACGATCACTCAAAGTTGAGCTAAAAAAATCAATCGTAAGCATTTTACAACATAACATATCGCCACCATGCCTGTCAATAGGCGGCACATCGATGTCTCTGGTCTGTCAATCCCGTCTGTCTTTGACTTCGACTTTGAGGTAATGACAATGATCATTAAAAATAATCGTGCTAACGTATGTACAAATGCGCATGCGCAGAAGCATAAACATTGTCTTATTGTCATTGTTTTAGTTAACGGTTTTTATGATTTGAAATTTCAATATTTTTACTATTACTTAGATTTGTTACGGTTGTTAATTTTATTGAAATATTTAAACATGTGAGCGGGAAGCTTGTGGAACCCTTGCTAGGGTTATAAAGAAATATGTAGTTGGTTATGCATTGGTTATGAAGTAAAAAGTAAGATTCAATAATGGGTTATATGGGACATAAAACAACTTCTGAATGTACAACGTACATTTGAAAACCTAATCCAAAAGAACAAGATTTTAAATTACATCCTGATTCCGAATACCAACGGTTGCACTTTGAGAAGAGTTTTAAGATCAAGATCCTGCATTCTCATGCTGCAAATTATACGTAGATGTTAAATAAGTATAAATCGGAGACATTGAGTTAGATATTCGACTATGCTCTACGTGAATAAATTCCGAAGATACACACAGAGAAGAGGTTCGTTGTCACAACTGTATTTACCATAGAGTAATGTCATATAGAGCTGCCATCTTTCTCATCTGATGTTTCGTTTCACACCCTTCGTGGTACGGTCGGTGCGATAGAGAGTTGTTTGACGTAATTTGACTTACACCAGGAGGGATTACAAAAATTGTTGACTTACATTTTTCATGTCGTTTTGATGAAAACTGTGAAATTTAAACGTATTTTGGACTTTTGAATATGTTAGTATATGTTTGTAGTGTATTTACACAAAGATTTTAACACACAAAACGAAATGCCGTTGCGGTATTCATGTCGGATGGTTTGAGCCATTGCCTCTATCTGGTATTATTAAAGCAATTCTTTTCAACATGCAACGTCCTAATGCAACACACCAAACTTCGTAAATTTAGTGAGTCAAATAGCCTCTCTATGTGTCATTTCTCTATGATATTTACAGCCAACTAATATTTGGCGGTTTGTTGTACTATCACATTATTCAGTTGTTATCAATAATTGTGTTCCGTATCACCAAATGTTGTGCATATCAATTGATTTGTAATTCAGTTTTGGTTGCAAGAACTGAAATATTTAGTTGAAGCCACAGCAATAAGAAATAAATGAGATCTGCCACTCCAGTTTTAGTTGTAGCAATCAAATTATCCTGTAGTGATGAATATTCTATTTGTTGGGTCAACGAAAAATGTAAAATCTAATTTGGTTGTACCAAATATATGGGTATGCTCAACTATTTACTTGAATATGATGACTGCCACAACCATTTATTGATGCCATATCACAGCTGTTCTCAGTTGGTTTGTGGTTTACCTAACATGTCGACAAAAACGGCGATTGAGGCAAATGTCTTAAATAGTACGATGGATCGTCAATTAAATTAATTTTGTATTAATGCCAAACGACCAATCTTGGCAGGAATATCAAGCTCAGACATACATAGCTCTGTAAAGTTTTCTCCCTATCGGGCTATCGCAGTTACAATTATAACCAATAAAGAGATAGCATGTGTGGATTTGTTTCCCGTGGATTTTTTTCCAGGATTTGGCCTAATTCAAATATCTGGTCTGTGTGGGGTTTCCAGGACTAAATCCACAACGATATGGTCCGATTAGGCCTGCAATAATTGGCTTTAGTCTTTTGCACGCTGCACTCGAGGGAATTTCGTATGCAATGGGTAAAAAGATTATTCCACGAGAGTTAGCACATAAACTCGGGTTACCATTTTTAAATATAAAACATAATACACTAAGACCCCAATCGGCGGGAAATTTCAAATACGAACTAATTCGACCGGTGGTACTGCCGAGAAATAGTATATGTCATAGTTCTTCCTCCTTGTAATTACATCCAATGCCCGTAGTATTTCCTGAATAGCAGCGATGTCAGTGTAATAACTCTTGAGGGAATCTGATGGCTGTAGACTGGCACCAGACCTGTATAGAGTTCATGTATTCCAGGGGGATATCCGTAAATCAGGGCCCTTATAACGCCCGAAAATTCTACCAAAAAGTTATAAACGGAACTAATAGACATGGTTCAGGCCCCCTCCCCTTCTGTACAGATAAGGACAGAAATCTCATCGCAGATGTATAGAGCATGTAGGGAATATAGGGACATCATTTCTCCGCGCTATTGGTACCTGATGGGAAAATCGACGACGACGTCGTCGATTGCCCCCTTCTAACCAAGACGAGGTCAGAACAGCTATTGCCCAGCTTAAGAACAACAAAACCGTAAGAGCCGAATGATTACCGGCTTAGGTGTTTACGGTTGGTGGCGATGAGCTTATAAGGTGCATGCATCAGCTCATTAGCAAAATTTTGATTGGACCATACCATACCAAATGACCAGACT
This sequence comes from Phaonia tiefii, assembly GCA_963931995.1. NCBI lineage: Eukaryota > Metazoa > Arthropoda > Insecta > Diptera > Muscidae > Phaonia > Phaonia tiefii. The sequence continues at coordinate 173,756,242 of OZ008370.1, forward strand.
TTCATGACCAGAAGATCAACGAAAAACAAAACGACACCTATCATCTATTTGTCGATTATAAGGCGGCCTTTGATAGCCCGATACGGGGGAAACACTAGGAACCAATGTCTGAGCTTGGTATTCCTGCAAAACTCATACGCCTTTGCAGTATGACCGTGACGAACACCAACTCAGCAGCGAAAGTTGGTAAGAATCTTACCGAACCTTTCGAAACTAAGAGCGGCCTCAGGCAGGACGACACCGTATCGTGCGATCTGTTATGAGTAAATCATTATGAGAAAAGATGCTGTCAAAATGAATAAATCCAGCAGCAACAAAAGTCACATGTTGCTCGCATACAATTAGAGAAGTTACTGCAGTTTTTTCGAGAATGCAGAAGGAATCAGCAAAAGTGAGGCTGACGGTAAAGGAGGACAAGACAAAATTAATAGTTTCAACGAGCAGGGCCTCCACGCGATTAAACCAAAGCGTGAACATTGATAACCATTATAATTTCAAGGAAGTGGACGAATTTATATACCGCGGATCTGCCGTAACCAAAAGCAACAATGTCAGCCTGGAGATCAAGCGGAGAAATGTTCTTGCATATAGATGTTATTTTGGGCTAAGCAGGCACTTTAGAGATAACGCCCTTTCTCGAGTAACAGAGGTCCTGCTATACTAGACGAGCATATAACCTGTCTTGATTTATGGCGCAGAATCGTGGGTCTTATCGCAAGCAGACGAAACATCTGTGGAAGTCTTCGAGAGCAAAATACTCCGCCTATAGTACACAACGGCGAGTATCCGCGTAGACATTGACATATATCCCGACATTGACATACGCGATTGCGCTGATCCCGACATTGACATACGCGATTGAAGGCTGCCACTTGATAACCTGACACACGCCGGTATTAGTTGAAGTGGCCCACTTATATGGATGCTATCTACCTTCCGGGTAGTTACGCAGAAAATCTCCCTTGTACAGATGATCTTACACCTGGTAAGAATTAATTCTGGTAAACCATGTAATATATAATAAAAATCGTAAAATCATATTACTCGTAATTGGTTTGCCTACACACTATTGACAATATAAATACTTATATATTGTTTATTGTTAAACTTTAACCTAAAGTTACTTTATAAAGTTCCATTTTGCTTCGACACGTCTGTCATTCTGAACATAAACTTAAAGATTTATTGTTTGTCAATTATTCGACATTGTTGCTTTAACCCTTTCGCATCTGCAGGGATACATATGTCCCAGCAAATGTTTAAACACGACTGAATTTAAAAGTTTGCAGGAAATATGGTGTATTTGTGTCCCAAATAGTCTTTTGGAATGTTGTCTAACGGTATTTACTTTTGTGGTTGTCTCTCTGAGTAATTTGTGTGTTTAGTTTTGCATTGGAAGTTGTGAAGTGCAGTCGCAATTGATAACAAATTATTGTTTTTCGTAAATAAAAACTAATATTTTCAAGAAAGAGGTATTCTGTATATTAAAAGTGAAAAACGAAATTATTGGAAGTATTTAGTAAAAGGTAAGTACTATAGATATTTTTTTAATAGGTTTTTTTTTAAGTTTTTCGCTGCGGGACATATTTATCCCAGCCGTCTTTTTTGACGGGCCATATATATCCCACTAGTCCTGTAATGTTTTTTATTTTTCATTTCTTGTTAGGAAAATGAATCAGAAGCAAATTGAAGAACATTTGTTGAACTTATCCGACAGCTCATCCAGTAATGATCCTTTTGGAAGTAGTGACAGCGAAATTGATCCAGATTTTCAAGCTGAAGATGGAAATATAACTTCAGATAGTGATTTTGATGAAAGTGATGACGATTCAAACAAAACAAATGGTCTACCTACAAAAGAAGATGAAAACGAATCCAATTTGAATTTTATCCCTCCGCCACATATTTGGTTCAACCCAGACGATTGTTTTCAACCAAAAAAAACATTACCAATATTTCGATCATGTAGTACCATTATTTCACGTGAATATAGCCATATTGAATTATTTTATAAGTTTTTCCCAAAAAGCTTGATAAACTACATCGTTCAATGCACAAATGAGCGTTTGCAGATTCTCAATAAGACAAAACCTAGAGTGAGTAGCATTCCAGAAACTGATAGTGGTGAAATGATGATTGTATTGGGGGTTATGTTTGCAATGTCTTATAACCGCGTACCAAGTATGGAGAATTACTGGTCAAACCATTCTTCGTTGGGTAATTTGATGATAAAGACAGCAATATCACGAGATCGATTCAGGATGTTATCATCTAAAATGTATTTTGCTAGTCCTGAGAAACCAGCTAATGCTACCAAAACATATTATATTGACGACGTCGTGGAATGTTTAAAAAAAACTTTCCAAAATAATCGCCAAGATAGCGTATATCAAAGCATTGACGAATCAATGACCAAATTTAAAGGTCGGTCTTCATTGAAGCAATATATGCCAATGAAACCCACAAAAAGAGGAATCAAAATGTGGCTAAAGTGATTCACTGACAGGATATACATATGATTTCAATATTTATAGTGGAAGAGAATTAAATCCTGCTGAGGGCACTTTAGGAGAACGTGTTGTGAATAAATTGGTGGAAACAATTCGTGAAAAGGACGTAGCAGTGTGTTGTGATAGATTTTTCACAAGCGCCACCTTGCTAGAAACGCTTAATTTTACCGCATTGGGAACATGCAATTCCAATAGAAAAAATCTACTAAAATTATCAGAAAAATTGCAAAGAGGCGAAAGCATATTCAAAGTCAATAGCTGTGGCCTTATTTTTACAAAGTGGCAAGATACTAAGGAAGTTTTGCTTTTGAGTAACTGCCATAATACATCTACAACAACGGTAAACAAAACGCAAGCCAATGGAGAGAAATTTGAAGTTTCTTGCCCACAAATGATAAAAGATTATAGAGATATGATGGGCGGTGTAGATAGGGCAGACCAAATGTCCACTCTATATGAAGTCGATAGAAAATCAAACAAATGGTGGAAAAAGATTTTCTATAGACTTTTGATGATGTCAGCGGTCAATGCATGGTAGAGCTGAATCGAAGAAAAACACCTTTTCTTGAATTCCTAGCTACATTAGCAGAAGGTCTTATTGGAGAAGGATCAAAAACTGCAGCTATTCGTCGCTCCAATAAAAATGGTCGTGTATCCAGAAAAAGAAAAATGCTTGGCAATGTCAGTCTTCATCTTCCCATAGAAGGTCCGACTAGAAGACGGTGTATAAAATGTGCTGACGCAAAAAAGGAAAAGCGAACAAAAACAATTTGTAAAGAATGCCAAATTCCTCTATGCAAAGACTGTTTTGCAGAATATCATATGTAATATATTTAATTTAAGTATAAAGATCTTATTTTTAGACCTGGAATATGTCTTTACTTTACTTATATTTCATATAAATAAATGAATTTCTTTTATTTTTATTCAAATATATCGTTTTTCTTGTAGTTGATATTTGTTTCAAAAGCCTGTTGGGACATATATGACCCATCATAAAAGACGAATGGGACATATATGTCCCACCCACTCCAGCCCGCCCCCAGAATATATTTAACAAAAAAACATTTAAATCATATATTTCAGACTAGAATAAACGTAATATATTTAACAAAAGTCATTTAGTACTTAAAACTGAAGCCGCGGCGAAAGGGTTAAAATACTGCTGTTGACCACAATTTAATAAAACTATTATTTGAAATTAGTTACGCTCCGCATTCAATACAATTCTATAGCTCATGTGTTTTTATTGAGGATCTGTGAAATTGCCATTGGCATTATCGCATTTACTTTCAATTATTAACGTAACTTTTATGCATTCAAATGTGTCTATCAGTTAGCAGTTTAAACGTCTGGTCACAGAGTTTATGGTCATTTAAATAAATTAAATTGTACAGATATTTACTCGTATAGCCAACATGCTCCAGGCATGTACTTATTACGTTTAATACGATAGCTTCGATGGATAGTTCTCCGCATTATTAAGCGATTTCTGCGCGTGACATGTGGAGAATGACAAATATATTTACTTACTTGGATAGCAACTGTGTAACTGGCCAACTTCACGATAAAGCTATGGAAGAAGTTTGAGCTCGTGTTTGAATAAATCATTTAAGTAGTTTATATTACGATATCAAAATATTGTGATATCGTAATTTATATGAATGTGTCAAATCTACATGTGGATATTAATTTAAATGAACAGAAAAAATAGACAACAATCCTCTCACGACTCACGAATTTTGGGTAGGCTTTAAGGTAGTTTCAGAAGGTGGGACTTACAATAAAAATCATAGAAAGGAAAAGGTTTGAAACGCACTCTTCCTCTTCTCCATTTTAGTTTTCAATAAATAAATGGTCAGTAGTATGCATTTAAACACAATTCGCACAATTCATGTGCTGCAGTGTGTGTTTTTGTTTGATTGAAATTCATAAAGAACTATTCCAATACCACAGACAGGGTCAAGATTAATTGGAAATCAATTCAGGCATTGCAATTTACAGGATAAAGTCTATATTTTGATTAGAATTATTATTATCATACATCAGAATTTTTTGTCGATGTTATTTATAGTTTAAAAATAGGTTTTACTAAAAAGAAGTTGTTACTACAGAAATTAAGTTGTATTAACCAATTTGAGTATTTCTAAAAACTCATTCATCTGAATTGGATGACACGACTCATAAAAAGTACAATATTAGAATTCGTGTTCAAATATTAGTCACTGCAATAATAATTTAGTTCCTGTTACAAAAACACTTGTTACAAAGTTATTTATTCGAATTGTGATAAGGGCTTTGCTGTAAAAAAGAAACTATATTTGAATGTTACACGAGGACTTTTCAGAAAAACTATTATTTTAAACAAAAAGTGAAAGACAAATTTGTGAAAAAACAGGAAAGTATATGAATATCATATTCCGAAGAATATGGTAAGTATACATATTCACATTTTACTCCGTATAGACCCAGAATTTGCTAAGCTTTGGACAAAAACTTAGGTTGACATATATTTTTCTATACGAAATCGAAAGTAGGTCATTCAAGTCCATGTATATTATACTGATATTGACAAGACGATTATGCCCAGTTGATATATCTCACCACACTAGTTTCTGAATCGCAAGTATTGTCTTATTTTACTAGTATTACCATAAATTGGGGTGAAGTAAGTGAGACTGTTAAAAACAATCGTTGAATCTCACGCTACTATTGATGCCTTCACAAACTTGCAACAATTGTGAATACTTGTCTGGAGGAACTATTATTGTGGATGAACTTAAACATGTATAGAACCATACTTATATGTGATATTTTTAAATTATAACTTTTGGTATATGGTTACAAAAAGAGTTCGTATTTATTTACCCCCCAATGTGTAATGAACGTTTATTACCCACAGGGTATGGGGAAAATAATGGGTGGATACCCACGGCGATTGGATTTTACCCTGCACGATTATCCATTACTCATGGGGAATGGGTAAGCGGCCTTTACCCATTACCCACGGCGATGGGTTACTTGGAACTACACTACAGATGAGCTGGCATGACTAAGGAGTTTCTTATAGATGCCACACAAATTGGATCGTGTTTGCCTACCTATCGCGACTTTAACCCATATCCGGCCAGAACGCTCCAGTATGATAATGCATGGTATTAGTTGGATGAGGGGAAGAGACTCTGAACCCGCAAAAGAAACCTGGCCGATAGTGGACAACAGGAGATCTATGAACATTGTGTCTCTAGCCAGACCCAAAGTATTAATGCTTGTTTGAGTTTTGATGGCAGAGTGTCCGATTAGTACACATGTGGAGGGATTAACGGTCCGGGCAAATGACTTCTGTAGAAGTTGTAATGTTGAGGAAGGGGAATAATCCACTGAGCATCTTATCTGTACGTATCTACCATTAGCCGGCAGTATGTTATCTAGTATGGTTTCCGAATAATTTCATGGCCTGGTAGATTTATCTCAGATAAACCTAAGCAGAATCTTGAGCCTTTATTTATTTATTTATTTCAATCTATTGGGCTTAGCCCTTACAGATCAATTACTTACTACTACGTACTTAATTCTAGCATTACATAATCTAAGAGTGCCTCCTTAAAAATTGAGCGATTAGCAAGAAAATCCAAATGATTGCATGATTTGTTACATAATCTCAGGCACCTTGTCACAACTTCATTTAAACCATAATTACATCTATGAAAACATTGGTAGAAAAAATGATGGTCTCTTAAATTTCTTCTAGGAATATTAAATGGAACAAGCTGCAAAAGCTCAGGAGAATCTATTTTATTGTCAATTATATCTTTAATAAACATGATGTTGTGCGATACTCTCCGCTGCGCCAAAGTACTTAAATTAAGCAGCTGACAACGAACTTTGTAGTCAGGCATATTAAGGCTGTGGTATAAGTTTCTTAAGGCAAACTTTAAAAATCGACTTTGTACTCTTTCAATCCGATTTATATGTATGTTGTAACTCGGGTCCCATATAATATCACAATATTCTAGTTGTGAACGAACAAAGGCAAAGTATAAGGTTCTCAGTGTGTATGGGTCTTTAAAGTCTGCAGCATTACGTTTTAAAAACCCTAATTGAGAATTAGCTTTACTTATAACGTATTGGATATGATGAGTGAATGATAACTTAGAGTCTATATAAACTCCAAGGTCTTTCACTACCATTTCTCTCTGAAATTCGTTACCATTATAACAATAATTATTCATTAATGGACATTTTTTTTGTGATATTGTTAAAATTTTGCACTTAGAAAAACTTAGTTCCATACCATTACATATACACCACTGAAGAAAATTATCAATATCGTTCTGAAACAGCATGCAATCATTTAGATTTTGAATATTAGAATACATTTTTAAATCATCAGCATACAATAGGACATTACAAAACTTAAATATTGAAGGAATATCATTTATAAATAACAAAAATAAAAGCGGACCAAGGTGACTACCCTGTGGAACGCCGGAGCTCGCTTTAAATGGTTCTGAAATACAATTATATATTTTAACATAAAGCATTCTATCTGACAAATAAGAGGCTATCCAATTCAGCAAATTGGAGTGAAAACCTATCATTTTCAGCTTATAAGTCAATAACCTATGATCCACTTTATCAAATGCTTTAATAAAATCTGTGTATAACACGTCAGTTTGTAAACCGCTTTCAAAAGCTTTAATGCAATAATTGGAAAATATTGTTAAATTAGTAGTCGTGGACCTGCCACTGTAAAAGCCATGTTGGCGAGTACTTATACTATTCTTAACAATAGCGAACAGTTTATCATTAACTAACTTATCCAATAGTTTTGGCACAACAGATAACTTAACAATAGGTCTATAGCTAGTGATAAACCCTTTTTGACCTGATTTGAATATAGGAGATATGTAAGACATTTTCCATTCATGTAAAAAAACTGCAGAAGATAGCGACTTATTAAAGATAATGGTAAGAGGTATGGAAATGGCCGATGAACATTCTTTGAGGAATAACGGCGGAAGCTTATCATATCCAGCACTTTTGGATGAATCTAACGTTTGCAAGGCTTGATACACGTCATTAACATCAAATTCTATTTGGCCGACGTCAGTAAGTTCATGAATATAAGACACATTGGACATGTTTATCTCCTGATTAATGTTATAAACGCTTGAGAAATAATTAGCAAAGGCATTACAAATAGACTCTGTACCCTTGAACGTTGAGTCATTATATTGCATGCAAGTTGGAAATCCGTTCGACTTCCGTTTTATGTTGTAAAATCTAAAAAAGGATTTTGAGTTTTGCTTTATCGTAGATTCAATATTATATAGATAGTTTTTATACAAAAAATTTGACAGAAAATCATATTCCTTGCATCTTAAAGCGAACAGAGCTTTGTCGCTGGGTAAGTTAGTTGTTTTATATCTTTTTTGTGCTTTAGTTCTAAGATTTTTTAAATGCATTAGCCTTTTGTTGTACCAAGGCAGCTTAAATTCCCGCTTAAATTTCTTCACTGGAACATATAAATGAATAGCATCACTCACTTTTTGTTTAAAAATATTATAAATGTCAAACAAATCTCCATGCCCAAAAATCATATTCCACTCAATAGATCCAAAAAATAAGTTTATAGCCGAAAAATTGGCATATTTGAAATCATATTGAATTTCAGGATCACAAAAAGGTTTAGAATAAGTATAAAATGAAAAATTCATCACCAAAGCTTTATGGTGTATTGAATTTCTAGTAAGTGGAGTATAACATTCATAAAGTTTGTACTGGAAGTCATTATTAATGAAAACTAAGTCCAGTATTCTATGTAATTCATTTTGGATATCATTTACTTGAAATAATTCTAATGAGTATATACTATCACAAACTAAAGCTTCAATGTCTTTACTAACATTAAATGGTATTAAATGTTGATCTGATAGGCTAAAATGCCATTCAATATTTCCTAAATTAAAATCGCCCAAAATACAAGGTGTTTGGTGAGGCTTTAGAGAATTAACAATATAGTTTATATTAGAAATATGAATAGAATAAACATGAATACTACTTTTTGGAGGAATATAACTTAATATAAATACCATTTCATTTATATCCTGACATAATTGATCACCAAAATTTACAGCAATACAAATTTGTTCGATAGAATCATTGTTTACGGGCATTTTTATTTCTCTAGTTGCCAAATTTGCAGCCACCGCAATTAAAACACCTCCGCCTCTGGAAAAACTTGAGTCAAGAGAACGATCTCTCCGATAAATGTTGTAATGAGAATCAAACAACTCAGAACTTAGAAAGTGAGACGTTAACCATGTCTCCACAAGAGCGACTACTTCGAATTCATGTAAAGCAGCGCGGGAGAACAGCTCATTTGTTTTCGTCCGCAAACCACCAGCATTGTGGTAGTAAAGAGATATTGATGCATTGGTGTGTGTTGAGTTATCAATGCTTACAGAATTATTATCAACGTATTGAAGAACATCATTTATTGTTGGCGAAATAGAGATGGACTCAGAATATTGGACGTTATTGTTGTCACTGTTTAGGCATCCCCCGCCGTTGTTGCTATTGCTGATATAGTCAGGGTATCTCCTTGAGGAGGGGGTAGGGGAACAATTCCACCTCCCCCGTTTTTTGGTTTAGAAATAAATGGAGCTATTTTAATAGACATTGGCCACAACGTCTTACTGAACACCTTCTCGAAAAACTGAGCAGGCACTCCCAATTTAAAATTAACAAAGTGAAGCTGTGATAAATCTGCATCACGTTTAACCAGCTTAGTGCATTTGAAAGCATCGGTCTGAACCCCTAAACTCTCTGCCACAAATTTAAGAATCGCCTCTGGTTCAGTGCGAACGTTGAACTTAGATAGGTGTAGATATTTTATTGTGTGCACAACTTCAAAAGCATTATTAACAGGAGCGATCCCAACAACACGTTTTTGTTTCTTGTGCTTGTTGTTATTTTTCTGCAATTGCCTTTTCTTCTCTTTTCGACGAACAGTAATCCAATCTTGGTTTCTGTTTTCAATAACCATATTCGGATCATCAACGGCATCAACAAAATTCTCACAGACATTATCGTCACTTTGTTGTGATGATTGTTCCACGGGTGGGAGACGAAGAGTTTGAATATTAGAAACTGGAGAGTTTTTTTTGTTTGTTTCTATGTTGTGACCGAGCTGTTTTGGTATCTCTTTTTCTCCTATCATACGCTCTAACTGAATGCATTTCGATTGAACTTCTCTCATTTGTCGCGAGAGCAAATCAATTTTGTTATGCGCATCGCCTGTCATAACAACGCAGGAATTACATTGCCATAGCAAATTTGGTATGTGTAATAAAAGTTTTAAACAATCCGCTGACAAGTCGGTACAGTTTTTATGGAATACACGACCGCAAATTGAGGCACATTTTATACCATCAAATGATTTTAAGCTTAAATTTTCCGTTTCAGCGATAATTTCGCCTCTACACTTGCCACAGAAATTGATCATGACGAGTACGACAGAGGTCCGACTTCACTCAACGAATGTCAAAACTGAACTGAGCAAACCAAGAGGTCTTCCTGTGGGTTATAATTAGCCGGTGGAATAATTAGTAACCATGATCGTGGGTTATTTTCGGTACGGTACTCCGTAGATGTGGCTGCGTAAAAAGCTTGAAATTGAAGTCTGTGACATGGTTCTCAACATGAAGTTGATTGCATATGTATACTTTTGCTCAAATCTAGGACATGATTGTTTCTACCGTTTCCTCATTCGCATATATTGGAAAGATAAATGGAAATTTAGAATTGTCATTCCTCGAATTATTACGAAGTCAATTGGGTCAACGTTTTTGTAACGAGGTGGTTCATAGGGCGACACGCAATTAATCAGATTTCATCATGATAACATGTAATTGAACAATGTTTTACTTTGAATGTTCAATTCGTGTATTTACTACCACCAGCTCGCTACTTCAGGGTAATGCTGAGAGGACCAATCGCATATCCCAATGCTAAAAGTAATGCGTTTGGTGTGCGGCATGGATATTCAGTTGGAGCTAGCCATTACATCGGAATAAATTCGGAATTACGGGGATATTTATACTTTAAGTAAGTTGGTGAACCATTGCTTCCAGACCACCCAGCAACATTTTCGGCTGCAAGGATTAGATTAGATTTGATTAGTAAGCATTCCCGCCTACACAACGGGAGGTATAAGTATGGCGTTTCGAAGTTGGACAATTACTTACTAAATATAAAACGACATCGGGTTCATTATCGATTTTTCGGTAGTGAATTTACCAGTGTTCGCAATTATAATACAAAAATCTAACATTTCCGTTAGCCTAGACAATGCATGGTTGTGGAATCGGATGATAGTTGTAATGAAATTTAGGAATTCGTGTGACATGTATATTCAATGAAACAGCTGTTGGACTTGGTACTTGGAGTACAGGTAGCGAATAGAGTGTAATGAAACAATATGCGATCAGTGACTGGAAGTAAAGAATGTTTTACAGTTTTCCAGGTTTGCGACTTTGATTGGAGTTGCCCCACATTACTCCACAAATGCACAAATTTGTACATATAAAATAGTTGAAACCCAAAATTGTCAGATTTACAGCAAATACTTTTAAAATAGTACTTAAAGTGTTACGTACTTGCAGATGTAATGCAAGTTAAACCACGATTCAAAAAAAAAAAATGTAGGGATTAGGGAGAGCTTCTCGCAAACAATGACCTATGCGCGTTCTAGTTTTACACTCACTGATTGGGACCTACAGTTTTAGGTATTTTGAGAAGCTTTTTTATGGCTAAATACTCGATAGTGGCGCCATCACTAAGCGAGGTGGCCGCCGTCGAAAGAAATTTAAGGTGGTAAAAGCAGGGATCGAATCCATGTTCTCTTCTCTCATACGTAGATAAAGACAATGAAATCCTTCCTTTAAAATTGTTTCCATATCCCTCGGGGGTCCTTGATGTAATTGTCGACAACTGTTGGCCTCCGTCCAATTTTGTTAGCTATTGCGCGATTAGAATATCCTTCAGAACGGTAAACATCGATTTTAGTTTTTTCCGATAGATTTAAATTTTTTTGTTTTGCCATTGTGACTCGTAAAATGATTAAGATGTAATAAATTGTAATAAACAAACGCTCCCAACAAAAAATCATCGCTTACTTTAAAAATAATAAAAAAAATAATAAAGTGCCTTTATTCAAGTGAACCAAAAAAAAAATAGCACATTTTTTGATTTTTTTTTTATGAATTACTCAAAAAAAGTTCTTTAGTTAAGAAGCCACTATTGTCATGACTTTCTTATATCTCAAGATGTCTAGCTTCCATTTCCATTTTAAAATTCTGCAATCGGTTACAAATTGCAAAAGATACAGGCTGCTGAATATGGAACTTGTGGTGCCTTTAAATAAGTGAACCGGAGTGTATATTCAAAAAGAGTTTGCTGAGCATTTACTGACTACACGGGTTGTTTGGGAATCGGTTTAAGAACGTCGTTCAAAAAGCAACTGAATAAGTGAAATTCATAATCGAACTAAAATACGATCAGATCAGATCAAATCCCGGTGTTTCTGTTATTTAGAGAGTATTCTATAAAGTTCATCATAGAATTTGTACCTGAAGTTTATACTTAACCCGTGCTTGAAAATCTTGGAGTGACATTCCAATTTGTAAATGGCTCTGAATACCACATAATCTAACGTAAACTAGATTGAAACTGCATTTCATTTTAACGATCCTATGCAAAAACAAAAACAACTGTATTCGATAATTCCAAATGTTTGTGTAACGAGTTTTTTTTTATCAGTAAATATTTTTAATCCTAATTTTACACCGAATCACAGATTCGTGAGATATATGTACAAGGTATAGTAAAATCTATCCAATTTCATTGTTAATTGTTAACTGTAATAAATTAACAGTTGCGCCTCTTCCACTGGTCATGTTTTCTTAACCAGATTATAATCAGACCGTAGGCCATATCGTAACAACCCAAAAAAAAAGACGTTTACAATATTAATTGCCCATTAAACACATTATATATCACATTTCATTACAACGCGTTTAACTTCAAATATTTTGCATAATAAAATAAATTCATTGAAAAATTTAAATTAATTAATAATATCTACTCTCTCGGCCCATAGATTATTCAAGTGTTGACAAAATTTCAAACGAGTGATTAGTGGCAGCAACAAAGCGTACACATTACTGACTTTTATGTAAACAACCAACAACTGGGTAAACAGATGTCGGCCGGTTGGACAAAGAGATAAGGCAAGACCGTCGGCCCATAAATGCTTAAACATCGATAAAAATGCAAATGAAATTCGTTTTGTTGTAATGATACGATATTTACTGCTGATACGATATTGCAGATATTTTATGTAAATTTGCAATTAATTATGAAAAATTTATAATCAATTCCCCCAAAATTTTATGAAATTTTAAATAGATTAGTTTTAGCTAGATGAATTTAAATTCATATCCCAAAAAATTTATGAAATCTGCGAAACATTGGTTTTAGCCAGGTGAATATAAATTCATATCCCAACAGTTTTATGAAATCCGAAACACATGAGTTTAGCCAGGTGTACATAATTTAATTCAAGCGCACACTGGGACACAGATGGCATTATACTAATCTAAAATGTCTGATAAATTGTATCGTAGAATTTTCTGTGTCCACTATTTTCGAAATCAGCTTAAAAAAATAAAATTTAAAATTAACTACTTAACGCACTTAATACTACCTAAAAAAGCTTTTTAAAATACCGTTTGGAACCGGTATAAAACTACAGTTCCACTGTAGACACATACATAAAAATTAAAAAAAAGTTATAAATAAATCTTCATAAAATTAGTATTTTGCAAGAGCTACACTGATAGAAAAACGCTTCGTCGCATGGATGAGACATTTTCGTTAATGTTTGTCTCGTAAATCCAAAAATATGGCTGTCGCTGCAACGAAAAATTTCATACACGATTTTTTTTGATTATTAGTTATTTATTTTTGAGGTTTGCCAACATTTATAATTGACGAAACAAGTTCGTTACTGGAATGAATCAATTGTTAATGATGATGACAAATTTGTATGAAGATCCAGAAAGCCAAGCAGTCGAAAAAATGAGCGAGTGTACAAAAGAGTCCAGCCAGAGAAAAGGTGACCATGAGTGGTGGGTCACCTACAGATCTTAAATACGAGGTTGAAATTTATGTCTCGAGATTTGGCAACCCTAGTGTTGCAATCTGGCAACTGACAGCTCTATCGTAAAGTTGGACATTTTTGAGGTTATGCGTACTCAGAACGTTTTGACATACGAGCGCTATTTGTGTTGTTTACAGTAACTTAAAAGATTCATCTCGGCCCAAAAATGGAATTAAATCGTGAACATTTTCGTGCGATTATTTTTTACAACTTTCGATGTGGAACTTAATTAAATTTTCGGCGATGAAGCTCCATCAAGTAGCAGTGTTTATCGATGCTATGGTGAATTCAATCGTGGTCGTAATTCACTCCAAGACGAATTTCGTGAAGGTCGTCCAAAATCAGCTGTTGCTCCGAAAACCATTGATGCTGAGCGCGAACTGATTTTGCAAGATCATCCTGTGACCTATCGTGAGATTGAGACAAACTTAGGCATTAGTGGCACCAGCATACATTCAATATTACATAAACATTTGACTGTCAAAAAAATTAGTTCGTGTTGGATCCCACACAATTTGTAAATCGCTCAAAAAAAGGCTCGGGTCGATTGGTCGAAAGAAATGCTCCAAATATACGATAGGGGTGCTTCGAAACACGTCTATTACATCGTGACAGGCGATGAATCCTGGATTTACGCGTATGAGCCCGAAAGTAAACAGCAGTCGACTGTATGGTTGTTTCAAGATGAGCCAAATCCAACAAAAGTTGTTCGCGCCCGAAGCACTTCCAAGCAAATGGTCGCCTGGTTTTTCGGAAAAACCGGACATGTCGCAACCGTACCACTAGAACCACGCAGAACAGTGAATTCTGAGTGGCACACAACCATTTGTTTGCCAGTTGTCTTCCAAGAAATCAGGAAAACCAACCGCCTAAGACGGATCACTCTTCACCACGACAATGCGAGCTCTCATACATCGGCTGAAGCAACTGCATTTTTGAGCACCCAAAACATCGATTTGGTGGGTCATCCGCCGTGTAGTCCTGACTTGGCACCGAATGGCTTCTTTTTATTTCCTTACGTAAAAAACATACTGAGAGGTCAACGTTTTTCGACACCTGAAGAGCGATTGCTGCATTCAGAATGCATATTTTGAAGATACCTCAATCAGAGTGGAAAAGTGTTTCGACAATTGGTTCAAACGCATTCAAAGGTGTATAAATCTTCATGGGGAATATTTTGAAAAACAATAAAGTGATTTTCGATGATTAATATTTGTTTTTCTTCTCTAATCCCGAAACATAAAATTCAACCCTCGTACGATTATTTCCAATATTTCTACGCCGAAATAATTTAAATAAATTTTTTAAAACAGACTTATTAGTTATACTTATTAATACTAACGGGTCCGCCATCTAACGTTTTTTTTTCAACTAGTGATTATTTCGTGAATGGTAACACTTAGCTCATGTCTGATTTGACAGATAATTAGTTTTATCCTTCCGCTGAACGAATATGGTTGTGTATACGCTTGAACAATGCTGGGAAATATTGCGACATTACTTTGAAAATCATGGTAATGTTGCAGAATGTGTGCGAAAATTGCGTACGGATTTTGGAAGAAGAGAAGCACCGTCAGCTCCGTATGTTCGTTATCTTGTGAAAAAAGTGAAAGAAACTGGCATCCTCATCGATAAACCAAAGCGTGAAAAGCCAAAAATAGTGCGTACACCCGAGAATATTGCTGCTGTGGCAGAAAGTGTGCGTCAAGCGCCATCAACATCAATTCACCGTCGTTCTCAACAATTGAACATTTCGGAGACATCATTGAGACGAATTTTGCTTAAAGACCTTGGTATGACGCCATACAAAGTCCAATTGGTTCAGGAGTTGAAGCCAACTGACCAACCAATGTGTTTTCGCTTCGCTAAGTGGGCCTGCGATCGACTTACAGAAGATGCCGATTTTGCCAAAAAAATCATCTTTTCAGATGAAGCTCATTTTGATTTTGGCGGGTATGTAAACAAGCAAAATTGCCGCATTTGGGGCACAGAAAATCCGCACGCATACATTGAAAAGCCGATGCACCCAAAACGAGTCACTGTTTGGTGCGGGTTTTGGTCCAGAGGCATAATTGGGCCACTTTCTTCGAAAATGAGCAAGGAGTGGGCGTTACAGTCAATGGCATTCGTTATCGGGCCATGTTGAACGAATTTTTACTCACAAAAATTGAAGAGGAGGATATTGGCAACATTTGGTTTCAACAGGACGGCGCTACGTGCCACAAAGCCGAAGCTACACTCGATGTTTTGCGCCCTGTTTTGCGATTTGACACCGTTGGATTATTATTTGTGGGGTGCCCTCAAAGATAAGTGTTACGCCGACAAGCCAGAGACAATTGACGCTTTAAAGGACAATATTCGAGAAGTCATTGATAAAATACAGCTGCACACAATCGATAATGTGCTTAAACATTGGACCGATCGTATAGGCCATTGCATGGCCAGCCGAGGCAGCCATTTGAATGAAATTATTTTCCATTATTAACCGGAAGGATTGCACTTTCAAATAAAAAAATAAATTTGAGAAAATATTCAGTAGTTTTTTTTATAGCATTTTCAAAAAAAAAAAAGTTATTTGGCGGACCCTTTACTTTTATTCTGAAAAATAAATTGTGTGAATTTGTATGTTTGCAGTTATTGTTTGTGTAAATTGAGCACCTATAAATCTGCAAGGAGCAACACAACGCTCAAAAAAGTGAGGCGTCGGTAGCAGAAAAAGAACCGCGAAATATGTAACTGGAAATTTGCGCGTCAAAAATCGTAACAAAATGGTATTTTCAAACCGACAACTTGTGTTTTGAGTTTACCATAATTCGGTCGCACATGCTTCGCTGTATTGGTATTTGGACTGAGAAAAACGGAAGGACATACATTTGTGCGGACGGTCGAAGAAAATGAAAACGATGAAACCAAAAAAGCAGTGTTTCAAGCACGACGAATATCAAAAATAACAACGTACCGCACAATTTACCCAAAACTCGTCGGTGGTGCAATGGTAGTGTGCGCGGCTCTTGTGCATGAGATCGTGGGTCCGATCCCTGCTCTGACTACCTTCAATTTCTTTCGACGGCGGTCACCTCGCTTAGTGACGGCGACACTATCGAGTACTTAGCCTTGAAAAATCTTCTCAAAAATACCGTTCAGAACCGGTGTAAAAATGTAGGTCCCAATCGGTGGGTGTAAAACTAGAACGCGCACAACTCACTGGTTTGTGAGAAGCACTCCCTAATTCCTTCATGGGATGTAATGGGAAACCATTTATTATATTTATTTAAATGAATTCAATCGAAATTGTAACAAATTTGGTTCAAATAAATAAAAGTGAGCAGTTGGAAAAACGCTTACAGAGGGATCGACCACTGGTTGAATGGCGGAGAGATTTGGTGCTACGATTAAATGACAGAACTCTCAACGAAAGAGCAATTACCTAATTTAAGACAACAACAATATTTTTCTATATTAAGGGAAGGTTTGAACATAAGTGGATAAACTCACTTGGGAGTAGAGCTTATGTTCATGCTAAATACAAACATAGATATGTACATATCTTCTATACATCTTATTTATAATAAGTCTATATAAAAATTTCGTAATATTTCTCCTGACGAAAACACCAGCAATATACTACTAATAGTGTATTTATGTACAATTGACAATAAATACTATCAAACAGTTCAAAACATTCATTGCAGCAGTGAACAAAATACATTCCAGCAATGACATACAAATTCATTGCAAGAGTAAAACTTATTCATTGCAACAATGACATAAATTCATTGCAGCATCGAAGCAAATTCGTTGCAGTAAAGGCTCAAATTCATTCCAGCAACAACTATACTTTCATCACATTGACGAAAAATTTGCAGTTGATGAACACATTTTGAGTCGATAAAGGAATCCATGCAGATTATCTATATGAGCAAACCACTCATTTATAGGAGCCCACGGAGATTTAGCGTGTAGAGACCGAAAAAACACTAATTTAAGCAGTCGCTAGGGTGCACCTTTTCATATATTTGAGCGTACCTAGAGGATATGCTCCTTTAGGACTCCATCGGAGTCGCCCTAGAAGCATTAGCGTACCGCTTGGGGAGTCCTAACAGAGCACCTTGTGGACTCCGTTGGTTAGCTGGGATGTTCTCTTCTTGGACGAAGTAGATTTACGCTGTGGCTACACTTCCGTTTTTCAGTATTTGCGCAAGAAGATGCATCATTTAGATCGCTTTTATAACCGGCCTTGTACTATCTTTAACTGGGAGTGATTTGACACTTGCGAGCTGCAATTTCTGAAGACGCCGCTTTATGAAAGGAGCTTCCCGTTTTTTATCAAAAATTGTTGACCTCTGCTATAAACATTCCCGCATGACAAATTTATACTCATGAGTTGGGCCTGCAGTTGTACACCGCTTACAAACGATATTTTGAGCAGCATTTTCATGGCTCAGTACTCGATTGTAATGACTTCAGAGGTGACCGTCGTCGAATGAAATTTAATTTGCTCAGAGCTGGGATCGCACCAACGACCTCATATACAAAAGTCGCGCACACAGACCTTATATTTGGAAACTTTTTCCAACTTATGCTAAAATCACCACATGATTTGTAGTAATGTGTTCAGAAAGTTTTCTTTCAGTTCAGAAAGTTTTCTTACTAAATTGTTATGTACGAGTAATATGTTTTAAGATGTTTTCAAATTGCGTAATTTTCTAAATGGTTTATTTTTGTAATTTTCTACAAATATATCCAAGAGATCTATTAATTAAATATACGTAAGTTTGTTGAAAAATCCTCAAAATGTAATAATTTGTGGAAAAACGTAGCGAAAACTTTCATATCCCACATATGTTTGGTTCATAAGCTTCCGTATTAAACTTAATTACTGGTCTTGAGAAGAAGAAGAAATCGTCCCATTTTTCTTTATCTTTTGTATTGTTTAAATTTATTGTAGTCTAAAGCAAACTGTGTCATTGTGCCATCAGAGCGTCTTCATTGTCTTTCAACAAAACGGGCCAGGAAAGTTGAAGTCATTTTATGTTATAAACGAATAAATAATAGTTTCCCATTACGAGTACATCGCATGAAGGGACAGGGGAGAGCTTCCCACAATCACTGTTTTCTATGTTACTCGTTGGAATTGAAGAAAAAGTCTTAGACAATAGAGAATCTGTAATGAATTTTCTCAGGCTCAGCGGTTTTCTTGGCTCTAAATAGATTTGTCTGCGACACTTTTTTACTTTGTAGTGCAGTGTAGCTCTTATTTTACTGATGATCATATGAAGCGAAATATCGATTAGAGTGGCTCAAATTAAATTTTTTGTATTTGATTAGAAAGTAGAATATAGTTTTCTTTTTCGCTCACCACTAGACAAATATTTTAGTTCCAAAAGCTGCATGTCTGTTACATAATTATAATACAGAAGAACCTTCTTTAATGGTAAATAAACCAAACGCTGAAGAATCAGACTAAACTGTAGGTCGCAAACATGACCCGATATTGACAAAATTAGATAATTTATTTGGATTTTTTTTCTATCCTGTTTTGTAACTCCGAACACATAAAATTTTTGAGGTTTTCGCTCTTTATTTTGAGTGTAAACGAGACGTGATTTTTTTGATGGAAAGTCTTGATTCGACAAAGAGAAACAAAACGTAAAATTAGACAGTCAGAAACTAACAACCGTTGTGTTGTAACAATTCACAGATAGTGAAATGTTGTCATTGAAGTCCTTGAAGTACTTATTACTATATAAACATTTGTATTGAAATTTAAAAATTGTAGAATTAAAAAATGGTATCTGTGCCCCAATTCGGTAACTTTTTAAGGATAAAAATCGATAGTTAAATTGCCAAATTTGATAAAATTTCAATACAAACTTTCCGAAATTTGTCAATTTAACTTCTGGTTTTTATGGTTAAAATGTAACAGAATACCGGTGCTGGTCAGTTTCGGATCTTTGGGGGAATCGATGAACTTATTCCCGGAAACAGCAACATCAAGCCTGATTTTTGTAAAAAATCAAAAGCAGAAAACAGAGGAAGACAATACTAAACAAATTAATACAACTTTACCCCTTTGAATTTTTGCTTGTCTATTTTTTCTGTCTGTAACCAGCTGTATTCACAAAAACAACTGATAAGACAGAGTTGCCTTCTCTTTGCAAAAATGTTGTATTTTCCAATAGCAAAAGCTTTTTAAAGCACCAAAAACAAAACATTGGCAATAATGTTCTTCGACCAAAAACGATCAAGAATCAAGAAGATCAAGAAGATGTGCGTAATTTGGCAACCCTTGTAAAAGAGAACCAAAAAGTGATAACAATTCACTCAAAGCATTTCTCTTTCGCGTCATTTCTCTTTAGCGTCATATTTTAATTATAAGATACTATTGCTACCAGTAACGTACGCAGGGTTCTATTTCGGAAGGGGGCGGAGGGGGTTGGCATCTTGATGTTTAGGTTGAGAAATAGCACTAAATTCAAAAATCACATATTAAAGAAATAATTTCGGGGGGGGGGGGGGGGGGGGCCCAAACCGCCGGGCCCAGCCCCCTGCGTACGTCCTTGATTGCCGCAGAAAAATATGTACTTGCGTTTGCACATATGTATAGGTAAAAGGTGTCGCAGTAGGATTGCCCTTTTTAAATATAGTGCCATGATTTGTTGTGCAAGTGAGGGCGTCTCAGCAAGATTGCACTTTTTAAATTTAGTGTAATTTTTTATGCAAGTGGCAGCTCTTAAATTTGGCAGATGTCACATATGTTTATTCCAATTAATAAAAATTGAGCGCTTTACGAAAGAAGAACGCGTTATAATTGTGAAAACTTATTGCAAAAATTTGGACAGTTATGCTGAGACCGCTCGCAAACTTTAATCGAGAGCAGCGCACCTGATGTGTCAACCAATCGAAGAGTATTAAAAAATGTGAAGAAACTGGGTCGGTTATGGGCAGTAAAACTCCTGTGCGTCAATCATTGCTGCTGTAAACAAGAATGTTGCCGAAAACCCGAAAACATCAATTCACCACCGTTATCAACAACTTCAAATTTCACGAAGCACTACGCAGCGAATTTTGGCAGCAGAGCTCAACTTTCATTCGTACAAAATTCAGCTTATTGGAAAATTCAGCAGACCATGGAAAGCGCCGACAATTTGTTCCATGTGTAGTGGTTCAAAGTGAAGTCAATGCCAATTTTTCAAAAAATCTGAATGGCTTAATAAATATGTACGTAAAATTGCCGAAATTTTGGGTCAGGAAATCCTCATGCAATCTATGAGAAACAAATGCACCCACAACGAACAATTGTCTGTTGCGGATTTTGGTCAGGCGGCGTGATTGGGCCTTACTTTTTTGTAGATGAGGTCGAAATTGTAGTGACTGTGAACGACATTCGTTACAGGAACATGATAACGGAGATCCTGTGGCCTCAACTGGACGGCATGGATTTGGCCGACATGTGCTTTCAGCAAGACGACGCCAGTGCCAGACAGCGCATGAAACAGTCGATTTATTGCAGTAACGTTTTATAGAACAAACTACCTGACCCGGTAGACGTTGTCCTGCATAATATTTCAAGCGAGCAGAAATAATGGATTTTTAATTTGTGGTTTGTTTGGGAGGTACCACGCCCCTTTGTCCAATTGGACCGAATAGTAAATCTAAACCACCCAGGGCCCCACCCAAACACATACAAAAAAAATTTGTTCAAATCGCCCCAGAAGTTTAGGAGGAGTTCAGTCACAACACACTTGCAGTAGAATTATATATATAAAGATAAAGATTATCTCAAGAAATTCTGATGTCAACTGACCATAAACTGGCCATCATGTGATTTAACGCCGTGAGATTTCTTTCTTTGGGGTTTTGTGAAATCTCGGTTTTTTTGCGAATAAACCAGAAACAGTTCCTGTGGTGAAATCCGAGATTCAACGCGTCATCGGTGAGATACAACCATATCTCTGTGAAATAGTCATGGAAAATTTCATGAAAAGAGTAATGGCCTGTCATGAGAGGTATGACGGCGATTTGAGGGATATTTATTCCATACTTAATCGGAACATGTTTTCTTCACAATCCAATAAAAAAAATCACAACTATCTTAAAAAACATGTGTTTTTATTTTAAAATAAAAACGTGCATACTTACTGAGACACCCTTTACATGTAGTACATAACATATTTCAAATTGTTGTTTTTTAACAACCAAGAACTAGATTCAGATTATGAAGTCAGGTATATATTGCAATGAGTGCGAGTCCACTGAAAGTAGCGCTGTTTTCGTATTGTAGTATTCTTTCTTATTAAGCTCCATGTGTCTAGACAAACATTATTAATACCGTCTTTGAAAAAAATTTTCGTCTTTGAAGAAATTTATTTGACAATTTCAAATTTAATACACACTGGAAAAGCTACCATATTTTTAAATTTACATTTTTTTCTTCGGCTTAAGTTGAACACTGTATGACGAAAATTTACTTACTCACATTTTCCTTATCTCAGTTTTTACATAAGTCATCACTTATGTAGACTATAAAACCCGCCATAACTTTAACACAAAATACTATAATTTCAATATATATTTTTTTGCAAATTCATATACACGAGTACATCTGTAACCTGCTGTATCTCAGCTTGTGAAATTTTACAACCTATTTTGAAATTTAAAACGCACTGACACCATAATCGCTGTTCACTCGCATTGTGGGATCTTGTACTATTGTCTTCGTTGACACACTCAATTTCTCTATTTCATTTGTTTTTTGTACAAAAATTTCAACAAAACGTACACTGATGAATTCGCATTGGTAGCCAAAATGTGGGTACATCTTTGTGGAATTAATCGCATAATTACTCCCACCAGCTCCGTGCACCACCAACAGAGTCACTTGTTTTGTTTGATATTTCTTTGTGTCGTGGTGTCGTTACATGTGGCATATTTACAATGAGATGTTATTTGAGTTGTTGTACATATTTGTGTAATTATTCATTAGAAAATTGAGATTATTGTTGGTGTTTTATTACTCGATGCCATATCGGGGATGTTAATGTGACAAGGTACTTTGGTACTTTTTTGACTTTGCACAATAGTTCATAGAGAAGGCTGGATTCTGCGAACAACTTGGAAGTGCAAATTTAAGGCCAAAAGCGTTATGGGCTCCGAAGCTTATCCTCATAGTTTGTCACATGAAAACCTTTCCTAAGTCTGGAAAATATAAAGCATACAGGCTGTTGTTTAAAGCATTGTGGGGGAATACACTCTGTAGGTTACGGGTAAATCACTAGAACCCGAATAAGATACTCCTCACCAAAAATAAAATTATTTCAATTATTTCACAATTAATTCCTTTTTGGCGAAATGCTCTTGGATTAGAAACTTAATCCGCCGGAATGATACAATAACAAAAAAATTCATATATTCCCGTATTCAGTATAAGCATCGATTGAAACCCTATCAAAAAAGATTTCCAAAATGTATGCCATCATAGGGGAATACATTGTTTGATATGAAAAACAGTGTAACATATGAAAGGATCTCTAGATATCTTTAGAACAGATTCATTTTATAACTACTTAAGACGTTAGTGAAATTTTCTGATAGATCTATAGTAGGGCGGGTTAATTTTTTTTTGATGAAGCGTATTGCAAAAACGTAATCTATAGGTGATTCTGAGAAATTTTGCTGAAGAGACCATAGCTCTAAGTCGGATTTGGAGCCCCCAAAATTTCAAAAGAGATATTTTACCATATATACATAGCATAATTTAATTAAATTCGTCATAAAGTCGGATAGAATTATAGTAGATTTCTCAATGTGGGCTTGTTTGGGCTTATCGCCTTTCAGAATCTGTATTGATACCAACAGAGATATTAGGAATTTTTTGTCGAAAAATAGCCTAAAATGAACTTTTAACTACAGGTATCAATACAGATTCTGAAAGGTGATAAAAATACCTTTTGGGGGGCTCCAAATTCGAGCTATGGTCTCTTGAGCAAAATTTCTCAGAATCACCTATAGATTACGTTTTTGCTATTCGATTCATCCATACAATTCCATACAATTTGACCCGCCCTAATCTATAGTCATCGTCTTCTTTGGAAGCATCTTGTATACTCTAAAACTTTATACCAATACTTGTGATTTTATCCACCCCGACTTGTTAAATATTTTTTAAAATGTTCTTACAAGATAAAATGGGTGATTTGGTCACTCTGGTAACTCCCATACAAAAGTTTTGCGGTCTGCACCATAACTCCCGTAAACCCTACTGATCTCAGTTACATTTTTCCGCCATTCTGGTACCACCCATGCATACAGATGCCTCCTAACATCGCAGTGGGCCAACTTTGCCAACTTATGAGGAAGTGGGTGTTTTTAAATGCATTAATTTTTGATTATGGTCTGGACTCTGAGCTTTAAAACTCTCAACTCAACAACTCAAAACTGTGTGAGAAGGGTACAAATTATAACGACTTAAAAAAAATTATCTCTTTAAAGAAATGTGTGGGGGAATTACCCAACACGATTACCCTTTACTCATGTGAAATGGTAAGCGGCTTTTACCCAATACCCACGATGACGGGTAACGAGTTACCCAGGCAACCCTTCCCCAGTTTTAATCGAAAATATGACAAAATAGAAAAAATTTCGTAATTTCCTTTAAGGCTGTAAGAGATCATGTTTTCTCCGTTTAGTGAAAAAAATTTAAATGCCGCGGGTTGGATTCGAACTCACATTCGCTGGACGATCGTTTCGATGTTTGTGAAGCATCATCTTCAGCAGCGTCCAGCCCGGTAAGCCACTGCGGTATGTATTTACACAAGTCACTAACCGAAGACATTTATTGATTGTGTGCAGAGCGAATTTCGATATCTCGGAAACGGAGCGTCGAATCGAAACAATAATCAATTTTTGGGGGGTTCTAAGGAGTTGTCAGAAAGTGTTCCAATTCGTGTCGAAGAACTTTTTTTTTCAAAAAATCGCGAAAATAAGATAATCGCTAACAAAAAGGCTATATATCGGAATTCAATCAATCGCAATCGCAACAATAATAAGTTTGTTGATCTTCGTAAGAGGAGGCATCATTTTTTTTTTGAAATCACTACAAATAAGACTTTTCAAATGAAAACTTGGTAAAACGCCCTTATGCCTATTGCTGGGAAACGGAGCGTCCAATTGAAAAAAATATCAAGCCTGTGTTAGATAACACGGGCGCATAGGTCAGACGTAGAATACGTTAGTCATTTTGCAATTAAAATATATGAATTAAATATAATTTTTGATAAATGATTTAAATCTATCTAATATATACGCATACAGCATACGCATATATTAGCTGCTTTCCAACTACTTCCCAATTTATTCACAGAAATGTGTTTAGGAAAAACGCCATTGATATAGTGAGCGCATGGTACAAAGAAATGGTAGAAGCTCTAGCCCAGCTGATTTGAACTTTTTTCTGGACTGAGTGTGAGTAAGTTTTTCTCTTATGTCAAAGTTTGTTTACATTTGTTTGTCTGCAACCCCCGTTCGCCAGCACTGCTGTTTCTGAAATATTTCTCTGCAAAAATTACATAGAAACGTTTTAATTTTCACACTTATACACTTTCAATATATCAAATAACACTCAATCATTTTCTAAATGGCACTTTTTGCAAATTTCTTTACATTTTAATAATTTTTCTATCAGCTGACTTGACACAACACAGACACTGAGCAAAAACAAAATGCCTGTTGTTTTTGGCTTGTTGTATTTGTTGTCGTACTGCATCTACCATTATATTTCTACCATGTAGTGAGCGTATACATCGCCAATCCTCTGTATTAATGTACATACACACACATTTACACGCTACTCGCAAAAGTAAACAAACGACAGCAAAGATCTGTAAACTTTCAAGCACACACAAGTGTCCACGCTCCCCTCCCTTCATTTTATGTTCCCCTCCAAACGAACTAATAACCGACCGATCCAACAAAACGAAATGTACACACACACACATTTACACGCTGCTCGATAAATAAACAAAGTACAGCAAAGCCAAAATCATTTGATTTCACAACAACAACAAAAACAACAGCGGCATTTACAAACCAACAACAACAGCGGCATGTACAAAAAAAGTATAAAATACCATGCTCTAAAATATTTATTTCCTTAACTACATAAAACTTTTATATATAGACATATAATTTTTTTAATGTAATTCGAAACAAAACATATTACCAAAACTGAGTAGCATATAAAAATTGCTAAAATATGTTTCAATATTTAAGTAAAAGTGGGTGAAAGTTGACACACATTTTCTCAAAATTTTGTGCTTCAGATCAACACCCCTACCTTACCGTATAACGTATTCTACGTTAAAATATCTAGTTTTTGGGGTTTCTACGGGTTTTTCATAAAGTGGTTCAATTCGTATAGCACTTTTTTTTAAATCACTAGACTTACAAAATTGTTAAAATGAGAAATTTACTATAACTCAAATCGCAAAAATAATAAATTGCTTTACTCCATAGAAGGTGTTAACAAATGGATGTCGTTAATACGGAATCCCTTTTTTTTTTTAAATCGCTAACACATATAGACCTTTTAACAATCTGTTATCTGCAATATTTTAGTTTTAGCCTCATATAGAGATAAAAATTTATTATTTTTCGTAATGGGTAATCTTACCAATTGTCGTGGTTAGATACCAATTATTATCTCCATGCCCTGTGGGTAATGGATAAACATTCATTACCCAGTGCCCACGGCGATATGTATGGGTTGCACATGGGGTTAAATATAAACTCTGATAATTATAATGACAAACTAATATTAGCATGGCTAATTTTATTCTCCAGACACGTTCTAAATAAATGATCCGTGTAAGCTATGATCCGATCTTCATGAATTTGTGCTCACTATCTTGCCCCAGGCACAATCTAAGGTCGGTACTATACACATTAAAGGTCTGCAACAAGTCACTCATTTATGACTACACATTCATTTTATTTCATTGCACTCTATAACGAAGTACTTTTTGCAAATGAATGATAGAAGAATTAGTATTCTGAAAAGAAATCCAAACACAGTGCACCACTTACTATTTCGAAATGAATTATGTACACTGTTTGTTTCTCTAATTGAAATGACTTGATGTCTTGAAATGTTTTGGAGTATACAACAATACACCGAGTACACCAAAACATTTGAATTTATCAAACGAATTAAAATGTACAAGAATACACCAATTATACAATGTGCCGATCACAGTTGGCATTTCGTCGTACGCAACACGAACAATAATATACATTATAAGTGAGTGTGAAAGAAATCAGGGGTTTCTATGGCACAGCTGATCAAAAAGGTACTGGTGAAATGATATAGAATGACAGACCAAAGAAGACATAGACCGTGCAGCAAACTAAGTTTAAATACTGTTTGATTGTTACTAATGACAGCTAAATTATGTTTATGTTGTTTGCATCAAACGAAAATACGCATTCCCTTTTATTTCTGTCCGTATTATGTCCAACCAAAGAGTAAATTACAATAGCAACTCGAACTCAATGAAATGGCCTATTACCTCGTCATCATCAAGAGAACGTGAATAGAGGTATAGCAGGTCTTGTCTATTTCTCTATGAAGAAATGCAATTCAGTAGCTAATCAGCTTTCGACAAAGAGGGTGTGTGATATTTTTTTAGTGAAGTTTATGTACGAATCCACTCTAGTCACACAAGCAGAGTTGTTTTTACATTTGAAACGTCTCACTCATTTCAGTGTGAGAGCTAAAAATTTTAAAAAATATATCCTATTATCTCTTATATCTTCTTATTAGAAACACCCATCTCAGGTGAAACTCGGACCCAACGTTTCACTTAGGATGAGGGTATGCTTAAATCGGTTGAATTGACTGAAGTTTCTGTACCAGTTGGATCAAATTTTAGTACCATTTAAAAACTTCTGTTTAGCATCCCTGTGGTTCATCATATTTGGTTGCTGTTTTTTTATGTTGGAAGAAACTAAACATTGTTTCGTCTACTTCAGCAATTTCATGGGGTCTTGCTGATGTCGCTGCTGCGGTTTGTATGTGAATCTCTTTCGAACAATAAATGGATGTTGTAAACACGAAATTAACGTGCCATTGTTGTTATTGTACCTTTATACAGCTTAAGCTTAAGCGGGCGTGTGAAAGCAGTTGCACATGCGCATTGAAAGAAAACGCGTTTATATCGGAGATTTTGTTTATATTTTTGTTGTGGAGTTTCTTGGAGGTGGGTTGGTGTTAATGGTGGGTTTCGGTGTATGACTCAACTGGCGAGTACTTTACGAATAAAGTGTATATGTATGTGGCGTGGCATGGCGTATAGTTTAAAGATATTTGTACATGTATACACCGGTTGTTGGTTGGTTGCTACACGACAATGTTGTTTTTTTTTGGCACCACGAAAAATATTCACAATTGCTTAATTTATTTTGAATTTTGGTGTTTAGTGAGGCATCAATATGAATTGCGAGAATAATTGCAGAGAAAAGAGATACCAACTAAAATCTTTTGTCTACATTTGTGTCCATTATTTAAGCGGCATGATTGGGAAACGGTTTAGTTTGGTTGTGAGGATTTAGCGGTGATTTATCAAATTTATTATACTACAGATAATAGGGTGTACTGGATAAGATGGCGGAGGTCTCAAGCTATCCGTATTGAAGAGTAGATTGCTGGAAGCGATTTATTTTTACCCTCTACTGGCGGTTGAAGTTTCAATTTTTAGGGTATTTTTGCAAAAATAAAGGTGTTTGTGGTCAATATGGGTTTATCGATTTAGTCGTAAAAAATAATTAGTCGCAATTTTTAATGAATTTCTACATTATATCACACGTCGTTCGAACCACACTGGGGCACGGTCATTATATAACAATTCTAATTTTTAGTTTAACTTGAATTACCTCTATAAATGCAAATTCAAAAAACTTAACTACCATTGACAATTGTACCTATTTTCAAAGCATTCCCTTCATATCTGGCAGCTTTTGATTTTCAAATATTTTATATGTAACGGTTTGTGAATTTGAAAGTACCACGAGGCAACACCGATCGAAGCCACAAACCTGTGCATGTAAAATACTTGTCAGCTGAACAAATTCAAAATAATTAAAAGCATTTCCATACTTCATTACAATTGGCATCCGATTTCACAACCTGCATTTGCTCTGCTTGAGCATATGGAAATTTAAAATTTTTTAAATGCCAATATAAATGTAATTCATTTACACTTGGATTAGATTAAAAAAAAATAAAAAAAATACATGAGCTGTCAGGGGACACCCGGTTGGAACGAAGTTCCTTCGCTATATATTATGTACTAGTTAGTTCCAACATGCCTAAGGTGCCTGTTGAAAAATACTGTAATTTAAATGGTTCTTTAAGAAAATATACTTTTTGTAAAATGATACACTTTTTTTTAAGAAATTTGTTATTTATTGAATGTATTTTTTTGAAACAGTATACTTTTAGGTCCCTTTTGTACGAATATGTAGTATATTTTCCCGAAAAGGTCCTTTCTTTAATGAGAGATACTTCTTTTACTAAATTTGTTTTTTTAAGAAAAGAAGTGCTTTCTGTAAGAAAAGCCTAATAGTATGCATTTTTTTTACAAATAACTACTTTTTTTAGGAACAGGTACTTTTTGAAGGAGTGGTACTCTTTTTAGGAAAAGGTTATTTTTTTAAGAAAATTTACTTATTTTCAGAAATGCAACTTATCTCAAGAAAAAAAAAGAAGAGGTATTATTTTATTTTTAGGAAAAGGAATTTTTGTAAGAAAAGGTATTTTTTTAGAGAAGGTATATTTTTTTTTTGAAGAAAAGCTTTTTTTACGAAAGAACATGTACAATTTTAAGAGTAGGTACTTATCTTAAAAAAATGTATTTTGTTTTACAAAAAAGGTACTCTTTAACGAAAAGCCAGTTTTTTAAGAAAAGGCAATATATTGCAAGATAATGTAGTTTTTTAAGAATAGGCACTTCTTTAAAAAAATAAATTTTTGAAGTAAAGGTACTTTTTGTAAAAAAATTAACTTTGTTTTCATTGCTATTTTCTTTAAGATAAGCTATTTTTTTAAGAAAAGGTAGATTGTTTAAGAATGTCAATAGGTGTTTGTTTTTGAGAAAATTTACTTTTTTTAAGAAAACGCATTTACTTAAGAAAATGTTGTCTTTTTAAACTTCTTTCAGTTTGGCTTTTCTAAATTTTCTTTTTATTCGGTTCAAAACTACAATATGTAATAAACAGGCTCCACCTAGTAAATTTCCTATTAAACAAAAAATATACCCCGATATGTTAGTCTAGACACAAACCAAACCACAAGTACGAGTGTAAGAGTTTAAGAATAAGGGTGCTGCCAATTGTAATTCCATGCTTAGGGTTGAATATCATGGATTTACCAGTCTTGCACTTTCGATTTTCTAAATTTACTTTTTTGTGTTCAAAACTACAATATGTAATACACAAGCTCCACCTATAAAACTTCCCTTTAAATCAAACCAAAAGTACCCAATATAATTGATAATAATGGGTTTTAATGAAGTAATTAAAAAAAATTGTTTACAATTTTTTCATTTAGCCCCCATCCCGCAACGTGCGATAAGGAACTTCGTTCCAATAAATGGTTTCCCGTTACATCCCATGAATTAGGGATAGCTTCTCTCTCGTTCTAGTTTTTAACTCACTGATGGGACCTACAGTTTTACAACGGTTCCTAACGGTATTTTGAGAAGCTTTTTCATGGCTAAATACTCGATAGTGTCGCCGTCACTAAGCCAGGTGACTGCCGGCGTGCACCACCGACGGCCACACTTGGATTGGATAAAGCAGTGCAAATTAAAATCAAATCCAAATTTAACAATTCCGACTCTGGTTCAAACCTCGTAATAATCATAAAAAAAATTATTTTCTTCCCAAAAATTTACTAGATGTGGACACTTTGATCGGTTCCAGGGATCCGAAGGTACTCTGGGGAAAAGATTGACATTCCCATAATCATTCCCAATACGCATTAGATTTGATACAAACAAAATTATTTTAAAGGATATCAATGTTATGGATAAGTATTATATGGATGTTTCCTCATAACATTGAAAAGAAATGGTCCCTTAATCAAGTGGAATTTTTCGTCGCCTCAACGAACCTTATTAGAGAGACTGAGCCACGGTACAGATTCGTCACCGCAGCGACAGTAGGTATATTAACTGAAATTGTTTCGTCACATTGACGAATAGGCTTCGTTACAGCTACGAATATAATTCGTTTTTGCGAAGAATATATTTTATTTGTGGATTGGATTAGTTTTTTTTATGCACTAGAGGGCGGATCAATAAGTCCGTGACTTTTCGAACTTCCCTCGTAGTTATATGAAATGCTCCCATCTGCTCCCATCATGTACCACCTGTTAATAGACTAGTGTCAAATTTTGAGCAAGTTCCGTTATTAACTTTGCGTTTAACAGCTGTTCCAAAGATACAACCTCGACCATTTTTTTTAAAATGGAAAAAATAAATTGAAAAATTTAATATTCCCAAGGTGTCTATCATGAAACCGATAAGACAGGTTAAATCTACGAACCAAGGACCACGTCTGGACATAAGGTCTTATTGACGAGGTTTTCTTCGTTTGGACACTGTGGGGGTAAATGTTAAAATAGGCAAATATCTGAAATTGAAAAATTACATATCCCGAAGGTGTTTATTTTAAAAATTAGTAATATCTTTAAATCTACTGACCAAGGACTACGTCTGAACATAAGTTACTTTGAGGAGGAGTTATTAGTTTGGATATAGTGACATATATATTATTGCATAGTTTATTAAAAACAGAAACTGGATAATTTATTTTGCTAAAGGTGTTTTGAGTTATAGTGTTATTAAATATGGAAAGCTAATGTCAGGCCTTAGAGAATGACATATATTTAGTTGACGAGAAAAGTTCTATTTATATATATCGGGTATATAAATATGTTGAGAAAGAAATACCAGTTTTTTATTGACGCCCTACTGCATCTCGGAAGTTGTTGTCATCGGTATTTTCAAATAAATCAAACTCAAAATGTTTTCTTTTAATTATGTAAATTTCGCTGCCTGTGTCGTAACATCGGGTTTTTATACCTACTCATCGTATTTCATACATTACCATTGATCTGCTAACTCGAAAACATAATTCGGTAAACGAAGTGGTTTGTGTCTTGGATAGTTACATTCGGTATTTATCTTCGGACACATTGGAATCGGGTGTAAATTGTTTAGTCGTTTCGAGTTCTAATTAGGGACAATTGCCCATCTTGCCACCACTTGGCTACGCCCATGCAAACTAACGAACACATTTTAACCCTGCACTAAACCGTATTTCTTTCAGTGTATGCTCATCCGCTTTGATCCACTATACTACCATATGTCGCCTTTGTGGCTGTCCAATTTTTCCAAGTTTCCGTCTTTATTTTTCTATATACTCTTTTATTAATACTTATGAAACATAACATTTAGAAAACCTCCAAAAGATTGATGACCATCGCATAAATTGTCATACCTGCATTTCGACTACAACAAAAACCCGTATAAAACTCAAATCCTACAGCGACAAAGCAGTCACAGCATTTCTCCATCTGTTTTCCTGTAACAATCAACTGTACATCAATTACAGACTCAACACATAACTACTTGAATTATCACTTGAATTTGTGGAACCGGTAGAGCCATCCACCTGAGGCTGAATCACGACCAAAAAAGCCACGAAAATCAACATATTGGTACGTCGTCCTTACCTCTGTTGCAACAGAGTTGGTGGAACAAGTTTGGTGTTTTTTTTTTTAAAGTGCGGATAAATTTAACTAAACATTTTTCCAATTTTACCAACACTTTCTCCAGATTTCCAATATCATCGAAAGAGAAATGTATAAGAGAAGTAAAAACGATGCTCAAGAAATCACTTATCTCTCTACATAAATGCTGACAATTGTTGATTTCAACTGTGTTTGGTATTAATTTCCAGTTTTTGCTTGCGTAGCCGTTTGTTCAATGACTGGCTACTACTACTACATTGAAATCAATCACGCTTATGGCGGTGGTCGCAACTGAAATGAAATGACAGAGCCAAAGTTCATCGACATTGAATATCGATTCATCGCAATATCGCCTAAAGATATAGAAATATTTCATATTTTCATTATGAGATCATTATCGGACAAAGAAAAGGCGTGAAAGAACTTTAATTAAAAATTTTAATTAATTATCATAGCAGTAGTTAAGATATTGATGATAAAATCATTAAAAATCCAGGGATCGATTAGCGGCTACCAGATAACCAAGTTCTATAGTTTATTTATATGCGAGATATAGTAGTATTGCAATATACACATTAATTCAATTCATGCAAACTATAAATCAGTACTGTAGATTTCAATGTGATTGATATAAATCACTCCTTTAATTATTATCTAATATTAATTGCTGATTTGTGTGCAAAAATTAAAAATGCGCTGTTGCTTGTTAAGAAAAAAATTACCACCCGGAACTTGATCACAAAACGAACAGGAAAAGGAAGTAAACATTTAGTGCCCCAATAAACGAAATATCGCAATGCCATCGAAAACCAAACATAAAAATTTTTAAAATCTTCTACGTTAAAGTAACTCAAAACAAACGATATACGAGTATAGTAAGTTTGTACATAAATTATCGATACAATATTTGTCTCAGCAAGAGACATCGAAATAGTTTACAAAAGAAAATAAAAAAATATTTAAATTTATTCAGTCCAAGTCTTTCTCTCTTCTTAGTCTGTTTTAAAATTGTGTATAATCTAAATACAGTAACGAGTTACCCATATTGCAATTTTGGGAGTGGTGGCATAATCTCCAAAAATCGATCGGAGATTATGCACGACCATAGTAGGCGGACATTAACCCCTATGAAGAGGTTAAGTCCGTTTTTTAAATTTTCTGAATTATTTATGTAATATTTATTTCGGCTATTTTATTATTTCAACAAAATTTTAGTGACCTTCAACAAATCAATGAAATACAAATTTGAATATACTTTGAGTTAGGATAAAATATATGAAAATTCAAACAACTATTAGATATTGTAAAAACTATAAAAAGGAGAACAAGGACGAAACTTTAATTTACTTTACGGCTTTGACACTACCGACTGTGTGTCAGAAAAATATTTAT
Organism: Phaonia tiefii; assembly: GCA_963931995.1. Lineage (NCBI taxonomy): Eukaryota > Metazoa > Arthropoda > Insecta > Diptera > Muscidae > Phaonia > Phaonia tiefii. Next base: position 173,790,182 of record OZ008370.1, read on the forward strand.
AATTAAAAAATCCAGCTTTATAAAAATGTTGTCAAGTAACTTACTTAGATGCAAAATCAAATTTCATATTTTAAAATTTGGTTTGATAGGTTTCAGTGTCATAGTCTTAACTCGAGATGTGCTCAAATTGGGATTTTATTAATGGAACCAACTTGTAACGGGTCCGCCAAATAACTTTTTGTTTTGAAAATGCTATAAAAAAAAACTACTGAATATTTTCTCAAATTTCTTTTTTTATTTGAAAGTAAAATCCTTCCGGTTAATAACGTAAAATAATTTCATTCAAGTGGCTGCCTCGGCTGGCCATGCAATAGCCTACACGATCGGTCCAATTTTTAAGCACATTATCGATTGTGTGCAGCTGTATTTCACCAATGACTTCACGAATATTGTCCTTTAAAGCGTCAATTGCCTCTGGCTTGTCGGCGTACCACCCACAAATAATAGTCCAACGGTGTCAAATCGCAGCTCTTAGGTGCCAAACGACATCAGCTCTGCGGCTGATAATGCGATCTTCAAAAACAGGGCGCAAAACATCGAGTGTAGCTTCGGCTTTGTGGCACGTAGCGCCGTCCTGTTGAAACCAAATGTTGCCAATATCCTCCTCTTCAATTTTTGTGATTAAAAATTCGTTCAACATGGCCCGATAACGAATGCCATTGACTGTAACGGCCACTCCTTGCTCATTTTCGAAGAATAATGGCCCAATTATGCCTCTGGACCAAAAGCCGCACCAAAAAGTGACTCGGTTTGGGTGCATCGGCTTTTCAATGTATGCGTGCGGGTTTTCTGTGCCCCAAATGCGACAATTTTGCTTGTTTACATACCCGCCAAGATCAAAATGAGCTTCATCTGAAAAGATGATTTTTTTTTGGCAAAATCGGCATCTTTTGTAAGTCGATCGCAGGCCCACTTAGGGAAGCGAAAACGCATTGGATGGTCAGTTGGCTTCAACTCCTGAACCAATTGGACTTTGTATGGCGTCAATGATGTCTTCGAAATGTTCAAGTGTTAAGAACGACGGTGAATTGATGTTGATGGCGCTTCACGCACACTTGGCTTTTCACTATTATTGGCTTTTCACGCTTTGGCCTATCGATGAAGGTGCCAGTTTATTTCACTTTTTTCACAAGATAACGAACATACGGAGCTGACTGTGCTTCTCTTCTTCCAAAATCCGTACGCAATTTTCGCACACATTCTGAAACATTACCATGATTTTTAAAGTAATGTCGCAATATTTCCCAGCATTGTTCAAGCGTATACACAACCATATTCGTTCAGCGGAAGGATAAAACTAATTATCTGCCAAATCAGACATGAGCCAAGTGTTACAATTCACGAAATAAGCACAACTTGAAAAAAAAACGTTAGATTCTCCGGTTCACTTATTTAAAGGCACTAAAAATTCCATATTCAGCAGCCTGTATCTTTTGCAATTTCTAATGGATTGCAGAATTTTAAAATGGAAATGGAAGCTAGACTTCTTGAGACATGTCGACAATTACATCAAGGACCCCGAGGGGTATGAAACAAATTTAAAGGAAGGGTTTCATTGTCTTTATCTACGCATGAGAAAAGAAACATCATCAGAATTGCTTCTAATTCTGCCTTATCCTTGTCAAAAATAAGACCTCAAGCTGGACTGGAAGCGAGCAAGTCATCACTACGCAAAGTATTTAAGAGCTGTGAGTATCTTAAATACCTGAAGTTACAAACAAAGCCGCCACTTAATGCTCCTCGTAAGGAAAAGCGGCTTCAATTCGCAAGAGACTACATGGTATGTGGGATGTGCAGCCAAGAGGTCATGTAAATGACAGGAGAACCGTTGTATTTACGGATGAGAAGAAGTATAATTTGAATGGGACTGATGGTTACAACAATTATTTCCCTGATCTGCGCAAAGAAAAGTGTTTTTTGAACCGACATCACAGCCGAGAGGGCAGCGATGAGGTGTGGTGTGCTATTACGTACTATGGCACCATCGATCTTGAATTTCAAAGTGCAAAAATTACTGGTGCAAGCTATAAAACGTTATTGGAATCAGCTTTTCCGAAGTTCAGTGAACTATTTGGTCCCATATCTTGGATATTGCAACAGTATAATGCCCCTATACACAACGCCAGAGTATTAAAGGAGTTCATTGCAGGCCAAAATGTTAATATTCTTGATTTGCCACCCTATTCGCCTGATTTAAACGTTATCAAAAATGTCGGGTTGGTTATGTCGTAAGGTCTATGAAGGAGGTAGACAAGTTGATGATAAGCAGTCAGTAATTCAGGCCATTAAGGATGCTTGTAATTAAATTTCGTTGGATTACATACATTCTCTTTATCTCTCAATGAAAACCTGTATATTTGAACTTATTAAAAACAAAGGGGGACAGTTTTTCATTAAAATTGTTTAAAGTGCATTTATTCAACTGAACCAAAAGAATAGCACATTTTTGGACTTTTTTAAAAATTGCAAAAAAAAGTTCTTTGGTTAAGAAACCACTATTGTCATTATTTTTTTATATCTCATTCCATTTCCATTTTAAAATTCTGCAGTCGGTTACTTACTTACATATCCGCTCTCGGACAACCCAGGCGGGTCAGGGACCTTACAAAACGAAGATAACATATTTCGCCAACCAGTTCGATCTTTTGCTTTATCTCTCCAGTTGGCAATACCAAGTGTACGCAGGGATTCGTCAACCTGATCCCTCCAGCGGAGTCTTGGTCTTCCATCGAGTTCGGTTTCGAAAACCCTTCGTGCAGGTTTGTCTTCATCCATTCTGCTGACATGGCCTAACCAGCGCAATCGCGTTATCTTGATCCACTTAACTATGTCAATGTCAGGATAAAGCTCATACAGCTCATGATTCATGCGTCACCGATACTCGCCGTTGTGGACTATAGGGCCATACATTTTTCGGAGTATTTTTCTCTCGAAGACTCCTACAGATGTTTCGTCTGCTTGCGATAGGACCCAGGATTCTGCGCCATAAAGCAAGACAGGTTGAATGAGAGTCTGGTATAGGTGGACTTTTGTAACTCGAGAGAGGGCTTTATCTCTAAAGTGCTTGCTTAGCCCAAAATAACATCTATTCGCAAGCACAATTCTCCGCTTGATCTCATGGCTGATGTTGTTGTTTTTGTTCACGGCAGATCCGAGGTATATAAATTCGTCCACTCACGCTTTGGTCTAATCGCGTGGAGTCCCTGTTCGTTGAAACCATTAATTTTGTCTTGTCCTCATTTACCGTCAGACCCCACTTTTGCTGACTCCTTCTCAAGTCTCGAAAAAACCGTAGTAACTTCTCTAATTGTGCGCCCAATGATATCTATGTATATCATCAGCATACGCGAGCAGCATGTGACTTTTGCTGCTGATGGTTTTATTCATGTTGACTGCAGCTTTTCTCATAATGATCTCCATTAAGATGTTAAAGACGTCGCACGATAGGGTGTCGCCTTTCCTGAGGCCTCGCTTAGTTTCGAAAGGTTCGGTAAGATCCTTACCAACTTTCACTGCGGATTTGCTGTTCGTCAAGGTCATCCTGCAAAGGCGTATGAGTTTTGCAGGAATACCAAGGTCAGACATTGCTTCATAGAGTTTCTACCGCATCGGGCTATCGAAGGCCGCTTTATAATCGATAAATAGATGATAGGTGTCGATTTGTTTTTCGTGTGTCTTCTCCAGGATTTGGCGTAGCGTGAAAATCTGGTCAGTTGTCGATTTTCCAGACCTAAAGCCACACTGGTATGGTCCAATCAGGTCAGCGATAATTGGTTTTAGTCTTTCGCATATTATACTTGATAGAACCTTACATGCTATGGATAAAAGGCTTATTCCACGGTAGTTGGCACAGATACTCGGGTCACCTTTTTTAAATAAATATTTTTAAGAAGGGGGCCCTGAACCATGCCCATTAGTTCCGTTTTTAACTTTTTGGTAGAATTTTCGGGCTTCGTTCTTCCTTCTGTATGTCTTTTTCTCACTCTCGCGCTTTCCCCACTGCCTTTTCTTACGCCTAAAGAGACGGTTTACCTCCTTTCTTTTTTCCCAATACCGCTCAGTTTCAGCTCGCGTTACAATTGACTGAAGCATTGCCATAGTTGCAGAGTTATTTTCATCATTTGCAATGCGACACTCTTCATCGTACCACGGTTTATTGCGAAGCAACTTTTCGAAACCAAGTACGGTTGTTGCGGCAGTTTTATAGTGTCGGAAATGGGTTTCCACTGCGCATCAGGCTCGTCATCGGGAGGGGGTGGGTTCGGTTACAAATTGCAAAAGATACAGGCTGCTGAATATGAAATTTTTAGTGCCTTTAAATAAGTAAACCAGAGTCTATCTCAATAAACATTGTACCAATTGTTGTGGATAATCGTATGTGTAGTTCCCGAGCTGTTAAAGAAAAAGTGGTTTCCCATTGCATCCCATGAAGGGACAGAGGAGCACTTCTCACAATCCAGTTTTCACGCACCGATTGGGACCTGCAGTTTTACACGATTCCGTAAGGTATTTTGAGAAGCTTTTTCATGGCTATATACTCGATAGTGTCGCCGTCACTATGCGAGGTGACCGCCGCCGAAAGAAATATGGTCAGAGTAGGGTTCGAACCCAGGATCTCATGTACAAGAGCCGCGCACACTAATCATTGTACCACCGACGGCCACAATGCTGTTCGACAATATTTATAAGCGCATCTCGATCTTTTACTACATTAAAAGTGGAATTTGAACCTATGAAATGCTCTTCCGAAAAAATGAAAACTACACATATGCTGTTGTTGGTCATGTGACTACAGATATTACTCCGGTCATTGTATGTGAATTTTTCTCTTTCAAATGCGGTACGGGCTTTCTTACATTCCATTTATTTTAAAAAATTACGAAAATCCTGAAGCGCGTTATTTTTTTCAAAATACTTTCAATCCATTTATTTGATTTAAAACAGTTATACAATTTATTTTAACTGCTATTTTTATTTTAATTTTATTATTTTCAATATTATATGGTTCATAAACTGCAGACGCCGCAATATACGGGTTATTGTTATTTTTTAATTTTTTAATTTTGTAATAATAATAATTTTGCAAAGGAAAAAAGTAGGGATGTTCGATTAATCGATTAGTTGAAATTTTGATTATGCGATATCGTGATTAATCAGTTAATAGAATAATCAAAAATTCTTCAAATAATATTTAGAAAACATCGTATTTGAATGTTACGAGCTATACGAGCAAAAGGAAGCATTTGAACATTTTCAGTAAAGAAGGTTGTTGAAAAACTCAAACTGAAAAATCTAAAAAAAAAATGAATTGGTCCATTATTAAAATATTTGATTAATGACATTTTAGATTATTCAATTAAATAAAAATAATAATGATTAATCAAAAAAAAAATACATGAGGTGTCAGGGGACACCCAGTGGAACAAAGTTCCTTTCGCTATGTAATATGTACTAGTTAGTTCCAACACGGCTAAGGCGCCGGTTGAAAAATACTGTAAGAAAAGATACTTTTTGTAAAATGATAAACTTTTTTTAAGAATTTTGTTTAATAAATGTATTTTTTAGAAACAGAATATATTGATGGTGTTGCGTAAAAAGGGCCAATCTGCTGTTTCCAATTGTCTGTAAGATATTCATAGATTATAACGTAGCAAAAATGGTTATGGCTATAGAAAGTTATGGTTGGGTTCTTCGAGCAGTATAATTATCTACCTATTTCGTTGCAGATAGACCCAAGCAGTTTCGCCCTTTTGACTTGTCGTGACAAGGTAAACAAAATCAGATCGGCCTTCGTAAAAAAATGCAGATTGGCCCTTTTTACGCAACACCATCGATATTTGTAGTTCCTTTCTTTAATGAGAGATACTTCTTTTATTAAAATCCAATGTTTTTTTTTAAGAAAAGGTACCATTTTTAATAAAATGTACTTTCTGTAAGAAAAATCTGAGGGTATGAATTTTTTTTACAAAGAAGTAAATTTTTTAAGAATAGTTTACAAAAGTGTAACTCTTTTTAGGAAAATTTTATTTTTTTTAAGAAAATTTACTTATTTTCAGAAAGGATACTTATCTCAAGAAAAGAAAAGGTATTATTTTATTTTTAAGAAAAGGTACTTTGAAGAAGAGGAATGTTTGAAAGAAAAGACATTTTTTTTTACGAGAAGATATTTTTTTTTGAAGAAAAATTTTTTTTAGAAAGGGGAGTTTTTTTAGAATTTGTCCTTTTTTCAAGAACAGGTACAATTTTAAAAGTATGTACTTATCTTAAGAAAAGATATTTTGTTTTACATCAAAAGTACTCTTTGAATAAAAGGTAATTTTTAAAAAGAAATGGCAATTTGTAAGAAACGGTACTTTTTGTAAGAAGATTTATTTTTTTAAGCAAAGGTACTTCTTTAACATAGGGTATTTTTTAGGAAAAGGTAGATTGTTAAAGAATATCAATATGTATTTTTTTATTTTTTTAAACTTCTTTCACTTTGGCGCTCCTAAATTTACTTTTTATTCGGTTCAAAACTACAAATGTAATAAACAGGCTCCGCCTAGAAATTTCCCATTAAACAACAAATTTCTCCGCATATGTTGGTCTAGACACAAACCAATCCAAAAGTAAGAGTGTAAAGGTGGGATCACACGATTTGTACATTTGTACAAAAAATGACAAATTTAGATTTGTACACATTTGTGCATTTGGGTATCGATGTGCAAATGATTTGTTTAGCGATCAGACGATTTGGCTATTAAACATTAAAATGATTTGTCACACATTTGTACACAGCAGTAAAGTGACAAATATTTGCCAATTCATTCCCACGATTTAACCATTTGGTCATAAACACTAAAACAGCTGATCAGCTGTCAACCATAATTTTGCATCTTTATTGTAAAATTTAAAGTGAAATAAACGAAAATGATGGTAACGCAAAGGCAAAAGAAACTCGCTGCAGTTACATATATACATTTACTATTATTTAAAACGCGAAAAAAGTGTCAAAAATAAAATTTACTCGTAGACATTAAGTAAAATGGTAAAATCGACTGAATCAATGTTTTGCTTTTACTTGTCAAAACACCTGCTGAGTCGCGAGAGGAGACAGTGTTGCCAATATGCTGATTTTTTCGTACTTGTTATGGATTCAATCTCTGCCATTTTGGTTGAAATTTTGCTCCTCACCGATTTACACCAAAGTTTCACTATGGATAGAACTTTTTAAATGATTAAAAGTGACCGACAATTTTTTTTGGCGGTCGGTCCAACTTTTTGATATATAGGCCTTCAGAGCTTGAGTATATAATCGGCTATATCTAAAGTATTTATGGTCCGATCTGGGTTAAGTGAGTATCATTAGAATTACATTATGTAAATTTTTTCATTTTTATTAACCCATTGGCGGAAAATTAACAAAAAGGATTTTTTAACCTCACTTTTTTGATAGAAACCTATTTTTCTCAAAAAATGGACGTCGTAAAGCTAGTTTTTTTCTTGATTTAATGAGCAGACAACACTTCAAGCATTTTTTAAAGGTATAGTACTCCTTATTAACCTTTCAAAGACCGTAGATATTCACGTTCAAAAAGCTTAAAATGTCCAGAGAGAAAGTTTAATAGCAAAATTCGGGCCGGAAGGGGTTTTTCGATTTGTTTACAAAGTAAATTAATAACAAGCGAGTCTCAAGTCGGGGATCCCCTATTTTCAATGTCCAATGTTATTATGTTACTGATCACTGTGACATGCTACATTTTTCTCGTGCTACATATACTGTAATTTATAGAATTTTGTATGAGCTTTCTAAGGATACTCACTTGACCAAGATCGGACCATACATGCCTGAAATATAGCCGATTATATACTCAAGCTTTGAAGGCCTATATATCAAAAAGTTGGACCGACCGCCAAAAAAATTGTCGGTAATTTTTAATCGTTTAAAAAATTCTATGGAATCGGTGAGGAGCAACTAAAGTGTAGTTATGCCAAACTATTAATCAAAATGGCAAAGAAATTGAAACCATAACAAGTACGAAAAAATCAACATATTGGCAACACTTACACTTGTCAACAATATTTGTCTATTTGGCACTTGCATTTGTCTTCAAGTGGCAAATCAGAAAATTGGCCATTTTCATAAATTTGATTTGCTTCTGTGGCAGCATTGCGTTCACACGATTTGGCATTTATGGTTGTTTTTGATTTGTCACAAGAAGCCAAATATTTGGCATTTCTGATAAATGACAAATGCAATTTAGAGATCACACGATTTGTCTATGAATATGACACATTTTTAGCCAAATGTACAAATCGTGTGATCCCAGCTTAAGAGTAAGTGTGCTGCCAAATGTAATTCCATGCTCGGGCTTGTATTTCATGGATTTGCCAGTCTTGCACTTTGGCTTTTCTAAATTTACTTTTTATTGGGTTGAAACCTACAATATGTAATAAACAGGCTCCACCTAGAAAACTTCCCGTTAAACCAAACCAAATCAAACAAAATTACCCAATATAGTTGACAATAATGGGTTGTAATGAAGTAGTTAAAATAAAGTTGTTTCAAATTTTATCATTTAGCCACCATGCCACAACGTGCGATAAGGAACTTCGTTCCAAAAAATTAAACCATCAATCGTAGATATCACTCATGAAAATTTAGGTCACTCACCTGTCTTATTGACAGTAAATTCTACACCAAATCTCATGGAATTTCAGTGTAAGCTTCACACTAGAAGAATACATTGGATATACTATAAATAACTCACCAGTAAATCTCAAATGCACTAGAACAGTTAAATCTCTGCATTCAACAAGCTGCGTGGAATTCTACTCCAGACCAAAGCTTCAACAAAGTCCCTCGTTACTCTGTAGAAGTATGGAGAAAACTTGTCGACAAGCGCAAATCTCGCAAGCGCCGGCAAATAGCGACGATACCTCTTGGATAATTCCAGTCTTAACTCACTTTTTTCTGAAGTCACACATAGTATATTACAACAGGAAGATAACACACATAATGATTCTGATATATTACACCTCGACCCCTCGAAAACAACAAATTATTCTGTATGGGAAAAGAGTTGTAAAATAAAAAACAGATGAAAATTAATCACCCTATTAAAACAAAATATAAGTCCTGGACGAAAACTAACTTTGAAAAGGCTGCTAGGTTTGCAGAATGCTTGGAAGAGAAGAGGTAATTAGACCAAATGAATTTGGGTCCAACAATGCTGTTATATAATCACAAATATCTGTCTCACAATATCTAATCACAAATATCTGTCAAACGCATCAACTTGATTTGCCCATAATAAAATTGTCAAAATGGGGACTCAAACCCTATAAAGCTACACGTTATATTCTTGTTACTCCCAAAACTGTAAAAAAACTTCCAAAATAAGGTTCCTCTCTCGTAAAATATATTTATAACGCTTGTCTCTCTCGTTACTTTTTCTACCTTAATGGAAAGTTTCGGAAATCACACTGATTCTTAAACCGGGAAAACCTTTACTATCAATTCTCGGTAAAGTCCTGGAGTCTCTCTTTCTGAATAGACGTTAATGATGCGAAAAATCTCATTCCTCACCATCAATTCGGGTTTAGGAAAAAAAAACCTGGTATCATAGGTTCATTGTGCTGATGATCAATTATTTTTTCAGTGTATACACAGGGTTGCTCTTGAACGACTTATCTTCAAATCAACCCTATTTACTAGACGGATCTACTTTGCTCTTCCACATTTGTCAAATATTTACCTTTTCTGAAAATTTTTTGAATTTTGCATAACTAATTTGATGTTTAAAATTTAAAAAATCAGCTTGTAAGACTACAAGATATTTTAGTTCAAATTTGTTTTAAATTGCATACTAACAAAATCCTAAATTTTAGACATAAATATTACGATTTGTTTGGATTCCATATTTCAAAATATAAGTCACTTGATACTACAATAATCTTCATTTAACTTAGTTTTGTATTTTTTTGAATTAATTACACTGTGATAATTTTTGGCAAAAATTTTCCAAACCGGAGTGAACGGTTTTACTTACCCAAATTCGGGTACGAGGAATCAATTTGTTTTTTGAACTGCAATTACGCTTTCATAAATTTTTTTTTTTTTGACTAATAGAGAGGATTGTTGTTTATTTCTCGATTTTGACTTAGTTTAACTGCCACTCACCTCTATTTGGTTGGTTGTACCGGTAATCTGTCTTTAACAAAGTGGTTCCAAACATTTTGAGCTTCAACATTTGGGCAGAAAGCTTACCTCTAAAACCAGTTAATTTTCCCACTTTCTTTCAGTTTTCCGTTCACAAATTGCTACTAGTCGGATTCTTTCGCCAAATTGGACAGAAACTGTCTCTCTATAACCATATTTATTTCCTCACATTAATTTTCAATATCAAATTCCACTTAATTATCAATTTCACTTATTTTTACTTTCGCTACACTGAAATAAAGTGATTTTATTGGGTTCTGAACCAAAGACAAACATAAAAAACTACAAAAAATGACAATGGTTGAAAAAAGTACTCTCGCCTTCTTTTTGATGGGTTACGCAGAAAACATTACAACGAACAAAAAAGTACGCGTACTGTTGAAAACAGTACGGCCTGGTAAGCCTAAATATATTTTGCATAAAACAGTTATTTTAACTTAAAACACATAAAACTGTTCTCTGCCGCTTTGTCTCATTTTTCGACTTCCATAGTGATATCATATTTTATATGTTGTTGCTGATATTTCAAATATTGACTATGGTTTACTGTACTGATAGAAAAATAAAGAAGTCCTTTAGGGATCGGACAACCCATATCTGTCAGGTCATTTAAACAGAGTGTTTACTACTTCCGCACTTGTAGGGAACCGGCTAAACTTACCATTTCCAGATAATTTCCTCAACGATGATTCGGTGTAGTTCTGCATTTCAATAAAATCCAAATCCTTTGCGGGAACTGCCAAAACCAGAGATAATTGCATTAAACAACACGTACAAAATATCAAATTGTATTGGCATTTCATGATTATACACCGTTTCATATTAACCGCAAATTAGTTTTTAATTAACATTAAAATGTTACTGTTAAACTCTCTTTTGTACTTCCGCCTTCACTAGACTTGTTTACATTTCATATCCTGTTTGGTGCAGGTTTAATAGGATTTTTGAACAAAACTTTTTTCACACAAGTAACGAAAATCCTCTTAACTTATTTACAAGATTACAGCAATTTCTTTTAATTTTGCAATCAAAATAAAAACTTGTTCGTCAATCCATGCACTTGAGGCCAAAGCCATTCCCAACTGTTTGGTTCTAACGCTTAATAATAGTTTTATATTGTTGTAAATTGTAATTACAGCAAACATTAAATCAAAAGAAAACGTTAAAGAGAATTCCTCGTCTTAACAAAGAGCGCATGAACTGGGGTTCATTTTGTGTGTTCATTTAAGAGTATTGAAACATGTCTCTTAAATGGTGCTTATTTATGAATGAAAAAAATTCATTTTAATGTTTAGCATTTTGGTTTAGCTTCCAAACAAATAAGTAACAGCTGTTTGTGGTGTAAAAACCGGTAGATTTCATATGATTGTACGGTTAGATATGTTGGCTTAAATATAACATTTGGTTTGAACTGATTTAAGTTTGTCGCAGCCATCGAAATATTAATATTCAATACGCAATTTGTTGGTTACAACTTATGGTTATGAATGTCTATAATAAATGAATGTTGGTACAACCTATTTTGTCGACTGTGTTTATGTACAAGATCGTCCTACTCATGTAGTATGAAAGTATTTTATTCTTATCGAGCATGGAGCAGTACAGTCATCTGTTTTCATCAAGTCTTGTTATGTTATCCAGATATTGACGAAATATTGCGTTCCCTTCGTTTGACCTTTAAAGGACTTTGCTATTTTGTTTCAATACATAATTTGTTTCTATCATAAACAAATTATACACTCCGGTTCTCTTATTTAAATGCACTAAAAATTCCATATTCAGCAGCCTGTATCTTTTGCAATTTGTAACCGATTGCAGAATTTTAAAATGGAAATGGAAGCTAGACATCTTGAGATATAAAAAATCATGACCAATAGTGGTTTCTTAACCAAAGAACTTTTATTGAGCAATCTATATAAAATTGTTCAATTTTTCATTATCCAAAAAAAATAAAATATGAGGACATAACTGCGGAAAAATTAATGAGAAAAGAAAAACTGGTACATAAGAAGAAGTTTGATAATTGCGTTAATTTGCAGAAGAGAGAATTAGGAATTAAATTTAATAGAAAATGGTTTGTTAATAAAACTGGTATAGATATCCCAGAAGATGTACAGTGGATTTTGTCTTTAGGACAAAAACACGCACTCCCGGTTAATAGAGAAGAGTTTCCAATGCTTAAGGTAATATCAGAAGGAGAAGATTTAATAGAAACTATTGAGAACAAAGAGGAACAAGAAATAGCAAGGTCAAATTTTGTAACAGTAATTGATAATCATATAAACAAAATGACATTAAATAGTAGAGACAAATTTACAATAAATAAATTGAATAATAGTCTAAAGTTTCTTAAACATAATAGGGAAATAATGATTTTAAACGCAGATAAGGGAAACACGACTGTAGCAATTAATAAAAGAGACTACATATCTAGAATTCAAAATATTTTAAGCGATAGTACAACTTTTCAAGTATTGGATAAGGATCCAACAAGCAGATTTCAGAAACTTAACAATAATTTTATTGAGGAACTTTTTAAATTAAATATGATAACATCAGTAGATAAGGTGAGACTAAAAACTACAGTAGCGGTTGTACCAAGATTATATGGTTTACCTAAAATACATAAGGAAAATTTTCCATTACGACCAATTTGTTCATCAATAAATTCACCTTCACACAATTTATGTAAATACGTAGTAAATTTCCTTAAAAAATTAACAGAAAATTCTAAATATAATGTTAGCAATTCGGTACAATTTAAAGATAAATTTAGGGGTCTTTCGATTGAAAATAATGAAAAATTAATATCACTGGATGTTGTGTCGTTGTTTCCTAGTATTCCAGTTGATTTGGCCATTACAATTATTGAAGAAAATTGGAACAAGATTTCAGAGTTAACAAATATGAATAAAAATTTATTCATGCAAATTATAAAATTCTGCATTGTTGATAATAGATATTTTCAATATGATGAGAAAATATATACACAACTAAAAGGACTTCCTATGGGTTCTCCAGCATCTCCAATAATATCAGATATCGTAATGAAAAAATTATTAGATACATGTTTAGAAAAATTGACAGTAAAACCTAAAATAATAACAAAATATGTTGATGACTTATTTTGTATAGTGAAAGAGAATGAGATTGACATTTTATTGACAACTTTAAACTCATTTGATCAAAGCATCAAATTTACTATTGAAAAAGAAGGGAATTCTTCAATTTCATATTTGGACACATTGGTGATAAGGAAGGGAAAGGAATTATTAATAGATTGGTATCTAAAACCAACTTCCTCAGGTAGAATTATAAATTATTAACACAGCCAAAAATCTAATAGATAGAGTATTAAAAATAAGTGATAATAGATTCCATAAGAAAAATAAGGAAATAATTAGAAATATATTAGTAGATAATAGTTTTCCTAATAAACTCATTTGCAAATTGTTAAGACAATACGATATTAGAAAATCACGCAATGGAGATGAAATTTTAGAACCAAAAGTTTATAAATCATTAACTTATGTACCTGGGTTTTCGGAAAGGATAGAAAACTCAAACATATATAACAAAAGGGAATATAAAATGGCACATAGGATAAATAATAATGTTGGAAGATTATTTACAAAAACTAAAGATAGAATAAAAAAATCAGATAGGTCAAATTTAGTATATAAAATACCATGTGGTGGTAATGATATTGAACAATGTGAGAAAGTATATGTCGGAACAACAGGGACAAAATTAAAAACGAGAATAGCAGGACACAGACATGACCAAAAGTATAGGAATTATAATTCAACAACGAAAACAGCGTTATCAAGTCACTGTAGAGATTTCAATCACTATCCAGATTTCGAAAATACATCTATTTTAAACACAGAAAATTATAAAAAACGTAGATATATGTTAGAAATGTTACAGATTAATAATGTTCCATTGTAAAAAAAAAGAATAAATTTTAAAGCAGACACAGATAACTTAGCTCAAAATTATAGATGTTTATTAAATAAAAATAAAAATATTAATAACAGGGGAAATTAAAACAAAGGTCGCGAATTTTTTCGGTCTCGCGGTTTTATTTTTAACTATTTACGAAATTTGTAGAGTTAATTATCAAGTTTGCAATATCTTGAAATTTTGCAATTGTTAGCGATTTTGTAAGCTTTCTTACTCTTTACAGCTTTGGCGATTTTTAAGTAATGTTGGAGATCGTTGTCATACTTGGGTTGGCAAGGTTTTGCGGATTTTCGCGAATTTAACGGAATTTTTGCCATTTCTTTTGGTTTTAGTGATTATTAGGGTTTTGTAGCTTCTTTAAAATTTTGTAATTTTTCGCTAATTTTGCAAGTTTTTAACAGTTTTCGCGATTTGATAAGAAAGTGGATACGTACAACTTCACTGAAAGTGTTAGAATCTTAATTAATGAGGACAAATAGGTTAATATTGGAAGCTTAAATGGTCTTAAAATATTTTAAAATTTTGTTCGATTTAATATTTCTACTTTATGTGAACATTACTGTATTATAATATGTATGAATAGTATTACTTTTCACAATTTGTCAAAAATTTTCATTTTAATTTGTATTGATGTTTGTTTGTTATTTTTAATATTAAAAACTATCCTGAAGAAGATTTCCAAAGGAAATCGAAATATCGAGAGAAAAAACAAAAAGTTTTATAAAATCAGAAGTGACCTTAAGCTTGAATAATTAGTCAAGAATAATTACAAACTTTATGAAAAAATGTAATATATGGTACCTTAGTATGCAAAATCATTGCCAGAAGTGCATATATAGTGTATCTCAGTTAGATTGCACTTTTTACATTTAGTGTAATTTTTTTTTGTGCAGGTGGCAACTCTGAAATTTGGCAGCTGTCACATATGTCTATTCCGATAATTAAAAATGGAGCGCTTTCCGAAACACCAACGTGTTATAATTGTGAAAACGTATTACAAACATTTGGTAAGTTATGCTGAGAACGCTCGCGAACTTCGAAGAATTTTCAGTCGAGAAAGTGCACCTAATGTGACAACCATTCAAGAGCTCAAACCAGCAGACCATGGAAAGCGCCGGCAATTCGTTCAAAAGGTAATGGAGCAAATGGAAGTCAATGCCAATTTTTCAAAAAAAAAAAAATTTCATCGTTTTATTGCAGGAACGATTTCCAGAACAAATTAGCTCAAGAAACTCTGATGTCAACTGGCCATTAACATCATGTGACTTAACGCCGTGAGATGTCTTGATTTGGGGTTTTTGTAAAATCCCGGGTTTATGCGAATACACCAGAACCAATTCCTGAGCTCAAATCCGATATCCAACGCGTCGTCGGTGACATACAGTCACATCTCTGTGAAAAAGTCATGGACAATTTCATGAAAAGGGTAATGGCCTGTCATCAGAGCCGTGTGGGTCATTTGACGGATATTTTATTCCATTAAAAAAATCCCAACAATCTCAAAAAATACGTGTTTTTATTTTAAAATTAATTACTGCATTCATATTAAGACATCCCTTACAAGCAAAGTTTGGGCGTTTTGCTTTTAAAATGTTGACTTAAAATCAAAGAAAATCGTGGTTATTATTAAGCAAGTTTCATGTACAATTCAAAAAACTTCAGGAAACCCCGATTTTTTGGGGGGAAATTTGACTTGTGTGACCTCTAAACCTCTTGCGAAAAATTGAACAAAATCTCAAAAATACTTTACCCTATAAGATTTCCAATTAAGCTTGAGCAACCATGAAAATCGAAACTGGAAAATTTTTTGGGACACCCTATTGTAAATGCCACTGCAGGCAATTTTTCCAGACCCTGCCTTCATGTGTCACATCTATAGTGTCCAAACGGAAACCGAAAAACCGGTGAAACGGGTTTTACTTAATTTATGTTAAGCATTTGTAATTAGTTTAAAAATTCAATAAAAAAGCATACCGATGTTAATAAACTATTACCTTATTTTTTACTATTTTTCAGGAGACGAAGAAAATGTAATAACTTTTCTAAAAACCAAGATGTAAGTAAATAAATTGAAATTAGTTAATTTTTTTTATTATATAAGTATAATGGTATAAAATAAATAAATAAAATAAAATTAATTTTAGCAAAGTTATCAGCCTGATTCTCTATCTCGAACGAACGTCTTCGTGTTATAGACGAAAGAATGTTGATTTGGGTTTCAAAATGGTGTCGCTTCAATTCGAACGAAAATATACAATTTCTCTAAACTTTCCAGTACAAATTTTGATAACTCTATATGGAATGTGCTGTCAGTTAGGAACAAACATGGAGTTAGGCCAACGAAAATTTCGACTTAGAGACACCCAATTTCAGTCGAATGTGAGTAACTGGTTTTCCTTCAATTAGCTTTTCATTCGAGATACAGAAACAGGCTGTATAACGATTTTTCGTCTCCTGAAAAAAAGTAAAAAATCATTTATGGGGGAAACAACTTATGACCATCGACATAATTTTCACACTTTAATGAAATTTTCAAATTAAGAAACATGATTTATATTGCAAATATGATTTTCGATCAATTTTTATGAAGTTTCAAAATTATTTTTTCAATTAAAATTAAACAACATTTAAAATCATTTTTTATCATCATCAATTATTTATTTAACCTAGTTTTTAATACATGTTATAAACTTAATACAATTGATTACTATTTTGCTTGAATACAATTTTTGAATTTACATGAGTTTAATATGAATTTGAATATAATTGTTAATTTTTTAAATATATTGAAATAATATTGACATTTAAATTTAAAATATAAACGTTATTATCAAATTTAAATACAGGTATAAAATTTTGATTTTACATATTTAAATGGGTTTTCTGGTCGTCAGTATTTGCGCAAATAAAACTCGAATTTTCATTTCGCTTTCCTCCTACGCATTTCGGCAATTTGTTGTCGCCTTCATCAGGGAGTCTGATAAAATATATTTTATTATTATAATTTCCTTCGCCTCAAATTTTTACATTATTTACCAAATTTTTAATACAAATAGTTAATACAAAAAACACATAAAACATAATTTGCACCAACATATTATAAAATAATATAAATAATCACAATATAGACAAGTAGACTGAAACACAATATTATCTTAAAGTTGTAATTGTACACAAATTTTATCATTTTATCACAGCAGAGTAAGCATATCCGATGTTGTCGGTGTCTTCTTTGGCATTTACATTGGCATTTTGATATTTAAACATGAAGAAGAGGAAGAACCGGTCGTTAGAAAAATTTATTGTAAGTGCACAATTCCAAAAATAAAAATTAAAACTCCGACTGCACCGATTGGTTATCAAAATGAAAATCTGAAAACTGATTTATGAAATGTTGACATTTCGAACAAACTCATACAGGTTTTTACAAAACTCAGGGATTTTGGGCACTCTAGTCACACCCCGATTATGATGTCCTGTGTGTATCGGTTGAGGTTTTAATACCAACAATTCTATTGTGTTATACTAAGATGTTGGTACACTCCATCTTAACTTTGGCATGTCTATAACACATTTCAAACAGCCGAGCATGAAAATCTTCAGAACTGATGGCTTCTAATTGTACTGAATGATGATAGTATGGGCACTATCTGCTAAATAAGACGTTTTAACGCATAGTCATCACAATATTTTGATTGGCCTATCTTAATAAGCACAAAAACATTCTTGGCAGCAATAATTCTATGTTTTTTCTATTTGTTAAAAAAGTAATTGTCTTAGAATGTGAAATAGAGGGTGTCTCATTAAGAACGCACTTTTTAATTTTAAAATCAAAACACGTATTTTTCGAAGTAGTTTTGATTTTTTTACTGGATTGTAAAGAAGACGTGATCCGATTAGGTACGAAAAAAAATATCCGCCAAATGGCCCCCACGGCTCTGCTGACAGGCTGTGAAATTTTCGTGAAATTTTGCATGACTTTTTCACAGAGATGTGGCTGTATCTCACCGATGATGCGTTGAATCTCTGATTTGAGCTCAGGATTTGTTTCTGGTTTATTCGCATAAACCCGAGGTTTCACAAAATCCCAAAGAAAGAAATTTCACGGCGTTAAATCGCATGATCTTGGTAATTTGTTGTAGAAATCGATGATGCAATTAATCGATTATTTCATGCGCGGTGTAGCAGGTGGCGCCGTCGTGCTGAAACCACAAAACAAATGGTTTCCCATTACATCCCATGAAGGAATCGGGGAGAGCTTCTCACAACCAGTGAGCTGTGCGCTTTCTAGTTTTATACTCACTGATTGGGACCTACAGTTTTACACCGGTTCCGAACGGTATTTTTGAGAAGCATTTTCATGGCTAAATACTCGATAGTGTCGCCGTCACTATGCGAGTTGACCGCCGTCGAAAGAAATTTTTAAGGTCGTCACAGCCAGGGATCGAGCCCAGGGTCTCAAGTACAAGAGGCGCGCACACTACCCATTGCACCACCGACGGCCACATGTCGTCCAAATTCATGCCATCTACTTGAGGACACAATACCTCCGTTATCATGTTCCTGTAAATAATGACGTTTACAGTCACTGCAATTTCGGCCTCATCTCCAAAAAATTAAGGCACAATCAGTTGTTTGTTGTGGGTGCATTTTTTTTCGAATGGATTGCATATGGATTTTTTGAGCCCCAAACTCGAAAATTTTGTGAATTCACGAAGCCATTCAGATGCAAATGCGCTTCATCGGAGATGACTTTTTTTTTTTGAAAAAATGGCATAGACTTCCCTTTGCTTCATTACCCATTGAACGCATTGACGGAGGTTTCCATGGTCTGCTGGTTCGAGCTCCCGAGTAAGCTGAATTTTCTTCGCATGAAGGTTCAGGTCTTTTGTTCGAATTCGTTGCGTAGTGGTTCGTGAAATTTGAAGTTGTTGAGATCGATGCCGAATTGCTTTTTTTTGGATTTTCGGCATCACTCTCGTTTACAGCAGCAATGTTTTCGAGAGACAGACTGGTACGTTGACGCACAGGGGTCTTATTGTCCATAAGCGACTCAGTATCTTAAATTTGTTTAACCACTCTTTGAATGCTTGACAGATTAGGTGCACTTTCTGGACTGAAAATTCTTCAAAGTTTGCGAGCGGTCTCAGCTTAACTTTCCAAATTTTTGTAATAAATTTTCATAATTATAACGCGTTGTTCTTTCAAGATCTCTATTCGTAATAATCGGAATAAACATACTTGACATTTGCCAAATTTCACAATTGCCACTTGAACAAAAAAAAATTAAACAGAATTTAAAAAATGCAATCTTACTGAGACACCCTTTATGTAGAATAATATTGTGGTAATTAAATCGAAAATTAATTCACTTGTCCCAGCAGAACTCATGAAAAATTCGGTTGCAGAAATCTCGTTTTACATAATTCCATAATTCCAGCTTCCAAATTCGGTAGTTGCAACCGACTTATAGCCTAGTTCGGTTGCTGCGACTGGGTTTTACTGGCTTTCAGATGGTTGCAATCGAATTGACACCAATTTCGATTGGTGTATCTTAATTGAAGCCATAATCGGTTGTTGTAACGTAAGTAGTACCAAATTCGGTTGTTGCAACAGAATTTATTCAAAAATTTCTTTGTTGCAGACAAAGTTATTGGAAATTAAGTTGAAAGAATGAATATTGGTGGAAATTCGGTGCCTCAATCGATATAGTGATGAAACAAATTTCAGTTGTGCGGCCTAAGTTCAGTCGTGGCAACCTCAATTCATACGAGCATCATCGTCACTTTGTGTACTATCGTATGACAAGATTTCCGATTTTATATTAAAAAAAGGGAGAACCGTATACCACGACCAGTGGGTATAGCGGAGGGCGTCATATTTGAAAATTCTTATAGACAAATTGATATAATTTGTTTCAAAAACTAGTGTGTTCACTATTTTGTCTCGTTTGAGGAGTATAAAAGCTAAGGTCGGACATCACTTCCAAAGTAATTTATGAAAAGTTTAAATGACCTATTTTAGTTTTCCTCATTAGATGCTGCAATATTGTGTTATTGCGCTAGCATATTCTTATTTACACATTTGTATGCTACCATCCTATTGCCTATCCAAAATCGCCTACTCCCCTCAACTTGTCTTGCGTGTTGGTGCTATTATATAAATTAACAGATTTATGAGAGAAACATAAATTTCATAGAAATTTAATTTAATTTCATAGAAGTCCCGCTTCAAAACATTTGATTATATTTTGTGTAGCCCACTACAAAGTTTATAAACTAAACTGACTGCAACTCCACCCAACATGACACACTTTCCTTGATTTCTTCCTTGAAATCTCAATAACTTATTGATCATATTTAACTTTATAATTTTTATTATAACTGCCCCCGTAGAGCTTGAACGCATGCAAATTTATGGCAAATGTCTGATTATATTTTAAAATAAAACTGAACACAAATATTTAAAAAAAAAAATACCCACAAACAGCTGTTAAAGACAGATCAAAAGAAACACATTTGTTAAAGACCATAGTTTACAAAACAAATTACAATCGTTTTATTGAAAGTCTACCTCGAAATTGACCACTGGTCGTTCGAACGTTCCACCATGAGTTCACACATGGGGACGATGGGGCATACAGTCAGTCATACAAATGTTTCCAGTCATATGCACAGACACGGACATTAATGCGTAACGCATTTGCTGCAGGTTGTTGCTAGTTACAAGTGGTTTCATTTTTGCTCGTGTCTGTTGGCGATTTGAAGTGAAAGAGTGTGGAGTGTGAAAAGTTGGGAGATTTTTCAAATAATGTACAGAAAATTGTTGCGACTCAATAAAATACATTAAAATACCAAAGAAAATATTGTTATATTCCTTTATAATAGTAACGCAATCGATATCAACAAATTAAAAGTATAAGAAAATAAACGGCCTCCCATACTAAGAAATCATTCACAATTGAGTAGTCGTATGGAAAATTGTTTAGAAATACACTCTAAGAAAAATGTTTGTATTCAAAGGTATTAAATGGATTAAAAAAAAAAACTACTTTGTTAAAATCAACTTTGAGGTTCAAACTAGAATTGAAGCAATGTAACAAAGAATTTTTACCGAGATTTATCAATTGGTAAATGGTTGGAGCTTGAAGCTGTCGTTTAGGGATCGAGATGGAGTAAAGCAATTACGCAAATGCACAATACACATATTTCATCTGCCAATTTAAAGCGTTTGTCAGTCACCGAATACCAGAAATTTTGAACATTTCCCAAAAACATCATTGGAATTATATTCCAATGGCACAGAATCCAGCGGATGCACGATACTAGAGCGGTTTATCCTCCAAATTTCGTTGTCAAAAGTCTTTGGAGTCTGCATTTCTGAGCAAATCCGAATGCTTATGACCGAATAAAAGTATGGAATTGTCCAAAAATGGAATGGAGGAACAAGTGAAACTTTGTTTAACAGTATCTGTTGGAAAATGCAACAACCTAATTGACTATTGTCGATTT
Organism: Phaonia tiefii; assembly: GCA_963931995.1. Lineage (NCBI taxonomy): Eukaryota > Metazoa > Arthropoda > Insecta > Diptera > Muscidae > Phaonia > Phaonia tiefii. The sequence continues at coordinate 173,811,860 of OZ008370.1, forward strand.
CATCTTACATTAAACTTAAAAGAACCATTTCATGTCCTGACATGGGAAGACAAATTCTAATATTTTGAAATTCAAAGAAATCGATGCCGCCTATAAACTAATTTGGAAAATAGAGCAAAAATAATGTTTTCCCGAGAAGGTCCCCGACTAGTTCCATTTTTAGATGACGATGTTTTACTGCGGATTCGAGGAGGTTTGGCACTGCACTTGCCATCTGAATCGCGTAGACCAAAAATTATGCCGCAAAACCATTGGGTATCAGGACTTCTTATATCTCAATATCATGTCAAAAAAACTTCACTAGAATATGAGCCTCTGTATCAACGCGTTACGTCAGAAATATTGGATTCCCTGACTTGCACGAGAGGAGAAATGAGATGAATAGTTATCTTCGCTTGTTTGACTGTTCGCGCGAAATTTTGTTAATCACCGAGCAATTCCAACTACATTTCGTAGCGGCAACGGTGCTAACTTAAAAGGCGCACAAACACTTATAGAAAGTTGAAATATTATTTGATGTAGGTGCCCTATTATACGAGTGCGGTCCCACAACTAGCCGACCTAACAAAAAAAAACCCAAAAAAGTTGGCAACAATTTTCTTTATTTTTCAACATAATCTCCTTTTAGCTCGATACAATTTTTTCAGCGAAATTTAATAGCTTCGATACCCTGTTTATAGTAAGAACTGTCAACCTCCTTAAAATAACCATCAACCGCAGACTCCACCTCTTCACTGTTGCCAAACCTTTCACCACCGAACAATTCTTTCAAGTTTCGAAATATAAAATCGTCCGAGGGAGCTTAAACTCATTAATTTTGGTCATTGCAATAGTGGATGTGTGAATTGGGCATTGTCTTGATGAAACAACACTTTATTTTTCGCCAAATGCTGCATTTTCCACATTTTCATTACGTAAACGCTGCAATAAATTTAGGTTTTCCTTTTTCCTTAATCAATAAACATTGTCCCAGCGCATACCAAAAAACAGACGCCATGACGCTGCCTGCAGATGGAACTGTCTTCGCCTTTTATGGACATGATTCATCCGTTCCAGTCCACTGTTTTGACTGTTCCTCTGTCTCAGGTGTGAAGTGGTGGACCCATGTCTCATCCATGGTTATAAATCAATGTAAATATTCGGCTTTATTGCGGTGAGACATCGCCAAACACTCCACAGAAATATCTTCACGACACTGTTTTTGCTCTATTGAAAGCAAGCGCGGCGCCCATCTTGCGGACAACTTACTCATCTTCAAATCTTCGGTCAATATGCGATGATTAGCATTTCGTGATCATCCAACACCATTTTGTGGATTTTCCTAACCGTGCTGGCGTGGACACCTCAATTGGTTGACCACTAGGGTGTTCGTCTTGGCAGCTCGTATGGCCTCATGTAAGCTCTGCTACCCAATATTTTACAGCCGTAATCGAAGAAGTAGACTCCCTCAGAGTAGAATCTAGCTTGGCTTTAAAATTGCTTCGACTGAGACTGGAAATATTGAATTACATAACGGTGATCAATTTTTTCCATGTTTACAAATTCACTGAGATCATCTACTTTCGATGACTCCAATAAAAATGCTAAACAACTAACTAAACTAAATGTTGTCTAAGGTTGTCACTTTTCCCCAAAATAATTTTTTCAAGCTACTGGCACCATCTATAGATAGATAGATACGTCAGGTCGGCTAGTTTTGGACCGCCTAGTATACACGTTTCGTAAGGTTATTTTTCAATCACTATAATCAATCAATCACTTAACAATTCAATCACTTCAATCACTTAACAATTTTATTATTTAAGGCTTTTTTTTCAATAATAATTATTTAATCTTTGCAGCAACGAAAATTGTTTGAACTTGTTTGTTGAAGCAACGAAAAAATAGTCGAATGTACGATTATTTTCATTTCATCAATTGATTTTACCAGAAGCCACCGCCATCATGATCTTTATTTTCGGGAGAATATTCTGGTGTTATACATTTTCCTAGTTATCTCTGCTATCTTTTTTCTGTATGTATAGAAATGGCTCAGTTTTTTCCTACCATTATATAAGTACAAACTGAAAACCAATAGCTCCATCAACATATTGCAGGAACCATGTAAATGTTTGCGAGCGTCGTTTTCGTTAATAGAAGATCTGCAGCTTTTTGTTTCTTTATTGTCTGTCAGGTTTTTGTTTTCAACAGCTTTCAACAAACAAAGTCACTTTTGGGTCACAAATACATATATAACCTATTAATCATTGTGTCCCAGGCATGTTACATTGAATAGCAAACATAATGTGTTTGGACACAAGTATACTATATTTGCGACAAGCTACAAACACTTTGTATTTGGATGAGTTACAACTGACTGTAGCGCTGCCACTTGTGTACCACTTTTAAATATTGGTGATCTCATCTCTCTTTTCCCATATTTTAATTTTAGCCTGATAGCAAACATAACCCAATTCATTAGTATTTAATTCCTTGAGCGTGCAACAAAATCCTCAAAAAAATAGCACCACTCTTTTTTTTACAAAGTTTGCATATTAATCGATCGAAAATAAAATGCAAATAAACATCTAATAAAATAAAAACCAACAAACAGCAAATTGTCGGAAATATGATAAGATGTCGATGCCAGCCAGCCAAGTCAACACAACATGAACAAACAGTTTGGACAGACAAGCAGACATTAAGTCAACTGGATAGACGGATAGACAGACAGATGGACAGCTAATCTGCTGCCAAAAACTTAACTCTGGCTAAAATAAACCCACATTTAACGCCTTAGCTCGATTTTATACGCTCTAAAGGTTTTCCAAATAACTACAGCTTAGTTAGTTAAAGCTAATACACATTTACGCACGCAGCATCTATCGCTTGGGATGGGAACTCACTGGGAGTTGGTTAAATTATCGCATTTTTTGCGGTTGTCATAAGCGGAGAAAGCGGTTAATTGATCTGCAGCAAATAAAACGGGTAATGTGCAATTTAATGCTTTTTCTCCACATCTACTTGCGTAGAAATGCCAACATCTCACAGTAGAGCAGGAAGCGTTTAAAATGACGCAGCCGCTGCTGCTGTCGATTTGGCTGTTTCGTCGATCTCTACATGTAGTCATACAACGAAGAGATGTAAAAAATATGTAATAATGAATTAATGCCTTGTAATCTGAATGTAATGGAAGTTGTGAAGCAACAGAAAAATAAATACAAAAAAACTTGGCCTAATGATTTCATTAAAATGCAATTATCAGGAAAAAAATACGAAAATTAAAAACGTGTTAAAATGTCTTAAAACAGTTGGTTATGGCTGCCTAAAATGCATACAATATGACAATAGAAAACATTTCCTATTCACATTTATTCTCCCAGTCACTATATAAGATTGATTGTATAATTTAGGGCCAACTCTTTGTGTTACTAGTCTCACAAAGTGTCAAAATAGCTGCGCCATTATGGTCGGGAAATATATCGGAGAAATATGTTTGTGAATAGATGTGGCTTCTTGCAATAATTTCACAGGTACAAAGCTCTCGGAATTCAAATCCATCTAAATTAATGTATTATCCAATCTGGGCGCTGACGTCTAAAGGCATCATCCTAGTTTTGATTTTAATCTTTGGTTACCAAGATATAAACGCATATTTCAAAAATCCTTTTTAGATTATCATCTTTTTTTACCAGTCGGGCAGTCTAAAGAGAAGCATTGAGCTTCTACATATCATTGTCACTCCAATGGACATGTTGTCAGTACTGCCAAGTATCGACGTCGTATATGCCACAAACTGTATGCACCTACATTGACGTAGTTAAACGATTTAAAATAGAGCGATTACGTTGGCCAGGACGTGCTAGTTTAGTGAATAAGGAAAGTTGAAAGAATCGATTATCTATCAGGTCTTCCTAGTTTTTTAACGTAGCATACGTTATACGGTAAGGTAGGGGTGTTGATCTGGAGCACAAAATTTGGAGAAAATGTTAGTCACTTTCATTATAAGTTTTTAATACTTTATGCATGCATTGAAGAAAATTCAAGTATGGTCGTAACATATTTAATATGTCTTCTTTTGATTTGTATTTAAATAATCATATTGCTACATATAATTTTTTTGATTCTATAAGTAAATCAAAATTTAACTCCTTCAAATTTTGTATTAATTTTCATATGCTTTGTATTTTATGTATTACAACATCATGTGTAAGAGCAGTACGATTATCTGTGTGTTCATCACAGAACCAGTGTGAGAAAGAGAAGAAGTATAATGACAATGCCTGTTTTATGTGAACATTACAGAACCAGTGTTGCCACATGCAGTATTTACACTTGTTTTCAAAAGTGCATCGAATTGATATAAAGTGTACCCAAAATTTGTTAAAAACTATCCTAAATTTTTAACATAAAAATTAAAGATAAATTTGATAGATATAAATCATTTATCAAAAATTATATTTAATTCATATATTTTAATTGCAAAATGACTAACGTATTCTACGTCTGACCTATGCGTCCGTGTTATCTAACACAGGCTTCATATTTTGTTTTAAGCCCACGGATCTTATCTGCCAAACAGCAGCTGACAAGGTGTGGCGCGCAAGGTGAACAAAATACAATATTATTTTAGATATATATGTTATACGAGGACGGATCATTAAGTCCGTGAGTTTTGGAACATCCCTCTTAGTTATATGAAATGCAACACTGCTCCCATCAAGTATCACCTGTTAATATACTACTATCAAATTTCGAGCAAGTTCCGTCATTTACTTTGCGTTTAACAGCTGTTCAAACACACAACCTCGTGCATTTTTTTAAAAATGGAGAAAAGTGAATTTCGAGTTAAACATTATTTTTTGCGAACAAAAAGCATCAATCAAACCAGGGAAAAGCTTGATAAATACTATGGGGACTCTGCACCATCGATTTCAATGGTAAAAAGCTGGTTTACTGACGTTCGTTGTGGTCGCACAAGTACAAATGACGCGCTGAACGTTCTGGACGGCCAATTGAGGTCAATGCACCCTAAAATGTCGAAAAAAATCCACGATGTGGTGTTGGCCTATCGAAGAGGAAAAGTGTGTGAGATTGTTGATTCCGTAGGCATTTAATTTTTGGATTTTAAATGATCAGTTGGTTTTATGAAAGCTGTTTGCAAGATGGGTGCCGCGTATGCTCTCATCTGACCATAAACGTAATCGTGTGGCAACTTCAAAGGTTTGTTTGGAATTGTTTAATTGGGTTACGAATTGGTATCTCATCGGCCATATTTTCCGGATTTTGTATTCAATTGTAATCCGTTACACCCCTATTTTACACCTATATTTTTACGTAAAATTGCTGAACATGTCCTATACCTAAAATTTAAGGATATCGTGGTTTCCTATGCCGATTTATCTTAAGAATGTGCAAAAGTGAGTGAAAACTGGAAAGCGCACAGCTCAGTGATTGTGAGAAGTTCTCACCAGTCCCTTCATGGGATGTAATGGGAAACCATTTATTTATTTTGTATGTGCAAAAGGGGAACAATTTCAACTCCCCTTAAAAAACATTCGTCTCAAATTTTTGTCTAATATTTGTCAGTATTGTAGTAAACTTTCTTTGCCAGTTTGCGCAGTGCAAGTCTAGAGTTTAGAGACTAAGGTATTTTCAGAGACCTCAACAATTTTGTAGTGATATTTACGATCCTCACGAAAATAACAATTATCATCAGGAAACCGTGAAAAAGTTAATGGAATGTGCTATAAATTGTAATATCCTCCAACGGTTGGTTGGGTTTTTTCATATATAAAATGTATGTACTTAGATTAGAAAAGTGTAAATGTTATACAGAAGTCGAGGCCAATTGCGCCGTTTCTATTGGACATGCAAGAAGAAGTGATCCGATTGCGCTCAAATCTCGCACTAAATTGACAAAAGTGTAAATATTACGCTGCACAAGGTTGCAAATGGTAGAACAGGATGGTATTGTGTGATGGAGTCCCATTGTCCCATTAAACCCTTCGTGTGGGAGGTACTTACTAGAAGTCGGTATCCGATTTCTCCAAAGTATCGCTTAAATGTTGCGCTAGAGAAAATATTATATTGAAAATATTATATTGCAATAAAACTACCTGATACGTTGTTATACTGTGATAATTTTCAGAGGTCTGTCGAACCCTTTGTTCGTTAGGACTATCTATTTTTAGGGCCATTTTTCTCTCGAAGCCTCCCAATGATGTTTCGTCAGCATGAGATGTGACCCAGGATTCTACCCCATAAGAAAGTCTGATAGTGTTCGATCTTTGCGTCTCGAGAGAGGGTCTTATCTTTGAAGTGTTTGCTTAGCCCGAAATAAGACCTGTTTGCAAGCACAATTTTCCGTTTAATTTCGAGGCTGGCGTTGTTGCGCCTGTTTACTGCATATCCGACGTAAATAAATTCGTCCATTACCTCGAATTTGTAACGGTTTTCAACGTTCACCTTTTCATCCAATCGGGGGAATGTTCTGTTTGTCGAGACCATTAATTTTGCATTCTCCTCGTTTACTGTCAAACGCATTTTTGCTGATTCCATCTCAATTCTCGAAAATACTTCAGTAACTTATCGCAGTTTTCGCCGAATGATGTCTAAGTAGTCAACATACGCGAGCAACATGTGATCAACATGTGATTAACAAATGTTATGTGATCTCACGATGATCTCAATTAATATATTGAAGAGATCGCATGATAGGGTGTCGCCCTGCCTGAGGCCTCGCCTCGAACAGTCAACATACGCGAGCAACATGTGATCAACATGTGATTAACAAATGTTATGTGATCTCACGATGATCTCAATTAATATATTGAAGAGATCGCATGATAGGGTGTCGCCCTGCCTGAGGCCTCGCCTCGAACTAAATGTTTCGGTGAGATCTGTACCAAACTTTGGTAAGGATTTCGTGGCGGTCAATTGCAGTTTACAAGAGCGATTAGTTTCGCAGGAACACCAAGCTCCGACATAGTTTGGTCCAGTTTGCCCGTATCGGGATATCGAATGCAGCCTTATAATCTATAAAGATGTGGTAGGTGTCGATTTGTTTTTCGTGGGGTTTCTCCAGCAGTTGTCGTAAAGTGAATATCTGGGCGATAGTAGATTTTTCAGATCCGATTAGCTCTGCTACAAATAGCTTTAGTCGTTCGCAAATTACGCTCGAGAGGACCTTGTATTCGCTTGATAAAAGGATTTTTGTTTTGCATTACAATGAAAGGATTGGGGAGAGCTTTTTACATTCACTAATTGGGACCTATAGTTTTACCTCGGTTCCGATCGCTATTTAAAAAAGGCTTATTCCACGATAGTTTGTACATACACGCTAAAAAATAACGGCCCCAGCAACATATTGCTGGAACCATGTACATATTTGCAAGCATTGCTTTCGTGAATTGAAGATCTGCTGCTTTTTGTTTCTTTGTTGTCATAGACATTAGTGTCTTAAGTAGTTTTCAACAAACAAGTCCACATTTGGGTCACAAATACATATTCATTTATATTATATTAGATTGTGTCCCAAACATTTTATGTTGAATAGCAAACACAATGTGTTTGGACACAAGTATACTATATTTGCGGCAACCTACAAACACGTTATATTTGCATCCACACAATTAAAAAATATAAATTTTGTAGCGTGTACATTAGAGTGGGTCAATTTTTTTCTCGATAAAGCGGTTGTCCAAATCGTAATCTACGACGAATTCTAAGAAAATTTTCCAAAGAAACCATGCGTCTAAAACCAAAATCGAGCTTCCGATTTTTAAGGAGAAAGTTTTGTTTACATATACATATTTTGTTCTAAATATGTTAAAATTTTATCAAGTCTTCTAAAACACTTAACAAAAGTAATTATGTTTGGGCTTTTTCGAAAGGAAATTTTGGGAACTTTTGAAAGCTGTTTAGATAACTTAACAATTTAGATGTTTAGATTAATTTTAAATAAGCTTTTAATCATTAAATGGTACACGAAAAAATTAAAGATCGTTGTGGTCTTTAAAAATAATTTAAAATTTATGAAATTTTCGTATTAAAAAAGTTCTCGTTTTATGTGTAGAAAAAAGAGATAATTAGAAATCAGAAAAAAATGACCCACTCTAAGATCAAAGTGAACTTCAGCTATTTAAATACAATAAAAAAAAACACAGCTTGCCATGAAATTGTTTTTGTTTCCATTATAACAGCTTCTCAGCGAAAGTCAATCATAAGAGAATGTATTCGATTGATATCCAGTTATTGTGCACGTGTTTTTAAATTTGACAATTTTAACTTTGAAACTCAGATTCTGTTTTGCTATCTATTATTTGTAATTGACTAATTATGGACTCTAATATATCAATTGGTTCTCCTACTGATAATGATATTACATTACCAGTTCATATGGAATCAAATTTAATACATATGCCAATTCCGAATTTTAGTGCTTAGTTGCCGCGATGTTTTAAAATATTTTTTTTTCTCAGTGATCGGTCTAAAAATGAAAATAGAATGTTTTCATATACATCTTTTATTCCACAAGTAGCCGATAAACTTATTGAAATTTGGAGCAAGTTGAATATTGCCATAATGACGAAGAAAACTCTTATTAGCGAACTAAAAAGCTTGCTTAATAAATATTCCAAAGAACCAAAAACCAAATCTATATCTATTTGTGGAAGCAATGAATACCTTATTTTATATCGGAAAATGCAAGTGTACTTTACAAAGTAATCGTTGTTCATGTGGTTTGACGCCTGATCACTTACACGAATTTTTGACTGATCAGCACTCCGTAAGAAACCTAACAATTCCACAAGTTCTGACAGATGTTGTTGATTTGGAATCCGATGCGATTGCTACTGGAGATTCGTCTTACCGTCCTGAGACATCGTATATGGAAGTTGATGAAGATTCCGTATTCAGAACACCAAATTTGGAAAATGCAATTGTTCTTCATCGCGGTCCGTATACAAGAAGGTTTGATACTCCTAATTATGCTATGATGTGCGACAGATTTGGTGTGTCGGACAGAGTGACTGCGTGTTTAACTACCGCACTTTTTAAAGATATAGGTTTCAAAGACGAAAATGGAGAAGTTATTATAATGGACAAGTGTAAGGTAGCGCGAGAGAAGAAAAAAAAACAGGGATTATGTGCGAGAAAAACAAACAAGTGCTTCTAGCCTGCTGGCATTCGCTTTTGATGGCAGGAAAGACGAGTCGTTGAAAATGGAGAATATAAACAATAAACTTCACCCAAGGATGGTTAAAGAATCCCATATTGTGGTTGTGCGAGAACCTAAAACCGAGCTATTGGGTCAAACAAATGCAGCTATATGCTGTGACGGTGAAGTGACCAATACTGGCACAGGAACCGGTATATTACGACGATTTGAAGTAATGTTAGACAAGCCATTACACTGGTTTGTTTGCGTGTTACATTTTAATGAGTTGCCTTTTCGTCACTTATTTGCTGCTGTGGAAAAATCTAACACAAGTGGTCCACGAACGGATACTGGAGCTCTCACGAAATTAATGGAAACCTGCGAACAGATTTAGGTGAGCAAAGAATTGGTAATTTAATAAATATCTATATTTTTGATTCTAAACAGGAAACTTGTTTTTTTTTTGTAGGTTGTTTCCGACTTTGTAAGTATTTCGCTAGAGAATATGCCACCCGCCTTGTCAGCAAAACAGGAAAAAAACTTTCAACGGACGTTATGTACTTATATCAGATATCTTTCGCAATTCATAATGGTTCCTGTCCAGAAGGTTTAGGCAACATAAAACCTGGGCCTATCGTTCATTCCCGTTGGTTAACCAAAGCTGCTAGACTTCTGCGATTGTATGTAACTACAAATTCACCATCCGAAAATTTAAAAATTTTAGCAACGAATGTCATGAAAGCTTAAGTTTATTACGATTCAGTTATACATGGAAGTGCACTCTTATATTAATTTATTTCTTCAACACAATATTTGCCACAAAATTTGCGTGGAATTGTAAATAATGTTGTTCAAAATAACGGATATTTTGCCCACTCAGAAAATGTGCTTCTAACAATGATTTTTGACAACAGAAAGGAAGTGCTCGGAATGGCTGTAAAAAAAATTTTATATTATCGTGAAAATCTTTACGACCCAACAAAATTAAGAGTTTACAAAAAGCCAACTATAAATTTTAACTGCACTAATTACTTCGACATGATAAACTTAGATAACGATGGCATTTTATCCGAGCCCCCATTCACTGCAAGCTTGAACACTTGCTCAATTACATAGAATTGGACAATCCACCGCTTCCGGATCCACAACTTCCTCTACACATTCAAGGAACCGAGCGGTTTGTGCAACTACTGACTGGAGTCTCACGTCGAAGTATTGAAAAAAATCGCGATGGTGTTATGTCAGTCAAAGTTAAAAGTCGAAACCTAACACCTAGGATTGATAGCAAGAAAGACTTTAAAAATAAGTAATGTTGAAATAAAAAGTGTGATATTTTCTAAACATCGCAAAATTGTTTATTTTAATTTTAATGAGGGGACAGGTAACATAACTTAAAATACAAGGCCTTCCAATTTTTTGATCAGTTTGAAAAAAATTTGCTTATACAAAATGATACACATAGTAAGACTTTTAAAAACATAAACAAAATATTGGAGAAACTTGAAACTTTTTGAGGGGAAAATATCTTATCACATGCCCGCCATTTTTTTTTTATTTTCAATTTAATCGCACTTTAATGAAGAGTATAGTACAATTGGTACAGCTGAATATACCACTCTTACTTGTTTACCTTAACTTAAGCTTATTAAAAAAAAATTAATGTGAGTCCGATCACAGGGGAGATGTGTAAACATCTAGTAATGAAGTTGGAAGTACTTATGCTTTTAGTATATTTTTTTCATTAATCAATTAAAAGTCAAAAAACTTTCAATATTGTAAATACATGGGAATTGGCTGGTTTTTGTTTGTTTTATTTAACTTATTTGGTTAGTAAATGGGCACACTGCAGTATATATTAAAAATTACAGTAAGCAGTAAATTTACTGATTACTGAAAAAATTCAGTAAATTTTTACTGATAATGAAATTTAATTTGCATTACCACACAGAAAAAAATATTCCCGAATTAATTTCAATTACTGATTTGCTTGAAAACAGAGATAAAATTCAATTATTTCATTATTTGACTCAATCATTTGAATACTTGGTTCAACAATTTTACATTTTATAAAGCGAAGAAGATCAATTTAAATTTCGCTGGAATCAAGTACTTGTGTACTTGAAATTACAACATTCTTTATATGTTATTTGACGTTTTTTTGTTCGATTTTTAAGGCGAATTTTTGTTGTTGTCAGGGAGAACAAGTGGAAGATGCGCATCACCAAAAATCCGTTACAAACGGTGTTTTGCTATTGCAATCGGCACTCGTGAACACAATGACAGCAACAACACATGTGCTAAAAAATTATTGCGAAATCAAAACACATCTTTGAGAATTTACAAATAAATGTTCAAACGAAAAAAAGACATACCATAAGCAAAAACAAGAAAACGCATTATTTAATCAAACGGAAATTAATTATAAAAATAAAACATACTTCATAAGTAAAAAGTATAATTGAATTTTTTTAATTTTTATTTTTGAATCCCTGTAAATGATTTTCTTAATTATTATTTAATCAAACTGAAAGTAATTATAAAAATAAAATGTTCAAAAAATATGAGATGTTGGTTTTTGTTATTTTGGGTGTTAATGTTAATCATTAAAAATTATCGATTTCGATTGAAAGCGAACACCGACTTTTGATTACCAGAATACTCAAGTTGAGTACGCTAGTAATCAAAACATTATATAATTTCGATTAAACGCTCACTCAACTTGATTACGCGCGTAATCAAAACATTATGTAATTTTGATTAAGCACTCACTCAACTTGATTACACGCGTAATTGAAATTTTCCATAAAAAATTGATTAAAGTCATGCTTAACTCAATTACTAATTTAATCAAAAATATTAAGAAATTTTGATTAACCCTGCTGTTAGATTAGAAAAAACTTACGAATCTTAGATTGAGGGACCATTTGGTCCATACTTCAATTTTCATCCAAAATAATAATTTTATCTTATTCTTTGTAACTATTTTGGTTCAAAAATTTCTAAAGCAAGTATTTGACATATCAAAAACATCCGCTAACATATCAAAAACATCTTCTAAATATTTGACATGAATTTACATTCGCTTGGTAATGAAAAAACTTACGAATCTTAGATTGAGGGACCATTTGGTCCATACTGGAATTTTCATCCAAAATAATAATTTTATCTTATCCTTTGTAACTATTTTGGTTCAATAATTTCTAAAGCAAGTATTTGACATATCAAAAACATCTTCTAAATATTTGACATGAATTTACATTCGCTTGGTAATGAAAAAATGTACTATTGACCAAATGGTCCTCTAATCTAAGATTCGTCATTTTGTATTTTTCTCAGTCCTGAATAAAGTTAGAAAATTTAATTTTCGCACATAACATTGTTTTATTAAAAGACCCCATTAGCAGAAAAATTTAGTCAGTATATATCACCGTTCCAAAGTTACAAGGGAAAACAGAAAAAAGTTGGACCAAATGGTCCTAATCTAACAGCAGGGTTAAATCTGTGCTCAAATAAATATTTGCTTTAATTGAAAACTTTTCAATTACGATCTTACAATTCGAGTAATTGAATTTACAAAAATCGTCATTGGCTGAAATCCAAGTATAAAAATAATTGAATTGACAAATATCGTAATTGATTTGAGCATTCGCTTTTTTCTGTGTAGTAAAATCATAGGGCCGTATTCATAATAATCAGTAATCGGGCATTACTGATTACAGAAAATTCAATGCACCTCATCGCAATCATGTAGGCACTTTATAAAAATTGCTGAAAAAAATTTTAGTAATCAGTAAAAATTTACTAGTTAAAGAATTATTTTTACTGATTGTATTTAAAAATCTATGGAAAACTGCATCTATAGTAGTGGAATTGTTAGTAGTGGGGGTTTGTGGAGAATTGCTCTTATGCAAGTGGAAAACGTCGAATAAAAATTTTGATAAAGCTTGCGACTGTGGGTTTGCAAAATTTGTATTAAAATCTCCACCCATAATAAGTGGCATGAGATGGAGATTGTTACCCAATTGTCGTGCACCAGTTTCAGTGTAAGACAACAGTACGTAATGAAGATATGTTATAATCTTAATTTATATTGGAATCTAATAGAAATTTTATTAGAATTAACATTACCTCCATTCAGCTTTGATACACTTTGTGTTGTTTTATGTTCTGAGTTATAATTTTTTTGGTGTTTTGTAAAATATTTTATTATTTTGTATTTGTTGCGGTTGACAAGTTATTAATCAGCTGTTTACTGAAATGTAATGTTATTTTACAGCAATGGTTTTCGAAAATTAGTACCTACTATTGCACACTAGACGGTGCTTATATGCAGCTGTTAAAAATGAATGACAATCTCAAAGATGAAGAACACTTTTAGTTTTTAGTTTTCCTTATATTTGACAAGTTTAGTTTTTAGTTTTCCTTATTTTGCTTTGTTTTAGTAAATTTTTTATTAAAAGTGCAAAAAATCTGTTTAAGAGATATTAAAATTAAATGTTTTTGTATTCATTTTATTTATTTGTTTTCATTTGCCTACGATAACATAATGTACGACAATTAGTGAAAATTAGTAGCTACTATTGCACACTAGATGGTGTTGAGTATATTGTATGCAGCGTATGATTACACTAATACACTCATACATAGCTCACACCGATTTGATAACGCTTTACGATTGGTTAACGATTATATCGCACATCTTACTCTAAATTTGTGATTGTATTGTGAAAAAGATTTTTACCCCCTGCGTATAGATGTTTACACATCAAAAATAAATAAATAAAACTTTCTCGTTAAAAATCGGAAGCTCCATTTTGATTTTAGACCCATGGTTTCTTGGGTAAACTGTCTTAGAATTTGTCGTAGATTACGATTTTGACAACCGCTTGGTGACTTTTTTTCGATCCATACAAATTGACCCCCCCTAGTGTACATATACACAGGTCACCTTTTTGAAAACAGGACAGAGTATGCTAAGGCTCCAACCGTCGGGTATGCATTCGTCCAGCCAGATTTTGCATACGAGCTGATGCATGCACCTTTCAAACTCACAGCCGCCAGCCTTGAACAGTTCATCCGTTGTTCTTAGTCCATCACCAGCGGCTTTCTTGTTCTTGTTCACTAGCGGCTTTGTTGTTCTAAAGGCGGAAAATTCCAGTTCTAACTTCGCTTTGGTTGGGAGGGCAGTTGATGCCACTGTCCAGTAGTAGCTTAACACCCTCATCTATATTGAAGTCTCCTGGGACAAGTAAACCATAGAAGTGATCTCTCCATATTCCAAAAATATTCTGCACACCTGCGAGGTGGTTCCCGTCCTTATCTCTACAAAAGGGGGCCCTGATCCATGGCCGTGGTCGGCAGAATTACGTAGAATTACTTGTCGGTAGAATTTACGGCCTCATTCTTACTTCTGTAAGATACAGTTTGCTCACTCTTGCGCTTGTGTCACAACCGTATTTTCTCCTTTAACAAATGGATATTCTCTCTCCTCTTGTCCTTATACTGCGTTGCAACTGACTGAAACATTGCCATACGTGCAGTGTTCTTTGCATCACTTGCCATGCAACAGTCTTCTTCGTATCATGATTTGTTTGTATGTCGGGTTTTATAACCAAGTACGGTCTCTGCATTATACGTATCAAAATAAATATTCTTATCGGAAACGTTCTCTAAATGTTATTCCTACCTACAGAACCCATATGCAACAACCAATATCGAAGTAGCGCCAAGTTTTGTACTACATCTTATTCGTATTTAATAGTAGCACTAGCATAATTTTGATTGCAACTGTACATTGCGGTCGTCGACGAAAATTGGGTGTTTTGTCAAAATTTCGTACGTCTGGTCTTATTTTTGCATTTTATGTGATCAACTATAAACGACTAACAGTATACTTCAATTAATATTCCCATTCAAATGTTCATTTTGATGAGATCTTACACACTTCTTGTTAAACGTCAGTAAATGTTATCATAAATTCAAATAATATTTTATGCATTTTCCCATTTGTTTGGCCTAATTGCCTCATATCACAATAGATTTTATTTTTCAACATAATATTCAAAGATTAGTGTCATTCATAGAGAATGTCCAAATCACACCATTCACTTAAGATTCAGTGAAATCCCCTCTACATTTTGTCAAATTACATTTCAAAATTTATTACATCCAATCAGCAAAAATTAAAATGAACTATAAAAATTGTTGTAATATTTCTTAAAAAACAACGCCACATCTCTTGAAAAAGTGAATGTGCCATTTGAGGGAATTAAATTAATTTGTAATATAATTACTTTAGTGCAGTAGTGCTGAAAATATTCGTATAAAATAATGTTTTAATGTAGAGTCACATCTAAATCTATAGAGAGTGATAAATTAATTTTTGGACGAAGTACTAAATGTGAGATATACTTATAAATGTAATTCCATTATTATTTTTATTGTTAATATTAAACCAAACTGGATTTTTTACAAAAAATTGTACTCAATTGTTTTGAAACATATCGATTGCACTACATTTAAAAATCACCACTAAAGGCAATAATTTCGGGGAAGTACGAGCCCCCAGGCCCCCTTGCGGACGTGCCTGATTATGAAATCTGATTTTAAGGTTGAAATGGCAGCTGTGTAACTGTATAACAACGAATTTAATCATCTGATCAAAAGCATTTCAAAAATATAAAAAGCACCGAGTGAAAAACCGAAGATTCTATCTTCCTGTCAACCCAATAAATATGTAAATGATACCCAAATGTTTTTTTATATTTCAAGTTTTTATGAACAACAGCATCCCTATTGCCTTACATGCCTACACGCTGAAAAATTTGTCTTTTTTTATTGTTTGGATGGAAAGCTAACATGTTGGTGTAGCTTACCGCAAATATAGTATACTTGTGTCCAAACACGTTGGGTTTGCTATTCAATACAACACGTTTGGGACACATGATTAATATGATGACACATGATTAATAGATTATAATATATGTAAAGGGTTTTTCAATAAGAGCGCCACAAAAGTATTTTTAAATAAAACAAAAACGGTTTTAGATACCAATGAAATTGTTTATTCCTGTGAAAGTACGTTCGATGCCATTATGTATGGAACTCGATTTCTCCAGTAGCTGAACCCAATTTTCGACCGTTTTCAAGCATATAGCCGCCGATACTACTGCAATTTCACGTTAGATATTCGTGCGAAGTTCATCAATCGTCGCTGGTTTGTTGGCATAGATCATAAACTTGACGTAGCCCCACGGGAAATAATCTAACGGCGTCAAATCGCACGACCGAGGCGTCCAATCGACTGGGCCATTTCGTGAGATAGCACGTTCACCAAACTTGGTTTCCAATAAATTGATTGTGGCATTCGGTGTGTGGCTTGTGGCGCCGTCCTGTTGGAACCACATGTCCTCCAAGTCCATATAATCCGATTGGGGCCAAAAACATTCGGTTATCATAGAACGGTAGCGATTCGCATTCACAGTAATGTGCCGGTCTTGATCATCACGGAAGAAGTACGGCCCAATGACGCCGCCGGCCCATAAACCGCACCAAACCGTAATTTTTTCGGGATGCAATGATGACATAATATTCGCATATTTTGCTTATTGACGAAGCCATTCAGCCAGAAATGAGCCTCATCGCTGATTGTTGAGGCCTCTTAAAGTTGGCCTCTTAAAGTCGAGGCCACTGACTCCAAATTTCGGTAGTAAATTTTAATAATTTCGACTCGTTGTTGGCTCGTATATCTTTCCATGATGAAATGACAAACCTTACTGAAGAGAAATGTCAAAAGGGCGGAAAAAATATGGCGTCGTTTGCTGTCCCTATCGATTTACTTTTGTAGCGTCTCTGTTGAAAAATCTTTTATTTGTTGCCCAAATGTGGATTTGTTTGTTGAAAAGTGCTCAAACCACAGATGTCTGTCACAATAAAGAAACAAAAAGCATCAGACCTTCAATTCACGAAAACAATGCTTGCAAACACATACATGGTTCCTGCAGTATGTTGCTGGACGTGTTTACGACGGTGCAGAAAAGGCCTCTAGACGAGTCTGATTTTCGGAGGAAAACAAGCGTGTTTATCGAATCTCAGTGTACTATATCCCATATTTGAAAAAGGTGACCCGAGTCTCTGTGCCAACTACCGTGGAATAAGCCTTTTATCCATAGCATATAAGGTTCTATCAAGCATTATGTGCGAAAGACTAAAACCAATTATCGCTGACCTAATTGGACCATACCAGTGTGGCTTTAGACCTGGAAAGTCGACAACCGACCAGATTTTCACGCTACGCCAAATCCTGGAGAAGACCCACGAAAAACAAATCGACACCTATCATCTATTTGTCGATTATAAGGCGGCCTTCCATAGTCCGATACGGGGGAAACTCTACGAAGCAATATCTGAGCTTGGTATTCCTGCAAAACTCATACGCCTTTGTAGGACTACCTTGACGAACACCAAATCCGCAGTGAAAGTTGGTAATGATCTTACGGAACCTTTCGAAACTTTGAACCTTTTAACATCTTAATACAGATTATTCTGAGAAAAGCTGCTGTCAACATGGATAAAACCATCAGCAGCAAAAGTCACATGCTGCCCGCGTATGTATCTGCGGTAAACAAAAACAACATCAGCGTCAGCCTTGAGATCTTGCTTGCGAATAGATGTTATTATGGGCTAAGCAAGCACTCTAGAGATAAAACCCTCTCTCCAGGGTTTTATACCAGACACTCATACAATCTGTCTTGCTTTATGTCGCAGAATCCTGGGCCTTGTCGCAGGCAGGCGAAACAGCTGTAGGAGTCTTCGAGAGAAAAATACTCCGAACAATTTATGGCCCTATAGTGCATTACGGCGAATATCTGCGACGCATGAACCATGAGCTGTATGAGCTATATTCTGACATTGACATAGTTAAGCGGATCAAAATAACGCGATTGCGCTGGTTAGGCCATATCAGTAGAATGGATGAAGTCGAACCAGCACGAAGGGTTTTCGAAACCGAACTCGAAGGAAGGCCAAAAATAGGAAGACCAAGACTCCGCTGGAGGGATCGGGTTGAAGAATACCTGCGTACACTTGGTATTGCCAACTGGAGAGATTAAGCAAAAGATCGAACTGGTTGGCGAAATATGTTATCTTCGTTTTGTAAGGTCCCTGACCCCTCGGGGTTGTTCTAGACCGGATAAGTAAGCAAGAAAGTATGCATGCCTGCTAGAACAAAGCATACGTGGATGCCAACAGACTACCTCAGGAGGCATATGTTGAGAATGTCTCGGTATTTGCGCATCTTGGTTTTTATGTAGTTAAGGTTTAGTTCCGTTATTATTAATTGATCGAAGAAATCGCAATTATAGGCTGTTTAAACTTGGTGCATTTCATGAAACTGGGGAGATGTTATTCTGTGACTGACGAGGTATTTTACATGCTTCCACTATCAATTTACCCAGTAAACTTTTCACTGTTAATTAATGATTGGTCTTACGGCATCTGCTTAAGCTTCATGATGTCTAATTACACTATAGTATCGCCATCACTCACCTAGGTAGGCTTCGTCTACAGTAATGTGAGGCGTTAGCAGCAGGGATCGAACCCACGTTGTCCTGTAAAAAAGCCACGCACACTAACGATTGTCCAGCGTTTTGTAACGGAGCTGAAATTAACACATTTATTACAAAACTGAAGGAACGTTATGATTATGTATATCGTAGTAAAAATTAAGTCAGATAACATATTTTGTAAAGTAACATGTCAAATATTTCACTGGGTATGCGGATATTGGAATTATTCCACTTACAAGTACGAATGAGCTTTGTCATGTCATACTTAACTCCAAAGAGCCGAAGGCCTATAAGACTTTCAGACATTGATTTCCTACTACGCACTTGCAACCCATATGCACGTTAGTTTGTTGTAAGGTCTGTGTAGCAAATGTCTGTGAGACGTGGAGACAAAGTTGTAAGCCTTAGATAACGCCCATGGGTGGATGGATGTGCTTGTGCCTTGGCGGTAAGCAAATACCCAAACTTTGTTGCGTGTCATTCGATTTAGCGTTTTTTTTTTGAAATTTTCTTCAGCATCTCTATCATTTTTCGACTAACTATTGTCTGTTTTGTTTTTGTTTTATTGTTGTATTATGGTTTACTTACATTAGGAGAATGTTGCATGTTGCATACAACAAATGACAGTACACAAATTAGATACTGCCCACATATCCCCCAAATTGCATTTGCAGCGGCATCTCATGGTGTAGTACGTTGCGTATTTCTGCTTACATATTTACCTACTTATGCCTCTGGCTGAAGCTCTCATAAAGGTCTATTTTATTATGGTCTGAATTACGTGTAACAAGCGACAAGAGGAAGTTTTGCGAAGACTAAAACATAAAATCTTATTTTTTCTTCGGTTGGGGGGTTTGGGCTGTTCACATTTACACATTACATTTTTACCACCAGACAAGGTAGGCAGACAGACAATTAAAATACATATTTTGCGTTTAAATCAGACATTTGTTACTGGCAAACCGGGAAGTGTCTTCAGATGTTGCTTCAGCCACAAAAAGTCATTAATATCATTTTGGCCAAGTTTGTTGCTGTGTTTGCAAAGGATAAGATTTTCAGATAACATGATATTCATGTTACTTGGTCAATATCAATTTAATGGCCAGCCGGAGCCGTACTAGTGCCGCAGTTTTCGTTTCCATTGACCAACATCATTTTAAGCGCATTGTTGGCCAAATGTACGAGTAAACGGATTTAGGATTTAGCCACAGTATCTGCAGACTGTGTGAGAATTATAAATGCTAATTGTTCAGTTTGGTGGTGGATAATTTGTCTTATTTGCTACAGTGATTCAATTTTAATTACAGGTTTACTATCGTGCATTTATCGCAAACACGCTTAAATCTCGTCAAGTAGGCAAATGTGCAAATAGTTCAAGCTAGCTGTTAATCTAATGCAACTAACTAACTAATGGATTTGAAACTATGATGATCTTGTCTTCTGGGAAACTTGTATATCTGTTTGGAATGGTAGAATAAGAATGGAATAAGAACTACATCGACGAGGGAAGTCGGTATGAGAATTGATCTTAGACAATCACAAATCCTTTCGACAGCACATAATTAGAAAGCTGATTGGCTTCCTACCGTCTGAAAGGAGACCGTCTGAATGGAGAAGGCAAACTTCACAATTATCGCACAGGAAGTTTAATAGTCAGATGGTTCCCAAAATGTTTGGAAATGGTTTACTACAAGGAATTCACCCATTCTTTTCAATTTATTCATATTACATATCCCCAGTAAATTAGAAAACATTATATCTTTTGTGGATGATATTATTATATGTCACGCTCACACTATCATTGAATAAATAAATCAAAATCTACAAGAATCATTCAACATTGTAGAAAAGTTTACTAATAATTGGAATATGAAAATAAATATTAGAAAATGTGAAACAATTCTATTTAGGCCTCCATTAGGTACGTGTAATAACACCATTAGAAAAAAATTGAAATCGTTTGGGATGATATCTAATTTAAGCAATGTTAATATCGTAAATATAGAAATTGTCAAATACTTAGGTATCTACTTGGATAATTTTTTATATTATAATAGTTATGTTAATGAAATTATATCGAAAGCTAAAAATGCACTCTTTGTATATAAATCATTATTTTACTCAAGACATATTAGCCCTAGAGTTAAAATAATCATGTACCAATCGTTAATTAGGCCTATTATAACATATCGATGCCCGATTTGGTTTAATATTTCACCCTCATATATGGAAAAGATACGTGTATTTGAAAGAAAATGTTTGCGAGCATGTACATCATTATTTAAAACACCCCAAAGCAATTATATAAAATACGTGTCAAATAAAAAACTGTATAATACTGCATAGATTATTAGAATAGATAACTTTATTATACACTTAATTAGAAATAATATAGTTAGATGTGCTTTATGTAAAGAAAATAATTTAATAATGGCACCCTACTTCACAAACGATGAATATATACATACGTCATACTTTACAAAAATGGCACCCCAGTCTTCTATCATAATAATAGACGGGCTAATATTAAATCAGTTAATTGTAATAGTACTATAGTAAATGATTTCAGATATGATATCAGTATAGCCAATATAAAGGGTGATTCAGGAAGTTCCGGACAAATTCCTCCAGCATTTTCCTTGGCTCATTTCATGAAGAAAAGTCCAGTAGGACCATGTCCGAAAATGCAAGGGTGCGAAATGGCAGCGGGTTCAACATTTTCGGAAGTTTCTAACTTATGAGCCAGTGGTCGGATTTTTTTTTTGGCTTGTTGGAAAGGCCTTTAAGAGGCCTTTCAGAATCAATAAGTAGAAAAAAGTCAAATCGCCGAGATACAAAGCTTTCGGCAAAAAATGGAAAACCAAAATTAACATAACCTCAATTTGCTCAGTGAGATGGCAGGTAACTTATGTTTTGAAAGATAGCCATTCCTCTTATCTTTCCAAAATGACCTAAACGAAGCCCAGAGGTTTTACCGCTCCAAAGATATGACCATTTTACTGAAATGCAAAAATGTTTGTTTTTGTTTTTGGAAGCGAAATAACAGCACACATTTATTTGTTTTTGTAAATTAACACGTTTAAGATTTTATTTTCCAGTCCATTCATCAGTGCCTAAAAACATAAGTTTTTTTCCGAAAGCTCTGTATCTCGGTGATTTGACTTTTTTTTGATTCTGAAAGGCCTCCTAAAAACATTTCCAAAATCCGACCACTGGCTCAGAAGTTAGCAACTTTACCCTACTACCCTTCGACCACCAATCCGAAAGTTTTGAACCCGCTGCCATTTCGCACCCTTGCATTTTCGGACATGGTCCTAGTGGACTTTTCTTAATGAAATGAGCCAAGCAATACGCTGGAGAAATTTGTGCGGAATTTCCTGAATCACTCTGTAGAATGCATTTTGCAAAGATCCAAAATTAAACATTTTTAGTGGCTATCGCAGTAAACTGCTACACGTATTTTGCTTCTTTTTTACCCCTAGACCTTATTTTAAACCTTTTTCAATACAAGAGCAATGTTTTTTTTTTATATTTTTCATTGCAATAAATAAAACTACATATATCTTACTCATTTGAGATATGAAAATTAGCATGTTTTATGAAACAAAATCTGCAATACTTGAGAGCCCTTTTTAGGGACTGTGTATATTGTAAATTATTGTTAACTATTGTTTATTATAGTTTAAGAGTTAATATATTGAATGAAGAATTAATAAACGTAAAAAAAAATCAACAATGACCGACGGATCTATTGCTGTACTGACAGATCTGGGAGAGTTGCGGGACCCCGAATAAAACAATTTATATAAATATTAATATTCTCTCATTACATAGCGCATAGGGATAGAGGAGAGCTTATACACTTACTGTTTGGGACCTACAGTTCTACACCAGTTCTAAACGGTGTACCTGGACCTCGCGACGTTAGCGGCATGTGCCGGCTGTATTGCATTTTGAACAAAATTTTTCAACAGATTGAAGATTTTATTTTCTCTTTTTGATGACCGAAATTTAATGTTTTCTCAACTACTCCACTTTGTTTACCGACTTATGAAAAGAGAGTTCGTAGCGAGACTGGCTACACATCCGGCCCCTCGACTACAGGTTATATCGAGAGATTTTCTTCAGAAACCGAAATGCAAGGGCAACATTATCTGGCTTGTATTATTTGTTGCGAATGGAAGAGGCCAATACTTTTTAAACCACGCAAAAATTTCAAACTTTATCAACCATGCTACCAACATAAAGAAAGGGCTAAGGAAAAATTAACCCAAATATTGTGCCATTAGAGAGAACACTTAAATTTTGTTAATTATTATAAAAAATTTAAAAACATTTCAATTTGTTATCTGAATTAATTTCTTAAATTTTGTTTCGCAATGTTTCGCCAAAAAATATAAAAGGTGCAATAATGCCATAATGGCTTTATTTTAAATTCGTCTGCGGAAATAAATCCATTCTGCCTTATTTCTCAATGTGATGAGAAACGGTGCGTCCAATCGAAAAAATAATAAAAATTTTACCTCCAGAGGAGGCTTTAACCAATGGGTGTCTCCAATATGGCATCATTTTTCGATTTATAGTCACCTTTTTATTTTAGCGATTTTCTTATTTTTTGAATAAAATAATCTTTCATACGAATTGGACCACTTTATAAAAACCCCTTAGAAACACGCAAAAATTGTTTATTTTCTCGATTGGACGCTCCGTTTCCGGCGTTTTAGCGGATTTTTGGTTGAAAAATTTTATTTTTAGCGATTTAAAAAAAAAAAAAAACTGATGCCATATTGGAGACAAAATTTTTATAATTTTTTCGATTGGACGCACCGTTTTCGAGTTATAAGCATTTTTTTATTTTAGCGATTTTCTTATTTTGGCGATGGCATATGGCATCACTATTTTCTATTTATAGCCACCTTTTTATTTTAGCGAATTTCTTATTTTGGCGATTTTTAGAAAAAAAAATTCTTGCATACGAATTGGAAAACTTTATGAAAACCCGCATAAATTGGTTATTTATTTGGATTGTACGCTCGTTACCGATAGTGTACTTTAGCGATTTTTTTTTAAAAAAGTGATGCCATATTGGTGACACCCATTGGTTAAACCCTCCTACGGACGTAAAATTTTTATTAGTTTTTCGATTGGACGCACCGTTTTCGAGTTATAGCCACTTTTTCATTTTAGCGATTTTCTTATTTTGGCGATTTTTCGGAAAAAAATGCATCCATACGAATTAGACCACTTTATGAAAAACCCTTAGATACCCGCAGAAATTGTTTTTTTTTTTTGGAGTGGACGCTCCGTTCCCGAGAGATTTTCCTAATTTTTTCATATTTTTGATCAAAAATGTGGATGGCGTAGGTACATAGCTACCCATTATTTTCCCCATTTCCCTGAGGGTAATGAGTAATCGTGGTGAGTAATTCCCCATTGTCGTTGGTAGCTACCCATTATTTTCCCCATACCCGATGATGTGAATGGGCTACACATGGGGGGGGGGGGAGGGTGTAAATTGATGTCTTTTAAATTAAAATCACAACTTTAAATTGATGTCTTTTCAGTTGATGTTGATGTCTTTTAAAATTCAATTGATGTCTGTTTAACCTCAATTGATGCATTAAATTTCAATTGATGTCTTTTAAATTTCAATTGAAGTCTTTTAAATTGCAACTAATTCCTCAAGTTTCAATTGATGTCTTTTAAATTACATTTGATGTCTTTTACAATGAAATTGATGTGACTTCAATTTCAATTGATACGGTTTAAATTACAATTTATATCTTTTAAATTTCAATTGGTGTCTTAAATTTCAATTGCATTATTTTAAATTACTGTTGATGTCTTCCGAAATTCACTTGATGTCTTTTAAAACTCAATTGTTGCCATTTAAATTGTAAAGTTAAATTGGTGTTTTTCAATTGCCAATTGATGAATTTTAAATTATATTTGATGTGTTTTGAATTATAAGTGATGTGTTCATCTTTAGGATGACATGTCTTAAAATGCAATTGATGGGGTTTAAGTGTCAATTGAGGACCTTTAAAATTCAATGATGCCTTAAATATGAATGGAAGTCTTTCAAATTAGAGCTGATGTCTTAAAATTTAATTGATGTATTTGAAATTTTTATTGATGTCTTATGAATTTCCAATCAAACTTTAAATTTGTAATTGAAATCCTTTAAAATTTGAATTGATATTGATGTGTTAACATCTGTAGGCACGGGTAGGGCAATCTATCAAAGTGAACACGTTCAAACAACACACAACGTTAGCATCACATACGTGGTTATTGTACAACAGTAGTCTCTGCCTGAAAATAAGTATGTTCCCTATCGGTCTTTTCTGAGCTCACTCAAAATCAAGTTAACTTTTTGCTAACTTATTTACAACTGACTTCTAGCTAACTCAAAAGTTATGCAGACTTTAGTCAATTGTTTTTTCCAACAATCGGACTTCTTCTCGATATTAATGAATTAGCTTTTTGCTCACTCAAAGTTGATGCAGATGTAAGTAAACATTAAGCCATAGTAATAAAATTCAAAGAACAAAAGAAGAGAAGAGTATAAAAAACAACATAACTGTGAATATAGATGTGTTTTCGTTTATTTCTTTGAGTTTAGCTCGCCGTTTCAGGAGGCACGTGTCAGTTCGAGAAAGACAAAATAAAAATATAAAACATTAATATGCATATTTTTCTATATTATTAATTTCCGTAGACTGAAATATTAAAATTTTTTATAATTTTAGCTACATAAAAAAGTATTAAAACCATGTTTTTTTAATTTTTATATTACAGTTTTACTGACTCAAAAGCTAACTCATTTTCCTTGTTAAATCCTATTCAGTTTTTACTTGTGATGTCATCAGAGTGAGTTAGTACTCACTCACTCTGCATAAGTTTCAGTTAACCACAAGCTAGCTGACTATAAGTTATCATTAGCTAGTCAGTTTTTTATGCGCCAAAAACTAACTCATAGTGAGCTAGCTTGTGGTTAAATGAAACTTATGCTGAGTGAGTGAGTACTGACTCATTGCAATACCGTCATGTGTAAAAACTGAATAGGATTTAACAAGGAAAATGAGTCAGCTTTCGAGTCACTTGTGACTCACCTTTGACTAACCACTTGTTAGCTTGAAGTTAACTCAATTCCCGACAGGGATGTTGTTGATGTAGCGGCAGTGAACAAGCAAGCAGGTCGTCGTCACCAAAGTGTATTGGATAGTATAGAGAACTCATGGAGCGAATTGTATGACTCAAAAGCACTGGCGACATCTAGCGAATGATTCAAAACGTAGTACTCTCTTTTGGTCATAACTTGGTCCATTCATAATTTTGGTGTGAAACATTGATGCCTTTTGAAATATTTATAACTTTTGTATTGCTTTATGTAATAACATTGTCGAAATGGTGCATTTATATTGAAATATTCTATAAAGAGAATACGACTCTTTTATGCTCTTTTACTCAGACTGTCTACATGAGAGCGGAAAAGGAGTGCAATTAGTTCTCTATACTATTCAATACCTTTTGTCGTCGCTCTATTTATAACAAAACCAAAACAATTATTTCAGCGAGCTAAATATTTTTTTTATTCAGTTGTCTACCAGCATTCAAACTAGTCGCTCTGTTTATGGCAAAACAAAAAGAATTGTTTTGTGCAATAGCAAAAGAGCCTTGAGCGCAAAAACATTTTTTTTTATTTTCCAAAGTATTATTTACTAATGTGTTCATAGAAAACGAACAGGCAACAAAAAGGTGTTAAAACATCGCCCGTGAGTTCGAACACTCATTGATTTTTTTAAATTTCAACCCTTTTCGATGACGTTTATAAAAATTTTAGAGAAACAAGTAATATTCTTTTATATATATACTAGCAGACTTCGCCCTGCCGACAAAAAGTATTCAATGATGTCATGGCCACAAATGAATTCACACATTTTATATAGGTAAAACGGAAATGCGTAGATATTTTTCGATGTTTTTTTGGAACGAAGTTATGGGCTAAATGAAAATAATTAAACAACTTTTTTTTATCAACTTTATTACATCCCAGTATTATCAACTATATTGGGTACTTTTGCTTTGGTTTTTGTCGAGACTAACATATTGAGGGAAATTTCTTGTTTAATGGGAAGATTCTAGGAGGAGCGCCTGTAATCAATATCTATATATATATCTATACATATATGAGTATAGTTGGACCCGGCAAACTTCGTTTTGCCTTCAAAGTTTTTGTAATGCCCAAGGGTGAACAAAATTATTTTGTTCCATTATGTTTGCAGTAAATGAATATATCTGCTGGCGTTCCGACACGGGATAAAGCCACGTTTAGATGACAATGGGCATATAAACCTGTAGAATGTAAAATAACTATTGTTAGAAGTATTTGTTTAGATTTCGATCGTGTGCTGATTTGTCTAAAAAGCTTCTCATTATGCTATAATAGCTGTACCCGTTGCTCTTCGCTACCCCTGAATTGTAATTTTAATGAATCACAATTTTGTTATCTTTTTTTTCTATTTATTCAAGTGCTCTAGGATATACAATATGTCTACTTTTGCCATCTGGGGCAAATGTATATTAGTCGGAAGGTTTACCTACATGTGAACATGCAACATATACTGTCCGTGGGAAAACACGGATTTGCCAAATTTAAGCGACTGCCCTTGCGCTTTATTAATGGTCATCGCAAATGGCAACAGAATCGGAAACTGGAATCTTTTGAAATCGATGGGCATGTATGTAGGTATCATGGGAATGCGTGGAATCAGTACATCAGTTCGTTTATAATTTCCAGTGATTATAGTAGCCTCAATAAGATTATTCTGAATTTTTTTTAAAAAATGCATTATTGGGATTACGATATACGAAAGATTATTCTGAATTTTTTTTTAAAAAATGCATTATTGGGATTACGATATCTCGAAACTGACCTCAATGTTATTCATATTCAGTCGTACCTGTGGTCACTTTCTTAGCGTCATAATCTGACCCCTTTATATCAAATCTAATCTTCATACCTCTGATAGTTCATGAGATATAGCCATTTTAAATTTCAAACCTACCAAGTATAACCAAGGGCTATCAGTAGATCATCAGTACCACATTGTGAAATTTTCATAACAATCGGTACATTTTAAATTTCAAGTTGTATGGGCGGTGCCTCGCCCCTTTATCCAAACCTTTCCAAATATAGCCAAGGATTGTCAGCAGGTCATCAGTTCAATCGGTATATTCGAAAAGCCGTCAGAGCGATTTTTGAAAAGGGGGCGTGGCACGGCCTGGGTTACCCTTATCATTAAGGGGTATGATGTTGGCCGATTCTCAGACCTACCTGATATGCACACAAAATTTCATACATATCGGTCCAGCCGTTTCGGGGGAGTAAGGTAACTAACATTGTGACACGAGAATTTTATATATATACTAAGGTGGACCTTGAAATGACATTTTTGCGATATTTTGGTAGATGAGGGCTCTCTTCCGTGCCTTTTTGAAAAAAAATGACAATGCCGAAAAAAAAAAAAAAACATTAGGGGTTGCGCACGAGCCGAGAAAAAGGTCCACTTTGCCAAAATTAGGGGGGAAATTGCCATAGGTCATCAGGGGTCACCCGTAGGGGGGAAGAATGTATGGCCGACCCCCATTAACTTTTTACCGCCAACATTTTCCCCCAAGACACCCACCCCCTATCTCCTCCCCTTAGGGGGGTCACCATACAAAAATGGAGGTTGCTCAGTATTTTCGAAAAACACCATAGGTCATCAGGGGTCACCCCTAGGGGGGCAAAATATATGACCGACCCCCATTAACTTTTCATCCCCAATATCTTTTCCGAACAAACTTACCCTCTATCTCCACTCCTTGAGGGACTCCCCATACAAAAATAAAAGAAGCTGTAATTGAGTAGTACTACTAAGCACTCTTAATATAATATAGTCAAATTAACATATTTTTGTTCGCTGATGGGTATTTCTTGCGGTAAGAATCGATAACATATTTACTGTTTCTCTTCTTCGCCTTGACACAGTATTCTATTATAATCTTGTATCATTTTTAGTCCTCTTTCGGCAGTGTCGTTCACAACGCGCAAGTTATTTACAATTCTACGACCTTCTTGATAGTCTGCGCGAGATTTCCAGGTTGCTGGATTTGCAAGAATGAAATCTTGCGATATTCCAAATCGTACAAATAAATTTTTGGTATTATGAGAGACGAAGTTGCTCAAGTCTTTAGCCAAGAATTCCTCATTCACATCTTTGAATTTCACCTCGATTTTTTTAACGCTGGTGCTTTTGATTACGACGCGAGAAGCTGGGGGAACCGGGTCGTCTTCTTCATCTTCTTCACCTTCTTCGTCTTCTTCATCTTCTTCACCTTCTTCGTTTTCTTCATCTTCTTCACCTTTTTCGTCTTCTTCATCTTCTTCACCTTCGTCATTCTCATTTTCTAGCAATGCTTGGGCCATTTTGGCCTTCAACTCATTTGAAACCTTGTCATCGAAAAAGGCAAGGGCTATGTGCTCATCGGCGAGATACCATAGGTGACCGATAAATTTCTTTATCATTACCCGAGATAAATCCTGGTCAACGGACTTGTACTCGACGATGTCCTTCAAAAACTTCCAATCTTGATTCGGCGCCTCAGCTGCTCGAGAAGAACCAAACCATGCCTTGACGTAAAGTCGCACCACAAAAATACAAACGTGTCGAATACCATTCAATTCACATACAGATAAGTGAAAAGTTCTCCGAAACAAAAACATCTTGAGGCTGTAAATGGCTTTTGCCATCCATCGAGCATGGGAAACGGGTCCTGGAGGTCGGAAATGGTAATTCTCAAGTTTTTCACCCAGAAACAAAAGAATTAATTGTAGCATTTCTTTGTAGTCATCGCGAGGGTGTTTCTCCTTCAATTGATCTAAGCAAAACTTCTTTATGCCGACTTGCATTGCCACAGGAATTTTTCTGACGACTTGATCGTCTATCAAGCCAGAATGGAATGGTTTAACCTTTACAGCGTCCCATTCCTGTTTGAAACGGTCAAAGCAAGGAACGCCTGGTGCACTGGTCTTTCCCATTTTTGTCTCAAAAACTTCCCTTAGCACCAGTTCGTATACGTTGTGTCTGC
Organism: Phaonia tiefii; assembly: GCA_963931995.1. Classification (NCBI taxonomy): domain Eukaryota; kingdom Metazoa; phylum Arthropoda; class Insecta; order Diptera; family Muscidae; genus Phaonia; species Phaonia tiefii. The sequence goes on from OZ008370.1 coordinate 173,841,704, forward strand.
AAGGTAAATATAAGATTTCTCTCTCCAACAGCCGCTCAAGAGCAACTGCGGCTCCGGAGAATGGGCCACTGTTCGTTGATGTCGTGTCGAAAGAAAGTCCTTGTATTCGATGTGTCATATGCCAAGATGCCAACAGTTGATAAACGGCATGTGCTATTCTCCACCCTTTTCCTTTCCCATCTTCTACTTTGGGAACTCCAAGAAGTTGTTCTTTTTCTCCGTACGAGACAATTACCGGTAGACGGTCCACCTTCTTTGTACCCACAAAATCCAAAAGCATTTTGCCATCCCAATGGACTACGAAGGATTTAGCTGCGACAAGCTGGAGATGAATGAAACGCGTTGAAGAATAAGAATTCTGAATGAGAGCAAATAAATCTATGCGATCTTACTTGTGGATTGTCTGTCACATAACTCAGCATGTTCTCTCGATTTGAACGCCGACATCTCCGAAGCGACGTACGGTTTGTTGTGTATTGTTGAGGATCGCGTCCAAATGCTTCTGCTGCCGCTATCATAATGCCGACCGCGTCTCGGTCAGTCACTTTGCACTTGTCCAAAGGTGATAGGACTCGTTCAGTAAAACATTGTTTGTAACCTCTTCTGTCACCAACATTTGACGGGCCAGCTTCTGCCGGGAAGTTTTCGTCCTGTCTCCCATTATCATCGCTTGAATCACTGCTTGAAAATTTAACCACTGCAATTGAACGAATTTCATTTGAATATAAACATTGGACGAACACACAAAGTGCGAAATAGCTTACCGCCTTTAGCGAACCGATCTCTACTAGATTCCGTTGCACGTTTGCGTCGCAACTCTTCTTGTTCTTCGCGCTCAGCTTTTCTTTTCCTCGTTCGAGTATCAGTAGCGTCCACACCTCCCATAGTTCCTGGCCGGCCATCTTCTCTTTGCTTTAGCAGAAACTCAATGTCTTCGGTATTTGTCATTTTCTCAAGGGCGTTGGCGTGTGCGATGTCGAAAAGATTATCCAAGCTATCAGAAAACGTATTCTCTTTTTCTCTAGTGGACTCAGTCTTTCTGTGAGATGACTTTCTTAAAGCATCCCACTCATCGTGCAGCGCAGCTATTTTTCTTGTAACATCTCCTCCGGCTTTCGTCGGAATAGCTGCTTGGCGCCAAAAAATCATCACTGCGTCCGCGACTATAACCGCACTATTTTTCTTCGACATGTTTCGTTTGCGAATGTTGAAGAAATGCATTCTTAGCACTTGCTTCTTTGACGGTAATTTGTTCCCCGTAATATTCATGCTTGGATAACCAATCAAAAAAATATCGTCGCGCGATCTAAGTCGTGTTGTCATCTTAACTTTTAAAAAACGGGAGAAAAATCAATTTACTTTTCGCGGTCGTCGGCACTTGTTGAATGACAACAATCGATGAATGAACTGCTATTTATAACTACTTCGTATTTTGCAATATTTTACTGCCAGGTACTGATGAATGGTGGCATCTGCTAAGGGTGCCTATGTACCTGATTCAGCACGTGTGCGTTTCAAATTTTTCAAGACTTTCCAAACAATGACCACTCTTGAATATTGGTGGAATTTCTGTAAAAAAATCAAAAAAAATCAAAAAAATCTCGATATTGTGCAACTGTAAATACATAGATTTTCAGTATTTTTGTATGGGGAGTCCCTCAAGGAGTGGAGATAGAGGGTAAGTTTGTTCGGAAAAGATGTTGGGGATGAAAAGTTAATGGGGGTCGGTCATATATTTTGCCCCCCTAGGGGTGACCCCTGATGACCTATGGTGTTTTTCGAAAATACTGAGCAACCTCCATTTTTTTATGGTGACCCCCCTAAGGGGAGGAGATAGGGGGTGGGTGTCTTGGGGGAAAATGTTGGCGGTAAAAAGTTAATGGGGGTCGGCCATACATTCTTCCCCCCTACGGGTGACCCCTGATGACCTATGGCAATTTCCCCCCTAATTTTGGCAAAGTGGACCTTTTCCTCGGCTCGTGCGCAACCCCTAATGTTTTTTTTTTTTAATTTTTTTTTTCGGCATTGTCATTTTTTTTCAAAAAGGCACGGAATAGAGCCCTCATCTACCAAAATATCGACACAAGGTCCACCCTAATATATACAGATATATGTATATACTATATATTTATATGGTTAGGACCATAAATCATTCAAATCTAAGTAGTTCCTGGATCACAGCCATTTTTAGAATTTTAAAGGGTTTTAAAGAGAGATTGATCCAAGTTCTTAATACGCTCCTCATTTATATAAATTCGGGAAAATATCTCCCAACCTCCACCTTAAGTCAACGCATGATTTCTACTTCCAGCTTTATAAATATCAAACAAACAATCACATGAGGTGTCAAGGGACACCTGGTTGGAACGAAGTTCCTTTCGCTATGTATTATGTACTAGTTAGTTCCTAAGGCCTAAAGCGCCGGTTGAAAAATGCTATGATAAACTTTTTTAGAAAAATATTTTTTTATAGAATGTATTTTTTTTAAAACTATAATTTCAAGTCGTTTTTGTAAGAATATGTATTCTATTTTCCCGAAAGGTCCTTTATTAAAAAGCTAATGTTTTTTAATAAAAGGTACTACTTTTAAGAAGAAGTACTTTCTGTTTTTGAAAGAATGTTTTTTAAGAAATGGGATTTTTTAGAATTGTTCCAAATTTCAAGAATAGGTACATTTTTAAGAGTGGGTACTTATCTCAAGAAAAGTTATTTTTCAAAAGGCAGTTTTTTAAGAAAAGGAAATTTGTTGTAAGAAAATGTACTTTTTTAAGAAAAGGTTCTTATTTTAAAAAAATAAATTTTTTTAAGAAAATTTGGTTTTTTTAAGCAAAGGTACTTCTTTAAGATAAGGCATTTTTAAAGAAAAGGTACTTTGTTTAAGAATATGAATAAGCATATTTTTTTGGATAAAATTTACTTTTTTTAAGGAAAGGCACTTATTTAAGAAAATGCTATTTTTTAAACTTCTTTCCCTTTGGCTTTTTCTAAATTTTACTTTTTACTGGGTTCAAAACTACAATACTTTATATAATAAATATTGGTTACAGGCTCCCCCTAGAAAACTTCCCATTAAACAAGAAATTTCCCAACATATGTGAGACATCTAGTTAATTTCTTTCTCTATTACCATAATAAAAATATTTCTACTCACCTTTCCTTTTATTTGTTGGAAATATAGGCCTTTCAGTGATGTTGATACTTAGGGATCTTCGATCGATACTAATTCGCACATTTGATTGATGATCAACCGATGGTATCAATTCAGGCACAGCAGTTAGGCATCTGATGATGAACTTGTTACGGAGTTCGAAACTAGTCATGCCAGTGAGTGTGTGTTGAACTGAATGGTCTATTATTTCCAACAAAACCCAACCATATTTCAATTTGAAAATTGTTCATGACTTGTAAGCTTGTAGTATGAATTTCTCATACATTAACCAAAAGCTTACCTTTCCTTAATAACCACAAAAATATCTTGATATCGCTGCGAAAGCAACTACAAGGTGGGCCAAATAAGACCTATAAATGTAAAATACGTACAACCATTTGAATAATATTTTTTTTAAGAAATTTTTTTTTATATATTAAATGAAATTTAGGTGAACTATGTATGAAATATGACATCAGAAAAATGTCCACCATTCTGCTCGATACAAACATTCGCTCTTTTAAGCGCGTTTTCCATATCACCACGTAAAGTTTCGGGTTGCAGGCTCAGTATTTCGTCTCGAATATTCTGCTTTACCAGTCCAATTGTCTCTGGCTTATTGGCAAACAGTTTGTCATTTAAATATCCCCATAAAAAATCGTCGTTGGCCAAGAGAAGTCAGCATTTTTTGAAATCAAACGTTCGCCAAAAATTTGTTGTGCGCAGTCTTGTTGGAACCACAAATTTGGATGCTAGTCCACTAGTGGCCGCAAAAAGTTGTTTAATCATTGTCCTGTAAGAAGCCCCGGAAATCGTTACTGGCGTTCCGGCCTAATTCTCGAAAAAATATGGACCGGTAACTTTATCGGCCATAACACCACAGCAAACAGTGCAACTGGATGGATGTAACTGATGCTGGTGTGTTGCTCTTGGATTTTCAGAGCCCCACAATCTACAGTTCAAATTCCTTATCATGAC